>OX344838.1:16788558-17988558 GCA_947037095.2 Nycteola revayana | reverse complement strand
GGACACTCCTTCGATCCGACGTTGGCGGGGGCCGGGTACGCATGAGCAATCCGACCCCCCGACGGCACCCGCGGCCAATATGGTACCGCGGGATCTCCCAGGTCATACTTTGAGTGGCCCATTTACCCAATTAAAGGGACGTCCGGAGTGTAGAGGCGTCCCTACTCCTCATGGGTCAGCTTCGAAGGGAGAGGGGCCCATGTCCCCCACTCCCCGAGGCCGAGCCTAGGGCGGTAGGCGGCGGGAGTGCGCAAAAACCCTGCTAGTAATCTTTATTAAAAAACGTAGACAGTTATATACGAAAGTTATAAATTAAGCTCATTTTCTGTAACAATTAACGAATCAAAATGTACCTATATAAAACTCAATTTTCCTTTTTCATAATTTACCAAATTTCTCAAAAGGTCGAAATGTAAACAAGGACAATATTAATAATAACAATACTCCGAACCAAATCCTTGTAATTGTATCAATTGTTCAGTGTTATACATTTTTGGAAGTGAATTATTGTTTTAATTAAACTAAGACCGAAACAATGAGTTTGAATGCTTTTATTATAATTTCTTTGGGTCATTAATTCACTGGATTTAGTGATTTTATATCAGGATTCCGGCCTGCGGTTTCACCCGCTTAACTTCAGTTTTCGGAGGAACTTCATAATTTCAAGCAGCCGTTAGGTTAGGTTCGAACCCCACCCATTGCACTACCGACGTGAACCAACTCGTAACACAAGAACTTTAGTTTAGCAAGAGGAATTTACAAGAATACTAGTAGACTTGTTGACTCTGCTAGTAACATAAAAAAGAAATAAATAGCCTAACGTCTTCCTCGATACTATCTTACACTGAAATGTTCAAATCAGACCATATTTATCACCATTAGATTACAAGATTTAAGTATAAATAAATTAATAAATAAATTTCGAAAAATGGCAATTGATAAAGAAGTAACAGACGTAACGTCAATGTTCGTTTTTATCTACGTAACTCTAATCTCTGTAAAACCGCATCATAAATAAAAAATATATAATGTAAAAAACTAAAATACCCGAATGCCTTTTTGTGTAATTTTTATTTTAATATACCCAGTGTTATTCTCACAGTAAACACGAATCTAATGGCACCTCTCAAGCTAAAATCCATTAAGGCTTGATTACACCTACCGAGTAGAGTGGCGAAACAGTAAAATGTAACTCGACCGAGACAGTGCTGTAGCCGAGTGAGTGTTCACACGTATTTTTGATATTGTGGCGAGACAGTTTAGTTAATAGAAGAAGTGCAAGGACAACTGAGGCTTAACATGGATCGGAATGACGTGACGTGTACGCACCGAGTCTCGAGCGGTCGCCGAGTGCACGCCGAGTGCTGTTAATCCACCGAGGGACAATGCGAGAAAGTGCAGGGAAGCGGGGAGCTGGGTACTCGGCCTAGTAAATAGAACGGGGTCCGAGTTACTGTCTCGGCCTGTTGCTAGACCGAGCGCTCGGCTTAGCACTCGGTAATGTGTTTATAAATACTGAGTGTTCGGCACTGTCTCGCCACTCTACTCGGTAGGTGTAATCAAGCCTTTAAGGCGTTCAGGCTGCAAAGAGCGCCAAACAATTATACATACATACATACTCTCTAAAAACATAACCCTCCTTCTGGCGCAGTCGGGTGAATATAGCAATAAAGGTACTATTAATAGTAAAAGTATTCCTTAAAGTTAATCAATTATTGAGTAGACAACCAAATAATCTATCTTCTCTCTTTATAATATTAATCGAAGAGCTAATATATTATAAGAATAAAATATTAATGTTAATGGAAAGTTCGATTGTATACATCACCCTAATAATTCATTGTAACCAATAATTTATATTAGTACCAACGTATTTCAATCCTCAAATAATGTTATCTCAATGTAATTACACGTGTATTTTCTATATTTTCGTATAAATGAACTTTAGTTAGGTCGCGGCTAATTTATTACGTTGAGATTTATATTCTAGCCCAGAATTAATTAACGATGGGTCAAAGACACCTACAGATAAGAAAATAATTTGTGGGTATAGAAGGAATCGCCTTAAAGGTAATGATGCAATGAACTCTAATTAATAAGAATCTTACAGAATACCTACTTCAGACAAATAACATCTTTATTAATATTATAACGCTAAAAATTTGTTTGTTTGAAACAAACAAACATGTTTGCTTGAATGCGCACATCTCAGGAACGACTGTTGAACAAATTCAATTTCAATGGTCCTCAATGAAATGAAACACTCAATAAAATAATTATATTATGTTCTGGTAACAATTGAAAAAAATACTGTGTTAAATCATCGAAATGCTTGAAGTGAATTAAATAAAAACAACTGACTATCAAAATATAAGGCATTCACACTTAAAAAGAATAAATTTTAAATACAACTTCTTTACTTCATTGTTCAAACTGGGGCGATTTGAAACATCATTTCATTGTTAGATCGCTCGTTTATCAATAAAGGCTAAGTCATTGTGTATATTATCACACTAAAGCTAAAAGGATTCCACGTGGATGTAGTAGTGAGCACAAGCTATAGATAAAAGTTGTAACACACAAGGAAACGCTACTGCCCGTTCCCTGGAATACGATTTTTAAAGATGATATAATAACAATCGGGACCAACGGCTTAACATGTTTTTCGAGGCATGGAGGGTAGCCCCTCAACCATCCAGACCCGGAAATAAATCTTAGAATTAACACATAGATTTTCTTTCCGGCGTGGGATTCAAAGCGAGCGTATAACTTAAAAATCACAGTTCTATCTAGCATTGAACGAAGCAACTTAGAACAGCGAGATTGTTTCACTCTACCAATTAACTCTATACTTAAAACAAACCTCAGGGTGAAATTTCCGCCAAAACTTAGTCATTTGCAGCACGTTAGCCATTTGCAACTACATAAAGTAGAACATAATATTCAAAGTTTTGTATAATTTCGAACTCGACTAGGTTTTACAACAGATTTTTGTGAAGCTCACGGATTTATAATCAGGTTCTTCTTTAAAAATATGTTTGGAATTTTAGCGCTGATATTTTTTGTCTGACGACAAAAAATATCAGAGGAGTAAATTTTTTACTGAGAAGGAAATTTTATCAACATTCATATTTATTGAATTTAGTAAATGACTGAACTGGGGCCTGTGTCTACTATCGTAATGGTGTAGCATGGAACTGTCACTGACGTCTAGATGGTCGGTTTTTTGCACATTTGGCAATCTACTAATCCAAAAGACAAAGAAAACCAACCATAGACGACAGTGAAGGGCCCCTGACTGACTGAATATATGTTTTTTAATTACCGCCTCCTGAAGACCAGTAGTAAAATAAATAGATTAATGAAACAATGAGTCACAAATTTGAATATTCCATAAACCTCATGTTTATTGAATTTGGACATAGTCTTCCCATGGCTGTCGCAAGAAGCAACTAAGAGATATGGATGGGCAGCATCTTTAAGCTAAAGACCATCTTAGGGCCTATGCACACCACGTTTTTTAAACGCGCCGTTGCAGCGCGTCTGTAGCGATACAGACGCGATACGCACGCGATTCAGACGCAGCCAGCAGACCTTTGCACACCTGCACGCTTATGAATCGATACAAACGCGCGTGTGTATCAATACAGACGCGATGCAAAAGCCACCAAATTGCTAACGCGCGTGTGTATCGATACAAACGACAACAAACTGCTCTGTAGGATAAAAGCGCGCCGTCGACGCGCGTTTCTAAAACGCGCGTCGACGGCGCGTAAAAAAGACGTGGTGTGCATAGGCCCTTACTGCGATCATAAATCTGCCTGCCAAGCATGGTGATTATGGCCAATATCCGTCAACGGTCCCATGTTCTGCAGTAAACGTAAACTGGTTAAAGTTGAAATTGAAAATAGTTTAAGGATTGATCATAGATCAGATAATCTTAATCGTGTTATATTCCAATACGAAAATAACAATGGAGCTCGTATAGTTGTATATAATTAACGATTTTTTTTCTTTACCTTTAATATAAGACTGTAGAAAATAATCTGAGGTATAGTAGTTCCGTAGTACGGTACAAAAACCCATGATTAATGTTATGTACAACACAGACGCGGCGAGGTGAGCGCGGAGCACGTTGGGACAAAGAGTTGTTGAATTATACAAGGTGACAATTTTACGGTCGTTTTCATGAAACAAAGCGTAAAAAAAAGTCTATATTCTTGTCACGCCATCGCGCTAAGCTAAAATGCTTGTGTCACGAGTGGGTTCACGTCGGTAGTGTAATGGGTGGAGATCGAACCAGCGACCACAAGATCACAAGTCCGACGCCCTAGCCTTTGTCCTAGCCCTAGTCAATTATATAGCTATCACACCAATATCGAATGTTTAAGTGAAGCCGGTTCAGTTTTATTTAAAGCAAATTATGATCCCACGCTCCTTACTTTACAAGTATTCTTTTTGCGATTAAAAACGGTTTTTATAAATTAAGTTTCGAATACGGCCAGCTCTACTCTGAGTCCTGGAAAGATAAGATAACGCGAGGTTGTCCACGTACCACCAAAAGCCACCCAATCCTTTAGGGCACCAGAGTCATTCCGTCGGGCCACTTACCGTCGTTGCGCACAAGGCCATTAGGCTCTAAAAAACTTAAGAACCAACCTTACCGATGTGACAAATGGAGATCGATCGATGTTTCGTTACGAGTACATTTACTTGTTGTGTTGCCAGCCGAATCCGCGGAGAATCTCAAAAGGCACATATAATATAGTACCGTTGATAGTGAATATGTGTTTGTGCCTTTTGGCGTCAAACTGAATGTAATGCTCTAGTTTATTAGACCGTGTAGTTTTTAACTTAGAATAGACTCCTATTGTTGTAGGAGGGGATTAAGAGAAGTACAGCTGATGGATGGGCAACAGTATCTTTAAGTTAAGTTACCCTTACTGCGACTACCAATCCGCCTGTCAAGCAGGGTGATCGAAGGTTATTACAACCCTGACTTGCCAAGGCCTGTTAAGAGGAGACCTATGTTCAGCAATGGACGTAAACGCTCTAGTCTATACTCACTTTAATAACGATGACTGTCCATGGCTAATTTCCTTTATCCTTTTTTTATGTTAAGGCTGCAACAGCCTACACTTAGCCAATGGCTGCTTGTTATAAAGTTATGCGAAAGTCAATAATAAGTCCCATTGCTCATCACATCCAAAAATTACCCTTCACAGGCAAAGTTTTCGAGACGCACTTAAGAGAGGCTACCCTCTTTGAAACTCATTACTTTACAAGGCCTCCGAGATGTTGGAACTTGCCTTAATTACCACTCACGAAAATGTCATTACCTTCGCATTATCTTTAGTAATTTATAACATACAAAGTTGTTGTTGTTTACGAAAAATCAATTAAAGCACTCGTAAGGAATTTGAGGCTTATCGAATCATCAGCTTCATTAGCATAGCAATGTTGTCTTACCAATTTTATTTATGTGAAAGTTTTAATGTAAGTATGTAATAGCTGGCAGAATGAATACAACCAGAATTCATTTTTTCATTTATATTATTTAGTCATTTGGTCATGGCTGACCAGATGTGCCGTGAAATTCGGAATCATATTATATTATAATATGATTCTGAATTTCACGGCACATGTCTGAAATTGCAAAAAACTATATAGTTATTCCAGAAAATTGACGGTTTCTAAACTACTACTTAACAACATTTTTCGAAAAATGCTACCGTAGACCGGGGTTAAATAATAATAATTAATTTGTCATTCTGGGTAACGCCAAAATGGCATGAGGAAATGTGCTCCAGAAACGAAAGCTGGTGAATTTAGTAAAAAGATCCTCCTACCATCAAATACGAGTCATTTTACACGGCCAATATTACCCTCAATGTCAAAGAAACCCCGGTTGACCGGTAGTCTTTATAAAAATATACCTAAAGTTTAATCAGTGCAATTTATGGTGTCAGTAGGATTGAAGCCATAAAATGCATTTATGAAACTTTAGGTTATAAAATATAATGAATGCGAAAGTTTGTAGGTATGTGTGGATGTCGGTATGTGTGGATGTATGTATGTTTGTTACTCTTTCATGCAAAAACTACTTAATGAATTCGGCTGAAAGTTTGCACGTGGATAGTTTATTAGCTGGATTAACATATAGGCTACATAATGTCACGCTCCAACCCACTGGGGCGGAGTGACGCGGGTAACACCGCGGGGCACAGCTAGTTGATAATAATTTTTTGGATCGACATAAATGACATACTTTTCCTACTATATTCACAGGAGTCTAAAGTTTGGCTACGGCTTTAAATCATCATCATTCTCCTAATTAAGCAAAATCCTCTTTGAGTCGAATATAAAATCACGTAAATATAGGGTTATACAAGTTTAATATTTTAAACTTGAATTTACTTTCCAACTACTCCTATAAATATTATGATTAAATTCAATACGGAATCCAAGACATTTTGGTGTTTCGGGACCAGCCTGAGCCTAACAGCTTAGAGCCTCTTCCATGTGTGCCACCGTTAATACTGGCTTACAAAAGTTATAGTGGCGGGATTATGGAAGAGATTATTCCCATTACAAAAAAGTTACAATAACCTAACAAAAAAAAGGCACCTAAGTTTAAAAGTAATTAATTTCCTAATTTTCTGCTCTTAGTTCAACTATGTCTACAACAAAGCAAGTGCTGTTAAATGATCCTACAGTATTCTTCAACACGGTCGCGCTAACTTACAGAGCACATTTAACAGAATCATGAGCCCACAGCGCTCGTCCCGCTGTATTTTTTCGCAAGCACAGTAGCGTTTACTCAACCCCTGTTTTCGCAAGTGCGACGTGGATTTTTGAATTATTCAACTCACCGTATACTGGACCCGAATTATTATAGAACACGAACAAGTGCTGTTTCTGTAGTTCTTTTAGAATGAATTTGGATGGATTTTAATGTGCTTTCGTCGAGTTTGTTTGATGAAAGTGGAGTAATTGTACAGTCAAAAAACAATAATTTAAAAAATGGGTATTTTGTTCAAAGATAAACACATTGAAAGTTCTCATCAAGTAAATACTTTCATTTTGTTAAGTAGCCAAAATCGTAGCGTTTGACCTTTCAAAGACATGTTTTAGTCAAATCCCATATCTCAATTATCAAATAACAGAATTATCGCCGACCCTCGTCACACACCGGGAATTAATCTGAGATTAACGAAATATAACATGGAACAAAATGTGCTGTGTGTTTCTGACTTATGTATCGTTACATGGATCACTGAAATATTGACAGCAGCCGAGTTTGGTTATTAGATTAGGTCCGATCAGATCCCCTGATTGTTTGCTGACATTCCGCGAAGGTATTACAATTATAGCTATATAGTTATATGTATATTACGATTCCGCAATACAAACTTTGAACCACCGTTTAATTCTCTTGAATAGTAAATCCTTACTAATATTTCAAACGCGAAAGTTTGTGAGTATGGATGGATGGATGGATGTTTGTTACTCTTTCACGCAAAAATTACAGAATGGATTTGACTGGAACATTGCACAGGGATAGTTATTAAGCTCGATTAACATATAGACTACAAAAATGACGCTCCGACCCACTGAAGCAGAGTAATGAGGGTAAAACCGTGGGGCGCATCTAGTTTTAGAATAATCGTTTCTTAGCACATGATATACCTATATGCCTATATGCGTGTCAAATTCAAGTTTACAATCCGTCCAGTGGTTTGATTAGTGCCTGTTGACTATATATATATTCAGATAAGTAACTTATGCGTAAAAGCCATTTTAAAATATGTCTAAACATTACGTTACATAGCATAATGGTTTGAAAACAACTTTCAGCTTTTGATTTTATTTTGTATAATAACTAGAAAACTTATAAAATTCATATATTTGACTAATTTATAAGTGTTACTAGCGGCCCGGCCCGGCTTCGCACGGGTGGACTTTTATACCCTACCCCTGCCCTACCCTACCCCTACCCTAACCCTACCCTACCCCTACCCTACCCTACCCTACCCCTACCATACCCCTACCCTACCCCTACCCTACCCCTACCCTACCCTACCCCTACCCTACCCTACCCTACCCTACCCTACCCTACCCCTACCCAAAAGTATCCTATGTCCTTCTCCCAGTTCTTAGCTACCTCCCTACCAATTTTCAGCCAAATCGGTTCAGCCGTTCTTGAGTTATAAATAGTGTAACTAACACGACTTTCTTTTGTTTTTAAAATGTATTCTGCTATTCGGGACGGAAACAAATCCAACAAATCAAAAACCATGGCAATCGGTCCAGCCGTTCTCGAGTTATAAGTGTTGTAACAAACACGACTTTCTTTTATATATATAGAAGATTTAAATTTTAATTACAAGCGTAAAGTTACAGCTTGAACACTACACTTATAATCCTAGGGTTGACAAAATTAAAGAATATTATTTCTATTTTGGTCTAGGTATAGGTTACATTTTAGTACTACAGCGATCAAACGAAATCTCGAATGGAAAAGATACGACAATTATTTTATATCAATATCTAGTTTTTTAACTGTCTACTAGTCTTGATAGTAGTAATATTAATAATAGCCCGAGATTAGTAAAATAAAGAGATAGTTGCACAAAACTACCCTAAAAATCTTACACTCATGATCATCATCATATCAGCCTGCTACACAACTGAACATAAGCCTCCCCCATCGATGTACAGCTAGAATGATTACAAACGTCCTGCATCCATTGACTTCCTGCGATCTTTATGATTACGTCGGTACATCGTGATAAAAATAACAGTTACCTACTGCCATTATACGTCGATTTTAAAATTCTTAAGGATAAAAATAATCACAGTTTTATAATAACAATTGTTCATAAACTACTAACAAGTATTCAACTTGCGGCCAAATGTTACTGAAGCGTTTTTGGTTACTATACTTAATAAATGTCGTAGACTCATCGGAAATTTATGTGTGGATATTTAAAAACTATATTTAATTGCTGCATGGGCCCATCGAGAACAATACATTCAGTAAACACTACAAACGAGCCGTTCTTTACTGGGGGACTAGTTAGTGATCAAATGCATTACTACCTGATCAATAGAATGTTAGTGATGAATCCAGTAGTAGTTATAATGTATTTATCATTCATATTTTCCCTCTATAAACTACTAAAACATACAAAGCTGCCGATAAATATTCCGAATTACGTAAATTCCGCTATATTCGAAGCAAATATTGTCCAGTAATTACATACATTTTGTACAAACATAAACAATGTTACTTAGTAAGAGAACCGAAATTTACTTAAAACTATAAAACCACTTTTATAAAATGAACAAAATTAAATAATTTGTAGGTACGTATCTTATTTGTACAACAACATTTGACTTTATAACGTCCTCATTTAACTAAATGAGAGAATATCATATAGGTACGTGTTACCTGAGATTATAAGGCTGCAAAAGTTGTTATGGCAATGACCAACGGTTCTTCGACCAACAAAAAAAGTCTGTGATTTTACACAAAGCCAACGAAATTTAAAAACTATTTCATACCGCTACGATCACAAAACCTATTTTAAAAGACAACGAATAATTGACAACATAACCCACACAAATAATAAAACTGAATTCTCTTCCAACTTACTTGCAGTTAGTTAAATTCTTGACTTCAAACGTTCTTAACTATATATGTCTTGGAATAATAAATAACAAATTCTAAAACTATTAAGATCAAATCTCGATTCACAAACACGGTAAATTCACTGTCCGGTAAACATGCTCCCGTACCGGTAAAACCCCACCCGGTCCGGTGAAACATTCAGCCGGTCCGGTCCCGTGAGACACGATAACAGCTGTTCAATGGTAGAACGAGCTCCATTTTAAAAACTGCATTCATTTTATTTTGCTCCCAACACTTTTTTCGTCGAAAGCTTTTAACTTATATTGAGAGGTTTTCACGTTGGATTTTTACGGTGAATTTAGTTTGAGTAGTTGATACCTAGTTATTAAAGAATTGTAAAAGCGGGAATTCAAAGATTATATTTAGTGAATTTCGAATAACATCGTCTTTGATAAATAATCGTATACCAGGGAACTGGCAACTACGTTTTCTTGTGTATTTCAAGATAATACTGCGTTGATTCGTCGTTCCTGCCAAGCATGATGACAATGCCACAAGCCTCCCTTGGAAGGAAGCCCATGTCCAGCTGTGGACTTTATATGGACTGATGATGATAAAGATTTTCGTTTTAGCCGTGTAGAGTTAAGTGATAAATAGGGTCACAATGAAAAAATCACTGTGATCTGCTGACTAAAGTGATTACTGTGACCTTTCAAGAAGGAACTACGTTCCAAAGTAACGTGTGTCCTTCCGTGTCACAGCAATTGCGTGGCAAGTTTCTCTCCCTCTTATATCTTGTATTAAGACTTTAAGGCGCTGTACTTAGTCAAAATAGGCTTCACAAAACAGTTTTTTAGCCAAATGTTTACATTTTAGAGCAGCTAATCATATATAATATATGTTAATCTTGATCATATTTATGGGGGGACCATTGTGTTCAAAACACGTTTTCGGGAAATTTTCTCGATAAAAAAAAACCCATAAAATAACCATTTAAATTGAAATTGTAGCAATTGTAACTGTATTATTTATAAACAAATCTTGATAATATTAATAACAGTGATGTAATATATAATAATAAAGGGAACTGTTGTTTTTATTTATCGATTGGAATAAGATATTTGCAAGGATTCATGAATGAAATAACTCGAACGAGTCGAACGAAACGTTGCGCCATCGCGGCGTCTCTTCGCTTCTCTTTCATTTCTATGCGGAGCAACAGTGACAAAACTAATACGTAAAAGTCATCTATTCACCGCGCCTTAAAGACAATAGAAAACTGCAAACCATTGCCGAATGACCTCTAATTGAATCGCGTACCGAATCGTAATCGGAGTGACAACTGTGTCAGTGACGATAACTACCTAAATGAAAGGAACTTGTAACTTCGGAAGCATGCATTTGTGATGAGAGTGGCTGATGTGAGAAAGACAAGATTATATTTAACGGTTACATTCGAGTCACTGGAACGTCGGTCACAGTGACGGCTTCCGGCTTAGAATAGACCAAGTCGTGTTTTTCTATAGGTGTTCTAATAGGAGACTGAGGAATATAATTATACAACTGATAGATGCACCAAGCAAAAAAAAACAATGGCTTTAAAAATAAATGGCTTCAAACTACGAGGTCCGAGTCCCTCAAGCGACTCCCTTTTTCGCAGCTTCAGGTTGCATGATTTGTAGTTTTTAGACAATTTACTGAGGCTGGAGCTCAGCTCGCTTTCATGCCCGATTAAATAGCAAAAGCCCTCTGGCTAACTACAGTTTTTGAGTTTATTTTTAACAAACATATTATTATTATTTATTTATTAATAATACAAATTTTATAATATTTGTAAAGAGAGTTTAGACATCCTCCGTAGCGTAGCGGTATTTGGCTCGCTTTAAATCTCGGAGGTCGTGGGTTCGATCCCCACGCCGAACAGGAAATCTTTGTGTAAATTCTAAGATTTCTTTCCGGGTCTGTTTGTTTGAGGGACTAATCTCCGTGCCTAGGAAAGCACGTAAAGCTGTTGGTCCCGATTGTTATAAAATCATCTATAACAATCGTATATGAAGGAACGGGCAGCAGCGTTTCCTTGTGTGATACAACATTATACTGCGGTCACCAACCTGCCTGCCAAGCGTGGTGACTATGTCAAATACCCTCCCCGGGAGGAGCCCCATGTTCAGCAGTGGACGTTATACGGGCTGATGATGATGAGAATAGAGTGATTTTTATTGCCATACTGTTCACAAACAGGTTTTCAACTATTATTATGTGTTAAAGTTACATTTGGACTTAGATATGTATCTAATTAGATAAGACAATCGCGTATTAACATTTGATCCGAGTAATTGTATTCAAATGAAGTAACAGTTTCTGAATTATGCAAACCCACTTACCAAGGAACAGATAGACAGATCAACATTCACGAACCTAACTACAATATTAATGAGTTGGTTACCACTGTTTACATGTCTCTGTACTGATTGTATGTAAGGTCAAAGTAAATTTAACATTTATACACTAATTTCAGTCTATTCTAAATAGGAAAACCTCCGTAGCGTAGCGGTATTTGGCTCACTTTAAATCTCGGAGTCCGGTTCGAACTCCACGCCGTACAAGAAATTCTTTATGTAGATTCTAAGATTTTTTTCCCGGTCTGGTTGGCTGAGGGACTACTCTCCGTGCCGATTGTTATAAGATTATCTTTCTGTAACAAAACAGGGAACGGGCAGCATCGTTTTCTTGTATGTTACAACATAATACTGCGGTCTCCAACCCACCTGCCATGCGTGGTGACTATGGCATAAACCATCTCTCAGGAGAAGGCAAGACAAACTTACATATTTATAATATTACTAGGGATATTTTAAACTCCAATCATGTTCAGCTCTCACTCGGAGATAATTTTTCCATAGTAACCACGTTCAGCCGGCAAGTATCCGCAGTAAGTATTACATATGACACAAATGACGCTGCTAGCCGCAATCGATACGGCTGCTAGCCGTAATCCATCCCATACAATCTGAACCAACGGGCTAACGAGCTTTCCGAGGCACGGAGGGTAGTCCCTCTACTAGTGAATCCGGAACGAAATATTTTCCAAATTTTATCTAATTTTTAAGTATTTTTCTATATTTTTCTCTTTGTGAAAATGTAAAGATGATATATAAAGAGTTTATCTATCTAAATATTTTTCCAGACGCAAAAATCAAAGCCGAGATTCATTACCGCTTAAAAGTTGAAGAGAATATTAACAGAGTTGAATTTATTAATTTAATAAGCTTACCGTTATTAAGAAACAAAGATACAGTGCTAAAACAAAGATTATACGAACAACATTAGGTATCAGTGCGGCACAGTTGCCGACAGTCGGCTCTTAGCGTTTATAAGTGAGAACCACCGTATATACTCGTACTAGACGGGGGCACAGAATAAAATATTTAGTATTACAATAGCATATTAAAGCGACCCAGCCGGTGGTGTCCTAACTAGCTCTATGACATCAAGTAAGTTCTTCGCAATATAAGCGTAAAGATACCGAGTGCAAGAGCTGTATTGAAAAAAAAAGGTTACATTCATTATCGACCAGCAACACAATATTTAAGTGTGTATAAGATTCCACCGAAAGTATGATATACCGATATCCTTCTGTTTTCTTTTCGTTTTATTTTTTACATATATATTTGAATTATAATTGAAGTAATATGCAAATTGGCATATTACTACAATTATAACCAAAATTTAATAAAACTTTCGACACGTATTCCTCGCATAGAGCGTGACGTGACAGGTACGCCGTTTTGGTGTACTTTTTGTTGCCTTATTTATCAAGTTCGTACTTGTACTAGTGTAATCTTGTCGAGGGCACAAGACCATACATTTATGTAAGATTGTTAATAATTGCCTTTTTACGTTAAACTGCGTTTTACGTGTCTTAGTGTTCTATTGTTAGAGCTAGCTACGGTTGCTAACTATTTTTTAGAAGAAAAAAGTATATTTAGGTCTGAGAAGTATATTGAACAGTATTAAAAAAATAAAGAATACATGTCATACTTGATGTTTTAAATATATGACATAAAACATTTAAAAAATGGGTTATCGTAAGTCAATACTTATAAGCATTTTGATGCTCAAAACAGTATTTTGCATACTTTTTTTTTTGTTCAACAGTAAAAATTATAATGTAGCGAAAAACAGTGTAATACTGTTTTTAACAGTATAGTCGGCAACCCTAGGGCTAGCCGAGTCGCCCAACCGTTACTGAAATTTAAAAATAATTTTATATACCTAACACTTACTTCCATAAATTCCAGACATAGATATTGATTATGTATCAAACTAGCACATTTGGGATGAGATACCTAAACGTGTGCATACCGTATATATGTATTAAAGCTATCAATCTTATTATTCTCTGTGATTAATAGTTGTTAAACAGTCAAAATACTACTTGCCTTTTGATTAATGAAAGCAAACTATGATCTATTTGGACTAAATTATTTCAAAATTTCACGTATTGTACTGGAAAATATATAAACAAATTATTTTGATTACTAAAATTATTTTACTAGTAATCATATGTTATACTAATATTATACAAAAGTAATACTATATTTTACTAGTTGCAAAATGTCGTCTGGTCTCTGTCTGTTGGCTGCAATAAAGACGTAGGTACCTAAAATTATTAAAAACACTTGTTTTTTCAACATTCTTTCCTTTTAGAATAGGGTCACGGTCAGAAATATGTCCGCTGTAGTTAGAAAACATTTTAAGGAAAAGTGCAATTTAATGACTCTGTAACGTCATTGCATCAAGATAAACATAAAATTCAAAATATCATTGTTATACTGTCAAAAGTGTCTGTCTTTAATTATAGACTGCAGTGCTCTAATACAATAGAAAACATATTGATCAAGGCGTATAAGACCCAGAAGAAATAACAGAAGTTGTTTCGTTCGCAAATATTAAACTATTTAATGCATACATCCCCCCCTTTTCCCATAAGGGTGGGCAGAGACCACTTCCCTCCAATAGCTACGCCCTTGATTATGTTGATGAACGCAATCTCTTTGGTAAAGAGTCGATACTGTAAACTTGACGATGATCATAATCTATGATAATTACTTCAGAGGTAGTATTAGTCTTTCTGTATTATCATAGTTCAGACTACTTAACCAAGTGAAAACATTTTTTTTACATTTATATAAATTACAACTATGAATTTTACGGTCTTTGTTAATCATGTTATACAAATAACCACCAAGAAAGCAAGGGAATCTGTGGTTGAAGTTGGTTTTTTATTTAGGAACATTGAACATTTTGTAATTGCGACGTTTACTTTGTGCCATGTGAACTGTTTCTGAGCTAACGTATTTGTGGTATCTTAAAATTAATCGCGATATGAAAAGTTGTCGCACCGTCAATACTTCTGAGTCCTGATATAGGGTGGTGGTTGGATACCTATAAAGTTTACATTGACTAACCTTAAGATTCTTCTTAAGCCCTTTTTAGCCACAATTAAATGAGATTTAGCCGCCCCTCCCCATGAATCAATACAATATGAGATAAGCGATTCGCATAATCCTTGGTAAATCATTTTTATTGACTCAGGATTTGCAGCACGCCGAACAATTCTCATTACAGCAATGAGTCTGTGCAGTCGTGGGGACAACGAATTGATTTGCGGTTGAAAAGTCAGTTTATTGTCAATAGTTACACCGAGATATTTAATTGTAGTGGTTTTTTGAATTACTTGACATAAACATTGTGTTGTCCATTCGTGCCTATCGCAAGCAGTACAGTGGGTTCTAATTTTATACATATCATTGTCGGGTTGTGTACTGTTTGTGATGGAGAATGTTAAAAAATTGTTTTGTCAGTATTTAAACTCAGCAGATTACGTTGCAGCCAGTTGGAAACCTCGTTAAAACCTTTCTGAGCCGCAATAAACACCTCACTCCAACTCTCTCCCCAAAAAGTGCAAGCAATGTCATTAGCAAAAGTTGTTATGTGGCCATTTGACAAAGACATATTGGATAGACAATTTATATAGATTAGGAAGAGAGTCGGGCCGAGAATGCTCCCTTGCGGTACACCGTAGCTAATATTTTGTTCGTTACTGACGATATTTCTGATCCTTACGCATTGCGTTCTATTCGTTAAATAATCACTAAGTTATTGAAGTGGAAGACTTCGTATTCCTATTGACTCGAGCTTATGAATTAAGAGTGAAATTGACTCCGTGTCGAACGCTTTTACAAGGTCGAGAAAGATCGTCAGACATTTAAGTCCTTCATCTAGCTTTTCAACAACAGTATTAGTGAGATTATGTACGGCGTCAGCGGTTGACTTATGTCTTCTAAAGCCATATTGATTGGGTGATATTAAATTATTATTTTCGAGGTAATTAATGAGTCTTTGATTAATAATTTTTTTTCAATATATTGGATAATGTGGGTAGAATCGATATCGGCCTATAGTTACTGGGGAGAGTTTTGTCACCTTTTTTGAATATAGGTGTAATAACAGACTTTTTGAAAACATTAGAAAAATAGCCCTTACAAATTGCGAGATTACAAACATGTGTTATGGGACCAGCAAGAATTTCTTTATTTTCCTTTAAAGTTTTAGCTGATATTTTATCCCAACCCGATGTGTTTGTGTTTTTAAGGGAGTTTATAATAGATATTACTTCTGTAATGTCGGTTTCCAAAAGTACGAAGGAATTCAGTGAGGATATCCGTTCGATAATACTATGCTCCCCTAGTTGATTATAACTATTACTATTTATTTCCGCAAGTTTTTGTCCCACATTAGCAAAATAGGTATTTATTGAATTTAAAGCAGATGAGGGAGACAGGGCATGAGCGATAAGTTCATCCCCAGCTTTAGGTTTTGATTTTAGATTGATAATCATATTAATGGCTTCCCATGTTTTTTTGACACTTGCCGCATTAGCTTTTTCAAGTTCCGAAGTTTCATATTGTATTTTTGGCTTCCTGAGTAAGTTTGTGCAGCAGTTTCTATACCGTCGATAAGTAGTAATCAATATTTCATTCTCAGGAGCTTTCTTCTGTTAAGCATGCAACTTGACCCTGTTTCTCAGGCAACGCAAATGCCCTGGTGTCATCCAGGGTTTAATTGGAGTTTTACGATGTGGTTTCTTACGGAACGTAGTGTTTTTGTCAATGACTTTGCTGATTGTATCCACCAAGATCTCTGCTGCAATGTTAGGTTCGTTACAATCGAAAACCAGGTGAAAATCAACACTTTTTAGATATTGTGTAATACCTTCCCGGTCGACTATCATGGTGGTTTTGTTTTCCGTATTATGACATAGTTGCCTGAGGCCCACAGACACAAGCACACTATCATGATCGGTGATGCTATTCTTTACAACCAAAGTTAAACAAGGATATGTTGTCTTAGCTAGGACATGGTCCAAACAGTTTCTATCTCTGGTTGGAATTGTGTGAGTAGGAAGAAGACCATATGAAGAGGTTAAGTTTAAATACGGTGAAGAATTTGAGTCAATACTTTCAGATTTTATGTCGATATTTATGTCTCCAATTCCTCATTGGAGACATAAATATCGACATCCTTTATATGTTCCTTTTTATCAATAGAATCTAACAAACTGTTTAAAGAATTTAAAAACGTTTCAATATTGCGAAAGGCAGGAGGTCTATAAATGGATACAATAGCTACATTTTGTATTGTGGTAACAAGACAGTTCGCTTCAGGGAAAGGTGGCTCATAACTGTCATATGAAATATTATTTCTGATATATAAAACAATTCCGTCATTTTGGTTATAACCAGTTGTCGTTGACATAGTTGAGTAGTTGTCGATTTGTGGTATAATTTGATAGCATGAAAGCCAGCATTCAGTAAGCACTATAATATCCGGCGTAGCAGCAATTCTACCCAAAAAACATTGAAAATCCGACATATTACGACCTATACTTCGTATATTTTGAGTCAATATCGTAAGTGAGTTATTAGATGATGGAATGTAAGTTATGCAATCTTCGGGTTTGCTTTCATAATACGAAAAAATATCAAGATAATCCAGGTTTTCGATAGTAGTACTTATGTTATCATCCATTGTTAAAAAATAAATGGATTAGTAGGTGAATAATAACTATTGACATATGGCAGTAGTAAGGAGCCATTGCATTGTCTATAGAGACATTAGTAACAATAATTATGATACAGTATTTAATTAATAATAAATACAAATTCTCGATGTATTGGCCGCTGCTTTCAAGATGTTATATACAGGGTGTCCGGTAATTAATGGATAACCTTAAAATGGGTCATGGTAAAACTAATGGCCATTCAGAAAAAAAATACAAATAAAAAAAAAATACAGTTGGTACCAAAGATATTATTTTTTTAATAATAATCGGTGTTTTTTGTTACCATATTTCACATTTTTATACACCACGGCCACAAATTAAGGAATTCTATCGGTTTTTTTTTGTTATAGTAATTTACGTTAACTAAGCTGATAGATAGGCAATAAATAGTATGACTATTATTACACGGTTTTTTTTTAAACAATTTGAATGTTTGTTCTGGGGAAAATTTGTGAAAAATATTCAATTTGACAAAGTTTGAGCAACCGTAACTTTAAAAAAAAGTATCCAGACACAAGTGACCAATTATTTTAAAATATTATGTGCTTCAAGCCAATTTCAAAATGGTATCATTCATTATTGTATCTAATGTAAATTCTGAATTATTGCTATTAGTGTAGAAAATGTGTGAATTTTGGATAAACAACAAAATTTGCAATATTGGAATATTTATTTACATTGAATGTACCTGACCATTCGGGGTTAATAAAAACATTAATAGACGTAAGTAATGAATAGTAATAATTAAATAAAGTCTCTTTAAAACCAGAAATATTTTAACAAATACAAATTGGCTTTGCAATAAATGTCGTGTGTGTAAGTCGTGTGACCGCCATACTAGCTACCTGCGCGCACCCTGCACCACCCGTCTTTTGTTCATGTTAGACAAAGAGGATATGAGTTGGATGAGTGCGAGCGAGATAGTAAATGTAAAAAAACCGGTAGGGGACTAACAGAACTTACAGGAACAGGGACTTAGACTTAGTGCGTCACTCGACTTGCTCGACTTCGCATGTGTTTATTTCGTTTCCGGTTTGCAATTGTTGCTAGTTACTGTGAATCAGTGTTAAAACGACGACCTGGCTATTTTACTGGACTATTCGTTTTGTTTACCGATTTGGACTTGTTTTGTGTGGTGATATTTGCGACGACTTGGCTTGTAACTGGATTGTTTATTTTGTGAATCAACATGCCACGTGTTGAGTATACGCCACAAGAATATGCAAACATGCATTTTATTTATGGGGAATGCAGAGGCAATGGAAACGCAGCCGCAGCTCTTTATAGGGAAAGATACCCTAATGCGCGTCATCCAGATTACCGCGTATTTATAAGAGTCCACGGTTGTTACTCAGAAGGAAGAATCCCTGGTACTGGTGTTGGTGGTACTAGTGGTGGAAGAAGCGCTCGTGCTGATGTAGAAGACGTGTACTTGAGGAAATTGCGCAAGATCCTTCAATTTCTACGCGATCAATAGCTCGACGCACGGGTTTAGGGAAATCGACTGTGCATGATATCTTAAAAAAGAACAAATTTCACCCGTTCCACGCTACGCGCGTGCAGACCCTTCAACCAAGAGATTATAATGCAAGATTGCGTTTCTGCCGAAAAATGCTGGGGAAGATGGAAGCAGACCCGCAGTTTTTTAATAAAATTCTATGGAGTGATGAATCAACATTGAAAAGAGATGGCTACATGAATTTACACAATCTCCATAGCTGGCAACTAACGAACCCTCGTGCTATGCGTGAAGACAGGTCACAGTACCAATTTAAAATAAATTATTGGACTGGAATATTAAACGGAAAAATAATAGGCCCATTTGAATTACCGGGGAACCTAACTGGCCAAAGTTATTTAGAATTCCTTGAAAATGATCTTCCAAACTTATTGCAAGAGGTGCCCGAGGTGGAGAGAGAATCATATTGGTTGCAAAATGACGGCTGTCCTGCGCATTATGCTGTATCTGTTCGTGCATACTTAAATAGAACATACCCAAACAGATGGATTGGCCGCCTGGGGCCAATTTTGTGGCCCCCACGTTCACCAGATCTAAATCCACTTGATTTTTTTTACTGGGGCTGTCTTAAGGAAGAAGTTTACGCAAAGCCGATCCGTTCCTTGGAAGATTTACGTAGCCGTGTCCGGGCAGCCGCATCGAAAATAAGCGATCGACGCTATACGCGACTGCTCAGGAGAGCATTCATTCGTAGATGTAGAGCCTGTATCAGAGTGGGTGGCAGACAATTTGAACATTTATTGTAATTAATAACGAATACAGTTTTACTAATGTCAAATGTTGTTTTTTATTAAACTCCAATGGTCAGGTACATTCAATGTAAATAAATATTCCAATATTGCAAATTTTGATGTTTATCCAAAATTCACACCTTTTCTACACAAATAGCCATAATTCAGAATTTACATTAGATACAATAATGAATGATACCATTTTGAAATTGGCTTGAAGCACATAATATTTTAAAATAATTGGTCACTTGTGTCTGGATACTTTTTTTTTAAGTTACGGTTGCTCAAACTTTGTCAAATTGAATATTTTTCACAAATTTTCCCCAGAACAAACATTCAAGTTGTTTAAAAAAAAACCGTGTAATAGTAGTCATACTATTTATTACCTATCTATCAGCTCAGTTAACGTAAATTACTATAACAAAAAAAAACCGATAGAATTCCTTAATTTGTGGCCGTGGTGTATAAAAATGTGAAATAAGGTAACAAAAAACACCGATTATTATTAAAAAAATCATATCTTTGGTACCAACTGTATTTTTTTTTATTTGTATTTTTTTTCTGAATGGTCATTAGTTTTACCATTACCCATTTTAAGGTTATCCATTAATTACCGGACACCCTGTATAGTAGGATAATAATTATCAGGTTATTTTGGGTTGGTAATAAAATATTTATTGCCTAATATACATATATATTTTAGTTGTGTGTGTACTGAGGAGTGTTTAGTGTGTGTCTTCTGTGAAGTTTCAGAAAATAAATAGGTGTATCGATTAGTAAAATATAATGCTGGTTTTGGATAGTCTATGCTATTACTATGTAACTGAGAAAATATTAAAAAAGTAGGAACATGCAAACTTATAATAATGTTTGGTTTTTTATATAGTTGAAAAAGTACAATATTAAGGTTGTATTTAATACACGTATATAAATAGACTTTGGAGTTCAGGTTAATAAATTTGTTAACTAATATTAGTCACTTGGGCTTTAGTTTTTGTAGGTCAACTTCATTATTTATCAGCTGGGCCGGCTCACCTTTCTTACCACGAATGTATGCAGTCCAGCAGCCATATAGCTGATGTATTTTCACGAATTCACGCGCTAAAAAATGAAGACGCCTTCCATAGGCAGTGAGGGCCTCTGTGATAAATATGGGCTTTGGTGACCCTACAATCTTCAAATGGTTTTTAAGTTTCTCCTTTTTGGTTTTGTGGAGAGCTTTGGAAGCTTTGATGATGTTTTCCTTTATAAAATTTGATGAAAATTCAACGACTATGGGGCCAATTTTGCTCTTTTGTGACTTTATTTGATGTACATTACGAATGTCATTTCTTTGTAAATCCAACTCAAGGACACCACAGATATTGTTGACGTAATTTATTAATGTAGATTTAGTTTCCGTTGCAGATTCCGGCAAATTTCTTATTTCGATTGATGAAGCTTTAGAGTTACGTTCCAATAACTCAGTTCTTTGTTCTAATTCCTTTATTTGCCTTACGAGAGCCCAATTTTCTTCCTTTGATTGTTTTAACTGATTTAGTACATCATCATATTTATTGGACATAAGATCTATTGATGCTTTAATTTCGGCGTTTTGTGATTTCATCAAATTTTCACCTCCTTGTAAAAATATCTGTGATTTGTGCCCTCGTTCCTACACACATTTTCTTTTCGAAAATGAAGTAAAAATATTAAATTAAAAAATATATTTATATTGCCCTACTTTTAAATTTGTGCTGTGACCACCGCTTATGAGTATGAACGGGTGGCACAGGAGTTAACACAGACTGTTTGCGGAACCCCAGGAAATGAGAGTTCGCGCGAACTTGCGGCTTCATAACATACAATTTCTTGGTCGGCCTCGTAACAAGTCTTTTTAGTTTCGGCTTGGAAATCAAATATGATTTTCGTTCTGTTAATATTCTTAGGCTATGTAGTTGGGTGTTATGAAATGTTCAATTAAGACGTTTAAGTTATTCTAGCTGATGGTAGGTTTTAAACACTTAAGAATTTATAAATTAATGCCTAAATGAAATGGATGAAAGTATTTGAGACATTTTAATAGGTGCTAACAAAAACTCACATGCGTTTTATAAGACTTCATTATCGCGAGCTTACAGTAGGCTATGAACTTTGTTTGAAATATATAATAATATATGAAGCGGCGAAAATATAGTACCCTTGATAGTGGTTATGTATTTGTGCCTTTTGGTGTCGAAACATTGGGGCCGTGGGGACCGGTAGCCAAATTAATTTATAAATACCTCGCAGCGGTCCTCTTAAGTGCTGCACGTTCTCCGAGTGCTGGTTTCTACTTTGCTCAGCAGGTAAGCATTGCCATTCAACGGGGTAATGCTGCCAGCATTCTGGGAACCTTGCCAAGTAGAATAGATTTAGAATATTAGTATTTTATAAGTTATTTTTATTTTTATTTAGTTACTTTAAGTTATGTATTTTATTCATGTTTGTTAATATAATAAAATCATATTATATGCAATAGAAGTCTGGAAAACTCTCTGCCCCAATGAAAATTTCCCCAAGGAACCAACCAGTCAAAAACTTTGGGATGTTCCATTGGTGCAGAGAGTTCATAAATTTTTCCAGTGATCAAGACCGCGCAAGGTTTCTAGCTGTCTCTGAATTTGAATCGGGACAATGGTTACACGCCCTTCCTTCTGCCAACCTCGGAGCGCTGTTCGACAATGGCAGCTTCCGCATTGCCGTCGGACTTCGACTGGGTGCTGCCATCGTCGAGCGTCATCGGTGTCCATGTGGCAGCGTCGTCGACAGGAACGGACTCCATGGACTCTTCTGTCAACGCAGTGCCGGCAGATTTTCCCGCCACGGCTCCATTAATGACATTATCAAACGGGCGCTTGCCACCATCAATGTTCCATCTATCATAGAACCCGTAGGCATGGTGCGTGATGATGGCAAGCGTCCGGACGGTCTGACTTTGATCCCCTGGGAAAGGGGAAGGGCTCTCGTTTGGGACGCTACTTGCGTCGATACGTTGGCCCCTTCTCGTCTCAGCGGATCAGTCTTGAGGGCCGGAGCCGCGGCGGAGGCTGCAGAAGAGGCCAAGCGGCGCAAATACGTGACACTATCTAGTGACTACGTGTTTGTACCGCTTGGCTTCGAAACTTTTGGTCCATGGGGTCCAAGTACAAAAAAGTTTTTTAAACAATTATTTCCTCGGTTGATCGACGCCGCTGGTGACAAGAGGGCCGGCTCATTTCTCGCACAGAGAATAGCAATAGCTATTCAACGTGGAAATGCAGCCGGTGTTCTTGGCACCATGCCTCATGGACACCCTCTTTTGTTAGATTTTTAAGTTTTTAGTTTAGTTTTATACTTAGTTTAATTTAATTTGATTATTGTTGTCTAAAAAAATATAAAATATAAAATCACATATATGAAGCTGGAGAGTTTGTTTGTTTGCTAGAACGCGCTTATCTCAGAAACTGAACTGAAATAATATTTCATAATTATTTTATTATGAAGTTCCCACGGGTTGTGCGGGTGAAACGACGCTATTTATAAAAATACACGTTATATTTAGTCGGTGACCTCTATGTTTTGTATTAATATGATGGATTTCAATATCAAGTCGCAAAGGTTATTCGTGGAACCAAAATAAAATAAATATAAAACCAAGGATACACTAGGGGACAAATGTCGTGCGACACGTGTCGCCAGCGACGTTGGGTGAAGTAACACGACATTGTCGGACTTTGGTCGACATGTCTGGCAACATCGCACGACACGTGTCGCCAACTACATCGAATGAAGTAGCGCGACGTTGCCGGACTTCGCTCGACATGTCTGGCAACATCGCACCGCAGCCAACAACACTACCTCGGTGGGTGTAATGATATCGATTGCCTTGTGAAACAAAACTTCGTGATGTCGCCAGATATGTCCGGCGAAGCTTCGCGAAGTTGCACGACTTCGCCTGACGTCGCTACGGACATAAGTCGCGCGATGTCGCCAGATATGTCAGGCGAAATCGGCTGGCTTCGCTTGACATGTCGCCGATACATGTCGCGGCACATTTGTCTCCTAGTGTATCCTTGGCTTAATTATCGGTTTTCACTATAAAAACGCCATGCCATACATTACACCTGCTTATAATCAACGCAAGGGACTGCAGCGATAACCACGCTCTATAATTTTATGTCCCTCAAACATTTTAGTTTCAACTTGCAGAACAAAATAAATACTGTAATGTTTTTCTCTAGTTTACATTTTGCTTTTCATGTTCAAAGTACCGATGTATTTCCAGGTAAAATAAAAACAAAAAATAAAAGCAGAGTAAAGCTCGGATTTCCTAAACAAGCAACATTAAAGGGAAACCTTCTATATTATCAACATATAAATTTACAAAATACATGTTTATTTTTCGGACGGACATATGTAGTTAAACACGAAGATTTGCTCCAGTCTCATTAAATGTTTTATAAAACTACAAACTAAGTAACCTGTGCAAGAGATCGTTCCCTGTAGCCACTTTGACCTCGGCTCAGCGCTGGCGGAGGGTGGATTAACAGGGACGGTTACCGTTACCAAAAAAATACCGGTAAAAGTACCAAAACATTTCGTTCCGTTACGTTAAATATTTAACGATAAAAATAACGTTGTATCGCAGGATTTACCGGTATTTTAATAGCGTTACTAATAGCGTTATTTCGCTAAAATCTAGCAACGTCTGGTGCGACGTTGCCAAACCGAAAGGAGTGCCGCGCGCGCGCCGTGCATTGGGCGGGGCTTAAGCGGAGCGGCAACAAAAATATGAGTACGAGACGGCTCGCGCTCACGCGTGTCATTTTATTTTAGTGATCATAACAAACATCGAGTTTTTTTTTCGGATTGTTCGCCACAAGTCTTTTGCTACTTCATCATAATCATAATCATAATTATGTATTCGCAGGAATAATATATAGGTACATTTGCAGGTGGTTTGACATACAAAAAATATAGATACAATAACACTGCGAAGTTTTTTTTTTGACCTTACTAACAGCATTTTGCAGTCTACTAGTATTCTTGTTAACCCCTCGTGCTAAGCTAAAATGCTTGTGTTACGAGTGGGTTCACGTCGGTAGTGCAATGGGTGTGGTTCGAACCGGCGACCTCAAGATCACAAGTCCATTGCGCTACCGACGCGAACCCACTCGTAACACAGGTATTTTAGCTTAGCACGAGGGGTTAACGAGAATATAGTAATATATAACAGTAGTTTGCAAAGACTCTGCTAGTAATCTTTTATAAAAAAAATCAATCTTCTTCTTTATAATATTATTATAGACTAGCTACGACCCGCGGTTTTACCCGCGTTACTCTGCTTCAGTGGATTAGAGCGTGATGTTTTATAGCCTATATGTTAATCCAGTTAGTCAACTATTAGCTTCCCGCACGCGGTTTTACCCGCGTAACTCCCGTTCCCGTGGGAACTTCATAATTAAATATAGCCTATATTTATCGGTGATAACTGATAATGTAGCATTCAAATGGTGAAATAATTTTTTAAATCGGTCCTGTACTTTTTGAGCCAATTCTTTACAAACATATTTACGTACAAATCTTTCCTCTTTATATTATTAAGTATGCGTGCAAACTGTCAGACAAATGCGTTCACTAGTTTTTGCGTGAAAGAGTAACAAACATACATACATCCACACATACAAACTTTCGCATTTATAATATTAGTAGGATATTATTTCTATCATTGCCCTATTTGGGAGTAGTTATATGGATTTGATTCGTTTTTCTATGGTTTTAAAAAACTAACACCCACTGGAGCGAACGCCTAATATGAAGAATTTTTAATTGTTTCTGAAATCTTTGAATGCTTTTGTTGGTTAGATGCGAGCTGTGTTGTATCTGAGTCGGTTTTGTTACTATATGAATTATATGAAAAAAATTATACATATATAATGTACGTATTTGCGATGTTATCTGTTATTAAATATCATGGCAAACCAATGGTTATAATTAAACAATTAAATATGCGACTATTGGTTAAAATTTTATAAACTTAACTTAAGCTCATAAATAACGCAAATTTTGTATTTTATAGACTTTTAAAAAGTTACCGTACAGTTTGGTAGTTAATAAATTTTATATTGTAGTAACTAGCCTCGTTTTGATATAAGCTTTCTATCCGATCCACAGGAGAAAAATGCGCCCGTGATCGCGACTTGTCCTTCATTCTCCTGACCATTAGTTTGCAAAAAACACATCAGAGCTCCTGAAAGCGTGTGGATTACCGGTACTTAAAGTCTTTCAGAAGCTCTTAAATTCCGCCTTGCTCGGAGGCACCACGCCTAAAGCATGGAACAAAAACGACGTGGTGTTGTTCTTTAAGAGAGGCGATAACACCTTACTAAGGAACTACAGGCCTATCTCGCTTTTGAGCAATGTCTATAAGCAGCTGTTCTCCAGGGTTATTGCGAATCGTCGCGAACGAAAGCTTGATGACCTTCAGCCTCCTGAACAAGCCGGAATCCGAAAAGGTTATAGTACCGTAGACCACATACATACGCTGCGGCAGGTAATACAGAAGACCGAAGAGTATATAACTCGCCGCTTTGTTTAGCGTTTGTGGACTACGAGAAAGCCTTTGATTCGGTCGAAACATGGGCCGTACTTGAGTCTCTCCAGCGATGCCGTATTGACTATCGGTATATCGAAGAGTTGAAATGTTTGTATAGAAACTCCACAATGTCGGTTCGAGTACAAGAACAGAGTACGAAGGCGATTCCACTAAAAAGAGGCGTAAGACAGGGAGACGTTATTTCTCCGAAACTGTTTACGACCACTTTAGAAGACACTTCAACTTCTGAATTGGAAAGGACTAGGCATCAACATCAACGGCCAATACATCACTCACCTTCGATTCGCTGATGATATCGTGGTCATGGCAAAGTCGATGGAAGAACTCAGTACAATGCTCGAAGACCTCAACCGAGTCTCCCAACGTCACAACGGTAGGTTTTAAAATGAACATGGACAAGACGAAAATCATGTCTAACGTCCATGTTGTGCCTGCCCCTATAATGGTTGAGAATACGGTTCTTGAAGTCGTTGACGCATATGTATACCTAGGACAGAGAGTCCAATTAGGTAGGTCCAACTTCGAGAAGGAGGTCAATCGCCGAATCCAACTCGGATGGGCAGCGTTCGGGAAACTTCGCAACGTCTTTTCCTCCAATATACCTCAGTGCCTGAAGACGAAAGTCTTTAACCAGTGCGGGTTGCCAGTGATGACCTATGGATCCGAAACGTGGTCCTTTACTATAGGCCTTTTGAAACAGGCTCAGAGTCGCTCAACGAGCTATGGAGAGGGCTATGCTCGGGATTTCTCTACGAGATCGAATCAGAAATGAGGAGATACGTAGAAGAATGCGGGTTGCCGACATAGCTCAACGGATTAGTTCGTTGAAGTGGCAATGGGCAAGCCATATAGCACGAAGAACAGATGGCCGTTTTGGCCGAAAGTTCTCGAATGGAGACCGCGGATCGGCAAGCGTAGCGTAGGACGTCCACCTACTCGATGGACGGATGATCTGGTTAAGGCCGCGGGATCACGGTGGCTGCAGGCCGCTTCTAACCGCAACAAGATCTATGAGGGAGGCCTATGTCCAGCAGTGGACGTCCTACAGCTGAAATGCTGATGATGATGAATAATAAATTACCTTTTAAATGTAAAGGTATATTGTAATTTTTTTTAATCAAATTGTAATCGTAAATCTAATTTAATTATTATTATTATCTATTCAATATTTTATTTTAATTTTATTTGAAAGACAATTTTATCCAACTTAGTTTAATATGTTAATTGTATTGAAATTTTATAATAATTATTTTTTGCTAATATTACAGTGCATGCAGTGCTCTTCTGTAAGTAGTGAGACATTTAGACTTAAGTTTACAATATAATTGTTTTTTAATGTAACAGTGTACTCATTGTTGAAGAGCCAAATATCATCATCATCATCAGCCCGTATAACATCCACCGCAGAACATGGGCCTCCTCTCGGGGGAGGGTATTTGCCATAGTCACCACGCTTGGCAGGCGGATTGGCGACCGCAGTATTATGTTGTACCACACAAGGAAACGCTGCTACCCGTTCCTTGATATACGATTATAATAGATGATGTTATAACAATCGGGACCAACGGCTTAAGGTGCTTTCCGAGGCACGGAGGGAGAGACTACCCTCCGTGCCTCGGAAAGCACCTTAAGCCGTAACCAACCAGACCCGGAAAGAAATCTTAGAATTTACACAAAGATGTCTTGTCCGGTGTGGGGATCGAACACACGACCTCCGAAACTTAAAGCGAGCCAAATACCGCTACGCTATGGAGGTTGTCCCAAATACTGCTACGCTACGGAGGTTGTCGGAGAGCCAAATAAATAAATAAAAATGTAAACAAATAAAAATCTTTCAAATTACTTCTACAGTAGGATAGAGGAATTATTAAATAAAAAATCGGCCAAGTTCATGTCAGACCAGGCACAATGCAAAGTTCTGTAGTTGGGACTAATTTACCCCATACAATATCTTATATCACCCACTAATTGCAACTTAGTGGACGCTAGAAACCTAAGTTAAAAAAACGGGCCAAATGCGAGTCGGAATCGCGCACGAAGGGTTCCGTACTATTATCGCAAAAAACGGCAAATAAACACGTTTGTTGTATGGGAGCCCCACTTAAAAAATATTATATAATAAACAATAATAATAAATATATAATAAAAAATGTTTTATTCTGTTTTTAGTATTTGTTGTTATAGCGGCAATAGAAATACGGTACTATCACGGTTCATGAGATACAGCCTGGTGACAGACAGACAGACGGACCGCGGAGTGTTAGTAATAGGGTCCCGGTTTTAGCTAGTCGTAACTCGTACTAACACCAAAATATGCTAGTCTCCCCAACTTCATTGTTAGAAAGAGATAGGCGTATAAATTACCGGTATAACAATTGCAATTTTTACCGGTAATAATACTGGTAATTAGATAACGTTAACTGACCTATGGGTATCGTTATTAATATCGTTATTTTTTTATCGTTAACGTAACGGTAAATGGTATCGTTATAAAAAAAATACCGGTAATTCGGTCCCTGTGGATTAAGGAATTACGACTTTTAGTTTTTGAGGATAAATTTGTGCAACTGTCGTTCTACTTTACAGTTCGCGGCTCTCTCGGGATTCGGGTCTACGGAAACATCAGAAGGTTCACATATATGTGAAAAAAAATAATTATGTATAAGGTAAAGGGCGTTGATGATTTAGTCATTACTCACCAAATGATTACTAACCTAATTCTCGTGGATAAATCTTGTGGATCAACCATTATTCTCAATGATGCAATGGGCTATGTTGAAGAAGAGATTTAGTAGGAGAATGTTATTTTACAAACTGACTGATTCATGGACGCAAAACACACCCAGACTCTAAACAATTATCTGAGGGTCGCACAAGTAGGTAGTTGTGCCGGTTTGGAATCGAACCCAGCACACCAAATCTACGAAAAACCTACTGTAATTACTGAGCTAAGTGTGAGACATTGTACAAAAACGAATAAAGGTACGAATAATCAATTAATATCATTGATCCCATGTTTAGTGGCTGTAAGTTTTTTCTCGCCTTTAATTATTTTCATATCCATCACAGCGACACTGATTAATAATTAGCACGATGGTGTGTTGTAAAGGACATTGTTCACTTCATCATCGTCAACAGCCCGTATAACATCCACTGCTAAACATGGACCTCCTTCCGAGGGAGAGTTTTTGCCATAGTCACCACGCTTAGCAGACGGGTTGGTGACCGCAGTATAATGTTGTACTACAGAAGGAAATGCTGCTGCCTGTTCCTTGATATAAGTTTTGATAGATAATGTTATAACAATCGGGACCAACGGCTTAAAGTGCTTTCCGAGGCACGGAGGGTGGTCCCTCAACCAACCAGCGCCGAAAATAAATCTTAGAATTTACACAAAGATTTCCTGTACGGCGAGGAGATTTAAAGCGAGCCAAATACCGCTACGCTACGGAGGTTGTTCACTTACTATAATATAATAATATTATACATAATAATATAAAGACTTATTACTGATACCTTATTATTACAGTTATTCTATATATCCTTCAAACGTTTAAAAAAAAAGACTCCAATTATGTACGAATGGATGGATAATTATTATTTATTACTATCATAATTTTGTGGTTCCAAAAGTGTATCGGGATCACTCAGATATAAAGCGCAGAACCGACTTAACGTGCTCTTTGAAGCAAGGATGAAACTCCACCGCCTTTCTGACTTTAGGCTGGTACCTTCTAATAATAATTTTTTGAAGAAAATTGTCTAATAATTAGTAAGTAGCTTAATATAACAATTCAATTGTATAAAACAACTTGTGCTTTTGTGAATCAACTTTCATCCGTTCGTTATTTGAAATTAAATTGTAAACAGTTGAATAAACCCAGAAACTAAACGACTGATTTCATAAATCATTCCATCACTAGAAAACTAGCATACCCAGTAAATATCCAGATTTTAAAAACAAACTTGAGTAGGCAATAGAAGTTATGCGAGTAAAAATTGACGTTAGGCTTGTAAAAGTAAAATATATTATATATTACTCTTTTTGTTGTTAAAAACCCTTCTCAAAGCTACATCATGCGCAAACTCCCTAAGGGCGCTTCACACAGGCCGCAGCGCTTCGTCCGTCACTCGGGTTATCCCCACAACATTATCGGACGGACGTAGGGCTGGTTGCCTACGTGATCAATTGCCACTGACACTACCGCCCTTTTGTCAAGGAAACAATAAGTGAATGTCTTCAAATAGATCTGGAGATAGTAGCCGCATTTTGTTTGAGCGCGGTGAATGCGGGTCTTTTTCGTATGTTGCTGGGGAGCTTTGTGTGTGAATTGTAATGTTTTGATAATTGTTTAACTGGTTTCTAAAAGCCCTATCCAGAGAGGATGAACCATCATTGGAGGAGGTCTTCACCCATAGATATCCTGTATTATATTTATAAAACATAATTTAGTAAAACCATTAAAATAATATTTGAGTACTGTAACATTTATTTGCATGGAAATAAAATTCTTTTTTATTTTGTTAATAATTGTTTAACTTGTGAGGCATAGTGACTTGTGAGTCTTTTCTATTGTGAAACTTAAGTACACTGAATATAACATACCAGAAAGAAGAATACCACTGCCAAGTTCTTGTTTATTTGGGTATTGCTGGTATCCTTCCAGAATTGACATAGGAGGTTTTTTGAATGATAGCAAATTTTGTGACATCAGAAATATCTTAACGTTTTGGGTCACCGACTTTCATTTGTAGTTTTTTTTAAATATCGGAATGCTCAATTATGGTCAAAACACTAATGGTCTACCATTATTATTTATGTGAAAGTGGTAATATCTAAGTTATTGGAATATTATAGTAGGAACGTTTTTGATGGTAATTGTAACAGAACCAAATAGACCTATGTTAACACCTTCTTTATTAATTAATGTAAATATTTTTTTTTTATAATAATGTTTGTGTTAGTAAGACAGCTGGTAATTATTTATGGGTAAGGAGTTCCCTGCTAGCTGTGTACAATAAATATACTTAAGAGTGACCTCTTCTTATAAACGATATCATATGAATTTAAAATACCTTTTACAATCATGTTTCACATACAAGTATCGAAAGCTCTCAAACCAATTATAAATAAAAAAGTAAAAAAAAATGTCTTTGAAATCCGTCAAAACAGAACGCTAAACAAAACACTTGTCTGATCAACGACCGCGGTTTGAGGGAGGCGAACGCAGACAGTCAATACGCAGCCACCGCGCCGTTCACATTCAAAGGGTTTATAGTACACGACACGACCACTTCACACAATGTAGTACTACATAGCTGCTTAGGCTTGTTGTACACTCCTGTTGAGCGCCATCGTCAATAGCTTAGTGCATCGCGGTCTAATATGTGTCATTGCCCTAAAAGCATTTTTGAATAAGACGTAGCTATTAGAAATACAACAGCAGCGCGTGCCACTTGTCTCTGTTTTCAGCTAATCGCCAGTACTGACAGTTTTTAGGCATGCGACGCGAAAGCGTGAAAACAAACTCAGACGTATTTCGGCGGTCGCACTCCAGAAACGACAAGCAAAATATAATTGTTCGCCGCAAAGTTGCTATCGCCGTATCAGTGTAGCTTTGGCCGAAAGCGTTGAGTAAAAACATTTTTAAAGCTCTTAAAAATATTGGACCATCAAAAGTAGTTGTAGATGTTAACTAACTCAACTTTTTTTAATTTACTAGCCCGGTTTCGTTCACAGCTGAACACGGGCCTCCTCTTAACAGAAATTGGCAAGCCAAAATTGTTGAGGGATATTGCCATAACTACCACGCTTGGCTGGCGGATTGTTGATCACAATAAGATGGTAAGTAACTTTGAATTGATAGATGCTGCTGCTCATTCTTCAGCTGCCCTTAGTCGTCTCTTACGACACTCATAGTAAGACATGGGGTGGTATATTCGAAGCCGGAAACCACACAGTCACGGTAACCTTAATACTTAATTTCATGAAAGTACCTACACTAAAACACTTGCTTATTATGTAAGTTAAGCAATTGGTCTCAAATTAACTGTGTAAGTACTATATATACAAATAAATACACAAACGTATGTGATACTTTATAGACGTACTAGCGGCCCGCCCCGGCTTCGCACGGGTGGACTTTTATACCCTACCCCTGCCCTACCCTACCCCTGCCCTACCCTACCCCTACCCTACCCCTACCTTACCCCTACCCTACCTTACCCCTACCCTACCCCTACCCTACCCCTACCCTACCCTACCCCTACCCTACCCCTACCATACCCCTGCCCTACCCCTACCCTACCCTACCCTACCCTACCCTACCCTACCCTACCCTACCCTACCCCTACCCAAAAGTATCCTATGTTCTTCTCCCAGTTCTTAGCTAGCTCCCTACCAATTTTTAGCCAAATCGGTTCAGCCGTTCTTGAGTTATAAATAGTGTAACTAACACGACTTTCTTTTGTTTTTAAAATGTATTCTGCTATTCAGGGCGTAGACAAATCCAACGAAACAAAAACCATGAAAATTTATCCAGCCGATCTCGAGTTATAAGTGTTGTAACAAACCCGTCTTTGTTTTATATAAATAGATTATTATAACGTATATATTCATAACGTATGTGATTTTCAATAGATTTCGACTGACTCGAGTTTTCTTCTTAAAGATAATCGTGTCGTGAGATGTAAAAGTAAACTATAGATGCAAAACTATATTGGTCCTCGCATGGCGCACGTATGAAGGAATACTAACTTCGTCGTCCAAAGCCATTGATACTGGCACATTTTGCTTTATATAACTACGTCTGTACTTTCACATAATACACCTTGTTTTTTTGTCGTAGTTATGCAGCGGAATGATTTATTTAAGTTAGTACAATTTATCACTACATGGTATAAAATAAAGTAACTTCCGCTGTCTGTTCCTATGTATGCTTAGATCTTTAAGTGTGCGTTTCCACAGAAGCGGAGTTGCGCGGAGTTCAACGGAGCAGAGCCGTGTAAATAGTTAGGTGTTTCCATTAAAGCTGCGCAGAGATGAGCGGTGCAGGGCTGAGCTGTGCAGCTGGGTGAAGTGGAGCCGAGTGGAGCTAAGACGACCGGAGCGGACCAAAGCTGAGATTAGCGGAGCGGAGCTGTCAAGTGGCGATGAACTGAACGGGGCTGTGAATACATTTTTTTTTCAGTCAGTACGGTGTGGTGTGTGTGTGTGTCAGGTCATACTGCAACAAACAAACTCACGCGCCTGACGTCGCGTTACCCCTCTCAGCCCTGCTCCACCCCGCTCAACCCCGCTCTACCGCGCGCATCCCCGCTCTACACCGCACAGCCCCGCTTCACCCGGTACAGCTCACCTAAGCTCGACACCGCTGTGCCCCGCTTATCTCCGCGCACCATACATTTTAATGTAAATCTTCTCAACTCCGCTAACAGTGTTTCCACTGAATCGGAGCGGAGATGAGATGTGTAGTTTAAGCAATGTGATTGGTTATTAGGTATTTTTAAGTCTCTGCTCAACTCTGCGCAGCTCAGCTTCTGTGGAAACGCACCCTTAGGCTACGCAACTGATGGTGATGGGTTTTTTAAATAGATCGATTCAAGAGAAAGGTTTAAATGTATAATATATCAGGATATTACAGCTTAAAATAACTTCGAACATGTTAAAAACGCCCGTTGGGCCTTGAATCCGACGGTCATAACTATGTGGCACATCTTTTTGGAGATTCAATCAATTATTTTAAGTGGACTAACATACATCGAGTATTGATTATACCTACTTATTAAATAGCAACTAAAAACTAAAATTAAATTAGGTTGTGGGATTTCTTCATACATTAGAAGACACATTTTTGACCATATTCAATATAATATTCTATGCAACTCAATGAAGCGGAGAACTAAGTTCCTCTACTAATTTGTTCATTGCACCGGACGTGTCTTAGCGGTTACGGTAGGGGGTTCAGAAATCTGGTATTCTGAGTTCAATTACTGATAGTTTTCTGTGTCTGTGTGTACTTTATCTACGTACATTTAGTAGGTATATTATTATTATAATAATAATAAATTTCTTTATTGGCATCAAATATAAGTGTACCAACACTTATATTTGATGCCAATAAAGAAATTTTAAAAGTGCTCCGGGACACAGGTATTAATTTTTCTATCTTTATCTCGTGCCAGCGATCATCATCACTGTTCGTAAATCTACTCTTTACTCCAGTGGCACCCTGAGCGTTGGTCCTAACCCCTTAAGTGTGCCCTCAGGTGGATGTCGCTTAGACTTTGGCCGGATTCTTGGAAGTTAAATTTAGACATTTAAGGCATCTTACTATAATATTGTGTACATTTGTCATTTATCGCACGACAGACGGACAGACTGATTAAAATTTCTGTAAGATCAAATAATTTTGACAGTGTTTTTTGCTACTTGAGTGTTACTTTTGTTTGATTTATTCTTATACAGTGTTATTTTGACAAGTACAAGTGTATGTAAATATGTAAGTGCTGAATAAATTTCATTATTTCATTATTTTAGTGCGGGCATTGCTTAATAAAGTGTATTATACTAACATTTCTAAAAAGGTGTACTATTTTCTCTCGTTTATGTCAAAATCACAAGACAGAGCCACGGTATTTTACTAGCTTAAGTAACCCAAGGGTCGAATATCTCTGGCTTCTCCTTCACTCAAGAAAATATCTTGTTTCACAAGAAATTTTTCTTCCCCTATTACCACTTGAGGGGAGCCTAGGTTAAAAGTTTATATGTATAGTGTATATAGTTATGATATGACGACAAAGTAGGCTTTTCAATGCAAGGATTTACAAACTGGTAAAGACAACCTTTGTGGCGTAGCGGTACAAGAGACGCTTTAAGTCTCGGAGGTCGTAGGTACGATTTCAACGATCTATGTGTAAATCCTATGATTTTCTTTCTGTATCAGGTTGATTAAAGGTGACGCGTAAAGGTACGCTGTCGTAACATTATCTACAACAAAAACGTATATCAGGAACAGGGACAACCTTCGTAGCGTAGCGATATTTGGCTCGCTTTACGTCTCGAAGGTAGTGGGTTTGATCCCAACGCCGGACAAAAAATCTTTGTGTAAATTCTAAGATTCCTTGCCGGGTCTAGTTGGTTGAGGACTGACCTCTGTGCATCGGTAAGCAACTTAAGCCGATGTTCCTGATTGGTATAACATCATCTATAACAAGCGTATATCAGGGAACGGGCAGCAGCGTTTTCCTGTGTATTACAACGATACTGCAGTCACCAATTCGCCTGCCAAGCGTGGTGACTATGGCAAAACCTACCTTCGGGAGGAGGCCCATGTTCAGCAGTGGACGTTGAACGGGCTGATCATGATGATATCAGGGAAGGTCGAAAGCGTTAACTATGTGTTACAACATAATACTGCAGTCACCAAACCGCTTGCCAAGCTTGAAGACTATAGCATAGCGTTCACTCGGAGGGAGGCCCATGTGCAGGACATTATAGGGGTAGATGTCCAAGAGACCTAATTAAAGGCACATGTAAAGAGTCAAAACATTGTTTAACCCTTTAACAGGTCAAAGTCAAAGTCAAAAATTCTTTATTCATATAGACACATTTAAAATATTTTAAATCATTTTCTTATGGTGCGTCCCTTTCTTTTACTACCACCAGTTCTGGACACTTCCCATTTGTATTTGTCAGCAGTTCCTGAGATTAGCGCGTTAAAGCAAAAAACAAACTCTTCAGCTTTATATATTAGCGTAGATCACGTGACCGATATAGTGACTGAGTGAGAGACTTAATGAAGATAGAAAGCAAAGTAAACATAACTAGAACGATCGTCTTTATTGTTCTTATATGAAATCAATTATCAAGTGGCTTGGATTCAGCGCCAATACTACGCTAGGTATCCAGAAAACATGGAAGTGCACTTCATCCAATTTGGTATTAGACTTTTCCATTTATCCATTAAATGACTGGTCGGGAGACGCAGCGGCGGAAGTAACTAATCCTCTTTCATACGAATGCGATTAAGAATGATTGATAATATAATATAATAGATACCTATTTGTTTAAAACAATCGCAGAGCCCTTATTCTTTTAGAAATAATATAATTTCGCATTTGGAACTGCTGAGTACAAGTGTAGGTATGTAAATACCTAAGTGCTGAATAAATTCATTATTTCATACGGGATCGATTAGAAAAAGACTTTTAGTTTTAGATAGCCCAATTATTGAGGAAAGCTAAAAGTTGTTTTTTTTTTCTATTGGTAAACATTATATTACATAAATAAAATACATAATATAAAACTAAAAATATCTATACTAATATTATAAAGCTTCAGAGTTTGTTTGTTTGTTTGTTTGTTTGAACGCGCTAATCTCAGGGACTACTGGTACGATTTAAAAAAATCTTTCAGTGTTGGAGTCAGTCAGTTAGTCCATTTATCGAGGAAGGTTATAGGCTATATTTTATTTTCAAAAAAGTTGGGGATCCGTAAGAAAATTCCGTTTTTGTAACCCAAGGTGTAAAAGCGAAAACCTATTCATGCGTGCGCTGCAAAAACTATTGACAATAGAACAAAATGATGTACTGCGGGTTTGTAGGTCTTATTAAGATCTACAAAAAAGTCCGCGAGAGCATATATCTAACTATCATAGTTTAGTCACAATAACCGCTTTTATGTTCATAAAAAAATATTAAATCGTCTGAAGAAAGAAACTACGTTAAATGTATATAATGTTATTAAGGGTATTTATGTAGAAGTAAAATACTTTTTGTTTTATTCCAATCGGACATTTCGTTGAGAAATTATCACGAGTATAAAAACGCAAGGAATTGGTACCTAATAAAGAGTTATTTGCCGTAATAGATGAAGCTGAAGAGTTTGTTTGCTTGAACGCGCTAATCTCAGCAGCTACTGGTCCGATTTGAAAAATTCTTTCAATGTTAGATAGCCCATTTATCGAGGCTATATTTTATTATAAAGTTTTTATGGGAACGGGAGTTACGCGGGTGAAACCGCGCGCGGAAAGCTAGTCTTATATAAAATAAAACTAACTTATAAAATACTACAATTCTAAATCTTTTTTACTTGTCAAGCAATGGCAATGCTTACCTGCTGTGCAAAGTAAAAACCAGCATTCGGAGAACGTGCTGGACTAAAGAGGGGCCCTCTTTGCTCTCTGCTGCGAGGTATTTATAAATTAAGTTGGCTACCGGTTCCCACGGCCCCAATTTTCGACACTAAAAGGCACAAATACATAAACACTGTCACTGTCACTATATATGCGCCTCTTGAGATTTTATTATGAAGTTCCCACAAGAACGAGACTAACGCGGGTGAAACCGAGAGCGCAAGCTTGTCTACTATAAAAGAGGTATTGTATTGGATAAGTATAGTTGTTAAAAAGAAGAATAAACACAGTATTTATCTTTTTTTTTTACTGTGGTGAATATTTATTTTCTGCCAAGCAGAATAGTACTAGTAATACTCTGTTTCAGTGGGTCGGAGCGTAATATGTTAATCCAGCTCATAAACTATCAGCGTGCAAGCTTTCAGCCAAATCCATTTAGTAGTTTTTGCGTGAAAGAGTAACAAACATCCATCCACCCATTCATCCGTACTTACAAACTTTCGCGTTAATAATATTAGTAAGATTTGTTATCCAATAACATTTAGTAATCATATTTCAACGGTCTGGTTTTAGTTTATGTTAATATCTTGAAAACAAAACATTTATAAGACAAGCCTCAAGGAACACCTCTGCAACCCGATTGTGACAGCTTACATATTAGATACGAGTAGGAGCAAACAGCGACAATAAACTATCGCATACAAACATCAGTGTGATGCACTGGTTAATGTTTAGTATTTGATTCCCTGCCAGATGTATCTATGGACATTATGTTTCTACCTATTAAGGGTTAGTTTAGATGACCTGAGAAGGTTTTCAACATTGGAATATATACTAGCTGACCCGACAGACGTCGTTCTGTCTTAAGGCGCGGTGAATAGACGACTTTTACGTATTAGTTTTGTCACTGTTGCTCCGCGTAGAAATGAAAGAGAAGCGAAGAGACGCCGCGATGGCGCAACGTTTCGTTCGACTCGTTCGAGTTATTAAATACATTAATCCTTGCAAATATTTTATTCCAATCGATAAATAAAAACAACAGTTCCCTTTATTATTATATATTACATCACTGTTATTAATATTATCAAGATTTGTTTATAAATAATACAGTTACAATTGCTACAATTTCAATTGAAATGGTTATTTTATGGTTTTTTTAATCGAGAAAATTTACCGAAAACGTGTTTTGAACACAATGGTCCCCCCATAAATATGATCAAGATTAACATATATTTTTTTGGCTGCTCTAAAATGTAAACATTTGGCTAAAAAACTGTTTTGTGAAGCCAATTTTGACTAAGTACAGCGCCTTAACTAAAACTCTATCTGAAATTGAACCGTCAAATCGTCTTGCTAACGTTAGATGGGAAATCACAATGGGAAATTAAGCTCCACTGCCTCCGCTGTCATAAAAGTGAGGCAATTGACCAATGTAGGTTGAAACTGCTCGTCTTGTTTACTTCAGTTATCTGTTTAAAGATGCGGAATCACGGTGGATATAGGCCGCTTCTAACCGTCACTAGAGATCAATTTGGGAGGCCTAAATCCGGCAGTGGACTTCCTACGGTCGAAATTATGATGATAAAGCAAGTAGGACTATTATACAAATTTGAATAAATTTATATTTGTCATTACATATAATATTAATTCATCTGCCCGTGTTAACACTTGTTCATATGAACGAAGCTTTGAAGCCTCTTGATAAGTCCGCTTGGCGTATGATCAAAGCATATATTAGTTACGGCGTCTTAGGTAAAATTTACATTGTACTGTTTGCCGGCTGTTTGGGGCACATAGACTTGTGTTGTGGCTTCAAGTCCGTAAGCATATGTTTGTTCACCAAGTAGTAAGTTATGAACGTCTGATTGTGTCTCGATATATGTCGACTCCATACATATTGTTAGGACAACTGTAACTACATAAGTTGGTCGAGTTGTATTAAAATAACTAACTATGACTCCGCTATAGTTTTAGTTAAAAGTACTTTATAAATATCACCTGATTTCAGAAATATTTTAGTAATATTTAAAATTTTAAGGTGGCGGGGGGACGCTCTTATGTTAACTTTGTATTAGGTTATCTCGAGACTGGGGGGTTTGATCAACATAAGTCCAAGGCAGTTTTTGTTGCATTTTAAGAGACCGTCCCAACGAAACCCTACACTATGGGGTTAGTCGAATTTTAATCTTTTAATTCATTTTAGTTGAATGGGAAAATAAATTATTTTCCATTATTTCAAATACCAAGTTTTGGAACTTTAATATACATCTCTCCACCAATTTTCGTGACAATCAATCCCAGACGGACAGACGGACAGACACACGGACAGACAGACGGGCAGACAGACGGACAGACAGACGGACAGACAGACGGGCAGACAGACGGACAGACAGATGGACAGTCAGATGGACAGTCAGATGGACAGACAGACGGACGGACATGACGAAACCATAAGGGTTCCTTGTGGACTACGGAACCCTAAAAAGGTGTGAGCGAACGAGTAGACTGTATTTAAAAGGAAACAGGATGGTTGAAATATAAAATTAATTTAACTATTTTGATATGAATCACGATATACAAGGTAAAACGGAAAGGGTATACATATACATAGAAAGAGAAAGGCTTTTTTGGATCATAACAAACGATATGGCAAGGGTTTCAACTCAAAATAAAATACTACAAGATTTTTTTTTTGTAAACAAAAAATAAAAATGTGGAACCCTTTATTCAGAAATACCAGGAGTAAGAGGTTTATTTTTACTTGCAAATAGTTCGTTGACATCAATCAGCTAATTGAGTGCTAGTGATGTATTTATTTCAATATGAAAAGCTTGGTTTCTGGTATCTATGAATTTTAAAAAATCATTACTTCCGGACTTGTAGAGATAGGTTTAAATAACACTTGCCATATCGTTTGTTATCATTCAAAAAAGCCTTGCTCTTTCTATGTAAATACCCTTTCTGTTACACCTTGTATAATAAACGATAACACAATAATTGAATTATTGTTTTATCGTTATACGTGTGATTTTCACACGTAAAACGATAACACTTGACCGGTTTATAATAAATATTGTCATTTAACATTAATGGTATATTTATTAAAAACCGGTCAAGTGCGAGTTGGACTCGCGCTCGAAGTGTTCCGTACCATTTTCAAGTGCCTAACTGTTGCCGTTATTGATATTGAGTTAAAAAAGGCAAAAGCATCACGTTTGTTGTTGTTTTTAGTATTTGTTGTTACAGCTACAACAGAAATACATCATTTTTTTAAACTGACTAGCTATCGTGGTTCTTGAGATACAGCCTGATCACAGAAAGACAGACCGGTACGCAACACTGTTTCAAAAAAGGCATGTTACCCAGCCATGCGCCAACAAAAGGGAAATAAAATAATTTAGACAAAATAAAAGTAAAAATTAATGAATAGTTGCAGTTAGTCATAAACTCGCTCATTAAGATCTGGCGTTCCACATCCGAACTTCATAATTAGAGCTGCAAACAAAACGCTAACAGTCTCGTTTACTCCACTACTTAAAAACAATACGGTACTCTGAATATTTTCTTTGTAGCACTTAAATTAAAATTGTGACAATCAGTACAAACGATGTCTGCTGTTTGGTAATTAAAAACGATGCTGGTATAATAAGTGGTGTTAATTAAACGTATTTTAGTGAGCGGAGATATTTATGTTTCGTTTGCTAATGATGGAGGTTCGAGGAAATTCAATATTATGTTTGACTGATTTGTTTTGTTCCGTTTTCAAGTACGCCTTACAATAATAGGTTGTTTACTTTTATAAATTACCTATAGAAATAAAATCCAAATTATAATACTTGTCATTAAATATTTTAGGTTGAAAGAGATTTATTTCCTTAGTCCGAAAGGCGTTCGGAAATAAATCCCTTTCATGTGAAAGGGATTTAAAAGACAACTATATTTACGGATTCAAATACACCTAGAATCAAAACAACAGAAGCATATGGCTAAAGCAAACAGCGGCAGTCAAAGTCAGAACATCGAGCAACCAAAAGTGATGATAACAGCATTACCTATAGAATTGAAATCGAAATTATAGTAAGTATTATAATTTCAATCATTAAATATCATTAAATCATTAAATAATTAAGGTAGAAGGTAAAAAGAGATTTATTTCTCTAGTCTGAAAGGCGTTGGGAAATAAATCCCTTTCATGTGAAAGGGATTTAAAAGACAACTATATTTACGGACTCAAACATACCTAGAATCAAAACAACTATAACCCACTGAGTTTGTTCGCCGGATCTTCTCAGTTGGGGCGCATTGGATCCGGTGGTGGTAGCATTAAAGCGCGTCCGTCGTTATATGCTCATGGTCCACCCAAATAATGACAATTGTTTTGGCAAACATAGACAGAACAAGCATTTTGCGTCTCTAGCAACAAAATACATTAATTATAATAATTAATTTAATTAAAATAATTATAATAGGTTTATAAATAAATAACAAATGTAATTTAAGATAGATAATAATTAATTTTCAAATAATAATTGACGATTTACAAGTGCCTGTAATTGGTTTACGTAAATAAAAATGATTTTGATTTATTTTTATTTTATTTTATTTATTGACCAAGTATTGCTGCTTTAAATGAAAATGAATGAAGTCGTCAATACTATAAGTAAATTAAATCAATTCAAGACGTAATTATTTTCTAGTTAAATCTAGTTTCTAAATTAAATATTGACGGCTGACTGATTAAGAAAGCTAAGACAAATATTTAACCAAAATTCTAATCGCTTTGTTTTATATGATTGTAATAAATATTAAACAGACTTAAGTTGCTACTAAACTAAATTAGTTTCTTCGAAATAAGTCAATTGAATTCGTTAATATTTAACTTTGGGTAGTAATAATAGCTCCGACAAAAAAAATAGAATTATCCTTACGCAAAATATTAAATCTACTACCTAAAATAATAACTTTCCGACTAATTTTATCCGAATACAAATGACGAAACGACCGAATGAGATACTGAAATCTTCGAAAAATAAACATGACTGTTTACTGCTAGAATACTTTTCTAACAGCTTAAATTCCGTTCTAGTGAGAAGTATGATTTGTTATTTTTATCTTTACTTGCCGACTATTAATTCATAAATTACCTTTCATATTTCAAAGACTGTGGTGCTATTTTAACAACAACGTTATGAAAATGAAAATACTATTCTGAGTGGTTACACAGAAACTAATACAAATATAAAAATGTACTTGTAGCAAAATATTTTTATGGTTTGACATCGGTACCTGCTTCAGGCGTTAAGAAGTCAGAACAGTCGTATTAATGGTTTAATCTAAAGCGGGATAGACTTTGGTTGCCTACAATATTTTACTGTTATCCTGTGCTAATAATCGAGAAATCTCGATTATTAATACAGGATAACAGAAAAACAAGAAAGTTTTTATAATGTTAGCGAGATCAAAGATAAAAATAAAAACAAACTCAGTTTATTTGTGCAAATGTCATCAAAATGTTATTTCATAAAAAACCGGCCAAGTGCGAGTCGGACTCGCGCACGAAGGGTTCCGTTTCAGTTACAAGTGCGTACCTATTTTTGATATCAAGAATAAATAAAAAAGCGTATGTTTATGAAATGAAATGTTATTTTATATTTTTATATTCGAGTTGATTGAATGAAAGCTAAATTGCGGTTATGGTTCTTGACGTATTAAAAAAAAATTACTTACAAGATCTCGTTCAAACCAATTTTCGGTGGAAGTTTGCATGGTAATGTACATCATATATTTTTTTTAGATTTATCATTCTCTTATTTTAGAAGTTACAGGGGGGGGACACACATTTTACCACTTTGGAAGTGTCTCTCGCGCAAACTATTCAGTTTAGAAAAAAAATACATTAGAAACCTCAACATCATTTTTGAAGACCCATTCAGACACCAGTATGGGTTCGATGAAAAAAAAAAAATTGAGTTTCAGTTCTATGTATGGGGAACCCCAAAATTAATTGTTTTTTTTCTATTTTTGTGTGAAAATCTTAATGCGGTACACAACATACATCTACTTGCCAAGTTTCAACATTATAGTTCTTATAGTTTCGGAAAAAAGTGGCTGTGACATACGGACGGACAGACAGACAGACAGACAGACAAACATGACGAATCTATAAGGGTTCCGTTTTTTGCCATTTGGCTACGGAACCCTAAAAAGTACTTCTTTGAATCATCATCATTATTAATGGAAGAAACGCCCTAAACTCGCTTCTGGCTGTGCTTATATCAACCTAACCCGCTCGTCGCTTCGCTCCTCGCTAACTTTAGCTGCATTTTCATAATTATTGAGAGTTAAAAATATATATTTGTTAACCAACAATAGTAATTAAAACAGTTCATGCAAGTCGTAAAGTGTGATTATTTTGATAAAAGCTCTGTTGTCGGTAACTTACTAATCTTGTCAGAGGTTCAGTATTTTAGTCGGATGTTTAGTTTTGTAATTCGAAGTTCAATTTTCTTTTAAAAGAAATGTAATTTTAACATGCTCTTATTTGTTTGTTAAATTCATTTTTTTTTTTTGTATTTTTTTTGTTATTTTGTCGGTAATTCATTATAACGCTATCGCGCTAGTTAATTAGAATAATAGTCGGCCACAGATCGCTGGAGATTAATTTGTTTATCGGAACCATTATTATTATCCTTTAACTTTACATTTTATGTTTAATTTATAGTTTTTTTTATCTATACTGATATATAAAAAAACAGGACTCGAACCTGCATCTTAGGATTAGCACCTAATGCCTCCAACAATTCGGCTGCGGTGGAACATCGTCGAAATTTAGGTTCAAGGCCTGCCGTAGTCTAAATTAATTAATTCAAATTTAGATTTTAGTATTTAGTAAGTGGTTAATTTTACCGTAAAGTATAAAAAAATTTTATGAAAGTGAAAGTATCGATTATAAGTAACTTTTACTATGGGACCAACCCTGAAATCGCGAAACAAATATCAGCTGTTCCATACATTTTGTCGAGGTAAGTGAACATAAATGTATGGGACAGCTGATTTTTTATAGCGATTTTTAGGGTTGGTCCCATAGTAAAAGTTGCTTATAATTTGGTTGTTAATGTTTTAAAAATAACCCTGTACATTTTAAAAGCGGGCCATAGTCGTTACGCAGTGGGATGGGTGTCGTTGCCGAGGAAGAAAACGCTGGCGTGACGATCTAGACGCATTCAGGACAGATTGGCCGGAGAAAGCCGCACAAAAGGAAGAGTGGAAGGTTATGGGGGAGACCTTTGCCCAGCAGGGGGATAAAAAAATGTTAATAAAAAAAAAACATTTTAAATGCTCTTTATAAAAATCAATTCGATTCGAAAATTGATATTTGTCATTACAAAAACCTCACAAATCATTACACAAACAAAGGGCCGATAACAAAGCATTAACAATTAATCAATTCCATTTCTTTTCCAAGTTTTTAAGTGATTCAGAAAGCTTTTTAAGAAGAAAACAATACTGAGTGCCAAGTTACTTCGGATACCGTTTACTTCACAACTTTTTGTTTGGAAAAAAGTGTTGAAGAAGTAACTATTTTGTTTCCACAGATAGAGATGTCGGTCATTATAATAGGTGCTAGTTTAGGATGTTTCTTTACCTTATCAGTTTGTTATTGTGTCTTAAACAGACTTTGGCACCCAAGTTAAGAGATATTGCTGTTATAACCACGCTTGGTACGCGGACTGATGGTCGATGAATAATAATCGTTAACTACATTTTACGATTTTAAATATTAGTTTCAAATTGCTTGACTGTTTAACTTTTTCTGGGAGATTTTTTATATAATGATATTGTAAGTATTTCCAATTTCATACCTATAATATTCGTTTTCATTAAATTTGAAAATAAATACAATACAAAAATAAATCTTGTTTAATTCATACTAAGTCATAATCTTAATAATGGCTATAGATAGCCTGATAATAAGCCTACTACTTGAAAAAGACTAGTCGCAAAAAAAGCCTAACAGGCTTTTTAGGCCTTTAGGTTTTTAAGGCCTATAGGCTTTTTAGGCCTATAGGCTTTTTTTAAACCTTAAGGCTTTTTAAAGTGAGTAAAAGCCTACTATTTTATGATAGCCATAAAAAAGAACTAATAGGCTTTTATTTTAGGCTTAAAAGCCTATAGGCCCTTTCTTTCTGTCTTTTAGTACCTTCTTACGACACGCATAGGAAGATATGGGATAATCTAATCTAATCTGGAAACCACACGGCATAAGATCGCTTTATGGTATTATGGTATAGACACACGTAAATTTATATATTTTTTTAATTTTACTAATATATAAAGCTGAAGAGTTAGTTTCTTTGTTTACTTGAATGCGCTAATCTCAAGAACGACTTGGCCGATTTGAACACTTCTTTCAGTGTTGGATAGCCTATTTATTGTGGTAGGCTATAAGGTAAAGACATCACTTCTTATTTATTGTTTCAAATCAGCTCCGTTTATTCTAAATACTAAAAAGTAATAGCAGTGCGTAACACTTCTGGTACTATTCCTGCAAAAATTCCATCTCCTCGCGTTAACACGATTACCAATAAACAAATTACCTTACTTCAAACAGTTTTTATTTAGAACTAGCTTCCCGCGCGCGGTTTTACCCGCGTAGCTCCCGTGCCCGTGGGAACTTCGAAATAAAATATAGTCTACCTTCCTCGCTAAATGGACTATCCAATACTGAAAGATTTTTTGAAATCGGACCAGTAGTTCCTGAGATTAGCGCGTTCAAACAAACAAACAAAGTCTGCAGCTGTATAATATTAGTATAGATAAAAGCGTTCATTGTTACAGTCAACAAATTTAAAACACGACGGAAGCGGACATGTAAATTCAGTGCTAAATAAAGACACAGTCCGCAAAACACGCTAGGAATGCCTCCTTGTTCGGAATGTTTAATAAATCAGCGGGTAGTTGTTTCCCCAAGTCCAGACGGATGCTACAAGACTTTCTGTATAAAGATATTGTAAACGGTTTACAGTACAAGCAGCATAATATCTTATACCATTAACATAAAATGTTTATTAAGAATTATTTATTGTTCATCATCATCATCATCAGCCCGTATAACGTCCACTGCTGAACATGGGCCTCCTCCCGAGGGAGGGTATTTGCCATAGTCACCACGCTTGGCAAGCGGGTTGGTGACCGCAGTATTATGTTGTAGCACACAAGGAAACGCTGCTGCCTGTTTCTTGATATACTATTATTATAGATGATGTTATATCAATCGGGAGGGAGGATAGGTTATACGCTGGATTAACATATAGGCTACAAAATATTACGCTCCGACCCACTAGAGCAGAGTAACGCGGGTAAAACCGCGGGGCGCAGCTAGATGTTGTCATAAAATCATTCTGAGAAAAAAAAACAAGTGCTATTTATTTTAGTATAGGTATGGCACATTTGTTTTTGCTTTTTGGACGGACATATATAGTTAGCCACAAGGCTTTGACTACTTCATCGGCCCTAAAGGCGGGCAGAGCTCCAGACATAATTAATGCTTCAAAAACTACAAACTGCGCAAGATGGCGACCCTTGTGGGACTTCAACCTCGGCTCAGGGTCGGTCGCTGGCGGAGAAATTGAAGGATTATGATTTTTAGTTGTTAAGGAGAGTTTTGTGCAACACACTCTTCTCTGGCGGGTCGAATAGATATGGCACATCATTCAAACATTTGACAATCCAAAAATTCCACTGCTAAGTCCTAGCAGAAAATAAGCGACTTTTCTTCACATATCATAGGTTGCTAATATTATAGCTTGAAGTTCATTGTTTAGTCTAAGCTAGCATTAGTGTAAGGTAATTTATTTGCTGGGTAGTATTTCTGGATGTCTCGCCTTATTGCTTGGGAATTTAAATATTCTTCAAGACTCAAATGTGGTTGCATGTAGGAGGAAATGGCTGCGGATAAAACACTGCACTAAATCAAATATTTATTTTTAAGTATGGTAGATAGATAATGATAAAAAGTTGAGCCTTGAAAAATACATCAAGTGTGTTTAATAATATTATTATAACAGCAAATAGACAGCAGAAGTTTTTTTTTTTTATTTCAAACAAAAAATTACAGCCTTACATGCGAGCCTCAAACGACATATCTATACTAATATTGTAATGAGGTCAAGGTTGTGAGGTTGGTAGGATAAAAAGACACATTATTTTTCAGAATTATAGGTTTTGTTTTATGATGGGGTTCCAGCAATCTGTGGGGTTGAAAATGCGCGGGAAAATTTCACAACACTGTGAACATCATCATCAGCCCGTATAACGTCCACTGCTGAACATGGGCCTCCTCCCGAGGGAGGGTTTTTGCCATAGTCCCCTCGCTTGGTAGGCGGATTGGTAAACGCAGTGTTATGTCGTAATACATAGGGGAAACGCTGCTGCCCGTTCCCTGCTTCGTTTGTTATAGATGATGTTATAACAATCAGGACCAACGGCTTAGCGTGCTTTCCGAGGTACGGAGAGTAGTGCCTCAACCAACAAGACCCGCAAAGAAATCTTATAATTTACACATAGATTTCTTGTCCGATGTGGGGACCGAACCCACGACCTCCGAGATTTAAACCGAGCCAATTACCGCTACGGAGGTTGTACACAACACTGTGAACTGAAATCAGCCACGCTACTAATATTACTATTGCACATCAAATGACGTTATAGAGGTTTTTTTATACTTATGAATGTGATGTATGATGCTCCGTAGAGGAGTCAAGCAAGTATGGGGTGTTCAGCTGGTGATTGCATTTTTGCATGTTATAATTTTCCTTCCTGCATATAGAACAACATTTTGGCGGGAGGACGGTGCAAAAAGTGTATCTCAGCATTCAGACTTATTTATGAGCAGAATTAAAACTATATAATATTTATTTTATTTTTATTTCGATTTTTTATGAACTATTGAATAAATAATTAACCAATGAATGACCGTCTCAATTAATCACAGACAGATAAGTGTAAAATGTCGTTCAATATTGAGCATTATCTATATTTTGAAGAATTATTAGTTAAATATTTGCTTCTATTAGTTCAGAGAGGTATAATAAAATAAAAAGGTGTTCGCTGTAGGTGGCGACTCCTGAAAGCCGGGCTTTATAGGTAATGTGATCTATTGATCTAGCTTATCTAAGTTTGCCGTCAAGCACTTTTACTTTATTTAAGTCCGTTGACTCACATTTTTCTTACTGTCTTTTAAAACAGCCACTGCTTGAAGTTTCGCTCGGATAGGGCCATTATAACCCGAAGGAATCTCTTCATAATACTTAGCTATAGAAATATATTAAAATGTTACAATGTAATTTATGAGCTTACCCGTTGCAAATAGCTTTTTGGTAGGGTGTCCGGCCAAAATAATCGTTGTCCGGCTTTTGTTAGGCCTTTTTACAAAGCCTTTTGCTAAGCTTTTGCTTTTGCATTTTTTTAATCGTACCCATTAATAATGAGACTTAAAATCCTCAATAAGGTGTCCGGCCAAAATGGCTAGTCTGTCCGGCTTTTAGGATGGGGGACCTGGCAACCCTAGTTGCAAACAATCATTCGTAAAATAATGTATTTTGACCTTTTTTTATAACTTAAGAGGTAGGTAACATAAATGCCTGTAAATATAAAAAAGACTAGACAAATAAAAAACATACCTACAGTTGCACAAAAACTCCTCAAATACTAAAAATCATAATCTCTTAATCTCATCGCTAGCGAACGCCTTGAGCCGAGGTCCCATAGGGGGCGCCCTCTTGCGCAGGTTGCTTACTTTGTATTTTTTAAACCATTTATTAAGGCTGGAGCTCTGCTCGCCTTTAAGCCCGGTGAAGTAGCAAAAGCCTTGTGGCTAACCACTTAAGTCCTTCCATGGAGACTTTGCCTACGGCAATTATTGTATGTTTTTGGGTAGTTAGAGATGTAGTTTTTTTTATAATAGTGATGTATACGAAATTACTGGTTAGTTAGATGGACTTAGGTATGTACTAGACATAATGTCATTTAGAAACGTTGGAAGTAAATAGGAACCTAACTTTTTATAGTTAACTTGGATTTGAAACGGAAATTGAATAGGACACTAGCCTCCACGACACTGGCTATCCTAGTGCAGTCTAGTGCACTAGCCCCTACGACACAATCTATCCTAGTGCAATCTAATGCATTAAAAAGGAATGCAATTTTGAATGTTGTATAACTTTATATTAATAAAAATCTACTGTATTTTGAACTACAACATAAAACAAGCACACAATCGGCCCGAGTCGAGACGCTATGTACAGCAGCAGGTTTAAATCTTTGAAGGGACAAGGAGGTTACAATTGGATAAGAAGCGTGACGATCTCAAAGCTAGACCACCCGCAAATATAACTTATAATGTCATCAATGGTGTTACATGTCCGCTTTGTGTTCGGAGTTTTACGGCAAAAGTTGGATATGCGAGTCACTAGAGAGCACATGAAAAGGCACATCAAAGCTCTCAACCACTCTAAAAGCCATCGATTGCAGTCGCTGTGGCCGAATTCGGCTAGATTGCATCAATCATCATCTATTTTGAACTACTTAAACATATTTTAACTTTGAATGTTCAAAAACAGCTCACGCATACTGCATCTGACGACATCACACATAGGTAAATGTCTGATATCTTCAGCATCAAGACGTCACAATTGCAATACGAACATACAATATGTATTATTACTATGAAAAGCTAATCTCACAAAGCAATGCGGGCACTATTATAGAAGCGGGTTTACATACCTACACATAATACTGGTATGTTCTTATACCTATGTTTGTATTCTGCATAAACTTAATCTTGCTTTACTAAGTTCTGCGTTGTGAAATAGTTCTAATTTATGTTATTTATGTGCAGTACCTATGCTTAATAATTTAGTGAACTATTTTTAGAAATAAGACTATTGTAAAGGAAGTCTTTATTCCTGGTATTACGTACCGACATTTTAAATTGTAGCGGATAATTTTGGAGACTTAAATATATTATCCTACCGTTATAATTGTTTTTTTTTGTTATATGCTTTATAAACTACAACTAAGCTACATGCTCAAGAGTGCGCCTTCTGTGGAACTAGGACCTCAGCGGTCGAGGACGGAGAGACACAGTTGCTCTACGTTACAGGCCTTTTCTTTTTTTTTGTCTGCCTTTCCGCATTTCCACCGCCGCTGCAGCGTATTCGCGTGCTACCTGTGGGATATGTGGGACTCGCCCTCTCCATAACATAGTATGCTAACTCATACCACGAGGCGAATACCCTACACCGATAAAACCCTCCGGACACTCCTTCGATCCGCCGTTGGCGGGGGCCGGGCACGCATAAGCAATCCGACCCTCTACTTTACAGGCCTTATAGACGATGGGTCTACGAGGGCATTAATACAAGGCGAGGGGCGAGATAGCTCTGTACCGAGGTCCAAGACTCACAGGGGACGCCATCTTGCACTGGCTACTTAGTTTATGGTGTTTAAAAATATGGCTAGAATCCTATAAACCTTGATGTGTTTGGATTATGAATGTGCATTTTACAGGGTGGACTACAAGCCTTTTTATATTTCGAATGACGATAAAAAACCGCAAATGAGACAAATGACAACTGTTTATTTGTAATAAAATTACACAAAATGAGAATTTATTTCACAAAACAATTGTAGGGTAGTGATTGTCTACTCTAGATTGCAGCAGGGTTAATCAAGAATCATTGAAATATAATATATCAGAAATAAATAATAAACGTGGTAATATAAAATACCTAAATGTCTGGTGAAACTTCTACGTGTACTTTTTGTTATTAATTAGTTTAAGATTTGTTTCAATTACCTACTTAAATTACATCTTCATTCCTTATTAATTTCCCGGGAATGTTCAATTCCTTGAATAAAGCTTAATACTTACGGAAAATTTGTTTTGAATATTATATTACCTTTCATATTTTTCAACTTTGAATCTATTCAAACATTCGTATCGGCGAAACTTCAAGTAAATTTACATCGAATTTCTGCTCAATTTAGTATCTAATTTATTCTATTGTATTTCTATTGTTATTTCTATTGTAAGTTGAACTACAAATTTATCTCCCAACGTTGTGTGTTCACCTGAGACGGATTAACATAAGTATCTTTATATCCAACGAGCTACCTAATTATACTTGATGTTCATTTGGGCAATTATCTTTTGTTGTCTGCGTTCTCAACTTATTTAGTAGGTACTGCATAAAGTTATATTCAAAGTATAATTTGCTAAACTACATATTTTGCAAATGTTAAGCTGTATTGTACTCAGCACCTGCTCACTGCACCGGTAGCTCAGAAATTACGGAAGTTGCTTCTGAGATCGGGTGTTTTCGGTTCTAGTTCTACATGAATATTTTATCCTGAGTCTGGAAGTGCTTTTTGTCCGTTAAGTATGTGTTTGTAATGCTCCGCGACACGTTTTATATTATAAAATAGTTCAATTATATAACTTAACATAAAGTGCGACAATAGTAATCAATGATTACAGATCATCGTCTATGATAAAGATATCAGTCTTAAATAATAAATCTATCATTATTCCACGAATTGGTAATCTAAGAATAAAAAAAATGTGCGGCTAAAATGCGGGATCAGCGATTGATGGTGCTACCTCGAAAAAAACTCTGTCACTATTTATTTAAACGAAAACTTTATTATAAAATATATGATTACATCACTGACAAAAATGCTTGGGAATGAGTTGTTCTAAAGTATTGTTTTACTTGCTTTATATTAAATTATAACAAGAATATTTATTTTTCTAAGTTTCTTGCCAGTTTTTTTTAGAGTTGCTAACGTCTAGAACTGGTTGTAGAAAAAGGGAAGCATCGTAATAACATGATTTAAAATATTTTATATGAAAACAGAAAAAAGTTAAACAGCTTAAGTCTACGATTGATCAGCGATGGTATGGCAGATCAATGTTACTCAAATTCAACTGTGTACGCCACTGGGTTTGTAACAATATTGACCGCAGTCTAGTGCAGCTACGACGCTTTAATTGGTTTATTGGGGCTTAAAAGCTCAATACTAGCAATTTCTGTCCTCACGTAGGAAATGCTCCATTCTTTAGTACAGCCTGCACTGGTTGACCGGTTAAAGCAGTTGCTTTTGATTGTCTGGAGGTTTAGGTCAGACTTTCTCTTCAAGGTTCATTGGCTTCCCATGCGGTTTCGCCCGCGTAGCTCCCGTTTTCATGCTAATTTCATGATATTTTTTGTTTACGTAAACCTATTACAGGCACTTGCAAATAGTCAAAACAATAATTTTGAATTCAGTACTATTATCTATAATTATCCTATTTTATAAATTTTCAAATTAAACAAGTATTTAAGTTAATATTTTAATTATATTTTAGTCTTAACGTCTTAGTTAATTATTTAACTGTATTATATCAAATAGTCTTGTTCTGTCTAGATCAGGTTAGAACAATTGTCATTATTTAGGTTTCCCATGAGTATATAACGACGTACGCGCTGAGCTAAGGTCAGCTCTCAACCCCGACGTCCGCTACCTCCTCCATTGCATTGTCCGCATAAAATATGACAGACGCTCGAGGAACGCTAAAGTGGGGTCAGCCAAAGTCGTACTCAAATAAATCTTAAGCATCATATTACCCAGACTCTACACAAGTTCTACATATCCAATAAAAACATCTACCCAAAGTTTCACAAATCAAACGCATCCCCCAGACACAGCCAACACACGCAACACATAAAAACAACTTAATTTTATTACTTACGTCATACAGTTTCATATATTATTATTCCGAACAATACAATCTTGCCCAAATTACGACGGAACACGCAAAGTGGTGCGCAATATATGAACGGGGAACGTAGAAGACGTCGGGTTAGCTTTGATAAACTAGATTATGCGAGCAACTGTTTGTGGTAATTGAAATCCTATAATGAATAACAATATTTTGAATGTCAATGTTTGGATGAAAATGAAGATCCATAAATATAATAGAATAGATCACTCATTATTGTACACTTATAAACAAATAAGACAAAGATAAACACAAGAAATAAAACATAATAGGCACAGTACAATGAATGTTAGTTATTTTATCATGCAGCAACGTTTGATTGAATACCACAGGAACCACGTATCTTTACAGGTCTTAAAGTGGTCCAAGTGCCAAACTCAGGCTCATAATATCTACTAAGACGAACTACTTTTCTTCAACCTTACATTTTTTTCATCTTTGTCCGCATCAAATATATTTTTTTACAATAAAATCAGCCTGCCCTAATGTCATGTCCAAATTTAATCAAAAATAGTTCAGTAATCCACTGAACTTGAAGACGCAACAGACGCACAAAGTTACTTTCGTGTTTATAATACTGTAGTCCTACGGACGGAATTTGGCCACGGCGGCCAATTTCTAAGTAGATAAGCCATCTGCGTAAAACATGTTATAGAACACAAGTGTGCGCGAAAACACAGATGCACGCTCTTACTCCAATAGGACGGTTTTATTGACATGATCAGTGAGAGATCAGGTGGAGAACCGACAACTTAACGTACTCACAATTTCTTGTTACGCAAATGGTCGAACATTTTGCTGCTAGACCAACGTGGCAATCATCTATACTAATCTAGACTAATATCTATCCGATTTCAAAAAATTTTTACAGTTTTAAACAGCCAATTTATCGATAAAGGCTAAAGGATACATTTATTATGAAGTTACAACGAGAACAAAAGTTACAAGTGAAATCGCGCGCAGGAAGCTAGTTTATAACATAAGTAAGAATAGCTCGCGCACTCCTGTTCCCAAGACTAGCGCCCTAACATAACATCGCGAAGTATTCGCAAAGATAAAGCTATCTCAAGCGACCCACTTTCTGCGAGTCGCTTGTTGTTTTCGCTGCGGTCAGATACCAGATTACGTGCGGACATCAGCTTAACATGTGACGTGGAAAAAAAACATTTGTCCACTAGTTTTGTACACAGTAATGTGTTATCTGACAGATAAGTTTCTTGGTATTCTTTGCAAAGGTCCTTTTTAGGGTTCCGTAGCCAAATGGCAAAAAACGGAACCCTTATAGATTCGTCATGTCTGTCTGTCTGTCTGTCTGTCTGTCTGTCTGTCCGTCCGTATGTCACAGCCACTTTTTTCCGAAACTATAAGAACTATAATGTTGAAACTTGGCAAGTAGATGTATGTTGTGAACCGCATTAAGATTTTCACACAAAAATAGAAAAAAAAAAAAAATTTTGGGGTTCCCCATACATAGAACTGAAACTCAAAAAATTTTTTTTCATCGAACCCATACGTGTGGGGTATCTATGAATAGGTCTTCAAAAATGATGTTGAGGTTTCTAATGTAATTTTTTTCTAAACTGAATAGTTTGCGCGAGAGACACTTCCAAAGCGGTAAAATGTGTGTCCCCCCCCCTGTAACTTCTAAAATAAGAGAATGATAAATCTAAAAAAAATATATGATGTACATTACCATGTAAACTTCCACCGAAAATTGGTTTGAACGAGATCTTGTAAGTAGTTTTTTTTTAATACGTCAAAAATCGTAAACCGCAATTTAGCTTTCATTCAATCAACTCGAATATAAAAATATAAAATAACATTTCATTTCATAAACATACGCTTGTTTATTTATTCTTGATATCAAAAATACGTACGCACTTGTAACTGAAACGGAACCCTTCGTGCGCGAGTCCGACTCGCACTTGGCCGGTTTTTTTATGTTGGAGTAGCCATGTTTTCTTATGGTATACATTCGTTTGTGTTTGTTGGCAGGGAGGCCAGTCGAACTTTAGCCTTCCCGCTAGGCATACCCGCATAATTTCCCATTCCCGTCAGATCTTCTTTACAAAAAATAACTTTGATATCCTACCCCCACTTGAAAAAGCTTCATTTGGTAAATCAAAATAATTCAAAAATGGAAAACTTGTTTCTCTGTAACATTTAGTTAGGATTAAATGTAAGTAAGTATAGATATAAAAATAACGTTTTTGTTATATTAAACATCATTATTATCAATTGGTACGTTTTGTCAATCCGGGTTTCGGAAAGTTTGTTTCTGAATCTTCAACATGCCCTCCATTAACTCCTTATACCAAAAAATCTCGCAGTGCAAAAAGATAAGTAAAATTGCAGTACCTAATTTAAGCCTTTTCTCAATTTTTTTCTTCAACATAGTTTTGTTTTTATTATAACCCATAGTTCTACTCTATGGCTTATTTTACCATACTAGATTAAATAAATATCGAATAAAATATACCTCATTTTCTCTACGAAAAAGTATGCAGCTAAAGGATAACCCTGCTCCTATTTTATCCATATATTTAAGGAAACCAACGCCTAATCTCACGATAATCTCTTTGATAACAACTACACATCTAGCAGTATACCTATGAGAGGACGCGCCAGAGGCGACTACTGGGCAATTTCCTCCTGATTTCCTGACATCGCACGACAAAGGGACTAATGTCTGGAAGGAACTTTATTTTACGCTTCATTACATACCGAAACGTTTTATTAAATCTCTTTTGGGTTGTAGATACCTGGAGAAAAGGATCTTTGAGCTTCGTTTTTGTTTCAGCATTGATTTCCTCATTTCTATATATTTTTATTGGAATTCTTTAATCAGAATACCAAATGAAATAGAAAACGTGTTAGATGCTAAATAAATATTTTATTTGATTCTTGATCTTTGATCGTTTTTTCTATGGAGCTTATGTTAGTTTTAGATTTATATTCCAGTGTCGCATTAGTCATATAGCAAGAGTAGCAAAAGCTACGGGCCCCGCGATGATTTGGGGGGCCCCGCGATGATTTGGGGGGCCCCGCACACCAAGATACGTATGCAAGCAAGAAATTGGATCCAATAAATAATAATTAGCTACGGGCCCCGCGCTGGCTTAATCCGGCACTGATTTATACTGTCAAATACAATGTTTACTTTAGTCATTAACAGAAACTGACGATAAATAAAATTAAGATTTTTTTTAAATAATTGTTACTATTTATTATTATTATTAGAATTAAATTATGATAGAATTTACATACTTACTTAGGTACTTTATCGGTCTGTTTATGTCTACTGCTGAACAAGGGTGTCCTCTTAACTTAACAGACCTTGGAAAATCAGGCTCGTTGAGAAATCGTCGTGTAATCCACGCTTGGCTGGCGGATTCGTGATCGTAGTTTGATGGTGAACAACCATAAGATGATATGCTTTTCTGCCCATCCGTCAGCTGTATGTCCTTTTGTCGTCTCTTACGACACCCTTGGAAAAGCATGGGGTGGTTTATTAAGCCAGTAACTAAACGGAGTATGAATGATAAATTAATTGGAATGAACATTTTTGTCAAGAACTGTATGATGTCCAAATCAAGGTCTCAAAGGCGGTAGGTATATATATATACATATATATATATATTGGTAAGAACCTTTACCGTTCGTCAGCAATAATACTAAACAAAAAAAAAAAGAAAACTTCAACCAGAACTAAATACCGAGACCAGAATAACCCCTCTTTTAACGCATATAGATAAAAAAAATATTCCCAACACCCTTCAAACTCCAAAGTCATATCGATACAGAACGTCCCTATGACGTCACAAAACAGTAACGAACGAACCTATAGCCAAGTTTTGATATTGCTCCAGTCAGTCCCGAGTTGATTCGTGCAATGAAGAGTTACGGCCTCCGTTGTTCGAGCCACTTTCTTATAAGAATATATTGCTTATGTCCCAAAGTTTGTGGGAGTTGGAACGTTGCTGGTGATACGATTGTGAAACTTTGTAATAGCACCGAGATATTTTTGTGACTACCTACCAGTTGTATAGAGAGATGGGGGAATATGTGTACTGTTTACTTGATTTGTTGGAACTTATGCCAAGTACCTTAAATCCTACCAAATCAAGTAAAAGTTACTCTTTCCAATGTGTGAAGCACTGGCGTGGACAAGGAAGGACAAGGAATAACCTGGTTTTTATAGCCAGATTATTCTTCCTTATCGTAATATGGACGTAGGTAGTAGTCCGATCAAGATAAGATAAGAATGTATAGTACTTTTTGTCACTGATTATTTTATTGTATTAATATGCGAAAGAAAAAATAGATTTGTATACAATATAATATAAATTTACCATATTTACTGTCTCATGTATGTTAGGTATTTTTTATATTCACACAGCTGCACTGATATTGACTGGAATTATCTCAGCAAGTATTTATATAATAGATGCTAGATGAAAATTCTGAGGAAATGAGCACCCCCAATTTAAAAATAAGTTTCTACGCAAAAATATTATACTGCACATGAGTGTTATTGAATGGAAAAACTAGTTAGAAACGTACGTTCATAATAAAGCAATTCATAATAAGTTTCCAAACATCAAATATTTGGCTTCGAGCAATCTTGTTCGGTTAACAGTTTACTCTCGAATGAACCTACTCCATGTTCATTTATCAAATATTAATACGTCACCGGATTTATAATGGTTAACAAATAGAAAATGCTTACTATAATCTTATTTTAATCATTTCGCTGAAAATGTTGAATTGGCATTCATTGAAAGCGATCTGTGTATTAAAGTATTTTTAAATCTCAATTTCATCAACCTTTAGAACATTAAAGTGATATAACATGTTTAACAAATAAATAATTCATGATAGTACCTCTAAACTAAAGTGAACAGACACTTTCTAGGCAAGCGTGTATCATCTTAGGCCTTATCTTCGCCTTCTATCAAGCGAGATTATGGTCGAACGTAAGCCTATATTTAGTAAAAAAAAACTCAATTTAGTACAAAATATCGGGCTCGAAGGACAATGAGAGCTTTGCGAAGTATGTGTGGGGTAACATTGAATGACAGAATAAGGAATAGCGTAATAAGAGAACGGTTTGGAGTGGAAGAGGACGTGATTACGAAAATAGAGAAGGGAATGTTGAGTGTGTGAGTGTCACAGTCGGAAGGGGAAGACCTCGACGAACGTTCTCTGACCAAATCGGAGACATCCTCGCAAAAGGTCCAATAAAATCAACCCTAAACCGACGTGCTTGTATAAAGAATGTTATGAGAGTGAATGAAGCGAAAGATGTGTGTAGGGATCGTAGCAAGTTGAGGTCCATTGTCTTTGCCTACCCCGCTGGGAAACAAGCGTGAGCTTATGTTTATATGTATCCGGCTCGAAGGACCAATGTTTTTTTACTGTGAATAGAGTTACCTCTATCTGTTAGAGTGTATTACTACACTCATTTATTAAATCTATCCCTTAATTGTACACATTTTCGTTCCCCGGGACAGTTTATATTATAATGAGCTACTAAACAACTACTATAACAAACTCCCTTAACTATGAACTTCATGCTTCTTCTTATTCATCTTCATTCAATCCAAAGGTTGTCTGGAAGAGATCACTGTATGCGATAAGAACGCCGTTTGTACATGGCTAACCATTACTTTTTGCTTTTTGTAATTGTGTTGTTATGTTGGTGTGCTATAAATAGTATCTTATCTTATCGTATTAAGATATGATACTCTTTATTGCATTTTATGAAGGTAAAATTGTGTGTAGGATAGACACAGCATCATTTGATCGATATTTAAGCAACTTGTTTCAACTACAATGCCTTTCATTCTTAGTTAAATGTTGTTAACATAGAAGCTCTGGTGTGAACGGCCAGATAATTTTGTTGGTAAATATTAAGTGAACCGAGGACTCTGGAAATAATCCCTTGCATCAAGCTAAGGTTGCGGACAATGACCACACGAATCCTGAATAATTATATAGTACAGCCACTACAGATTTATATATAAAGCTAAAGAGTTCGTTTGTTTGCATGAACACGCTAATCTCAGGAACTACTGGTCCGATTAGAAAAAATCTTTCAGTGCTAAGTAGCCCATTTATCAAGGGAGCCTATAGACTATATTTTATTATAAAGTTGCTACAGGAACGGGAGCTACGCAGGTAAAACCGCGCGCGGGAAATTAGTGCTTATATTAATAGCCCCTTGATAGCATGGCGTTATTTTGCTCGGTTGAGGCATTAGATTCTAATCATTTTCGGATGCAATCTTCAGTTCAGGAACTTTCTCGAAATGAGATTTCTTGGTTGCTGGAAAAAAGATCGATTTATGTAGATCGTTTCTGTTTACCATGCATATAAAGAATGGAGCTCTGTTCACTTTTATGCCCGATGAAGTGGCAAAACCGTCATGATAACTAATTAATACCCGCTCTAAAAAATATCGCTACGTTGCTCCAAATATAAAACGTATCATCAATTATTGCAAGTATTATATAATATAATTTAATATTTGCTAATAATCCTTTTATTTGATTAATATTTTACGAACTTCATACGTGTATAAAGTTCGTAAAATATTAATGTTTTTGCTTTGCTTTATTAATAATGATAGAGTCGGCACTAAAACAATACCTATTGTTCATAAACAATATGAATTCATTCAAAAAATATTTATTCATATTCACAAAGCATTTTTTACTACGAGGTGGCTTATACCAACAAAGAACGAGTAATTAATACCAAGAATAATATTATCCTGAATTCTTTAATAACAGGATAAAGTTTAATTAGATTAACTACTTAGCGTTTATGTTTTAAACAAGCTTGTACGTCACGGGATTATCTATCTATAATATAAAAATGAATCGCATAATGTGTTGGTAAGCGCATAACTCAACAACGCCTGGACCAATTTGGCCAATTCTTATTTTTATATGTTCGTTGAAGTTCAAGGATGGTTTTTACAGCGAGAAAAATTCAAATAATTGCCGGAAAATCCTTAAAAACAGCCTTTTTCTTTTCCCATATAAACGTATTCTAACTAAAACGTAGAGTCAATTTGAGCTTTATTTTGTTAATTAAAAACTTGAATTTTTTTGGCAAAATTTTTAGGGTAAGGTTAGGATAGGGTTGGTGTAGGGTAGGGGTAGGGTGGGGTGCGATGGCGCAGCGACCTCCCCGTGGTGCACCCTGGGCAACGACGGTCACCAATCTTCAATTGGTTACCGGCGGCTAGCAGCTGGCCAAGAGTAGCGGGCCTCGTCGTAGCAACGACTAGAGGTCTGCGGGCGGGGCGTCCCCTTGGGCGCTCCGCTAGTAGTTTATTTATTTAATTATATATTAAGTTAAATTATAGTTTACAGCGGAGTCTTTGCTTGGCTCCGCTATTATAATATTTATTTATTGTGTGTAGCTGTCACTGTTGCCCCTTCTGGGCTCCAGTGGCATTGTTGTTATTCAGCGGGGCCCTCTTTGGGTCTCGTTGCCGAGGGACCTCCTTAGGCCTCTCGGAATCGTTAGTTTGTTTTCCGCCTTCTGCGGGAAACGATAGGGCTAGGGTGACCGGCTTAACCGCTGGTTGGGAGCTTGCTCCCATCTCGTAATCCTCAGTCATGTTTTGGGGACCGAGGGCCTTGGCTTAACCGCCTGGGTCGCGAGGATACAAACCTCTTTAAAAATGTCGTAACCTAAGTTGTCGTACCGTGACGAGAGGTGGATGGCGGAGGCGTTACTCCGTCTTTAACGGTACCACCCCGGTCGAGCGTGGCGCTGGCCGGTTGTATTCGCCTTGCTATGGGAATGGGCGTCACCCTGTAGTCGACCTTTTATATCGGCCCTACTCGTGGGATTTATTATGGATAACACATACAAAAAATCAACGTCAGGAGGTGTAGTGAAGGAGAGGAGGGCGAGCGCGAAAGACGCAGTAAGGGGTTCGAGCCCCCCTGCGGACCGCGCGCACGCGTTAGCATTAGTTAAGGACAGGAGGGCGAGCGTGGCAGCAGGGGGTTCGATTCCCGTTGCAGAGCGCACACAGCCTACTGTAGAGAAGGAGAGGAGGGCGAGCGTGAGGGACGCGGTTAGGGGTGTGAGCCCCGCTGCAGAGCTTGCGCAGTCGCCCGCTATTTCTAAGGAGGTAGTCGTCGTCCTAGATAGGATGGACGTAGATGTGAGGGGTAGCTCGCCAATAGGGCGAAAGCGTATCCGAGACCGCCCGAGTGTCAATCTGGTGGATTCGGACTCCGACGACGCGTCTGTAGCTGGGGACCCTGTCAAAGTACAGGCCAAGGCCCCCAAGCTGGGGACGCATCGGAGCCTGGAGTGCCTGAGCGACACTCAGGTATTCCCGGATACGGAAGCTAGTAGTGTGGAGGGTTCCGACCTGGAACAGATCGGATCCCCCCATACTAAAACTAAGAGAGGCCGACCGCTCGGCAGTAAGAACAAGGAGGTCATTGTTCTTACCCAAGAGCAGGTTAGGTCAAACGAGATGAAGGCACTCCGCAATAAGTTGCAGGAGGTGCAGAGCGGGCGCTCTTCTGCGGGAGGCGCCGACGCGGAGCTGGGTGCCGACGGGAGCCGGGAGCTTGCGGCCCACCTCGCCGAGACGGTGAGAAAGGTCGCCAGGGTCTCCGGCAACCTCAAAGGGACGATGCAGAAGCAGCTCTACGAGGCTGCGGATGCTCTCCAACAGTTAGTAGCTTCTACCCTCAGGATGAACGCTACCGACGAGATGCAGCGTCTCCGGGAGGAGAACGCCTCGCTGAGGGGTCAGCTGGCGGCTCTCCAGAAGACGCTGGACAGGATGGCGGAGTCGGTGGCCCGCATGGAGAAGGGCGCGGCGGGTGCTGCGGCTGTCTCCGGGTCGTCGGCGTCAACATCTAAGAAGGGCTCAAGTAAGAGCGTCCGCGGCGGAGATCAGCCGGACTCATTCGAACCTTATATGGAGAGAATGATGAATCGGTTGATGTCCGCCGTGGACAAACGTTTCGTGGAGTGGGAGAGGCAGAGGGACAGAGATGTCCCTTTCTCGCGCCCGCCCCTAGCCCACGAGACCAGGAAGAAGGAGTCGGTGGCTTTGTCCATTAGGTTAGCCAACCCGCCGGTGATATCGGCGCCGGGAGTGGCAGCTGCGCAGGCGGCGGTTGCGGTTGCGAAACCGTCCGCCGTCACATCTTACGCGGCCGCTGCGGCGGGCCCGCCGCCGGAGGGTAAGGGAAAGGGCAAAGGGAAGGGCAAGGGCAAGGCCTCGGCTTCGGCCTCGGTCTCGGCCTCTGTCCCGACCGTACAGCCCGTCCCTTCCACTTCGGCTGCGGTACCCGCGCCTGTAGCGGTATCCGCGCCTGCAGCGGTGCCCGCGCCTGTAGCGGGTGGGCCTAGGGTCGACGCGGACGGTTTCGTTCGCAAGGAGACCGCTGCGGAGAAGAAGGCCCGCAGGAAGACGGCAGCCGCGGCGGAAGCCGCCCGCAGGGCGGAGGCCGCCAAAAAGGTTGGTGCTACCAATAAGCGTAGTCGCAAGAACCGTCACGGACGGCTCCGCGCCCCTCGCTCGTCGGTAGTCGTGGTGACACTCTCTCCGGAGGCGGAGAAAAGTGGCACCACATATAGCGATGTCATTCGCAAGGCCCATCAGGTCGATGCGGAGGCCCTGGGCATCACTCAGGGCGTTCGTTTCCGGGTGGGGTTAGCTGGGGGTAGGATTCTGGAGGTCCCCGGCGCTAATAGTGGCGCTAAGGCCGAGTCCCTTAAGGAAGCTCTGGTCAAACTTATTGACCCGTCAGTCGCTACCATCACTCGTCCCGAGAAGACGATCGGGGTTAGGGTCAGCAGTATTGACGACTGCATTTTGCCTGAGGAGCTAGCTGCTGCTCTAGCGAGGGTCGGGGAGTGTCCGGTCTCCGCCATTAGGGCGGGAGATATACGGCGGGACCATCGCGGTTCCGGTACTGCGATATGTGCAGTCCCGATCGCGGCGGCGAGGCGTCTACAGAAAGTAGAACGCGTTAGGGTAGGATTGGTCTCGGTACGAGTAGATATACTCGACCCGAGACCACTTAGATGTTTCAGATGTCTGGTGCCGGGTCACGTGGGCTGTCGCTGCGACGACACCGACCGCAGCGGTCTGTGCTTCCGCTGCTCGGAGCCGGGCCACAAGGCGGCGTCCTGCGCCGTCTCCAAGCCGAGGTGCGACGTCTGCGCTTCGGCAGGTAGGGAAGCCGATCATAGTATCGGCTCCAAATTGTGTAAGGCGCCGACCGTGCGCAAGGCACTTAGGCCCTCAGTTCCGACTACGGAACAGGGCACCGCTAGGCAGGTGATCGAGGAGGAGATGGATACGACCATCAATGGATAGGCCCATGTTCAGACTTCTCCAAGCCAACCTCAATCACTGCGCCAGGGCTCAGGACCTTCTCCTGCAGACCATGGCGCAGCGATTGAGTAACGTTGCGGTAGTCGCTGAGCCGTACATGATCCCCGACCGTCCGTGTTATGTCGGGGACTTGGACGGCTTGGTGACCTTAGTGTCGTCGCCTTCCGTTGGCACCCCGCCCTTTTTCAACGTGGAAAGAGGGCGAGGCTTTGTAAAGGCGGTGTTGGGGTCGCTCACCATCATCGGTGTGTATTTCTCACCCAACAGCGGGCTGGCCGAGTTCGAGGTCTTCCTCGACGAGGTCGGTCGACTGCTAGTTGGACTGGGAGATCACGCCGACGTTATTCTCGTGGGCGACCTCAACGCCAAGTCCTCGGCGTGGGGATGTCCGGTGTCCGACCCCAAAGGTAGGACCCTTGAGGACTGGGTAGTGGAGCAGGGCTTGGTAGTTTTAAACCGTGGCTCGGTGAACACGTGCGTGAGACAACAGGGTGGCTCGATTGTGGACGTATCATTTGCGTCCTCCACCCTGGCACGTCGTGTTCATCAGTGGGGAGTTTTAGAGGGCGTGGAGACGCTGTCGGACCATTTGTATGTTGGTATCGACATCTCCGCGTCCCCCGCGGTTTCGACCGCCCGTCCTGCTTCATTGCCTCGACGAGAGGGCCCTCGGTGGGCACTCGGACAGTTGGACCGGGAGTTGCTATTAGAGGCAGCCCTGGTTCAGGCATGGTTCTCGCGGCCGTGTAACCCGACCTCGGACGTAGATGTGGCCGCGGAGGAACTCGGGGAGTCCATGGCTCGTGTCTGTGACACGGCCATGCCCCGTCTTCGTCCGTGTCCACCGCGGCGGCAGGTGTATTGGTGGAGCGGTGCGATCGAACACTTACGTGTTCGGTGCACCGCCCTCCGCCGAGTATACTCTCGCTGTCAGCGTCGGAGGCCGAGGGACGAGGTCCGCATACAGGAGGCCTACGCCCAGTATAGGGAGAGCCGGAGTGAGTTGGGCGTTGCCATAGGGCAAGCTAAAGAACTTGGCTGGGAGAGAACGCTGGAGGCGTTAGATCGCGATCCGTGGGGTCGCCCATACAAAGGGGTTCGCCGCAAGATGCGACCGTGGGCACCACCAGTTACGGAAAGCCTCCAGCCAGATGTTATAACAACGGTAGTGGGTGGGTTATTCCCCAGCCAAGAATCGGAGTTTGTCCCGCCTCCTATGGCGGCGCCCGATGATCACACCGATGTGCCAACGGAGGACACTGAGGTGCCGCCTGTTACACAGGCGGAGCTGGGGGCGGCCATTGCCAAGTTGTCAGGCAAGGTCACAGCCCCCGGTCCGGATGGGATACCAGGACGTGCCTGGGCCCTTTCGGTTGAGGCGTTTGAGCCTTTTGTGCTCGCCCTCTTCGATGCTTGCCTGCGGCAAGGTCGATTCCCTTCGGCCTGGAAGTCGGGTCGGTTGGTCCTCCTTAACAAGGAGGGCCGTCCGGCCGAATCGCCATCAGCTTATCGCCCGATCGTTCTGCTGAATGAATTGGGTAAGCTGATGGAGAGGGTCATCGCTGGCCGCCTCACTAAACATCTTAGTGAGGTAGGTCCCGACCTCTGCGAGGATCAATTTGGTTTTCGTAGGGGTCGTTCTACTTTAGATGCCATCACTCGGCTTCGAGACCTATCAAGGGACGCGACCGAGCAGGGGGGTGTGTTGATGGCGGTGTCGTTAGACATTAAAAACGCCTTCAACACCATCCCTTGGGTTTGTATCGAGGAAGGCCTCAGATACCACAGGGTGCCCGGATACCTCCGGGTACTCATCGGTCACTATCTCCGCGGTAGAGAGGTAGTGTACCCGATAGCAGGCGGCGGGACGGGGCGTTGGCCCGTCTCTAGAGGGGTTCCACAGGGGTCGGTATTAGGTCCCCTCCTGTGGAACATAGGCTTTGATTGGGCGCTTCGGGACACACGGCTCCCGGGTGTCACCGCCATTGCGTACGCGGATGACACTCTGGTGACCGCCCGAGGTCCAGATCATAGGCGAGCGAACATCTCGGCCACAGCCGGTGTGGCTCAGGTGGTCGCTCGCATTCGTAGGCTAGGACTGCAGGTGGCGCTTGACAAAACCGAGGCACTCGCTTTTCATAAGCGGGGGCCTCGGCAAGCGCCCCCTGCAGGTTCATGCTTAGTCGTCGGCGGCACCTCCATTGTAGTCGGGGATACGATGCGTTACTTAGGTATCGCCCTCGATAGTAGGTGGAACTTCCGGGCCCACTTTAATCGGTTGGCCCCGAAGTTAGTAGCGGCGGCAGGAGCCCTCGGTGGTCTCCTGCCGAACCTGGGTAGGCCAGGGGGGAGTTGCCGGCGACTATACGCGGGCGTGATACGCTCGATGGCGCTGTACGGCGCCCCGATATGGGTGGACGCACTGGATAGGCGTAATGTGGCCCTGCTGCGCCGGCCGCAGCGGGTCATAGCCGCCAGGGCGGCTCGTACCTACCGCACGGTGTCCTTCGATGCGGCTTGTCTTCTCTCTAGTTCTCCTCCGTGGGAACTCGAGGCGAGGGAGCTGGCCGAAGCATATCGTCGGAGGTGCGACGGAGTTTTAAACGGCCGTGATCCGTTTCCGGAGGGCATGGCGACGTGGCGTATTGAATCGCGGCGTCGTGTCCTCCGTGAATGGAAAGACCGGCTGATAACCGACCCGCCATTGAGCGGATTACGTACGGTAGATGCGATCCGGCCTCACTTGCTTGAGTGGGCCGGACGTAAAAGGGGCGAGGTAACCTTCCGCATTGCGCAGGTCATGACGGGGCACGGATGCTTCGGTCATTACCTGTGCAAAGTGGCAAGGAGAGAGCCGGACACTCGTTGTCACCACTGTGATTGCGCCGATGATACGGCGCAACACACACTGGTCGAGTGTCCGGCTTGGGCGGCCGAGCGCGGTGCGCTCGTCGCACATGTAGGTATTGACCTCTCGCTTTCGACCATCATCAAGAGGATGCTCGAGAGCGAGGGAGCATGGGAGTCGATGGCTTCTTTCTGTGAGACTGTAGTTTCACAGAAGGAGGCCGCGGAGCGGGTGAGAGAAGATGATTCCAGCTCTCATCCGCTTCGTAGACGTCGCGTTGGCCGGAGGCGGAGGGCCGAAATCCGCCGTCTCCCGCCATAAGGGGTGACCCTGGGGAGCAGATAACATGAATCTGCTCCCTAGGGTCACATTCATGTAGTAGGTCGGGGATGCCACTGTGTTCTGGCAATCCCTGTAGGAGTAGGAAGGTATCCATCGCGGGTGCTTAACACTCGCGATAGAGCCATAGGGGGAGGAAACTCTAGTCCCTTCACCGGGGCGAGAGTTATAGTTGTACTCTGTCGGAGAGATAACCAAAGGCCTATACCGGTACTTGGGTCTCTCATCACCAACGACAGAAGGAGGAACACCCGGGGGCTTTTTTAGTGGGTACATACTCTCTGTGGTGCGACAGCGCACCACGTTCTATAGAGTGTGAGCCCCACATGCCCCTCACTGGCGCAGGGATCACGTATATAGTGACCCCTGCGCCAGGGAGGAAGTGCGGTTGCGCATTTTTACCCCGGTAAACAAAAAAAAAAAAAAAAAAAGGGTAGGGGTAGGGTAGGGGTAGGGTAGGAGTATGGTAGAGGTAGGGTAGAGGTAGGTTAGGGGTAGGATAGGGTTAGGGTAGGGGTAGTGTAGGGGTAGATTAGGGGTAGGGTAGGGGTAGGGTAGGGTTAGGGTAGAGGGGTAGGGTAAGGGTAGGGGTAGGGTAGGGGTATGGTAGGGGTAGGGTAGAGGTAGGTTAGGAGTAGGGTAGGGGTAGGGTAGGAGTAGGGTAGGGGTAGGGTAGGGGTATGGTAGGGGTAGGGTAGGGGTAGTGTAGGGGTAGATTTAGGACACCGCATAAACGAAGTCTCTCCGGGCCAGTTTATTTTATACAAATGTTTAGGTCTTTTATTTATCAATTGAGGCAGTACGAAGTCTGCCGGGTCAGCTAGTAATTTAATATTTCTCTTTGTAGGTAGGTTACATAATTATGTACGTTTTTCTCGGGACTTATTTCTTACTACGATATTATTTGGATCTAGAGGTAAAGCTCGACCGTATCTAGCGAGGTCCCGGGTTCAATTCCCGGATCGGGCAAAAAATTATATTATTTGATTATTTCTATTTAAAGTAGCCGTCGTCTAATCGCTAGGTCGCACTTGCGATCATGTAGTCGCCGGTTCGATTTTCACCCATTGCACTACTGACGTGAACCCACTCATAGCACAAGCATTTTAGGGGTTTAGCATAGAGGAATTAACAAGAATAATGGTAGACTGCAAAAACAAAATGTTGCACCGTGAAGTTTGGGAGTTCGTTGGTGTTTTTCCCGTGTTACAAAGAGCCCGTTAAGCTATTAATTCTAAGCCTGATATCTCATTGATCGCGTCTAGAAGAATCAAACAAGTGAGTAAAGGAATACTTAATGCATCTAATTCCCACTTGTGCACAGTAAAAAGTCCTGCAAAGATGGCTAGTCTTCTAATAGTTAGCTGCCGTGGCCGAAATCGAAAATTGTCCGGATACTGATACCATTGCACTTTAAGTCTAAGTATTTTGTCAAGTTTTTGCAATTCTCTACCAGTAATGTTATGCAAGACTTGTTTGAATGATCTGTATTTACTTAATCTTTGTAATGTATACGTGGTATACAACAGTTGAATAAAGGCTGACTAAGTTTATTATTGAGCAAAGAGCCCAGACATACACCTACATCATCTAAATACAGAAATGATGTAGTATCACAAACATTGTTCGATGAGTCAGAGCACCTCGTTGGGGTCTTGGGCTCAAAGGTAATTTTTGATTCTATTGTACTAGGTAATAAATTACTTATTTATGTGACTGCCAACGATTTTTTTAATGTTTTTATCCCGTTAAGCAAGTCCTTAGTGTCTTTTTCATAAATATTTATACTATCCTCCAATTTAATCTCTTAATTCTCGACTTTATTCAACAAATTATCTATATACCTAGTCAGGTCATAAGTATTGTCACACAGTAAAAACTTTTCTTTTAGAATGCTGGCCACAAAAAAGTTTAAAGAATTCGAATTTCAAATGGTTCATGAAAATAAAAATGTATACTTTTTAGAATTTTACTCATTTTTAAATATGTAGTGGACGCTTAAAGAAGACCGTGTTGCAGTTATTGCGTTGCATCGTTGCGGTTACGCACCAATTAAAATTTTTGACATATTGAAAAATTTGAATATAACCAAAAGATTCGTTTATCGATACCATCAAACGATACAATGAAGACTCTAGTGTAGATGACAGGTCAAGAAGTGGTCGCCCTCGGTATGTTAGGACTCCAGCAGTGATAAAAGCTGTGAAGGCGCGAATTCTTCCTTCAGATGGGGTTAAGCAGAACCACGGTGAAAAGGGTGTTAAATGAAGACTTAGGGCTTCGGGCATATCGAAGAAAAACAGGACATCGTTTGGATGCTCGCTAATGGACCTGAGACTGAAGAGATACCGCGCTCTGTTGAAGCGGTACGCGGGAAAAAAATATCTGGAAATTCTTTTTTCGGATGAAAAAATTTTTACCGTAGAAGAGAGCTACAACAAACAAAATGATAAGGTGTACGCAGACAGTAGTGAAGAAGCGAGCAACCGTATTCCGCGTGTCCAACGAGGTCATTTTCCATCCTCGCTCATGGTATGGTTGGGAGTTTCTTATTGGGGCTTAACAGAGGTACATTTTTGTGAGAAAGGTGTAAAAACGAATGCAGTTGTGTATCAAAATACAGTCCTGACGAACCTTGTGGAACCTGTTTCTCATACCATGTTCAATAACAGGCACTGGGTATTGCAACAAGATTCGGCGCCAGATCATAGAGCGAAGAGCACACAAGACTGGCTGGCGGCGCGTGAAATCGACTTCATCCGGCACGAAGACTGGCCCTCCTCCAGTCCAGATTTGAATCCGTTAGATTACAAGATATGGCAACACTTGGGGGCAAAGGCGTGCTTAAAGCCTCATCCCAATTTGGAGTCACTCAAGACATCCTTGATTAAGGCAGCCGCCGATATTGACATGGACCTCGTTCGTGCTGCGATAGACGACTGGCCGCGCAGATTGAAGGCCTGTATTCAAAATCACGGAGGTCATTTTGAATAAACTTTAGTGTCATAAGAATCTATGTTTTGTTAAGTTCATTTCGGTATATAAATGGTTACATAATGAATAAACTTGTTTCAATTATTTTATATTAAACATGTGACAGAATTTATGACCTGACTAGGTATATTATATAAGGTATATCAATAAACCACTATTATATATTATACTAGCTGACCCGGCAGACTTCGTACTGCCTCAATCGATACATAAAAGACCTAAACATTTGTATAAAATAAACTGGGCCGTAGAGACTTCGTTTATGCGGTACTCCTACCCCTACACTACCCCTACCCTACACTACCCCTACCCTACACTACCCCCACCCTACACTACCCCCAGCCTACACTACCCCCACCCCACACTACCCCCACCCTACACTACCCCTACCCTACACTACCCCTACCCTACACTACCCCTACCCTACACTACCCCTACCCTACACTACCCCTACCCTACACTACCCCTACCCTACACTACCCCTACCCTACACTACCCCTACCCTACCTCTACCCTACCCCTACCCTACACCTACCCTACACCTACCCCTAATCTACCCCTACCCTACCCCACACCTACCCTAAAAAATCTTAGCAAAAAAATAAAGCTCAAATTGACTCTACATTTTAGTTAGAAAACGTTTGTATGGGAAAAAGAAAAAGGCTGTTTTAAGGGGTTTTCAGGCAACTACTAATAAATTAAAAATTAATTAAAAAAACATTGTCCAGCGGACAAAATTGTGAATCTAAACCATTCCCAGATCCCCTTGAACACACACAAAAAATTTCATCAAAATCGGTCCAGTCGTTTGAGAGAAGTTCAGTGACATACACACTCACAGAAGAATTATATATATAAAGATTAATAGACCACTTCGTACTCTGTTCATAAACCAATCAGTCAAATAAATCCAATTATCGTTCACTCATTTCTTTTTCATTGGCTAATTATTATCAACTTCGATATTCCGTCCATAAATCTTCTTAACATTTGTCACATCTTTCGTTCATAACAAACATCTTCACTTATCTTCGGACACACCTAACTTAGTACATTCCCACATAAATTTTATAGTATTTCTTGATAAATGGGCTATCTAACACGAAAATAACTTTTCAAATCGGACCAGCAATTCCTGATATTACCACATTCAAGCAAAAAATCTCTTGAGCTTTATATATTAGTATAGATCTGTCCCCAATGGAACCATCTTGCACAGCTCTCACATCAAAAGATGCTATGAATGAGGAAATACTTCAAAGGAAGCAATGCTTGTATGTCGATGTAGATAAGTACTAGCTATTCATGGCTATAGCAATTACCGTAGTCTAACAGTAAAAGTCTCGCTTTGAGGTTTGATTCTCATGCCGAACAAAATGATTTTTTTTTATATTAACGCGTTATTTGAGAGACTGCCCTATGTGTCTAGGACTCGGAAGAATTAGTCCGACGTCTAGGAAAACAATTTACACATATTTCAATTATATACCTTCAGCGTTTGCCTCTGTATTGCAACATAATAGACAATTCAATTAATCTAGCTCTAACCCTAAATATCTAATTTCATTAAAAAAAAATTAAGAAACTTATCTTAATCTTTAAGCATTAACTGTATTCTAATTGTAATAGATGTCATAAGTAAATAAAACTGCGGCCACCAATCTATCAGGCGCAGTGATCATGGTAAAATCGAGGCTAGTTTTTATCTGAGTACAGGTCAAACATGGGTGAGATACCGATACTGCTTGTGGTAGGGCAAAATTTAAAAACATTAAGTTTCTCTTTCAGCACCAATTTTTAAGCACCGACGTTCATCAAAGCTATTTTTAAATTAGTGGTAAAAGAGCGATAAAAGAGAACCAATGGCATAATACGTTGCAGAGTAAAACATAGCAGGCGTAAGTAAATAGTAGATTAATTAATTTTCTGGAGACAATCCATTTTATTAACAAACGTGTATACAAACATACTCACAAACTTTCAAGTTTATACTGTTACTAACTGTTGCCCGCGACTTTACCCGCGTAGATTTCGATTACTTTTTTCATCCCTTTAGGCATTGAATTTTCAACATTCAAATTCAAATTAAAAAAAAATCAACAACCTTTTTTAGTGCACACTTACGTTACTACGTTACTTAGGAAATATTTGTGCAAAATTTCATGGTCTGTGCAAAAACCCTGCGGTTTCAGCTATGGTGATCGATCAGTGAGTCTGTCCCTGCTTTTGTATATACCGCAGCCTTGATCGCAGCCATCTAGTTAAATCAGCCATTCAATGTGATGGCCAGCCCGCAAATTAACGACAGACATTTAATTGAATGCCTGGGCCAATCATTGATTGTAATACTATTACTTAACGTTTAACTAGTTGGTTTATAATAACCCTTTCAGTTTGAGTGACGTTAAATGAGGCAGGTGATTTAAATTAAGTTTAGGTTTAGGTGATTTTTAATTGTCAAATACTAACGGAAATTTAACCATACATAAAAATTTACTGGTTTTTTGGTCTTAGTTTTAAAGATGTTATTTTTATTTGGTAGGTTTAGTTTTAGAATTATTCTGCCAAATCAATTTATACCGGTAATTTTTGTAACCACCCAAAATCAACGATTTGGCTAGTTGGCCTTGAGCCATTTCATTGAATGTCGGCGTCCAATTAACGGGCTAGCCGTCCTATCGAATAGCCGATCCTACTATATGGCTATATAGACGGATCAAATCACCACAAATAATAATTATTAAAGAAAATGCATCCACCGTGGATGCAGGCCGCTTCTAACCGTAACAACTGGAGATCTATGAGGGAGGCCTATGTCCAGCAGTGGACGTCCTACGGCTGAAATAATGAACGATGAAAGATAATACATTTATGTTGAAACAACGGAAATTTGAGTTCATATCGTGGAATTTATTATTTCCTCGAGATTACACAAGATAATTCTACCGTATTATCTTCATCCATCTGTGGGCCTTCACGAGAAAACCTCAGCAACTTTGTGATTACCTACTTGTCATTATGACATTTTCCTTTATCGAAGAAATGAGGTAATTACGCCAGAAACTTCTTTAAGTTATCTGTTTTCGCAAAAACGATGCTTTTTGAAGTTGGATTGTGATGGTAATGGGAATTTGAGTAAGGTAGAGAATTGCTTTAGGACACTCAATAATATCAATAATTAAAATGTAAAAAAAAAACAACAATATAGGTGAAATAATAATTATATGTTTAAAAAACTAATTTAATTTATTTTCTAATTCATTTCTATTTAATAATTGATAATAATTTGAAATATTTTGATTGTCTTAATGAAAAGTTTTGAAAAAATGTCATCTATACAAATAAATTAAGTTGGAATATCTGTTTGTTAAATTAAAATAACCTCTTTTTACTACACGGTCTATGTAGCCATATTATATTTATACATATACATATAACAAAATAAAAATTTTCACAATTTTTAGCAGATAGCTGATGTGATAAGGAATTTAACTTCATCATCAGCCCGTATAACGTCCATTGCTGAACATGGGCCTCCTTCCGAGGGAGGGTTTTTTCCATAGTCACCACGCTTGGCAGGCGGGTTGGTGAACGCAGTATTATGTAGTAACAGCACACAAGAAAACGCTGCTGCCCGTTTCCCTGATATTCGATTGTTATGATGTTATTACAATCGGGACCAACGGCTCAACGTGCTTTCCGAGGCACGGAGGGTAGTCCCTCAACCATCCAGACCCGCAAAGAAATCTTAGAATTTATACAAAGATTTAAAGCGAGCATCGAAGTCACCGTATTGCGACCCCGTTCTTAATGCATTATCTACCAGTCAACCTTAAGGTGACTTATCATGGTAGGTGTATACCCACCATGATAACGGCTAGTATTAGCCATCTGGTTTCCGGCTTAGAATGTATTCTGTGGTTATTCGGTGGTGTACCACCTCATGCCTTCCCATGGGTGTCGTAAGACGTGACAGCTGAAGGATTGGCAGCATTAGGTATCTATCAGCTCAAGGTTAGTTACCTTACTACAAGAAGTGAAGGTGTACTAAGTTTGACTGAATCAGTATATGATTTGTTGATAACTTATGGTATTTCACAAATACAAAATATTAATACATAACTTACATAAATTATTCGAAATCAACTTGTTTGTTTTAGTAATATATGGTACACTTCATCTCATACACAAAGCAAAGCGAGTGAACGTCGGCCTGTCTAGTATTATATAAAATAGAAGTTATAAAACTAAAATTGGATGACATAGAGGCAAAGTTGTGCTAAGTTTTAATGGCTCAACCAGATAGTGGTTAGTTTTCGTAAAAGCTGTATTGTGTAACGTCTAAAGTGTGTAAGGATTGTCAAGCCGATATCTAGACACAGCGGTTTCGGAACGTCAAAGTTTTATCGCTGAGTAACTGATTTAAATTGGTGTGTGTATCTCGCAGTCGTCTAGTTGGATCGGCCATTTAATGGAATGGCTAGCTCGTTAAGTGGATGCCGACATTCAATAAAATGGCTAAAGGACAACTAGCCAAATTTTGGGTGGTTAAAAAAATAACCTAAATCTAAACTAAATTTAAATCGTCTGCCTGATTTTACGTGTGCATAACTCAAAAGGGCTAACTATTACCCAACTAGTTAAGCATTCAATTAAATACCGGCGTTTGATTGGCGGGCTGGCCATTCTATTAAATGGCTGATTCCACTAGATGGCTGCGATGTTATATCTGAATCACTCTAAAATGTAAGAATAAGGTATATATCGTGGAGTAAAAGGTAATTGAGATAAGTAATATTGAGTTACAGTGGGTCGAAGCGTAATTTTTTTAGCCTATATGTTAATCGAGTTAATTATCTATCCCCGTGCAAAGTTTCAGCCAAATCCATTCAATAGTTTTTACGTGAAAGAGTAACAAACATCCATTCATCCTTACTTAAAAACTTTCGCGTTTATAATATTAGTTATCTATTAGCTGCGCCCCGCGGATTTAACCGCGTCACTCTGCTCCAGTGGGTCGTAGCGTGATATTATGGAGCTTATTAATTATTCCAGCTTATAAACTATCCGCGTGAAAACTTTCCGCTAAATCCATTCAGTAGTTTTTGGGTGAAAGAGTAACAAACATCCATACATCCATACTTACAAACTTTCGCGTTTACAATATTAGAAGGATAGACTTGCTCGATAAATAGGCTATCTAACAATAAAATAATTTTTCAAATTGGCCCAGTAGTTCCTAAGATTAGCCCGTTCAAGCAAAGAAACAAACAAACTCTTCAGCTTTAATTAGTATAGGTATATATACCTATTAGATAAATACGGAGTATATTGTGACAATCAGTACCTACAAATGTACGCAAATCATCTGCCACCGGCTAGATTTTACTGTGATTGATTATATCAGTTGATTTAGAAATATTTTATCACTTTGCGACAGACAATTTTAAACAATAATATTTTACGCGTAGGTTTTCCCGTTAACAGATAGAAATGAAGAGTCAAGTACTATTGATAAGCCAAGATTAGATAATTAATAGGCGTGTGGTTTTCGGGTAACCATCCGATGCCCTCGTAGACCCGAAGACCGAGAGGCCCGCGAACTGTAAAGTAGAGCGACAGTTGCACAAAACTCCCCAAAAATACTAAAAGTCATAATCCCTCAATCTCATCGCCAGCGACCGCCCTGAGCCGAGGTCTAAGCCCCGCAGGGGGCGCCCTCTAGCTCAGGTTGCTTAGTTTGTAGTTTTGAAACCATTTATTAAGGCTGGAGCTCTGCTCGCCTTCATGCCCGGTGCAGTAGCAAAAGCCTCGCGGCTACCTACGTAAGTCAAAACGAAAAAAAAAAAGATAATCCTTTCTATGGGTGTAACATATATCAGTTCAAAGATACACCCATCTTACTGCGATCTCCAATCCGCCTGATACGCGTGGTGATTACGGCAATATGCCTCATCGATCCTGGTTTAAGTAGTGAACTAGTAACAGGCTGTTAAAAAAGAGGCCCATATTCAGCTGTTTTTTTTTAGACAGACCTATGTAGTTAGCCCTAAGGCTTTTGCTTCTTCACCGGGCATAAAGGCGAGCAGAGCTCCAGCAGTAAATGCTTTGAATGGTTTCTTCAGCAGCAAGTAAAGTAGGTAGTAGGTAGGTTACCTAACCGGTATATATAATATGCGTACTGCAATAATTGTAATAATTGTGTAGTTATTACTAAATGGCAGGCAATCGACCCTGAACTTACAATCAAGTACGTAATAAACTGTACTTATTATGGGTTTAGATTATGTAACTAATGTTTATTAGTTACCTTTATATATCTTCTTATACTTTTATATACTATAAATATGCGAAGTCTTCAGAGCAAAACAGAATCATTACCATTGTAGAGGAACGGTTGGTGGTGTTCCTCTACAGAAAATGAAGATCTTCTTTGCCGGGCGAGGTGGTGTGCCCGGCGACCGACGGCCATTTGTTACTGTTCGGAACTTGTATATGTTCGAATTGGCTTGCGAACTTGTATTGCGTGATTCAGGTTAGTTAGGATTCTAGGTGGTAGATGGCGCTGCTTGTCTTCTTGAAGTTTTTGTGCGGCTACTGTAGATGTCGCTACACCATCATTAGCCATCATAAAATATTAAGTTATGCAACATTTTTAGTGCCTAACACATTATAATCACCGGTATGATTCATTGCTAAAAAACCCTCAAGAAAAATCGTCAAAGCCTTTATGAAAGGCTTTAATTATGATGTTTTATAAAGGTTTTGACGTAGCCTATTGACTATAGTAGAACCTATTTTGAGGAAGAATACACTTAGTAGACCAACAAGCAATTACAGTATTGTGTATAGGTACTATACTGGTCTGTCATTTTTCGAAAATATTGTTCATACATGTTTACATGTTTGGTAAAGAACTACCTACGAGTATTAATAAATACATAAGAAAGAAAAATGAAAATAAGCTGTATGTAAACTGTTTAATGAAACATTTCCCTTAGCACCTGAATACACACTTATATCACACATTATATAACTATTTAATCCATATAATTACTGACAACCGGCATACGTTTCCTTACAGAACAACAATCAATATGTTCATAAACGTGATGGAATGTATAATAAAAAAGACATATTTTAAAAAATAATATCAAATATAGCCTGTTCCATCTTTTAAAAAAGTTTCGGCACTGGCAAATATTCATATACCAACATTTATTAAGTTATATCCCAAGGAAGGAGAACAGATATGTGCAATTGGGTACAGACAAATATCAAGTTTTTGCTAGGCTTTCGTTGACGGGAATACAACAACACTTTATTCTAATTTAAAAAAACAAAATATCTCGTGTTAATTCCGCTAAAAATGTGTCTATATGCTGTAATGCTATTTTTTCACCGCCCTCCCGCCCGCACAAAATTATGCACATGCAGGAAGCTAAAATAAAACGTGCAAAAATACAATCACCAGCCGAAGAGTCTCTTCGGCTGGTGGGCGAACGGGAGGGCGCGGGCGGTGCAAAAATAGCATTACAGCATAAACACACTTTTTTGCGGAATTAATACTAGATATTTTGTCTTTTTAATTGAGATTAAATTCAATTTGGATTTCCGCAAAGTAACGCCTGATTCTATTAATTATAAACACTTTATTCAACAAGGTTATATAAAATGGAACCTTAAACACCCTAGCCGATATAACCAAGCCACCATGGTACCAACTCGATACAGATTAACAAAGAATTTGACTTTTTTTGATAAATTTCCGTCACAGTCTTTTGAACATTTGTAAAGTCGTAATTTGTTTTAGACCTAGTTTGTAGTTCACTCTACTGAGTCTTCTTCTCTTCTGATTCATCGTCACTGTATTTGTTTGGAGTTTCACCAGGCTTCAGTAGACGACCAACGATGTCATATTTTTCTGAAAAGAAAACAAAAACAAATTACAGTGTACATCCCTTTTTTTACATTTTTGAACATGATTTTGCTTTGTATTCATTAAATAATAAATATTTTTGAAGTCATTTTCTTATGAATAGTTTAAGTTTAAGTAAAATGTGCTAAAATATTTAAATGCACTGTAAAAAACGTATAACAAGAGCCTATTATTCATCTTCGTTACTGCAGTTAATTTTAATGTGCTGAAACTAAAATAGTCAGTCCTTTAGAAATTTATAAGTTATTAAACAGTATGTATTTATGAGGTTTTAGAAAGGGTAAAGAATAAGTTAATAATTTAGAGAGGACTCGTATATTCTGTATAAGTCTATGCCATATCTGGATAAAAGTCAATTCGTAAGTTTTTCATATACGCTTGACAGATGAGTTGGTAAAAGCAAAATTTTATTAACTGCAATAGAAAAAATGAAAGATTCATGTTTCATTTAATTAATGTTTCAAAATTATGTGTTTAACCTTTTAGAATACATTGTATTTTGAAATTTATTACAAGCTCGTAGAGTTCGATATGGCGGCGTCTAGCTACAGTAACTGCCACAGAGTCAATACTCGTTTCGTCTTTTACAAATATCGTACCTTTGAATTGCTCTTCCCACTCCTTGGCTGAGGCTACCTCATCGGGAGACAGGTCGCTGACGTCATCATACTCCTTGTCTGTAGCTGCCACCTGTCCTGTGGCAAGACCGCGCGTGGCATCTTTACCAGCGAAGGCTGAGTATGGACCTCCTGGAAACAATGGAAAGGATCGTCATTTAATATATTTAGCTGTAAGATTTATTGATACATCTGTAGTGACATCTGCAGTAGAACAAACCACAAGAAAACGAGCAGCGCCATCTAACCTGTATCGCGAAATAAAAGTTCTGAACATTATCAACCATTGGTCTCTGTACAAACCACTTCGCCCGTCAAAGATCTTTATTCATTGTGAAAGAACACCACCAACCATCCCTCTTCACACTCATGTGATAGTATTACAATATGGTAGGATCCCCAGGTATTAAGTTGACCACGATCAATACAATTTGATCGAAACTATGCGAAAAATTCCAAAGTACCTTTTGTCGACTTTGAAACTACAAAACATACTTAATTGTTTGCAGAAAATTATACTATTGAAAACTAATAATGTGGGTACGTTATCAGTTTTTATTAGTATAATTTTATTTAAACAATTCTGCCCGTCTTTATTTATGTCTTAACGAGTATGTGCATTAATGTGACTGTTTACTTTGTATGTATGTTCATAGACGTAAACGAGTTTATAGACGTCAATCAAATAAACATAGTTAATAAAAAATAGCCTCTATTTATTCTGAATATAATAAATATACATTCTTAGTACTAATTATTTGTACTTATTTGTTAGTGATTTGTAGTCCTTGTAACTAACTCTCACCTGGCCAGGCGGTCTTGAGACATGGCCTTCTCTGTCTACATTTATCGCGATTCAGTGCAAATCTTCTTCAACTTTTGGGTAAATCATTCTCCTATCATTTCACTTGTCAACCTCTTTTCCGTTTTCCATTCCAATAGTCACATAATATCAATTAATAATGATTTCATACGATACAAAACAATATAGTGCAATGTCATCGTGATACATATAAAATCAACAGCGCTTGAGCGCGCTATTCTCCGGAACTGCTAGTCCGATTTGAAAAATTCCTTTAGTGTTCGATAGCCTTCTGGAAGAACTTACGTAGTTAGCCACTAGTCTTTTACTACTTCACCAGGCATAAAGACGAGCAGAGCTCTAGCCTTAATAAATGGTTTAAAAACTAGAAACTAGGCAACCTGCGCAAGAGGGCGCCCCATGTGGGGCTAGGACCTCGGCTCAGGGCGGTCGCTGGTGATAGCCCATTTATCGACAAAGGCTATAGGGCTATTTTATTATGAAGTACAGAATGGGAACGGGAGTTACGCGGGTAAAACCGCACACGGTAAGCTAGTGTAATATCAAACGAATGAAACTCCATTCTTTTTCAAAGTACCTAAGTTAAAAAACGTATTCAGAACATAATCTAACGATCATAAAACACAGCCTCCAGTGATACCCGCAAGCAATTCTTCCCAAATCGCCTGTAACAAAAATAAGCGAAAAAAAGATACCGCAGTGTTTTAGAGGACAAATTCCATTAAAGCGATTTAACTCAACGCCCCGTGCATTTATTTAAATAATTGCAAGCTTTTAGGGTTCTGTAAATGAAGGGTAAAAATTAAACCCTATCACTAAGACTCCGCTGTCCATCTGTCTGTCTAGCACCATGGTGTATCTTATGATATATGTTGACAGTTGAAATTGTCACTAAACCTGTAGTATATGTATAACAAAACAAACTAAAAACAGAATAAAACAAATATTTATGGGTGGCTCCCATACAAAAAACGTGATTTTAATGCCGTTTTTTGCCCGATAAAAACAACTGCATCAGGCAGATGCTTCAAATATTCATAGAATATTTAGGTACTCACATTAAAAATAAATAATGAAATTAAAATGAAAAATATAATTAAGGCCCCCCTTTAGTTGTTTAATTTAGCCATACCCATACAAAAAAAGTGATTTTAGTGGCGTTTTCTGGAAATCACTACCAAAAGTGGGACGTGCTACCTCAAATACAAGCTGTTTTGTCTAATATTTGTACGGTACCCTACGTATGCGAGTCCAACTTGCAGTTCGCTATGCTTTTGCCAGTTTTTGTTTAGTTAAATTCTTCGTCCTACATGAATGTAACGTTTTAAAATGAACTTCCTAAATGCATGTTTATTTCGGCCGTGTTTAAATTATGGCTTCCCTCGCGTACCGATAGCTGTTAGCCGCAGTTCGCTCTAGTTTAAATATTTTAAAGGGTGCTCACTGCTCAGGTTGCCAGGTCTTTTTACGATTCTATTTCAAAAGGCTTTATTTATTTGTAAGGGCTGGTACTCATGAGAGCGGACGTTGATCGCAGGTCTGTGTTTTTTTTTAATTGGATTCCTTTTTTGCTTTCGTGGACAACTTGTTTGTACTAAAAGCTGTTAGTAAAAATTAAGGACGTGTATTGTTTGTAATCGCTTTGTCATTGAATACGATGCAGTTAAACATATTTAAATAATTATTTGTATAGTACCAAAGTACATAGCTAGATTAAATTGCGGTTACTATGAATATTTGTTACGCTGCTAGAATTACGTTATTCCGTTTCATATCATCTTTCTGTACTTTCTATCGATATCAAATCGGACCAACAGTTCCGGAGAATTAGCGCGTTCAAGCGCTGTTGATTTTATGTGTGTCACGATGACATCGCACTATATTTTTTTGTATCATATGAAATCATTATTAATTTTCTATTATGCGACGATTGGAATGGAAAACGGAAAAGAGGTTGACAAGTGAATGATAGGAGAATGATTTGCCCAAAAGTTAAAGAAGAATTGCACTGAATCGCGATATATGTAGACAGTTAGAGAAGGCCATCAAGACAACCTGACCGGGAAGGTGATAGTTAGTTACAAGGACTACAAAACACTAACATAGAAGTACAAATAAGTAGTACTAAGAATGTACATTTATTATAGTTAGAGTAAATAGAGGCTACTTTTAATTAACTATGTTTATTTGATTGGCGATTATTACGTCTATAAACTTCGTCTAACGTCTATATATTTTTGTTGCAACTCAGAATTAAATGCGCTGGCTGGTACCTCCTAGTGCATCGCGGAATTGTAGAAGCTTCACCTTGTCCTTGTATTATGAGTTTAAATAGAAACTTATACCAAAAAAGCCTATCGGACTTCTTGTCTACGAGTGCGTCCATCGGGGCAGTTTTACTACTCTTATAAACACAGGGCCGCGGATGGTCAATAGGGCCGGGGTCTTCTACGCAATCTTACTGCCACGGATAAATTCATTGACTCCGTTGCATAAAAGTATCCCTAGCGCTGCTTCCACTTACAAACACTTCTAGAATATAAACTTTTTAAACTTTCGCGTATTATCATTATAATTTATAGCACACAGATATTAACGCGATGAAATTACCTTTTTATATTACCCGACGTCTCGATCAAGTTACATTGAACATATTCGCGGGCATACGCCCGCATGAGTCTGCAAGGTAATTTTATCGCGTTAATACCTGTGTGCTATAAACTTCTAGAATGTTCTATGAATCATGATGCGACATAATTGCTTTGAGTACTGTCACATCATCATGAACACGGTCAATATACATATATATAGTATAGTATATACATATACCTAGTAGTGTAGACTAGATATGAATTTAGTTCTACAGTTCAAAAGTCATTCTGAGTTTTAATGCAGTGCTCTGGAAGTTATAAATAACTATATGTTGCTTAGTAGTTAAGGTAATTTCTTTTGCGTCCTGGTGTTCTGAGTTCGATTCCCATCCTGGACAATTATTTGTGTGAACCACAGATGTTCTGAGTATGGGTGTGCTTTGAGTCTGTGAATTGAATGTTTTTAAATACAGAGATTAATTTCCCTAGTACAGGACTTGTCGTTCGTATTATTACTAAAGGAGTGATATGAAATCTGTAAAAAAGTAACTAAGGTAATGAGCCATAATAATAACAGCCGAATTCTATTTTTAATAAATTCTTATTAAAATGATTGTTCCCCGTGGGAATCATAATTCATTCAAAAGCAAAATAAAACATTATGAATACAGGGTCGTCATTTACAGAAGTCAAATCACTGAGTCGCGACAATGTGTTTACATAATCAAGCACTATACATAATTACTGCTATTACAAAGGAAACTGGTCCGTGGGTGGTATAAATAGGGTATAATTTTGTAGGACGCCATATTTCGAGTTATTTCCATTGTGTGGTAGTGGCTCGGGTTATTCTAGGGTCGTAGGTAGTATTAATTTATTTACATATTTTTCTGTAGATAATATTTTTGATGAAACCAAAGTACCTTTTTTGTTTTGATGAGTATATTATGAGTTGAGAAACGTTCTAGAGGAAGACCGCGTATGACATGGGTAGACGACATTAGGAAAACAGCTGGTCCGGGATCGATTCTAATAGCCAAGTTAGGGTAAAATGGGCATTTTGCCCTAACTTGGCTACCACTCCACCCCTCTGCAGGTCAAGGTCTCCACCTTGACCTGCAGAGGGGTGGAGGGTACTTGCAGATTAAATACTTTATTTTCTCAGTGTTTAAGTGTTTTGTATTTCTTATTACTAAATTAGAAATATAAATAGTAGTTTAAAAATATTATCTAAAAATATGTATATTTGATTAATTGCAAGAAATATAATAATTGTATTATTTATTTATTATATCATGATTATCCCTAACTTAATTGTATAAATGCGAAAGTAAACCAAGGGCTAAACCACTAAACTAATTTTTATAAAACCTCGAGGAAGGACCTTTTATCTCGAAAGCTGCTAATTAATTTATTTACGAACGTAATCGGTCTACGATAGTACAGGCCAGCTCAGCTAGTATTGAATTTAATACATCTTTTGTTCGAAGCTAAAAAAAAAATGTTATAAAATTGTTTTAGTTTTTAAAAATAACATTTATTAGTTCTCAAAAAAATATTAACTAATCAAACCACTGTTCAAAGGATATGTTATAGAAACATCTAATGAAGTTGTTTTCATTCATCACTTTTTTTGTGACAACTCCATTTTAACGTTTGTATTATTTTTTTAAGCTGACTGAGGGCCGGAACGATCCCTCAGTATATACATTTATAAGGACTATTTTTATATATAGTCAAGCATTAACATAGGTATTGCAAACACAACAACAAAAAAGCACGCACAAATAAAAAACTGCGTCAACGGCACAAACGGCAGTGATATTCGATACCTGAGTTTGGTAATATTATTCTAATCAAGGAATTTAAAGAGCGGTTCATTCATTTTATTCATTCAAAGGGATTTTCTATCAAATGTATACCTCAATCCATAATATAATATAATATATTACACCTAATTATTTAATGTATTGTATAAATCGAATTATGTTTTAAATTTAATGTTATCATGTTTAACATATTTTTCCCGAGTAATATTTTTATTTTATTTTTTATTATTATTTTGAATTTAAATGTTAGAATGTATAATTTAATACAACTTCTTTACCAAAGTTTTATTATCATCATTATTAATGTTTTTTTTATTTTGTAATCTGTTAATTCATATCTTTATTCTTTTTTCCTATGTCTAGACCGTAAATTAATTTGTGCATGTGGTGTTAGCCTGTAAGTAATTACTACACTCAAAATATCAATTTCAATGTTTGTATATTATAATTATGTGATAGTGTAAGTAATTGTTGGTTAACCGAATAAATAAATAAAATAAATAAATAAATATAGGTAGGTATTTAGGGATATATTGCTTTTAATGATTACATTAAGAATTAAGTGGTAGAAGATAACGAATCACATAACAGTTCATATTTATATTCATTTTTTGCGTACATATTATGTATGAATAAGTTGTTACAAAGACAAAACCAATACAAAGTATGGACCCTGTCGGGCACGGCAAGTTAGAAGAGAGGAGGATAGCGATAAATTTCTTCTTCAAAAACCTAAAATAATTTAAGTTAAGCCAGTGATACATTTTTTTTGGACGCCTTGCGCATCTTGCGACTTTTGTAGTTTTTAAACCATTTATTATGGCTGGAGCTCTGCTCGCCTTTATATCTCGAAGGAATCTCGAGGATAATTAATTAGACGCGACTTATGCCCGTAATGATGACATGTGCGTGCAATGCTAACATCAGCGTGAAGGAACATTTATTGGCGACTAAACCAACAAAAGAATTTGTATGAAAATTTTATTTTTACTGGAAGGTAATATTAAAATTTAAAGCAATGAATCTTCAAAATATTGAGTAAATATTTATTTACCAAATGTCGTTACTACGTAATTAAATAAACAGAAACATTCTTAAATATTATTAATATTAAAATGTAAGCCGTTTTACACATCATTACAAAAACAGCTGTGTAAATATAGTAGGTACACAAACTTCAGCAACAAGCGCCTACTCAAAATTCATTTAAAAAATTGTTGAAATAAAATAAAAAAGTTGAGAAATGATAATGATAATGACTGCACCGGTGGCTCAGTGGTTACGGAAGTTGCTTCTGAGACCCGGTGTTCTGGGTTCGATTCCCACCCGGGACAATTATTTGTGTGAACCACTAATAGTTGTTCTGAGTCTGGGTGTTCTTTGTGTCCGTGAAATGAATGTTTGTAAAGTTCCCCGCGACACAGGGATTTATTTCCCTAGTGCAGGAGTTGTCTTTATAAAACTAACTAACTAATATTAATCTAATAAACATAATACTGCATTCACCAGCCCGCCGGTCAAGCGTGTGAAGTAGCAAAAGCCTCAGGGATAACTATATAATGTCCGTCAGAAAAAAAAAAAAAAAAAAAAAAAAAGGTGACTATATAATAACGCGACATGCTTATTTCTATTTTCTTAGTAATAGTTTAAGTTCTGGAAATCATTACCTTAACCTCAATATTTTTAGAGCAAATCTCAATTATTGAGTTAAGATAGTTCATTATTATGACTTGATTAACAATTACTCGGAACGAATGATTGATATTGTACCTACGTAGCACAAACAAAATTCCTTGCTTCACGGATAGCACTTAACTCGATAAAACTTTGTTGATAAAGATTTATCTTTAACAATGGTCTGTTTGTGAAAACAATTTATTTTATCTACAACATATGAGTTGATTTCTAAAAAAGCAATGTCATAGAGGAATGATTCAGGCATACGGTTTCTTTGGTGTGTTAATTTTGTTTATTTATTTAAATTACCAACGAAATGAGAAAATTACCACGTTATAAAATGTAGTTAATTTCAAAAACCGTGTATTTCTTTAAGGACATCAACATTGGTATCGCCGATTCTTACGCCAAATCTTTTCTTATAATGTCGCCAATGCCTAATTTTCGACAATTCAACAATTGACAACCTCCGCGGCGTAGCGGGTGTAAGTCTCACTTTAAGTCTTGGAGGTTGTGGGTTCGATCCCCACACCGGACAAGAAATCTTTGTATAATATCTAAAATTACGTTCCGGGTCTGGTTGAGGGACTACCCTCCGTGCCTCAGAAAGCACGTTAAGTCGTTGGTCCCGATTGTTATAACATCATCTATAACAATCGTACACCAGGGACCGGGCAGCAGTGTTTCCTTGTGTGTTACCACATAATACTGCGGTCACCAACCCGCCTGCCAAGCGTGGTGAATATGGCAAACACCCATGTTCAGCAGTGGACTTATACGGACTGATGATGATGATGAATGCCTAATTTAGTAGATAACCTTTAAACAATTAATGTAAGAACAAAAACGATTTAACTTATGTCACCGAAACGTTCTCACTACAGATCTATTACGCTAAGTTCAATCTGTATAATAATATGCATAAATTGACTGAGCAGTTGATCAAGCAGAAACCAAATAAGTACCCAAATATTTCTCAATTGACGGAGCTGTGTGCGAAAAGAAGGAAGAAAAGTGGTTGCACAGTTTGTATGAAAAAAATTGAAATCTACGGAGAACATTTAGTCACATTTGTTTTATTTTTCATGTGTGGATAAAGTAATAATGCAACTACTATAAAACATAACAAGAAATGCAACATAATAAATACAATAGCCAACCCAGACTCAAAGAGTGAGTTGTAAAATTGTTGTCCTCAAAATTCTTTATAAATAAATTACTTTTAAATAATAAATAGTTGAATAAAATATTATCAAGTTAAAAAAATTAACAATGGAAATCCGGTGTTTAATCATTTCATACTGTTGTTACGCGTTTTGTTTTACATAAATTGTGAAATCAATTCGTTACAATAAACTTATACGTCTAACTTGGTTTATTCATAAAGTGTACAACATTTAAAGGATAATTAACTTAAATAATAATAATACGCTTATTGTTAAATAGCTTCCCGCGCGTGGATATTTCCTCTTTAAATTTTTAATATATTAGGTCGGGGAAAAAGTCTTTTCGCATTATAGTATGTATGAACTTGTAATAAAATCTCTTTGGATAAACTATTTGTATCTGGCTGGTTTTGTTATCATTGAAAGTTCAAATTTCAAAGAATATAATTCCATATTCATATTAGGAAAATGTGTTATTTTCATTTGTTTTTTGTACTGTCAAGATGAATGAATCTAATGAAGAAATTCGATACATTTTCAAATTTTACTACAAAGGAGGTAAAAATGCAGCGCAAGCCGCGAAAAAAAGTTTTCTATATAAAGCATGTCCTTTTTTTCTGTGTTTTATTAAATTTTGGTTGTTTGTTTTTGCTTTGAATGATGTTCCCACGAGTAATGGACAAATAAAAGGTTCGCCCCCCGCAGAGGTCCGATAGGAGGGTAAGGCACTTATACAACAGGGTGTGCCCGGTTCCCTGAGGTTAATGGCATTTCGTTATGCCATTTTTAGTCACCCTCTTGCCATTCATCCATCGGCACGTTTCTCACCAATATTGGATTGGGTGAATATTCAAATAAGACTATAGTACTCAACAAGAGAAAATTTCATCGTCCATAAATGGCCGTGGTGTTGCAATTTTCTTATTGCTGGTTACTGAGCACCGATAATCTACTCTCCTATATAAGTATGAGCAACGGATGAACATAGAGATGACGATATAATTAAACACAGTCACAGAGACGGTGACGCCCTCTGCGTTGCCGGTGAAATAAGAAATTAATGAATCCTGTTGAATCTAATCAGGATAATCGGATAATTTAATCGAATTATTTTATTGTCATCGGTCTTTGGCAGGTGTGCAAAATTTGAATGAAATCAGGCCGTTAAAAGTACATATAAACATACATACAAGTGAAGCTAATATAAAGCGTGTAAAAAGAGTATAAAAACATAAGTAGTTTTCGTAATTTGGTCGAGAAATTATCATAGTTAGTACATGTTAGTGAAGTAGACCATGAACTATAGTCATTGGGCTCCTTGAATGGATTAATACACACTTCCAATCTTAAGTATACATTAATGAGCATCAGTCTTTTTGGAGGAGTTAGCAGAATTTTGTCATATTCATAACCCTACGTAACATACTTAATTACGGTTTATTGCAAACTAAAAGGTGAGATACCGAACATTCTTAATGTGACTTTTCTTGATCTGTATTGGAATCAAATTTCAGACCTTAGGCTCTGTCCTACTGGTATTAGATGCCATGCATCTACAGTTTCCAGTGCTTCAATTGCAGTTTCGATGCCTTTTACATTTCTTTCCAGAAAAAAGTCACGGTCCCCTTTTTGTCATTAAGACAATTTATTTAATTAATACCTTATAGTATTAACGGAGCGTAGGTACACTGCAATTAGTCAATGATAATAAAATAAGTGAAAATATTTATTTTTGGTAGTACAGTCAATTTATACCCATTGCCCAGATTATCCTGTAGGTATAGTAAGGCAATGGCAAAATGAGCTCTAGTCTCTTAGCACTGAAGCTCATTTTGTCGTTGCCCAGAATAGTTTTTTTTTCTTTTTCAAAGATTTGCAGAATTTTGCAGTCTAATAGTATTCTTGTTAACACCTCGTGCTAAGCTCAAATGCTTGTGTTACGAGTAGGTTCGCGTCGGTAGTGCAATGGGTGGGGTTCGAACCGGCGACCTCAAGATCACAAGTCCGACGCCCTAGACATTGGGCTACGGCTGCTTAAATATTACATATTATATCATTGCCGTAAAACAGTTTTTTGTAAAAACATACCGTTGGTGATACTGCAAAAAAAAAGCATACGTAATTACCAGTTGCTAATAAGGTGTTATTTCATCTGTCAAGAAATATGTTCGTATATGCTTTAAAGAGCAAAAAAAATATTTTCTACATTTGATTTTCAACCTTATTAGCTATTGTCTCTTTCGTGGTATTACAGTATCACCGACGATACGTCTATTTTTATAAAGGTTTCGTTTAGAAATTATGCTGCCGATTATGTACAACGATTAAGAAATAACGATGTAAACATACAAGTATAACATATGCAGTCAATAGACTGTATCCGAAATAAGTTGAATGGAAAGGGGTCGTACAATCAATATGTGACACGAATAGAATTCCATTTCAATTGAAGTCTCCAGTTCGCTTCAATAGAAACAATTATAGCTTAAATAGAAATAAATATACGTACAACAGATACTACAGATATGAACTAATCTTTTGACTGCATACCTATGTGGCCCAGTATGAACAAAAAGGCCAGGCCGAGAAGGATCGCCTATGGGGTGGATTGACCAGATTAAAACGGCAGTAAATGTCTCAGCATCACTATATGAATGCACGAGGAATGCTACAGAAGAGTGTCGGCGTGTTGTGAATCTTGCCAACAACACCTGAATGGATGACTAAGACTACTATATCAAGTGTGATACTGACAGAGAAGAAGAAATACATACATATATGAATTTAGCTGTGGTATGCATCTGTTGATCCAAACTAAAAACAAGTTGGCACAATAGTTACTATAACTCTGTGTCTCTTAGTTCCTTGCCATTTATATTCAGAGTTGCTACGTCCAGAGCTGGTGTTAGGAAAGAAACAAAGAGGACGCACAATAAAAACATTATTAAAAAAAATCTTAATGCGTCTATGTGAAAATGATATTATTTTCTTGACTATTTACTAATCGATTTTATTTGTTATTAGTTTTCAATAATTAAAATCAATATACTTAATTTAAACTAATAATCAAACTAAAATAAGAAAAAAAGAAATCGCTCCGCATCGACATTCATCGAAAGAGTGCCCAGAAGACTGGCAGCATTACCAAGTTAAATGGGGATGTTTAAGCATTCTGATAAATAAAAGCTAGCCCTCTGTTCACATAGATCGACCAAGCGTTTTGATATTTCTTTAAAAAGTTTATGTTCGCTGCTGGGATCTCATGGCCTCAATGTCTCGACAAAACGGCTCAAATGTGTAACCTCCAATAATTGCATGACACTCATAAAATGGAGTAATTTTATTTTGAAACATTAAATGTATCATATTAAATAATCTGTATTTTTAAACTCTAGCAACCTGGCTCCAATCTGAAGCATGAACTGCATTCAAAGAATGGCTGATAATATCAGCAATGGCATTTAGTTTAATGTTTGTCGATAACGTTATTCTTATCAGAGTTTGCCCAGGGATGGGTAATGTGCAGTCCTAAAAATGTATGTTTGGAGTTTATCTTAACGATATATTATTGTAAATATTGCAGATATGTTTTATATGTACTGATATGTATTTAACCTCTATGACGTCGTGGTAAAAGTCTCATAGATTGTGGCCTCGACCCTCATCCCGGACAAGAAATCTTTATGTAAATTCTATGTTCCAGGTCTGGTTGGCTGAGGGACTACCCTCAGTGCCTTGGAAAGCACGTTAAGCCGTTGGTCCCGATTGTAAACATGATTGATCAAGTGATGGGCAGCATTTCTTGGCAACATAATACTGCGGCCGAAACCCGAGTTTATTTGTTTCCTTGAATGCGCTAATCTATGGAACTACCGGTCCGTTTTGAAAAAATATTTCATTGTTATAAAGCCCATTTATTGAGAAAGGCTATAGGATAAATTTTATAACACAGTTCTCACTCGAACAGATTCTACTCGGGTGAAACCGCATGTGTATAAAACTATAATATGACTATCTTAACTTAAGCTAAACATTTTAGCCTGAAAAATAATATGTGGTTGAATAATTTGAAAGTACGTCATAAGATGATTTATATTCAACTCCACTGCGAGTTAAAATTTAAATTATGTAGGTACTCCTTCAAAGTGGAATATATTTAAATGTGAATTTATACTTTTTAAATATGAAAACAGTTTTATATGCCTGTAACGGTTTTAAACATAGCCATATTTCGTTCCTTTAATATTTATTTTAAAGCAAACTCATCAAAATCTACCATTAAAGATAAAAGTACTAGTACTAACGCTTTTGCATGCGGAAAGAAACAGACAAAAATAAATGACAGTTGCTTGTTAATGTTTCGCATGTTTCGTCTCACTCTGTCTTTAGTAACTTTGTAATAGTGGTATCCTTGTCTGATGGTTTCACAGGTAGGTAACTGCGAAATGTTCGCTGCAAGATGTAGACCGCGCTAATCGTCTATTCTTAAAGATGATTTGACAAGAATATTAGATAGTGGAACTATAAATATATTTCTCAGGTAATCAACATGGACGAAGCCATGATGAAAAGCTAACTATCTGCACTATATATATCTACACTACTATACTACTATATATCTGCACTAAAATATGTTTTCAAATCGGACCTGTAGTTCCTGAGATTAGCGCGTTAAAGCAAACAAAACTAAACTGTTCAGCTTTATATATGTATTTATATAAAACTGAAGAGTTTAGAAGAAGAAATTAGAAGAATATTCTAGACCCGTAGTCTACAAACTCTATGAGCGATGACGGATAAAAATTTACTACTCTGATAACTTTTATCCGTCGATTGATTCAAAAGTCAGTCATCGCTCATCAATATTATAGACTACGGGTCTAGAATATTTATGAGCGATGACCAAAAGAAAAGTATAAGATCACTTACTCACTTTTATTTTTATTATACCTAAATTCCACGAACGTTTGTATTATCATCATATCTCTTCATGTTTTTCTTTACGAGGCAACTGCAGTGTACCAAATATACCTATATAGGCATCACTACATAGTATAAACGGTACATAGTGTAAAGACGGTCACCGTAGCCTAGTTGGTAGTCCTGGGTTCGAATCCCGGTAAGTGCAAATATTTGTGTGATGAGCACGAATATTTGTTTTTGAGTCATGGATGTTTTCTATGTATTTAAGTATTTATCTATCTATATAAGTATGTATATCGTTGCCTGTTACCCATAGTACAAGCTTTGCTTAGTTTCGGACTAGGATGATCTGTGTGACATTGTCCGTAGATATTATTATTATTATTATTTTGATGCAGATTTTTGTAATAGATAGTGTGATTCAAGAGGAAGGTTTATATGTATGATACATCAGCATAATCAGCTCAATTCATTGTAATCTTCAATTGCGTATTTAAGATTACAATGAATTGACACTAGTGTCTCTATCTACACTAGTCTAACAGTGGTATATAAAAACAATACTTGACTCTGAGTATTCACAAGAGGAAATAATCATTGTGGTCTCTATTGCTATGGTAATAGAAATCATCAAAGTGAGATCTGACGTCCTAACAGTCCCAAGCTAACTTATATTCTCGAGTATCTTTCTTGCATACGGAAGTAAATAAGACATTAAAATTCGTATAATTTTTACCGTGATTTTAATAATGTGTTAATTAACCTTATAGTTAACAAGCTGCGCCCTGCGGTATTACCCGTGTTACGCTGCTCCAGTGGGTTGAAATTAAAAAAAAGTATAGGTACGGGTCAAATATGATCGTGTATTATTTTTCTAATATACCCAACATTATAATAATTTGAAAGAAAATTGTAATACATTATGCTCCAATGTAAATGTCAATGAACCCATCAAATATAGGTTATGTTGTGAACATCACCTGCATTCCTTACCAAACCAACAAAGATACTTTTAAACACTCACAAGCGTTTAAATTCTTCTAAACTAAATTCCAACAATCCACTATATTATTTACTTCCAACGGTACCGAGTAGCGGCATAATTTACTGCGCATAATCATCATAACCTCGGCGTATAACCCTACCAAATAGAAAAGTCACTCACCGGGCCCATAGAATCTTTTGCCGTTAGTCACATCGAAAATTATCCCGTTAACAGCCAACAGAACTCTCCCATCAGCTTGTGTTCCATCATAGTTCTTCAATTCAGCAACTGTCAAGTCTTTTCTCAGTTTCGGTAGTCTCGGCGGCGGCGGCGCAATAGTCGCTTCTGATTCGAAGTGTGATTTAATTATTTTATACACTAGATACACTATAACAGCTATTAACACAAGGTTAAGAGGGCTCATTAACTCGTCCCATATAGTGGGAGATGCTTCTGACTCAGACATGGCGGGACGTGTGGATGCGTCGACCACTGTTATACTACTGAGTAGATATGTCGAGTGTCGTCACGCTTGTTATCAAGTTTCTCCTAAGGTCAACGTGTGCTGTCAGAGCGGCTGTGGTTGGTTGCCATGATTTTAAAATTCGAATATGTCGAATATTTTGTTGTTTTAGAATAACGAATGTTCGGTCTAACGGCATAGAGTATTATTTTAAATGGTATTATTACTTGGTTTTATAATGTAGTGTTTTATTGTACCGTTAATAGAGCTAGGAATGAATCGGAACTGTGGAGCGGAGAGTTAGAAGATGCGTGCGCTAGCGTTGATAAATATTATTTAATGTTGGAATTTGCTCCTGAATTTTGAACGTACAAGATTTGCTGTATAAGTCTCAAAAATGCGAATGTAATACCTATGACTTCTTGCCATATCTATACTAATATTAAAAAGAGGAATGATTTGTATGTAAGTATGTTTATAAGGAATTGGCTCAAAAAGTACAGGACCGCTTGTAAAATTCTTTCACTATTTGAATGCTACATTATCACTGTTTAATATAGGCTATATTTAATTATGAAGTTCCTACGGGAACGGGAGATTAACCGCGCGCGGGAAGCTAGTAATTATATAAAAATCATGTAAGTAGAAATGTTAGTGATTTAACTACAAATAGGTATACATATTATTTAGCTCAATTAGAAGCACAACAAGTCATCTCTCCTCTCAAAATTCATCCAATTTAAAAAAGAATTAAACATAAGTTGCAGGTATATTTTAATTCATTGAAATGTGTAGGTAAAAATATCGTTATATATACCTACTTAATTTTGCTGCACAATGTAAAAGAAAAATAGTATTTTAAAATAGTTATAGGTATATTAAAATACTTTTCACATAAATTTAAAGAGTTTTTACATTGTAAACTATGAGCTGAGATATTGCCAATGATTTGAAAACTTTGCAAAAAAAAGTTATTCAAATTCTATTGGTCTCGATATACTGGGTGACTTTTTTTACTGTCTTGAAAATAAAAGGACTTGATATTTATATGAAATAGATGTCTAAAAATAATAACGATAAAAAGACGTAGGTACCTCATTAAGTAGTTACGTTACGTTAGTTAAAATAGGTACCTATAATACTAGGCTGCAATCAAATATGAATGAAAAGAGTCAGCGAAATAGTGTAAATACATACTTCGGTACGCAGTTTTACGGTTACGATCTTCAATCTATGCCAATAAAAAAAAGATAAAATAACTATGCCTTACACATCTATTTCATATCCATATCACACCCTATTATTTTCATGACGGTAAAAAATGTCATCTAGTATATATTTATAGGCAATTTAGATATTTATATCTGAGTTTAATATTAAAATGCTTGTTTATATTTTTTATGCATGTCTCATCAATTTAGTTTCGCATTATAAAAAAACACGTTTGTACAGAGCAACTGAGCAGTTAGTAAAAATGACACGGCTACTCGGAAACCGTTCGCTTGAATAATAATAAGTTTTAATTACCATATTATTATCTGCTATATGTAATATGAATAAAATAGCTTTAACCATAGTGTATATAAGTATAGTAGATGTACACTTGTAGGTACAGCTGTACAAGTAAATCCATAGTAAGATTATCAGTGAAAATGTCTGTATATTTTGGCTTTTGTTCTTTATAAAAGTAAACTGATTTTCAACCTTATGAAATGCTTCAAAAGATTGATTGATGTTTTGAAGAGATTTGTGCAACGGTCGAAATTGCAAGGCTTTACATCTACGAGGGCATAAATTGGGGTTGCTACCCGTACATTATCATATAGTATCGTATTATATTTCAGTCAAATGTACTATATATTATAAAAAACTAATATAGTACAAAAAGTACTATATTTTTTTGCTTAACCAAAAAAAAAGTATACTTACATTTTTAAATGGGATAACCCATTTAAAAATATAGTATACTTTTTTTTCTTGAATTTCCCAAAAGTTGTCTATATATTTAACAAAAAAATAGGTGACAACCCTAGCATAAATACTTTCCTGTTTTGGCATTACGGCGTGGTGTTTTATTTACTAGGTTAGGTTGTTAGGTTCGCGACTTTGCCATCCTTTTTTTCGTTCTTATGGGTTTAATTATGAAAATCCTTCTCAGTGCACATCTTCACTCACACTTAAGGAATATTTGTGCAAAATGTCATGGTTCTAGACACAGCGGTCTCAGCTGCGCGTTGAGCGATCAGTCAGTCAGTTTCTGTTTTAGAATAAAGATAGATGTTTCGAAAAATATTAATTAAATCTCTTTCATTGGTTCATATATATCAGGAGTGGCCAACCGGTCGATCGCGATCGACTGGTCGATCCCGGCAGCTATTACAGTCGATCAACTTATATAATAAAAAGTAATATTTTAGTCTAAAAATACGTGCCACAGACGCACAAAGTTAGAGTTGTCGTATAATAATCTCAAAATATAGCTATTTATCATTCGATTGACTTATACGATACGTGATTCAAAGTTATATATGCCATATAGTCGATCGCACACAGTAAAAAGTCGATCTTAGGTCTTATTAAGTTGGCCACCCCTGATATATATGTATATCAGTGACAAAGTTATATGCTTTTAACCGTTAAACGCATGCAGCTCTTCGCTCTCGTAGTTTTACCGTCACTTTGATACCAATATGTTCATGGCAAATCAAAGGTTTTGGGAACCTTTCATTCATCGCAGTGCAAATACACATTTACAGTATTCTACTCTGAGGCACGTGATTCTTTCTTCTTTTGATAAAGGACCAATCAAAGCGTCACAATTTTGCGAGGTAGCAGAATGTGATTGAATTTTCTTTCATATCTCTGCACTTGCACCAGTTTTTTATGCATTTGGATAAATAAATATATTTTTCATGAAATCCGGTCAAAATCCTTCCGAATTTATTTTGAGGGTTCAATCCTAAATATGACAATATTTTTATTTTACATTAGCGGCTATCCGCAACTTTGTCCGCGTAAAATAAGGATTTTATAATCTGTATAACAATGAATTTCTTAAATAATTAGAATCAATTTAAATTATTGAAGATAATAAAACTTACCTACTTTAGTAGTGTTTTTCAAATAACAAATACACTTTCAGACGTTTTTAAACAGACAAATAGTGTAGTAATATGTTCTATTTATATTCACATGACTAAAGGAGATTGCCCACGAACAGTACTCTTGATAAATTACTTGTGCCTCAAAACCTTGAACGGCATGAAATATCTAAAATAAAAATATATTTTTTTAAAAGACTTTGATCGATATTTAAAACGGGATAGTTTTTTGAACAATAATTAGTACTTAGTTTCCGACGTTATAGTACGCCATTTTTACTATCCGCTGTCAATTCTAGGCTAGAGATGTCTATTTTTTCTATTGCGGGTAATGTGCATAAAATAAAATGATATCGATTTTGAATTGATTGTTCAATCTACATATTATTGTAAAGTAATAACCGAGTTCTAAATCACATGTTTTTGTTGGTATTTTTAATATCAGTGTTTGTAAACGGTGGCATCGGCGCCAAGTTGTAATCGTAAAATACCACTGGCTGGTTTACGGAAATCGAAAAAAAATCCATCTTTCATCAGTATTAGTACATAGACTGAGAGCTGACAACCGAAACGGCAAGGTAATTTGATCATTCATAAAAATGATTTATCAGCTTACCTGGAGCATTCTAAGCATTCAAGCACGGACGCCGTAGTCACGTGTATCCCCTCCACGCGCTCTCTTTCATGCCCCTTAGCTCTTTCTCGAGCAAAATACAATTTAAAATATAAATTTTTAATTATTTTTTTCGACATGTTCCCACCACTATTATTGGCTGGCTTTTTTTTCCTAGCCTCTGAGAATAATAAACTTTAAGCACAAAAAAAGCCAGCCTTGTTCTTATTACCTAAAATTTTTTTTTCTTCACTTTAATTAAGCCTGGCGATACCTTTCCACCAACCAAATGACGCCAGATTTATTATGTGTGCTTTGGGCAGGTAGGCAAACCATTTGGCATAAAAAGTAATCCTGATCACATTACCTTTTTTTTTTCTTTTTTTCCCACCCCATAACTCCCACATCCACCACGCGAATCCTGCCAGGTCGACGTCTTTATGCTTAGAATGCTCCAGGTAAGCTGATAAATCATTTTTATGAATGATCAAATTACCTTGCCTTTTCGGTTGTCAGCTCTTAGTCCAACAACCTTATTTGACATTTACTGCGCGTCTTTCATATTTTTGCAATACAATACCTACAGTTATTTCTGCTGTTTTGGGTACCTACGTTGTGCCTCGAGTCGAACTTTTTAGTTCACCTAGCCACCTGACAGAGCTAAACCGTTACACATTTTACACAAATATGCTTCAAAGACACCAAGATCACACGTAAACCCATTCGAACCCTTTTAAATAGCTTTTTTCAAATAATTTTTGGTCGTACCTAACCTTAAAATAGTAATTTCTTTTTTGTAAATATCTCGGAAATGCCATTGTAGTTTGCGTTAAATCTTTTGAGGTAGTATTTAGACATGCCATCGAGTATTTTAAAGATGATTTGATGAAGACACAAAAATGTTGAATTGAGTACATTTATGCCATATTATAATGATTACTTTGGATTGGAATACATTTATTTCGATGGGACATTAATTGATGAGGCGGTAAATTAAAAGCGTTCAACATTAAAATGTATCTCGTTTGCAGCTTTTATGCATAATGCAGCATTTAATACAGATGTAGTTAGTATAATACTTATCATACTTATAATATCAATTATCTGTGGACAAATTTGTGGGTAATATATTCGTTAAGTTTATCAATAACACTTTTAAATGCTAATAAGGCTGCTTCTACTACTCATACTTGGAAACCTACAAATAAGTAGAATGCACTTTCAACTTTGGGACTACCCTCCGTGCCTCAGAAAGCACGTTAAGTTATGCTATAGTTATGTTATAATAATCGTATATCAAGGAACGGGCAGCAGCGATTCTTGTCTGTTACAACATAATACTGCGGTCACCAACCCGCCTGCCAAGCGTGGTGACTATGGCAACTACCCTCTCTTGGGAGGAGGCCCATGTTCAGCAGTGGACGTTATACGGGCTGATGATGATGATGATTTCCAACTTCCGTTTTTCACTGTAACAATGCTCTGGTCCATCCAACGGTTGTCTGGAAGAGATCACTATTAAATTGTGATAAGACCGCCGATTGTACCTGCATTCATTTTATTTTGTATTTTATGTGTTATGTATCTATTGTAAGTTTGATTTAATAAAGTGTACTCTACTCTACTCCTCACCGGGCATAAAGGCAAGCAGGTGCTCGTCTTTATGCCCGGTGAAGTAGGAAAAGCCCGCGGCTGACTACATACATTTCTGTGCGAAAAAAAAATATTTCAACTGCTATACTATCCCTACTACAATATTATAAATGTGAATGTCCGTTTGTTTGTTATGCTTTCACGCAAAAACTGCTTAACCAATCATCATGAAACTTTGTACAGATATTTTTTGAGAAGTTACATAGGGACATTGGTTTCAATTCATCAATTCAATCGTCGTCTCAATTGTTAAATCCATCTTTCGGTTTGATATCAGTTTCCCCTCTGAGCCTCGAAAACCACATTTAAACGCACGTGATCTGCAATTCAAACCTAGCAAAAACATTACATTGTGAATAAATTGACCAGTAGCACTATCAACTACAAAGTTCTATTTCCGTAAACCTTTGAAAGGATGTTTGCTATCGATTCAATAAAATTCCAATTTTAGCCACGCAGTCAATTGTAATGGAATACTTTCGCAAAGGTTTTATATTCACCAGGAATTTCTCTATTAATTGCAAAAGTGGAGTGCTCTTCAATATCTGCTTGTTATACCTGTGCGTCGATAAATTCCTGGAATGTTTACGTTTGGATATTCATAAAAACTCTTTGTTCTATTATTATCTTGGTCCGTTTATTAATTAACTTCTCTGGGGAAAAGCTGGCCTTTTATCCAGCATTTTCACCGACAAGTTCAACAATAGTTCAATAAAATCAACATCATTTGAACAATGTGGATAGGTTTTTAAGTTGATTCCTTTATATGTATATATAAACTAAATATTTTAAAAATTTACTCTTTGTAAATATTGCTTAAAAAATCGTCGCAATTTTCATCAAACCTACATACAGCTTGATGAGGATTATCTACGGCAATTTTTTGTCGTTGTTAAAATATCTTCATAGAATAATATTAAGTGTGAGAAAGTAGATGATTAAATCCTTACTTAAAGCTAAATGCAACGCAAGAGTACTATTCATTTTTTTATGCTACGTTTGTTTCTTCATTGTTTTTGTTGAGCCGTCATCACGTGAACTTTTGGCTATACCGGATATACCTACTGTATTGAAACATTTAAAGTTTCAATTGCATAGATCTTGGATTATACTTTAGATTTTATTAATATTTTCACATGAAATATAATAATATGTGATCTGATCACTTTTTTATGGTGCGAGCCATAAGGGAACGAAAGACCAAAATGTTTTTAGTGATCTCATTAAAAAAAGGTGGCATAGAATGGTTACATTTGGAATATACTATTCCACATTCCATTGGGACATACTTTATTAGGTATATCTATTCATACTATTCCAAGTGTAACAATTCTATGCCACACGCAATTTTATTGAGTGGTTCACACACTGCACTATTCCGGCCGCTTGGTCAATTTTTAACAAATCCGAGATAAATGATTCTCTTACCAAACCCTGTGTTTGCTTTTATTATACACGTATCTACTCGTATGTTGTGTTATTGAGATTTGTTTTTAAAATAGAATTTCCAGGTTCTTTTTCACAGCTAATACAGTTTTCAGAAGGTGAAGAGGAAGAGGAACCCACTCTTTGCATTAAAATCGGCACAGCAGCGATTGACCCAAATACACCTTTGCGTCCAGCCATACCGACACAATCGTATGTCTCACGAGTATTCTATAAAAGCCGAGGATGTTGTAAAATATCTAAAACCGTGAAGCATAACGTCGGATGTCTATTTATTATACTTCGGAACCATTTAGTCGTAAGTGCCAGTTTACGTTAAAGACACATACGACGAATATTTTTGGGCTATAGAATATTTAAAGAACTAAAGTGGCTATATATGCTCGGGTTTAACTATATACTGGATGAATTTTTTTACCGTCTTGAACATATATTAATAGGGCGTGATATGTATAATATGAAATAGATGTGTAAGGCATAGTTATTTTACTAGCATAAAGTGAAAATCGTAACCATTAAAATGCATACCTAAGTAGGTAGTTACGCTATTTCACTCACTCTTTTTATTCATATATGATTGCGGCCTAGTATTATAGGCACCTATTTTAACTAAGGTAACGTAACTACTTAATAAGGGACGTATTTTTATCGTTATGATTTTTACAATACGTCAGTGAAAAAAAACAAGATAAATAACTATGCCTTATACATCTATTTCATATACATATCACGCCCTATTATTTTCCAGACGGTAAATAGTCACCCAGTATATAATAACTATATTATAATAAGACCGTAGTATGTCTTAACATAAAAAAATGATGGGAAAACTATTGTTTTGTCGTCATTAAAATCCTATAACAAAGTAAGTAATAGGTTTTCGGTAACATCATCATCATCAGTCCTTATAACGTTCACTGCTGAGTCCTGGCTCCGTGTTCAGCAGTGAACGTTATACGGACTTAGATAGTCACCACGCTTGGCAAACGAGTTGGAGACCGTACTACATCGTAAGAAGTAGAATATTCGCTTTTAATGGATATGCTATAAAAATCAGGACCAATGGCTTTCCGAGGCTTGGAGGGTAATCCCTCCCACCAGACCCGACAGAAAACTTAGATTTTATTCTTTAATTACTTTCCGGCGTGGAGGTCCAACCCACGACCTCCGCGACTTTAAGTGAAACTTATACCACTACACCACGGAGATTGACCATCCAATAAATATGTAGCAACTAGCTGCGCCCCGCAGTTATTCCCGCGTAACTCTGCTCCAGTGGGTCAGAGCGTGATGTTTTGTAGCCTATATGTTAATTCAGCGTATAACCTAACTCGGTGCAAAATTTCAGCAAATTCCGTTCAGCAGTTTTGGCGTGAAAAAGTAACAAATATCAATCCATCCATTCGCGTTTACAATTTTTTTTTTTTTGGTTTAAATCTTTTATTCCCAAAAAAGACAATAAAGCCACTTACATGAGAATACAATATTAGTAGGATTAATCACGAAACAAACCAATCACAACTACACAAAACTAACTAAAACTCCAGACTCCAGTTGTACATAAATCAGGCAGTTTATTCATCTTATTGTTGCAACTACGCCAAACGTACGCCGTAGAATAGAGTTTCCTGTTTTAATGAGGTACGGTACTCATAAAATGTAGCCACGTTTCGCTGAAATATTATTTATGCATCTATATATATAAAAGAAAGTCGTGTTTGTTACAACACTTATAACTCGAGAACGGCTGGACCGATTGCCATGGTTTTTGATTTGTTGGATTTGTTTCCGTCCCGAATAGCAGAATACATTTTAAAAACAAAAGAAAGTCGTGTTAGTTACACTATTTATAACTCAAGAACGGCTGAACCGATTTGGCTGAAAATTGGTAGGGAGGTAGCTAAGAACTGGGAGAAGGACATAGGATACTTTTGGGTAGGGGTAGGGTAGGGTAGGGTAGGGTAGGGTAGGGTAGGGTAGGGTAGGGTAGGGGTAGGGTAGGGTAGGGGTAGGGTAGGGGTAGGGTAGGGTAGGGGTAGGGTAGGGGTATGGTAGGGGTAGGGTAGGGGTAGGGTAGGGTAGGGGTAGGGTAGGGTAGGGGTTGGGTAGGGGTAGGGTAGGGGTAGGGTAGGGGTAGGGTAGGGGTAGGGTAGGGGTAGGGTAGGGGTAGGGTAGGGGTAGGGTAGGGGTAGGGTAGGGGTAGGGTAGGGGTAGGGTAGGGGTAGGGTAGGGGTAGGGTAGGGGTAGGGTAGGGGTAGGGTAGGGGTAGGGTAGGGGTAGGGTAGGGGTAGGGTAGGGGTAGGGTAGGGGTAGGGTAGGGGTAGGGTAGGGGTAGGGTAGGGGTAGGGTAGGGGTAGGGTAGGGTTAGGGTAGGGCAGGGGTAGGGTATAAAAGTCCACCCGTGCGAAGCCGTGGCGGGCCGCTAGTAAATATATAATGTAAAGCATGTCACATAAAAGTCAAGTCATATTTTACTATTGCCCTTGTCCCAGAAATTATATTAAAAAAAAAAAACTTTCCGTGACATAATTCTAGGCATTTGTAAAAATAATTGAGTCCCTTGTAAGCACTACTAATTTATATTTAAATTTAAATGCAGTTATGCTTTACATCGGTAATTTTTTTTGTCATGATTCATCCTATAATCATTGTTCAAGGTATAGTCAAAGCTTAATCCTGCACTATGACTACTAATTCGTGTTACACGTTGTATATATAATGATATTTAGCGAAGCTAGGGTCATCACACTGAGTGGAGCAGACGCTCACGATATCTAGTATGCAAACAGTTGTGAAACTCCGCAATAATTGCATGCACGTATTTCTGCTAAACTGGTCAGTGTCCAATATACAACGACTTTCATAAAAATAAAATAAACATATTAATTAATCCGTAAACCTTAGAACTAGAAATAAATACATTTAAAATCATTGTTAGGTCCATAATTTAAATTACTTAATGAACACTAAACAACATAGATTAATAATTCGAAAGGCCAATTACTGAGAATCAAGAAGTATGATTGATAATATAATACGTATATACAACTAAAAGTAGCAATTTTAAACTAAAACTAACTAATGAAATACCAACTGTTCTAAATCTCTGCTACTCAGCAGAGTTCCCAGAATGCTGGCACTATTGTCCCGTGGAATGGCAATGCTTATCAGCACTGTAACGTAAATACCAGCATACGAGGAACTTAGTTTATATGTATATTTATAAGTACCTATGTATTATAAAAAAAAATAATCAGTATTTTTAGCCTAACTACTATACTAAACAGTGGCATCGCCACAATGATTCCGTTCTATAATACCTACACTAGTCAAAATGACTGCCGCTTCTATGGCGTTCAAATATCGTAGCTAAACAAACAGAATCAATGGCTTGTTATGCCCAGTGAAGTAGCAAAAGCTTCCTGGCTAACTAAATATGTCCGTCCGAAAAAAAAAAACATTGTCTTGAAATGCATCTCGAGCCTATTGTGTCACGGGCTATAGGCTGTTACGAAACCAAAACTATTAGCGCCATACAAAGTTAAATTCTTATACAGAAATAGCGTGTGACAACGAAAACAATTCCTTATTTAACCAAGAGCACAGACATAGTGCATTAAAACATTACGGATTTGGAACTAAGACTAAGTTGGTGATTCTTGTTCAATGTAGTAAGACGCCATATTCGACTCAACTTCAGCCCAATCTCAGCCAAAATCTACTTGCGGGATGACAATTATTCGTAAAGTAGATACTCTCACGTCTTAAGTTAGATATTGACTCAATTCATTTACACTTTACTACTCAAATACTCAACTTTGAGTAGTTTGTCTACGGATTTAGTATTACATACTCGACAGGCGTATTTATACGTTTCTTACCATTTTTATAATAGATTTAATAGCGAAGCATAGTTTAAGGCTCGCCTTAAATATCACCGTTTGTCCATTTCTCGCTGCAGACAAAAGTCTTTGTGTAAAATTAAAGATTTCTTTTCAAGTCTGGTTGATTGAGAGACTACCATCCATGCCTCAGAAGGCACATCAAACCGCTGGTTCCGATTGTCATAACATTATCTATGAACAACACTGCAATTCGCGTTTTATCATTCAGACCCGATCACAGCCCGTACTAGTTGATTTTAATTATATTTATAAATTTTCGTTGATATGTTAATGTACTTGTTAAGATATTTTGATCATGATTATTGTATTTAACTAATAACAAGAACGATCGATTCATCTACATTATCAATAAACGTTTTCATTTAATTTTCCTTTTCAATACAATACTGTGGTCACCAACGCGCCAGCCAAGCGTGGTGACTATGGAAGTTCCCGCTTTTGAGGACCGCTCATCTTCAGCAGGATTGAGGTAATTTTGTTGGTCTTTTATGTATTTTTTCGTTCAGTTAAATTTGTCTCTGGCGTTGTAAGGCATTGCAGTTATAAATATTCCTAGTTTTTGGAGAGATTTCTGACGTACCATTAAAAAACAGAAAAACAACATATTTGTTTATTTTACGTTGTTGTTTGTTATTTACATGTTTTTTTAATACCTGAATCGGAAGGGACTTAACAAACATTTATTTCAGGAACACAATGCACACACAGACTCAGAACAACTATTTATGGTTCACACAAATAATTGTCTCGAGTGGAAATCGAATCCAGAACACCAGGTGTCAGAAGCAACTACCGTAACTCCGTAGTTACGGTAGTTGCTTCTGACACCTGGCTGTGCAATTATAAGCTACCGGTGCAGACAATAATCAGAACAATTAAGGCAGAAAAACAAACGCAATGCGTGTTGAGTCGAATCAAATGACATGTATTGTTTTCTATAGACCAGAATCAAACTATGAACACCCGACGCGACGTGACGTGACGTGTTCATAGTGTAATTCTGGTCTATAGAAAATAGTACATTCGTCGCGTTTCATCAGGTCGCGTCGCGTTTTAACAATATGTTCCCGCCTTTAATGGGTTTAAAAAAAAACCAAAAAAAAAAAAAAACATTATTGAATTGTTATTCTATAACATATATTTTGAAGATTTACAAGTGCCTGTAATTGGTTTACGTAAATAAAAATGATTTTTATTTTATTTTATTTCATTTTATAAAATCTGTTTGTTACTTGATAGTCATTGAAACAATAATATTCTTAATATAAATACAAAAAACAAATAGTATATGAAACTTTTTCTGCAAAAATAATCTAAATTACACACCTCCTGCCGTTTTGATGGCTCTTTCACCATTCGTGCTGTACGCCTTTGGAACTCTCTTCCACATGCTATTAGTGCAAGTTCATCTATTGACGTATTTAAAAAAAGAATAAAAGAACATTATCTATCACATTAGTAGTTTTTATAATAATAATATGTATTAGTTTATTGTTTATAATGTTATATTTTGGATGTATGTATGTATATATTATTATGTATTAGTATGCGTATACAGGGTGTCCCAAAAGATTACGTAGCTGGGAAGGGGGGTGATAGGGGTGGTCACAAGGGTCACCAGAAAAATATAAAAAATTTCCTCTGGGTGTTTAAAAAAATAAATGGCATTTTTTAAAAGACTAAAAATTTTACACCTTGTGCTAACTGTACCTGCAAATATGGCTGTATTTAAAAAAAATGCTGTTATGTAATCTTCAATAACAACAAGGTCATCAACATCAACATCAAAAATAACAAGGTGTAAAATTTTAAAAAATGCTATTTTTTTTTAAATACCCAGAGCGGATTTTTTTTTTATTTTTCTAGTGACCATTGTGTCCACCCCTGTCACCCCCTTTCCCAGCTACTTAACCTTTTGGGACACCCTGTATATATTAGTCGGATATATATAATAATCTATTCTACTTATTATTATTGTTTTATCTAAAGTCTGTCGTGTACACTGTTCTTGCCCATTTTACCTTAATTTTACACTCTGAAAATGGTTTGCTGGAAGAAAACTCATTAATGAGTTAAGCTCGCCATTGTACATCATCTTTAAATGTTGTTTTTTTACTCCAATTTCATGTGTACAATAAAGAATAAATAAAAAATAAATAAAAAATAAATAAATTCTATTAAAGATCCGGTTGCAAATTACGAGTACACCATAAAAATGTTACATGGGTTGTTAAGTTATTATCTATGAAACTTAACTGTTTCATAAAGAAGACGACGCTTACTACATAAAATTGAGGTACAATTTCTGCACAAAATACTTAAAGCAACGAACAAATTAAATGTTAGAATGATATTATATTTTTTACTGTCCCAGAACTGTAATGAATCGACGTTTTGCTAAGAAACAGTTCACGAAACTAATTAGCAGAACAGAAGACGGAAACGAAATTGAAATTCATTGTCCCAAACGTACAGACTAATTAACAAGGAAACAAATGCTTTTAAGGCGCAACGTTAGCACTTTAAGTATTTATCGATGAATATGTCGGAATACGGCATTTTTAACTGTTACATTTAAATAACTGTTTATTTTGCGAATATAACAATTAACAACGGGTCTATTGTAAATAAGCCTTTAAAGTTAAAAGCATCAGTAGACCAAGGAATTTCAATATAATGATTAAAGTATAAAATTTAGATAACAGCTATTCAAAAGGCTTTTTCTACGTTTTTGACCTAATGATGACTTAATAATCTTTAAATATATCAGATAAGAAATGCCACTTTCCGACAATTTCTCCGTTAAATACCTGAAGTGCGAACGTTACGCCTTAAAGACTACGAAAATGTATGAAATTATCGAGAAAAATAAAGTTACCCTTTATTTTTTTATTTGATGTTGTTTCAATCATTATGATCAGCTCGTATAACGTCCACTGCTGAACAACCTTCTTAAGGAGGGTATATTCTATAGTCACCACGCTTGGAGGGCGGGTTGGTGACCGCAGTATTATATTGTACCATACAAGGAAACGCTGGCCCGTTCCTTGATATACGATTATTATAGATGACGTTATAACAACCAAGACCGACAGCTTTACGTGCTTTCCGAGCCATAGAGGGTAGTCACTCAACCAACCAAACCCGGAAATAAATCCTAGAATTTACACTAAGATTTCCTGTCCATCGTGGGGATCAAACCCACGACCTTAAAAGCGAGCCAAATACCGCTAAGCTACCGAGGTTGTATTAATATAATCGTTTATTCACTTAATGTACTCAGATGAACACACGCTTGTTTTTTAACAGTCCATGACAAGCCAGCATGTGCGTGTGAACTGAGGGACCACACTGCGAATTCGCGAAATAAAAATCCTAGGATTTCCATTTTCCCGTTTCCGGTCGGTTTAGACTTCGTCGGCTTAGTGATCGCAATAAAAAAGAATTAATTATCTCTGAGCTGATAGGTAGACGCTGCTGACCATCCATTAGCTGTATGTCCCTTAGTTGTCTCTTATGACACCCATAGGAACATAGGGGTATTTTACTTGTTTGCTTCGATTCAATATTAATTGTGCACACACTTGTCGTTGAATGACGATGAAAGAATGACGTTTTAAGTGTCGGAATTATATTTATTAATAATTATTTCGACAAGTAGGTACCTACACTTGCAAAAATTAGTATTCATATTTTTTATAATGAGGAATAACTTTATTTTAATAACTAGCTTCCGGGCGCGGTTTCACCCGCGTAGCTCCCGTTCCTGTAGGAACTTTATAGCCTATCTAACACTATTCAGCTTTATATAATTACCAGCAAGCACCGCCTCACCTTCGCCCGCCTACCAGGCAGCGCAGCGTCTTGCCTTGCACATCAAGTGCGCGTGTCACTTTTGTTGCGGAGTTATTTTCAAAACGTAAATACTACTCTTGTAAGATCTTAATCTAGACACGCGGCAGCGTGTCAAAGCCAAGTTCAAGCAAAGAGCTGGCTAGCTAGCGCCAAGTGTTATACACGAACCACTTGTTGCCACTTTTGACCCTTCTATAACTCAAAACCTCTTTAACGTAAACAAATTAAACTACGTGTGGTTAATTATATCCATAAGGACATGTAGAAGCCCAAATTTCATGAAGCTAACTCAAACGGTTATAAAGATATGAAGGTCAAAAAGTCGTAAATTTTAGCACTGACTGACTGAATGACATATAGTTCCTAATTCTAACCTACTTCCAGATGACCTAGAAGGATGAAATTTGGAATCCAGCTCAGTAATTGTGTGTAAGCCCAGGAAAATATCAAAAGAAAAAAAAAGTGTTGTCCCCATAGAAAAAACTTTTAATACGCTCTAAAAAACCGACCAACGGTGTGTCGGCGGCGCGCGGCACCACATAATTATACATAGAACAGAAGCAAATCTACATAAAAGTGCTCCCGAGCAACACATAAACATAGGCATCGCTTACGAATACCGATTTAGTTATTTATTGTTTTATTACATTTATGTTCATCCTGCTTTTTTCTCAACGGTGAATGAAATGATTGTCATACTATAACCACAAACGTTCTTCGTGCCTAAACCAATAACAGTATAAAAGAGTACATAGATGAGATTCAATGAATAAATAAATACTTTATTTATACCTACAACCCGTTCGCTATAAGTTTGCCGCTGTCAACTGGCACGCGTTAAGCGTTGTCTCACTCACTCAGTTCTAGTTCCAGTGAGAAAACGCTATACTGACGTCATAATAATATTTAATAAATAATATTTTTTAATATTTAATAAATAATATTTTAAGGTATAAATTTGTTAGTTCGAACTCTTTGGAACTTAAAAGAAAGTCCAATGTGTATGTATACCAATAGGCAATAGCGATGTCTTATTGTTACCGATATAGGTATGTATGTATTGACTAATTTAAGAATGCTGGTTGAACCCGCTCGCGCCTTGCACTTGTACGCGCGCCCGATGCCCGCGAGGCTCACAAGCGCTATACGACTTAAAATGCGAACGAACCAAAGTATGCTGTTAGCGGCGGCGGTGCTCATTCGCGCCAGCGTCATCGTTATGCCCGGTAGTTTAGCGGAAACCCACCTATTAGATTGCGTTTTATGCTGCGTCGTTCGACTAAATTTATTTGACTAACACATTAAATCTCAATACCTGCCTTGTTTTCTTTACAAAAAGTAATGATATCCCACCAAAAACATAAATGTGAAAAAGGAAAGCCAAGTTCAATACAAAAATTAAGCTTGGCTGTGGGCTTTGCGGCAAAAAGAATGGAGATCTGAATGAGTGCCAAGTTCTATGCAAAATCGAAATATGTATTTATAGGAACAAAATAACATTATGAACAAGTATTAAATTCTAATTCTTTGCTTTAATGGATACCTATAACAATTGCTGTTATTTAAAAATGTGAGATCTTAAAGAAGGTTAGATCTGACTTGGCCAGTTTTTATCAGTATGTCAAATGATGAATAACTTTATAAAATGACTGATGTAATAAAAACTGGCCAATTCAAATCTAACCTACTTTAAGATCTCACATTTTTAAATAACAGCAATTGTTATAGGTATCCATTAAAGCAAAGAATTAGAGTTTAATACTTGTTCATAATGTTATTTTGTTCCTATAAATACTTATTTAGATTTTGCATAGAACTTGGCACTCATTCAGATCTCCATTCTTTTTGCGGCGAAGCCCATAGCCAAGCTTAATTTTTGTATTGAACTTGGCTTTCCTTTTTACATTTATGTTTTGGTGGGATTTAAATTAACTGATTTGATGGTTTCAAGGACAATTTTGTTCACAATGAAATACTCTTAACAACACATTTATTTCGATAAAGATTAATATTATTATGTTGATAAAACTCTTTGGCAAATAACGCATTATTAGGTACCAATTCTTTGCGTTTTTATACTCGTGATATTTTCTCAACGAAATGTCCGATTGGAATAAAATAAAAAGTATTTTATTTCTACATATTAAATTACACCGGTATGGCATTAGGAACCAGGCTCTCAATCTTCTGATTTCTTACATGGGCAATAGAATTCAGAAGGTTGATATAAACGGCAAAATATCACCAGGCTCTGTTGTATCCATGGGCGTCCCGCAAGGCTCAATCCTGGGACCGTTTTTGTTTTTGGTGTATATAAACGACTTACCTTACTATGTAGGAAATAATCATGAGATAGTATTGTTTGCTGACGATACATCCTTGACATTTAAAATAAGTAGACAGCTAAGCAGCTATGACGAAGTAAACAATGCAATCTCGAAGGTAGTCCATTGGTTTAATGTTAATAATCTACTTTTAAATGAAAACAAAACCAAAGTTATTAAATTTTCTACGCCTAATGTGAAACAAATTGATACGAATGTGCAAATAAATAATATTCGGTTGGAGCCAGTGGAGTCAACTGTCTTTTTGGGAATAACTATTGACTCCAAATTGCAATGGGGCCCACATATTGCGAAACTATCAGGAAAACTTAGCTCTGCGGCCTATGCTGTTAAAACTATGAGACGACTCACTGATTTGGATACTGCTAGAATGGTTTACTTTAGTTATTTTCATAGCGTAATGTCTTATGGAATACTTCTGTGGGGAAACTGTGCGGACATTGACACCATTTTTGTACTACAGAAACGAGCTGTAAGGTCTATATATAAACTTGGTCCGCGGGTTTCCCTACGGGAGAAATTCAAAGAGACTAATATTCTAACAGTCGCATCACAATATGTCTATGAAAACCTTTTATATGTTCATAAGAATATAGATAGTTTTAAGAAAAAAAGCGACACTCATAATGTTTATACTAGATCTAAGCATAATCTCGTTTTACATGCTACACGTCTCCACAAAATTAGCAATTCTTTTATGGGGCAATGTATACGCTTCTACAACAAACTTCCTAATAATGTTAGAGATCTTTCAACAAACAAGTTTAAACGATATGTCAAAGATAAATTATGTAAAAAGGCTTATTATAAAATTTCTGATTATGTTAATGACAAAACTGCTTGGGAGTGAGTTGCTCTGAAACAATACTGCTTTATTAATCATTGTAAAATATAATTTATTAAAAAAAAAAGGATTCCTCTGAGTTTCTTGCCAGTTCTTCTCAGAGTTGCCACGTCCAGAACTGGTGGTAGTAAAAGAATGGGACGCATCATAAGAACATGATTTAAAATATTTTAAATGTGTCTATCTGAATAAAGAATTTTTGACTTTGACTTTGACATAAATACCCTTGATAACATAATGCTTAATTTGGATAAGGATTAATATTACGATACCCATGTAACGTAGTTTCTTTCTTCAGACGATTTAATATTTTTTATGAACATAAAAGCGGTTATTGTGCCTTAACTATGATAGTTGGATATGTGATCTTGTGGACTTTTTTGTAGATCTTAATAAGACTTACAAACTCATAGTACATCATTTCGTTCTATTGTCAATAGTATTTGCAGCGCACGCATAAATAGGTTTTCGCTTTTACTCCTTGGGTTACAAAATTGCAATTTTCTTACGGATCCCTAACTTTTTGAAAATAAAATATAGCCTATAACCTTCTTTGATAAATGGACTATTCAACACTGAAAGAATTTTTGAAATTGGAACAGTAGTTCCTGAGATAAGCGCGTTCAAACAAACAAACTCTGCAGCTTTATAATATTAGTATAGATTTCTGTGGTGACTATGGCGAATCCTTTCCTCGGGAGGAGGCTCATGTTCAACAGTGGATGTTATACGGGCTGATAATTATATATTATATCTATTTTAAAATTGTAATGTTATGTTTCGATAGTGTTTACTGATAGCGAATCGATGTCAAAATTATAAGCAAAGATTAAAATATGACGGTGTATAACAATTGTCCACTACTAGTAAAATTGCTACGAAAAAAAGGCAAAATCAAATCAAACACGAACCTACAGTAAAATATAAGAAAGGGCGAATAATTCAGGCGAGGATATCCAACTGCTCTTCGAATACACAATTACCACTTTTTTGTTTCACTAACACACTTTGTTTCTTGTTTTTCTTTTACACTTTCCTCCCGACCGAGGGCCGAATACATAAAAATGTCAGACAAAGCATTTCGCTGCATACATTTTAAGTTTAGCTAAAAAAATCGTGGGTTAGTATAGAAGTACGGTAAGTAATTTGTAGAGTTTATTTTATGTATTATACTTATAATACAATTGTAGAGGTTGGTTAAAAAAAACGCTTAAAACCGAGGCAGGGGGATGTTAGAAGTAAACTAGAACATAATCAGATAAAAAAAAATGTTTCTCTGTCTGTTCGTCTGTTTGTACGGTCATATCTCCGAAACTGTTGCACCGAATTAAATGAAATTTTGCATGGTTGTACTTTACATCCCCGATCAACATTATAAATACTTATTATCACAGAAAATTAATGAGTTCCCGTGGAATAGTTAAAAAATCGAAGGAATAAAACTAACTGATAGACTAACACCACGCAGTAAAATTCGCGGGCATCAGTTAGTCACAGTATAAGTGAATTAAAACTAACAGATAGACAAATTCAAATAAAAATTAAATACACTAGCCCGCGCGAATTCGTAAGAAGAGTGACTTTCAGTTCACCAAATATCATCATCAGCCCTTATAACGTCCATTTCTGCATGGGCCTCCTCGCGAGGGAGGGTTTTGCCATAGTCACCACGCTTGGCAGGCGGGTTGGTGACCTGTTACCAAATATATTCTCACAAAAAATCTTAACAATTCGGAACCATGTTGCTTATTAATTCTGACTGACTGTTCTGTTTGGCTTTGATAGTTAAATATGATTCTCGGTAATTGAATTAGTAGATGTTTTACGAGTTGATCAAGTTTATGTCAAGATTGGTGTTCAAATATTACAAGATATTACAAGCTTCTCGACTTGACTGGACAAGGACGTGGCGAGATAAACGACACCGCAGAGGCCAATGTTTTTAAAATATATAAGCATACCTAATACATATCTTTCCAATACCTCATACTTTGTCATAAGCCACGATGCTGTTTTGAGTATAAGAGCCTTGCGGTAGATCACAAAATCTCAGAAACAACAAGAAAACAAATGTACACGATTAACGTCTGTGAAAAAGTTACAGCACATAATATAAACGGTCACCCATATTCACATCGGTGATTTGTTTTAAAGGTGGTCAAAAACTATTATATTCACCTGCGTGATACTGCGTGAGCTGGATGTTTTGGTGGCACATCCCGCAGTCTGTCTGTCTCTTCTTTAAAACCACGCAACGGTTTTTAATGCGGTTTTTTTAATAGATAGGATTATTCACGACGAAGGTTTAAATTTAGGTGTCATACATTAGCATTGCACCCGTGTGGCCCGGGGGTCGTAAATAATAATTGATTACAATACTATAAGGTTAACAAGATCATGGTCATCATCATAATTTCAGCCGTAGGACGTCTACTGCTGGACATAGCTCTTCAGAAATTACAGTCGGCAGCAGCCTGCATCTTATCCATCCACTAATATGAAAAATATAACAAGTTATTCGTTTAAATTTTATTGAATAAACCGTCCTAATCCTTTTTATACCATTGATGGTATTATATGTTCTTCATAAATCCCGAAATAGACGGATGCATTTTGCTTTATTTCTAATTTCCAGTCGGTGTGTAGTAGCCCCCGCAACCACGTAATCCGCTTACAAGGCCATTTCATTATTATCTGCGGCTCGGACTAAATCATTCGGCAGTAATCTGGATGCAGTGTTGGATAAATCAAAAGTTAAGAACGATTCAACTTCAAATATTAGTTGTATTTTAAGACTAACATTAGTGTGTCTTGTCTTAAAAAAGGAAAGGTCTTCTTAAAAAAGGATTCCTCTGAGTTTCTTGCCAGTTCTTTTCAGAGTTGCCACGTCTTGAACTGGCGGTAGAAAAAGAAATGGACGCATCATAAGAACATGATTTAATTTTTTGAATTGTGTCATATGAATAAAGAAATGTTGACTTTGACTTTACTAGCTGGATTGTTATTGGTTTAAACTTAGTAATTTAATTAAAAAGTAAGTTCGTTCAATAATTATTATTGTGATAGGCATAAATGTAAGTGTTATTAAATTGTGCGCACATTACCTAAAACATCTATTTAGTCCGTCTTCAGTTAGTCCGTCTTCCCATTATATTGCGCAAGTATTTTTTATTTTTTTTATTTTGGAATGTTTGTATTTGCCTTTGATTTTTTATGTAACCTCACTTCTAGATACGATTTTACGTAGGAGTGACGTCACAAGACCCACTCTCTAGAAGTAGGTTTTTCTGTAACTTTGACAACTTTTATTGATTTGATAAATCAAAAAATGATAGCTTAGCAAAAAACGTGTCCAATATTTTTTGCTAAGCCCGGAGCTACTGTCGCGTTTGTGTTCATCTTGCTGATAACATTTCCTAGTGCTTGTTTTGTTGGTTTGTCTTTTATTAGCTGACCCGACAGAGATTGTCCTGTCTTAGGTAAAACTAAATTAGGCGTGATAGCTCACAGAAGCACACATTCCGTCAATGTTATGCCAAACGCCATAAGATTACATTAAACAAAATATACTGCCAAAAGCTTTACAGTTACATTAGAAAATTAAATATTATGGTTAAGTATTCTTAAATTTTCTTATTTTTCGAGCATTTTTTTTCATTCATAAGGAACCTTTTCATAACAAACACAACAAAAAAAGAATAAGCGAAATTGGTCCATCCGTTCAAATGTGATGCGATGACCAAGGGAAATAGGGATTCATTTTTATATATACCTATAGATAAAGTAAAAATTAAGTAGGTATAATGTCTAATAAAACAGAATAACGGCCTAAAATAAAGATATCTTCCCCAATCAGATACACCGCAGTAATAACGAAAACTGATTCCATCCTAAGTCACGAACAAATTACAAACCTTCATGTGAGTGTGGGGGGGGGGGTAGACTCACCTCCCACACCCCGCAATTTGTGGTTTACTCTTGGTGAGGTGAAATCACAGTGTCTAAGTCTAATTAGTAACTCCAACGCCGATGTTGTATACGCATATGTCACAATCAGGCATTTAAATAAATAATTAAAGATATATAAAAAAAGCAATTAAATTATTAAAAAAAAATCATATTCATATTAATTTATTGATAAACAAAATATCTATGTTACATTTATTCTAGCCACGAGGCTTTTTCTACTTCACTTCAGCCTTAATAAAGGTTTAAAAACGATATACTAAGCAATCTGTGCAAGTGGGCGCCCCCTGTGGGGCTTGGACCAGGGCGGTAGCTGACGATGAGATTGAGAGATTATGACTTTTAGAGTTTTTTAGGGGACTTTTGAGCAACTGTCGCTCTACTTTACTCTTTTATCACATTTGAAAGTTGTTACAAAGACATTTTGTTGTACCTACCTTATAGTAGATAATCAGAACCGAATAACATTATTGATTCATATCATGTTTAAGGTAGGTTGACTTATATGTCAATAGTAACCGCGTCACCGTATCAGTGATTCTTTACTTTTGAAATACCATGTGAAAAATCATTTTTTTGTATTTTAATAAGTAAACAAAAGCTACATAAAAAATAAAGCATACTTATGAGTGACATACCTAACTAAAATAGTTACTGGCTAACATCAGATGAACCGCAGCTACCGTGCTCATGCGATATATTCTAAAACAAATAATATGGAATGAAAAACGACTATACTTACATGTTCTTTTAAAATTATAATGCTACTTTATCCAGGAGTAACATTAGGCGTGGAAGTCTGAAAGTGGCGCCAGTGACATAGAAATTGAGAGGAAATCTATTAGCATAATGGAGGGATAGGTTGGACGAGGAAGGTCAAAAACAAGATGGATGGACTGTCTGAAAGATGACATGTAGAAGAAAGGTATGGGTATGGAAGTGAAAAATAGAAGAGGATGACATATTGCGCCGCCTCAAATAATGAGTGCTCCCATTATTTGGGGTCTTGCAGGAAGATTCAGTTGTTCAAGACTAACAAAGTCTATTTTATTATGGTTTCCTACGGAAATAGGAGCGCACGAGAAGGCGGTTCCAGCATAATAATTTATATAATTAAAACGATTTGATTTTTCACGAAGTTCTTCAACCTCATTTAAAATGTAAAAATAAATACCGATGGACTGAGACTTTTTTTTTCTAAATGTTTTTAGATTATTTTTAGATGATTAGAATAGAAAATTGAGCTGTTAATAAAATATATATTTTTATATAACTCTTTTGCACTTATTTTGAAAGTGACTAGCATCTGGCAATTTGATGTTCAAACAAGTTTTTCTCCTGAGAATAAAATAATTTTGTTATTTTCTACGTAGCGTACGTACCTACTTGAAAAACTCATAAACAACTTATTTGGCATAAAACGTTTATTAAAAATAGTTAAGTCTAGCCGTTGCAGATATGAAACTCTATTTGAAATTTTATATAATCTGTAGAAACTTTTCTTGCTCATATTTTCTATTGTTGCTAAAATTATCAAGTAGATTCTGCTTTATATTAAACTGCACCGGTGGCAAAGTGGTTACGAGAAACGCTTCCGACACCTAGTGTTGTGGGTTCGATTCTCATCCAGGACAACTATTGATGTGATAGTACTTAGTTCTGCATCTGGTTTTATGTCGTTATATTTTGTGTTTACAAAATCTCTCGCAAACAAGGTCAATTTTGGCCCGCTTGCTGCAAACCCGTAAAAAGTTCACCGCAGTTCATATTTAGATGACAAAAATATTAAAGTGAGATTATCTTTTTGGAATAGATGTAGGCATATAGCATATTTCAATTCAAACTATGCATTATCATCAATTCTTAAAACCTCTTTGATGAACGTGGCCCACGTATGACCGTCTGGTATCGTCATGATCACTTCGCTTAGTGGGCAAGTTGTTGAACGCAGAATAATCTGTATATAAATTAAACGCTGCTGTCCGTTTCCCGTTATAGTATATATATATATATGATATTATTATACGTTTTATATGTATATATCTATACTAATATTATAAAGAGGAAAGATTTGTACCTATTTTTGTATGTTTGTATGTTTGTAATGAATAGGCTCAAAAAGTACTGGGCCGATTTAAAAAATTATTTCACCAATAGAATGCTACATTCTTCCAATTTGACATAGGCTACATTTCATTTTAAAAAAATTAGGGATCCTTGGTAAAATTTGAACAATGTAACCGAAGGTGTAGAAAAATGAGTCTTAAAATGTCTTTCGTCGAATGCGCTGCCGAAACTATTAGCGATAGAACAAAATAATGTACAACAATATTGAAGAACATCATAATGTCTACAAAAAACTCCGCGGTAGCATATGTCCAACTATTGTAGTTATGTCACAACAACTTTTTTCATTTTAAACATTAATCTACACTAATATTATAAAGAGGAAAGATTTGTACCTATTTTTGTATGTTTGTAATGAATAGGCTCAAAAGTACAGGGCCGATTTAAAAAATTCTGTCACCATTCGAAAGCTACATTATCCACGAGTAACATAGGCTAAATTTTATTTTGGAAAAAAATAGGGTTCCGTAAGATATTTGGGTTTTTCTGACACAAGGTGTAAAAAATCAACCAGAAAAGTTACTTATTTTGCGTACGCTGCCTAAACTATAAAAGATAGAACCATAAAATGTTCTAATTAATTATAGATCTTATAAATATCTACAAAAAAATCCGCGACACACTATACCTATCTATGTCGAATGAGGCACAACGACCATTTTTTTATTTAGAAGTCTTGATTTTTTTTTGGACTACATTTAAACGCGTTTATTTTTCTCATGCTATTAATCCTTATCAAAATAAATTATTTCATCACTAAGTACAGTTTATGTAGATAATATTTGGTATTAAAATTGGACGTTTGGTTTTGAAGTTATGGCGAAATTAAAATATTACGATTTCTGCTGCACGGCCCGTTGCGAAGTCTAATAATTTTCGTGCGATTTTTTTTAGATTTCGTTCTTAAAACTACACCTACGCAAAAGTTCTTCTCAGAGCTAATCAACAGTTCTTCTCAGAGCTAAACAACAGTTCTTTTCAGAGCTTTGAAAATGCCTAAAATGCCTAATCCCTAAAATGCCTATTAATTACATCATTAATTATATTTTCATCATTAACAACTTTAACATCCACAGAAAGACAATCTGTACAGCCTGTGGATAATGTCTGCGTCGTCGACATTAGTGTCGGTGTCTGTGAATTGACCTGGGAATCATTTTGCTGACCGTGTCTTTCCTGGGTAGGCTTTTTGCAGCGGTAACCGACATCCGCACGGAGCCGCGGGCGACCGCTATCACTACATCACTACATATTATAAACAAAGTCCCGTGCCGCGTCTGTCTGTCTGTTCGCGATAAACTCAAAAACTACTACATCGATTTTCATGCGGATGTTACCAATCGATAGAACGATTCTTCCGGAAGGTTTACGTATATGATTTGTTTAGTTTATGTGTACATTTGACTAATATATATTGATATTTGTCAGAGGTGTCGGAAAAAATTAAGCCATTTGGGAGCTTTCAACGAAAACGCTGCCTAAACCCTATGAGATATAACAAAACAATGTATGGTGGCAAATATTCTTCTCTTTTAGATCTACAAAAAAGTCTGCGATAGCATATGTCTATCTTTCAAGGTTAACTTGCTATATCCATTATATCTTAGAAAAATGATAATTTCTAATGCGATAATTGTAAAGCTAATCAGACGGATTCAGTATTTATCCTTATCATTTTAAATGAGTTAATATTCTTAAGCATTTCATGCAGATTATTTTACCCCTACACTATATACTTTTAATGAATAACTTAGAAGTTATCGCAAAATAACAGCGCGTGTTTTAGGTAGGCCTAATGCGATTATGCGCGCTCGATCCTTAAGAATTATAGGGCAAATTTTTTGTTTTGTGTTCGTTGTAACTATGATGGATAGATACTTGAATACCTATTTATTTAGTGTTTGTTGTATTGTTAGTCCTGAAGAGTATAGGTATTTCATACGATAAAAGTATACCCACCTACTTATTTCACTGAGTTTTAGTAGGTACCTATATTAATTTGTTTCTGTTTGTTTTGACCAAATTTCGCCCGTTTGTTAGAGGTTTAAAGACATTATGTAGTATAATTATCAGTATTGTACCCGTGCGAAGCCGGGGCGGGTCGCTAGTATGATATAAATGAATAGCTCCTTTTTGTGTGGGATCATAGGCTGTATAATTAAATATAACTAATATTTTTTGTGGATAACGTAGTTTACTAATGTTGAAAGTATTTTTGAATTTGGACCAGATGGTCCGGAATGCTATGCAAACAAACAATCAAAACTTTTCCCATCTATACTATTTATATAGGGTGACTGGTAATTAGTGACCGATACCTAAACACATGATTGTGCTCATGATAACAAACAACTTTTACTATGGCACCAACACAGAAATCGCGAAAAAAAAATTTGCTGTTCCCTACCATGTTGACGAGTTATGTGAACATGAATGTATGGAACGACTGATTTTTTTTTCGCGATTTCCTAGTTGGTAATAGTAAAAGTTGTTTGTTATTGTAATATATTTGGTGGGTTATTAAATGATACACGTATTAACCGAGCAAGCGTTTATTCCGAACTGCCTGAGACACATCCTACCCACATTATATTCACATTGAATGGATCACTTATCAAGTACCTTACATTACACTCCCTCACACTAAATCTATGTATCTTAAAAACTAAATTATACTTAAGTCAACACGACTCACAAAGCTTACACGTACAACTAACAAAGGATAACTTAAAACTTATATCTAACATTTTTATTAATCCTACATTGACGTATCGGTCGAGGCTGTGGCGATTCAGGGGTAAGCGGAAACGGTTCAACCGTTTCATTGGTAGATTGCGACTCTATTGGCAAATTATTACTATTCTCGTTTATTACCTCCCCCTCAGCCATACTGCCCCCCGGCAACACCGAAAGTGCTTCAGACCCATCTCCCGTCAACCGCTCCAACGAGGCCACCCGCTGACCAATATTTTCCGTAGCCGTAGCAGAATTATCCCTAGTTCCAATGGTACAAGTTAATGAATTCCTCGTCCTCCGCCTTAACTGATCGATGTGCCTATGAATGACATCACCATTGGTATTAGTTACCTCGTAATCAGTACTACCTAGAGGAACCGTGACTTTTCCAGGCAACCATTTTCCCTCTTTTAAATATTGCCGATACCAGATTTCATCTCCGACTTTTAACTTTCTATTCCCGCCTCCTACCACATCAACTTGCTTGTTCTTATTTAGTAGTACTTTGGTCTCCCGATCCGGTTTTAATAGGTCTAACCGAGTACGCAACCGCCTTCCCATAAGTAGCATGGCAGGAGTTTCCCCCGTCGTACAATGCTCAGTATTGCGATAATATAATAAGAAATTGTCAAGAGAGGTTTTTATACATTTCTTTTCGATTACTGCTTTTTTTATTACGCGTTTTAATATTTTTACTGCATTTTCCGCAGCACCATTTGACGAGGGATGATAAGGAGCCGTGAAAACATGTTCTATTCCATTATTTTTAAGAAATTGTTCAAACTCTTTACTTGTAAATGGCGGACCATTATCGGTAACTATCTGCTTGGGTATTCCCCACCTAGACCATAATTCGTTCATGTGACCAATCGTAGCAGTAGCTGCTGTACTCGGCACCGGAAATACTTCAAGCCATTTGGACATGGCATCTACTATTACTAAATAAATCTTTCCAAAAATAGGACCCATAAAGTCTAAGTGTATCCTATTCCACGGTCGTCCTGGCCATGACCATGGCCTAGGCGCCTGGCGCGGTGGGGCATCCGCGTAAGCCGCGCAAACCGGACAGCCGCGGCAGACTGCTTCTACTGCCTCGTCTATCCCCGCCCACCACACGTAACTGCGAGCTAATGCTTTTGATTTTACTATACCCATATGGGGTTCGTGTAAAATTTCTAAAACCTTAGTTTGACAACTTTCCGGTATAACAACGCGGTAACCCCACATAACACAACCCATTTCTTCGTATAACTCGTTTTTTCTGTTAAAATATGGTTTTAACCCTACAATTTCGCACTGTTGTGGCCAACCGTCACGAATAAAACTTAATACCCGACCTAACTTAGGATCTCTCATTGTTTGCTTCTTTATCTCATTATAATCCAGACATAAAGCATCCTGTACAAAATGAAAATACGTCTGTTCCGGTATTAGTACTTTGCTACTGTTTGTAACTTCCATTGGTAATCTCGACAAGCTATCCGCGTAATTTTCGCTAGTTTTAACATACTCAATATCGTAATTGTAAGCCGATAATATAATAGCCCAGCGCTGCATCCTACTCGCTGTCATACTAGGTATGCCCGTGTTATGTCCGAATATCGAAACCAGCGGTTTATGGTCTGTGCGTAGCGTAAACTTCCGGCCGTACAAATATTGGTGAAACTTTTTTACACAAAAAATAATAGCGAGTGCTTCCCGATGAATTTGAGAATAATTAATCTCCGCGCTATTGAGTGTGCGAGATGCGAAAGCGATCGGTCGCTCCTCCCCGCGCGCCCCAGGCTGTGTCATTACCGCCCCCACCCCCCGCGCGCTCGCGTCGCATGTCACTATCAACGGCTTATCTGGATCATAGTGACCGAGGACACTAGCACTTGTTAACAACTTCTTAACCTTATTAAATGTCTCATCACACTCCGTTGACCAATCCCATTCAATCCCTTTTCGCAAAAGCCTATATAATGGATATAAAGTTAGACTTAAGTTTTTAATGAATTTCCCGAAGAAATTTACTGTTCCCAGAAACGACCGTAGTTCTGAGACATTACGAGGTTGAGTCATTTCCAATATTCCATCGATTTTTGATTTATCAGGCTTTATGCCGTCCCTGGAAACGACATATCCTAAATACGTCACCTCCTCTGCTAAAAAAACACATTTACTTTTTTTTAATTTTAACCCCTTCCCTAAAAGTCGTCGAAAAACCGCTTGCAAAGCCACTAAATGTTCCGACAGTGATTTTCCGAAAATAATTATGTCATCCAAGAATACTTGTACATTAGGAATATCTCCAAGTAAATTCGTCATAATACGTTGGAATATACCTACACTAGAAGATAATCCATAGACTAACCTATTATACTGGAATAGGCCTCTATGTGTATTTACCACAGTATATTTTTTTGATTCGTCTAGTTCTATCTGATTATAAGCAGAAGATAAATCGATTTTACTATAATACAAACTACCATTCAAATTAACTAAAACGTCGTCTATTTTGGGCAGTGGAAAACGATCGACCAGTAAGGACGGGTTCAACGTAGCTTTATAATCGGCACAAATCCGAAGCGTACCGTCCGGTTTATTAACGGGTACCAACGGCGAGGCCCAGTCGGAGCAGTCAACGGGCTCGATGACGCCGGCGCACTGCATGGCGTCGAGTTCAGCATCAACGCGCTCGCGCAGCGCGTACGGCAGCGGCCGCGCGCGGTGGAACACGGGCGCTGCGCCCTCGCGCACACGCAGCGTCGCCACACCCCCCGTGTATCGTCCCAGCCCGCCGCTAAATAACTCCTTATACCTGTCCACCAATTTAACAATCTCACTATTTGCATTCCCATTTTGTTTATAGTGCGATACGAAATTACATTGGAATTTAGGTATACCTATTTTTAGTTCTGTAAGCCACTGCCTACCTAACAAGGATGTCGTACCTTTCTTAAAAATAAACAATTCTAAGTTCTTATTACAATCATTATAACTAACCATAGGCTTAATTATTCCTATAGGTTGTATTAGTGAACCGTCGTAATAACGTAAAATTGTTTTTACTTTTTCAATTTGCAAGTGAGAGAAATATTTGTCGTAGGTAGATTTACTTATACAGGATATAGCTGTACCCGTGTCTATTTCCATACGAATAACAGTTTTATCAATTTTAATGGGAATACTTACAGCCTTATAATCGTTCAAACACAATTGATGTAAATCGCATTCGTCGACCGCTTCGCACTCTTCGCTGGACTCGTATTCTAACGCGTCGCTAAAGTGCATCCCGCGCCGAGCTCGCCCCACCGCAGTCGCCTGCGCCGCTGCTCCGGGCTGTCGCGGGCCGCGCAACGCTGCCGATGCTCCCCACTCTGGGCACACTCTCCGTAAATGTCCCGTACGTTGACATTTACTACATACAAAATTACGGAACCGGCAACTTGAATACTCGTGAATAAGGCTCCCACAAGCTTCACAATTTGCGACACTCCGCTTGTGATCGCCGTTCGCATATCTTTGTATAGGGCGCCTGCTCTTTCCTGCCGCATCCCCGTAGCTGCGAGGTCCTTGCATCCCCGCGTGCTTCGATCCAGCAGGCGCTATAACATGTACCGCGCCGGGCTCACTCGCCCCCGCACCCCGTCCGGTTTCCTCCACAAGAGCCGCGTCTCGTTCTGCTGCCTCCAATGACGTAGCTAGCATTACAGCGTCACTAAACGTCACCGTGTCCTTCTCCGCAAACAGACGCTGCCGGATGACGTCGCTCTTTAACCCACAAACAAATTGATCTCGTAGATTTTCGTTCAAAGCGCTGCCGAATTTACAATGCCTGGACATTCTTTTTAATTCTGCAACGTAAGTTGTGATGTTCTCTGCCATATTCTGCCTTCTTTGTCGATACCGGTACCTCTCTGCCAGTGTTGACGGTGTAGGTTGTAAATGTTGCTTCATCAACTTATTAACCACAACGAAAGTAGACTCAGAAGGCTTATCCGGGCTCAACAAATTCTCCATCAACTCGTACCCTTCCTCGCCAATTGAGGCAATCAAAATAGGCAGTTTCATGTCCTCCGTGACCTTGTTAACCTTGAAGTACATCTCCAAACGGTCTATGTATGACGACCACGCCCCGCACTTCACATCGAATTCTTTTATTTTTCCGATAGACATTTTATTTATCACCGAGTACAAGTCTAAGTTTATTATGTAATAACAGTCTTAATCACACGCGAAATAGTTCGTATTATGTCCTCGTCGCCAATGTAATATATTTGGTGGGTTATTAAATGATACACGTATTAACCGAGCAAGCGTTTATTCCGAACTGCCTGAGACACATCCTACCCACATTATATTCACATTGAATGGATCACTTATCAAGTACCTTACATTACAGTTATCATGAGCACAATCATGTGTTTAGGTATCGGTCACTAATTACCAGTCACCCTATATAAAGCTGAAGATTTGATTTGTTTAGCCGTTTGTTTGTTCGAACGCGCTAATCTCAGCGCGTAAATCTGTATTTCAAAATTGAGATTAATAAAATTCGACCACCGGCAGGACTCAAACCTGCATCCTGGGTAAAGCCCCCAACGCTAGTGCCATCTATCGGTAATGATCATTACCGATAGATGGCACTACCGCCCCCCGTGTTATAAAGAGATTAATAAATTTCGATGATCGGTAGGGTTCCACCGTGGCCTAATTGGTTAAGGCATTGGGGGCTATACCCAGGATGCAGGTTCGAGTCCTGCCGGTGGTCGAATTTTATTCATCTCAATTTTGAAATATAGTATAATGTAACATAAAGTTACATGTTTTACATAAAGAGTTCAAAAAATTTAAATAATTATTGGTCTGGTTTGAAAAGTTCAGTGTTAGGTAGCCCATTTATTGAGAATAATAAGCTATATCTACTACGAAGGTTCCATGGGAACGGAGTTACGTGAATGAAACCGCGCGCGGGAAGTTAGGAGTTATAGCGTTGTTACTTCTGAATAACGTAGGTTTCTATTGTTGTTTTTTTTTTAATCGGGTCTGCTGTTTCGAATCCTGTTCAATGCAAATAAACAATCAAATCTTTTCTCATCACCACATAGTATAAAACAAAGTCGCTTTCTCTGTCCCTATATCCCTATGTATGCTTAAATCTTTAAAACTACGCATCGGATTTTGATGCGGTTTTTTTAATAGATAGAGTGATTCAAGAGGAAGGTTTATATGTATAATGCTGATTTTCCACCAGAGGGTTGAGACGAGACGAGACGAGGAGGGAATTGAAATATTTGTCTGTTAATAATTAACCGTATTGCATCCGATATAAAGTATAAATTACTTTGCAACAGAAACACGCTTCTCGCGAGATGCTTATTGTTGTTAATTGCTACTTATTACCGTGTTATACCTGAGAATCGCGATGGCTATTTTTAGTGGAAAAGGGTCAGTGCAATTTCAATTCCCTCCTCGTCTCGTCTCGTCTCGCCCCTCTGGTGGAAAATCAGCAAAATAAATGAGCATTGCGCTCGTGCGGAGCCGGGGCGGGTCGCTAGTTATATAATAAAATCAGGACCAACGGCTATTTTTCAAAATTAAGTTCTACTGAGAGACAAACAATAGCTGTTAAGTTAGTAAACTTAACGGTTATTGTTCATCTCTCAGCAACATGATATTTTCTTTAACAACCCATCAATATTAGAAGTAAGCAAATACAAGTAATTAATAATACTTCTTATCAAATATTAATATCAAAGTCTTGTCAAAACTTTGTCTGAACGTCAATCCTTGCCCAAACTTTCCCGAATCCTTTCTTTTTAACGGAGGGTATTTTATGACTAGGCTGACGTCACTTGCGTTGATTTACTAAAGCAAGATTGATTGATCGACAAATTAGCTTATACTTGTATTAAACGAAAATTGATTTCGGGCTTAAAGTACGCTTCCATGGGCTGTTGCCAGTTGCGAATACACAGTTTTCACAATTTTCGTTCGATTAAAATATGATAGATAGAGTGACGATTATCACACTAAAGTTTGGTAGGCATACCTACTGTATAAATGAAAGCCAATTATTATTTACTACAGGAACTATAGAGCGCGACTTTTAATACGGTCCGTTGTTTTAGATGTATTAAACGATATTTGTTCAGCACTTATACACAATGAAATATGATTAATATAATTAAATATCGCAACTAATACCTAATGCGGATTAGCTAATGATCCGTCTGTCGGTCTAGTCTAATATCTTCTATTATATTGGTTCTGCGAATTACTTTTGCGACCTAACACAGTAGATTTCAACTAACCAATTTGTTATAACAAGTATTACGTATTAGTACCAGGTCATATATAAAAAAAACCGGCCAAGTGCCAGGTGGTTTCGCGCACGAAGGGTTCCGTACCATTTTCAAGCGCCTACCTGCTTTCGTTATTGATATTGAGCAAAAAAGAGCAAAAAAAAATCACGTTTGTTGTATGGGAGCCCCCCTTTATTTTAAGTATTGGTTGTTTTAGCGGCAACAGAAATACATCATTTATAAAAATTTCATTTGTCTAGTTATCACGGTTCTTGACACTCACGGTTGTTCCCATTTTTACCCTTCGGGTACAGGACCCTAATATGGCCAAAACAATCAATCGATGGTATAATCGATTAGTCGACGTCGATCGAATCTATAGACGATAAAATAGGTATGGTTATTCGACCGATGGCGTTGATCGACGGTCCACGGTCTGTGTTGGTACCATCCTTATTTATATAATATCAGCAACAGTAACTAAACATAATATCATATATCATATTTTATATATAATGTTTAGTTAATAAAACAAAAGTCTACTAGTTTAAACAATTTTTGTATAAATTTATTATTCAAAATATAAATGTAAAATTCTGTTATAATATTTGATTAAGATTTACCTTCGTATCGTTAGTTTGGACGCTACCATTGTTTAGAGTAATTTTGAATAATGCTCTTTGTTTGTTTTTAATAAGATGTCTTAATTTTATTTTTAATATGATATGAAACTACTTAAATTGGATCATTGACGCATATTTTATTGCACCTAAAGCAAGCATTATTCCACTCTAAATAATTCTCTGCGATATTTAGCACCTAATACATTCTTGTGAATTTCAATATCAAAGTTATGTTTTCTTATACAAGGTGATGGGGCAGACACCGTTATTCTTGAAACCAGAGGTTTGTTGTCACTTACAGAACGCAAATAGAATGAAAAAAAAAACGTTCTTTTTTATCAATATTTAAAAAATATTATGTCCGACACCGTCTGTAAATTCATGGATGCTATGCGCCCGAGTTACGTAATCACTGCAAAGGGCGCTGACCTGCTGCATTGGCAGCCCGTTTTAACTACCTATATAAGTTTTAACTATCTACATTTCAATAAAAACACAATATTACACATAACCTGTGATGTAACTTTCCCTTCATACTTTTCCTGGCTTAGGACAGGAAAAAATACTTACCTTGTGTTGCGTGACGAGTCCAAATGTAAGTAAGATTTAACAACAAAGAAAATGAAAAAAAAACAAACAATTATCACATTTTTGCCGGCACGGTGAACTGACCTGAACTGGTGTAGGTACGTAACCTTGGAGTAGCCGCCACCATCGTTTCTCGGTTTGGCACAGGTTGTCCAGGGAATGACTCTGCGTACATTCTTCGAGCCTCGTTCAGGTTATCACCAGCCGCGGCGTTAACCCGAACCATATCGGTCCACTTTACGTTTGTGTACAACATAATCACTACACATTACTGAGCACGCAGGCGGCGGCGCGGGCGCTGCGCTACGCTGCGAGCACGAGATTGAGGGCGTCTGAGAGGTGGGGACGGCGTGGAAGGGGTGGCGCGCGCTCCGTCCTCTTTGCCAATGCGTATAGATAGAGTGACATAATTGCGAGGAAAAATTGATTGTTTTTTTTCATATAATTTGCTTTCTATTGGTGAAACCAAACCACTGGTTTCAAGGATAACGGTGTTCACCCTAACACCCTGTATTTATTCTTCACGTTTCTTTGACTAATATTTCTAATAAAATCGCATTTTTTTTCTTTTAAGGAAGACAACTGTTTCACCGGAAAATAATTCCCATAACGGTGGAACGGTGGGAACTTAACAACAAGTATTCAAGAACACAAATAACACCATAATAAGCTTGAAGCCCTGCACGTCTCATGAAGGCTTGCAGGGCTCCGACGAAGTAGCAGAAGCTTTATGGCTAACTCCTCATCATCATCAGTCTGTTGCCGTCCACTACTGAACATAGGCCTCCCCCATCGATTTCCAGCGGGAACGATTGAAAACGGCCTGCATCCACTGACTCCCTGCAACCTTTATGGGGTCGTCGTCCCACGCTGAGTTAGCCCGTTCGTGGTCACCACTCGAGACCCTTTCTGCTCCATCGGCCGTAACATCGTCACGTCACACTTTTTTTCAAAAGCGTCTACCTTAAACCTCTCTTAATTAACCACGGCATTCTATCAGTTAATTTCGCGGTATTTTTCTTAAACGGATGCAAAAACTGGCAAGAAGTGAAGTCTTGTAGAACTATAAATTCCTTCGTCGTCATTTATTCTTATACGTCATCAGTCCATTCCATTATTATTCTCTACATTTTTGTAGCCGGTTCTTTAAGCTTGCAGTCCACTTTTACCACGATTCCATATCTATAGAAATATTATAATCCTCTGAACTGGTTTAATTTTTTTTACGTATAGACGAACATTATTCGTGTGTGTTATAGACATCTTTTTATAGCGGAATATCCACAAAATGGGATGAATGTATACAAGTATTTGTATATATCACGTAATAATCAGTAATAAGCCGCCAAAAAATGTGGTATCATAATTGTTATGAATTAATTTTTCTCGTCTTAAAAAACAATTAAATAATAGTACTTGTACACACATACTTTACTGCTTTTTAGGGTTCCGTAGCCAAATGGCAAAAAACGGAACCCTTATAGATTCATCATGTCTGTCTGTCTGTCTGTCTGTCTGTCCGTCCGTATGTCACAGCCACTTTTTTCAGAAACTATATGAACTATAATGGTGAAACTTGGTTAGTAGATGTATTTTATGAACCGCATTAAGGTTTTCACACAAAAATAGAAAAAAAAAACGATAAATTTTGGGGTTCCCCATACATAGAACTGAAACTCAACATTTTTTTTTTCATCGAACCCATACGTGTGGGGTATCTATGAATAGGTCTTCAAAAATGATGTTGAGGTTTCTGATGTCATTTTTTTCTAAACTGAATAGTTTGAGACACTTCCAAAGTGGTAAAATTTGTGTCCCCCCCCTGTATCTTGCAAAATAAGAGAATGATAAAACTAAAAAAAATATATGATGTACATAACCATGCAAACTTCCACCGAAAATTGGTTTGAACGAGATCAAGTAAGTAGTTTTTTTTTAATACGTCATAAACCGTAAACCGCAATTTACCTTTCATTCAATCAACTATTATTAACATCGATCAGAGTTACAACGAACTACAAGAACGTTTATACTATATTACTTGTTGTATTCTTGATATAAAAAATAGGTAGGCACTTGCAACTAGTAGGTACGGAACCCTTCGTGCGAGAGTCCGACTCGCACTTGGCCGGTTTTTAACTGTTACATTTAAATAACTGTTTTTTTGAAGATGAATAGGCATTACAAAAACGCTTTTAGAAGAACACATCCAGCTGGAGGTAAATATTTTTTACTATTTTATTTTATCGTTTTCTTCGTCGTTAGAAAAACTTATAGCTAAACAATTGTTACAGGCATAAGCAACGAAGAATGACCAATTATAAGCACTAATGAATAGGTACCTATAACAAAAACAGCGGTAGAGGTAGACAGAGTTTAGTTAAGTTGACAATATAAAGTAGATAAATACGAATATATAACAAAAATACACGCACATAATAATATATTCCTTGTATGTACATGCGCGCACAAGCGCATACATACCGTTACATACAAATACAAACTATAAGCAATTCTTAATTATTTTGTCTTCTCCAGTTATTGGTCAAGAACCCGTTAAATAGTAAATCAAGAAATAAATAGTTATATTATTATTTACATTAGATCGTCAGATGGACTGTATTCAATCTCACAACCAAGCCGTAATTAAAGCTTATTAAAGTATATCCATGTAACGTAATGTTTATATTTTAGCTAAGCAGCTAAAGTGGAGGCCAACCTTAACAGGCGCCATGCAAATATTACTAAAGGAAATGAAATAAAAAGGAGACACTGAGAGAACTGTTTCTTTCATTTATTTCTTTGATAAAGAAGGAATGGATTACAGTCCGCAGCTGCGGCCAATCGCTACTGCACTTACTGTTGTGTTTATAATTATATTTTCTTTGTAGCAAAATTGTAACAATTACATTACGAATATTCTCAGTAAATTGGTTCAGAAAATTAAAAAAAAATATATATTTTTTATTTATTTTATATAATGAGGCTTGTACCTACTTCTACGCCACGAAGATTGTCAATGTTACTCAAGATTTTCAAATTATGAGAATCTCTTGAAATGTTTCATCTATCAACCGGACTTAGTTTCTCTCCATAAAATAACAAAGCAATTTGAAACCTCCAGGTTTATATAGGGCGATATTTATTTCGACCCAAAACACTGCCAATTATTTGGGGGTTATCATATTTCGGGAATAATCCTTGCTAATACTAGGATCGTTCAAAACAAATGATAGTAGTGGTAATCTACATGAAACTAAAACATTTATGCCGGTTATCAATAAAACTAGCTTGTGCCCGCGAATTTGTCTGCGAGGAATTGAAACTTCGAACTAACCTCGATTTTGGAACATTCTTCATTGCTCCGCTTCAATTGTTCTGAACCAGTGAGTGCGTGAGCTTAAAGAATAATAATTTAAAAAAAGAATGATAGTTTGAAAAGCTGCTTATTTATAAATAAATGAAATGAAAAAAAATATATATAAAAAAGAATTAGATATTAAAGTGTGTGTTTAAAGAAATAGAAACAGAGACAAAACAGAGAGAGAGAGAGAAAAGTTACAAAAAAGTCTTAGAATAATTTTCTAACAGTCCCCCTCCATCGCTCTAGTTTTCTTGCAAATTATTTTTCTGTCTCTGTTATTAAACACTGGAATGCGCTCCCTCTTGATAAAAAATCCCCTAATAAGTTTATTTTTAAACGTAAAGTCCGTGAACACTATCTTCGAACATTTTAAGAATAAAATTCGTCTGTTCCAAATAGATCTCTTATTGAGTATTGTATTATGTATGTATGTATTTAAGCATGTAAGTATATTTTATGTTGATGTAGGTATTAATATTTAAATTGCTTTTTTTCTCTCTCTGAATTTTATTACTTAGTCTTTGTTTGCACCGCTTAACTTTTCATCTTAACCCAAAGGTTGACTGGGAGATAATGCCTCTTGGCATTAAGTCCGCCTTATGTACAGACCTGTAGCATAAAGTTTAAATAAATAAAATAATGTTAATTAGAAATATTAACTAGGGAGAATACAATAATTAGAAAAGATACCATCTAGTTTAGCGATTATGGTATCGCTACACACATAAGCAAGTATTCATGGCGGCTGATCTATGTCAATCTATGAACCGTTTGTTCCACCAACCGTAGTAATTACGTCCTTACCACCCCGTGACGGTCCAGTTAGGTCAGCTAAGATTAGTGCGGTCATTTTAGATTCAGACAGAATTGCTGGGGCAGAATTAATGCCGCTGATGATGTGTCAACATGATATAGCTTCTTTATTCATAGCCTTATTTGGTATATTTGATAATATGATCGATCGTGATCCGTCGTCCCGGATATGGCGAAACTAACTTTTCGAACTTTAGTAGAAATAATATCTCAAGAAAAACATCTCGAAGTAACGAAGTTGATAGTGAATTTTTTAGTCGGATTTTGAGTGTTATTGCGTTCCGGAAAACTGACCCCGGCAGAGAATTCCACTCCTTAGCCGTCCGCATTATGAAAGAAGAAGCAAATCGCTTCGTGCGTATTGAAGGAATGTCTACAACAAACGGGTGAAACCGCTCGCCGCGCCTAGTCGTCCAGTGATGGTAAGATGAAGGGGGTATCAGGTTATGCAGAACCTCCGCACACTCCCCGAAATGTAATCGATAAAACGCTGTACGCCTTTGGAACTCTCTTCCACATGTAATTCGTGCAAGTTCATCTATTGACGTATTTAAAAAAAGAATAAAAGAACATTATCTATCACATTAGTAGTTTTATAATATGCATTAGTTTATTGTTTATAATGTTATATTTTGGATATATGTATGTATATATATTATTATGTATTAGTATGCATATGTATTAGTCGGGTATATATAATAATCCACTCTTCTTATTATTATTGTTTTATCTTAAGTCTGTCGTGTACACTGTTCTTGCCCATTTAACCTTAATTTTACACTCTGAAAATGGTTTACTGGAAGAAAACTCATTAATGAGTTAAGCTCGCCATTGTACATCATCTTTAATTATTGTTTTTACTCAAATTTCATGTGTACAATAAAGAATAAATAAATAAATAAAAAACCGATAGGAAGGCTACTCATTTACGGTGTTGGAGGCTCTGAAGACTTGCCTCCACAAGTGAGTCTCTATGACTCTCTTCGCTCGGCGCTTCAATGAATGTTCAGAGCATCCAGCTGATATCTAGCAGACCCATTCCAAAGATGAGAACAGTATTCCACTGAGGAGCATGAGCTCTGTAAAGAGAACTTAAGAGCTGCTCCGATGTGAAGTACCGCCTCACCTTGGAGAGAATGCCAAGTTTTTTGTTTGCTGTGTTTGCAATGGACTCGATGTAGCGACCGAAGTTTAGATTAGAAGAGAGATCAAACCCTAAGAGCTCAAGATGGTCGCTGATCGGACCGGAGACATTCCGGAAAGTCGGAGTCAGTTGGAATGGACTCCGTTGCGCCGAAAGGGACACGCCTGTGTTTTAGAGGGGTTAAACGCAACCAGCTTTGCATCACTCCATAAGTACGCACAGCAGTACACGGTTTTCCCCAAAAACAAAAAAAAAAGTATTATTAGGAGATATTGCGATACACCACATCATCGTCCATCTATCGTCAGGAAATTTAATAAAAAAATTAAGAGTTATAAATAAATAAACCACAGGCGGAACTCGAACCTGCAATTTTCAAAAAAGTTCCTATTTCAGAAACTGACGCACAAATCGAAAATCATCGGGATTATCATAGCTACACTAGTTAAGAACAGGAAAAGTTTGTGAGTATGTATGTTTGGGGTTATCTCCCGTACTACTAATACGATCTTAAAAAATATTATATCATTTAAAAATATAGTTACGTTATTCAGGACTAACATAAGCAATATATTAGGACGAGGTTTTGACAGCTAGTAAGCAGCTAGTAAAATATTACGCTACTGCATGGACAATAACTATTTCAAAGTAATCAATCAATCGAGGCCCATTTTCGGCAGTTGATGTTGTACTATCACAAGGGCAACTGCCGAAAATGGGCCTCACTTGAAGGAAGTTTTGTCTTAGTCACCATGCTGATCAGGTGGATTGGTAACCGCAGTATACACAGTTAAACGCTGCTAGGATATAGATATATGGCAGAGTTTTGCATTCTACTAGTATTCTTGTTAATCCCTCGTGCTAAGCTAAAATGCTTATGTATTGTAGTTAACCCATTGCGGGTTGGCATCGAACCGTAAAAAATATTTAAACTAAAGATGACTTTTTAACCGAACCCTATTTTAGTATCTTTAAAACGTAGATTACGATATAATGAATATCAAAAAGTCTACAGCCAGAAGACTCCTGAAAGCACTTACGAACAATAGCGGTTCGTTTTGCTTTTATCAACAACTGTGAAATAACCATAAAGGACATTTCTTCAGCTAAGTACGACAAAAAATCTCTGTGGAACTCAAAACTTTCGACTTTCTTTTTGCGGACTTAAAGTTGCGTTTCCCTTTTGAATTTTTTTACTCCGTTTTTATTGACTACTACTTTTTGTCTGTGACTTTATCCGCTTGAAATTTACTTTTAAATTGATGTGTATACTTATATCCTCATTTTGTCCTTAACGCATATCTGAATGTTATTCGTGTTGTGTTAAGTATTATACGTGACAGATCGTTTCGTTGCAACACAAATGGCAGATATAACCTTTGTAAAATACCTTCCAATTTTAGATATGTCCATTTTAGCCTCCCTGTTAGTATACCGTAGCTTTTGGTTGCTTGGAAATTTTTTCACACTAATAAACTTGTCATTGATCACTGAAACATCTACAATAGTCTACATAGTATAAAACACAGTCACCTGCCGCTGTCTGTCTCTCCAGGGGGAGAGTATAGATCTTTGAAACTACGCAATGCATTTTGAAGCGTCTTTGGGGTTCCGTACCCGATAGGACCCTACTACTAAGACTTCGCCTGTCTCCAGGCTGCATCTCAAAAACCACGATGGCTAGACAGGTGAAATTTTCCCAAATGATGTATTTCTGTTGCCGCTACAACAACAAATACTAAAAATAAAATAAAATAAATATTTAGGGAAAGCTCCCATACAACAAACATTTTTTTTCTTTTTGCTCGATATCAATAACGGCAACAGGTAGGCACTTGAAATTGGTACGGAACCCTTCGTGTGCGAGTCCGACTCGATCCGAACCGAGCCGGTTTTTTTAATAGGAAAAGTTATTCAAGAGGTAGGTTTATATGTAGAGTACATCAGCATTGCACCTGTATGAAGAGAGACGAGGTAGGTCGCTAGTAGTTTATTATGCTGACGGGGGGCAGTAAGCGCGCTTGCTGCATACAACTCAATTCGCCTTTTTTTACTGTCTCCACGTTGTAATGGATGGAAGTGAAAAATTAAGTCTTTCTTACTCCTCCTTTTCTTTAACTTTTTCCCGGGACATGGTGAGCCTCGGCGCTTATTGCCGATTACAGTGTGTACCACTGTTGATCCTGGCTTACAGGAGTTGCAGTGGTGGGAGTGTAGACGTGGGATAGTTCACAAAAATAACTCAACTCGCAGTTAACGCACTGTAATCTAACGGGTGCGCTGTAAGTGAGGTGACTGTATGTTTACAGCGCTAGATCGCACAATGTAAACGGAGACAAAATGAAGAGCGCGAGGATTGCAAGGATGCTCCTCGCAAGCGGTACGAAATATGCACGCTGGCTGCTAGCAGTACCCTCAATTTCAGGCGAAGCCGTGCTGGACATATACCATCGGACCATGGTGTCCAAGGGCCAAAGCAGTCTACCGTGGTCTGTACCTGGGCCAGCGGATAAGCCTGGCAATCCAACGGGGAAACGTGGCCAGCCTTCAGGGAACGCTGCCCAATGATATCGGTGTGGAGGAATTCTTCGACGCCCAATGCAAATAATATAGACCTAATTTTTTTATGTACATATTGTAATTAGCCTAATTATTATTATTATTTATTTTTTGTATAATTTAACTTAAGTTCCTTTCTAATTATTTTTTATTAGAAAACAAACAATAATCTGTAATCATTTAATACATATTACTCCTAGATAATGATAATGAATAATAAATATTATTAAAAACAATAACTATAATACCTGCTTAATATGCTCATTTATAAATGTTAAAATAATAAGTACATAGATTAATAATAAATTATTGTTTTGACTCTTTGCAAGTGCTTGTAATATGTATACGTAAATAAAAATGATTTTTATTTTTATTTATATTATTCCAAAATATAAAAACAAACAAAAATCGTTCACTTTCCTTCGCGAGGTTCTATCCACGTAACTCCCGTTCCTATATGTACTTCATAATTAAATATAACCTACCCCTTCAATAATAATGGGATATCTAACACTGTTTTTTTTTATCGGTTTAGTTACTTAGATATAACAGACATAAAACAGTGGAAACAAACAGTGTTACGCTGCTTAAGCTTAAAGTTAGTGGCTTTTTAAGTATGTATGATAGTAGAAACGTCTTCTTAGTACGTATAGCTAGAGAGAAGCATTGCATGAGACACATCTTCGCGGAGCCCCGATGGAATATTGATGAGATTTATTCGACTGCGACTGTACTAGGATGGAATGCTTTTAGTTTGTGTGTACATATTTTAGATCTTTTAGATCCTATGCTATTTTCTTTAAAGATGAAGTTTTAGTAAATTTTAGTTGTTACAGATTCATGATGAATGTTATAATGAATCTGTATTATCTATTATAAATACGTAAAATTTACAATTAAATTTTGTTTAAATTATATTCAGATGTGATATAATTTGTCAGAGCGGTTTCGCACTATGTCCGATCCGAATCCGATCCGAACCCGTGAAAATATGGTCCGTAGTAGCCGTAGAACTATTTCTATGGTAATTTACGCACTAGATCCGAGAGCCGTCATCTGATTTCTTTCCAAATTTCTAGACCAATATTTTCACGAGTTCGGATCGGGTTCTGATCGGATTCGGATCGGACATAGTGCGAAACCGCTCTTAGTCTTGTGTCAATGAATATTTTCATAATAATTTAGCTATTAAATATTTGCTAAATTCTATTAAATTATAGAAAAACACGCCTGAAGACATCATTAAGGGGTAAGCAGCAAGAAGTCACATTAAATTAAAGTCATAATGATTATATCTGAAACACCATATCCCATGTTCAATTTAAATTTAACTGCTTTAGATTGAAACAGGAAAACAATAGAAACATTAGGTAAGTTACAATGTACACCTAAAAACTGTTAGCTGTATAATGTTTTGGCGAAATAATGTACAATATTATTGTTATTTAATGAGACACTATGGTCACATATCATTACACTGTACGATTTAGTCTATACAAGCAATATGCCCGTATAACGTTCACTGCTGAACATAGGCCTCCTCCCAGGGAAGGGTATTTGCCATAGTCACCACGCTTGGTAGGCGGGTTGGTGGCCGCAGTATTATGTTTTACCACACAAGGTAACGCTGCTGCCCGTTCCTTGATAAACGATTATTAAAGATGATGTTATTACAATCGAGACCAACGGCTTAACGTGCTTGCCGAGGCACGGAGGGTAGTCCCTCAATCAACCAGACCCGGAAAGAAATCTTAGAATATACACAAAGATCTCCACGCCGGACATTCTTGTCCGGCGTGGTGACATCGAAACCACGACCTCTGAGGTTTAAAGCAAGCCAAATACCGCTACGCTACGGAGTTAGTCTATACAAATCATATCAAATAACTTGATGGCATATTATGTACATAGAAACATTCATGACGTTCCATATAATCGAATACTCAAAGAACTTGTCGAAACATTTCGAATAATCTCTAACATTTTCGGTGTGTGTAGTGGCGCATTATAGTACGTCGTGCCACATGACATGATCGCAGATATTTATTGTAAAATACTAAATAATACCGGCATGAATAGAAACAGAATGATTAGAGATTGTGAGAATGTGAGAGCATACCCTAAAAAGGAAAAAAGGATATGTGTGTGACAGGAGTGAGTAAAGTAAGTATTGAGGTGACATCTGATAGATAAGTGGAAGAAGAAGTAGAATAACAGGCTGTTATAGTATCTTCTATCAAAGCGTTTATCTGATAATTTAAGCGACTGTCATAGAAAAAGTCAGCATTTGGAATACACAGATCGCTCGTGGTGGTGGTTCCCGAGCTAACTTAAATTTTAACCTATCTATATAATTAGACCGAAAAATCTTTGACCTCGTTTTATAGCGTCATGTTTGAATATGACGAAAATTATTTCTCAAATGATAGCTGTCCAATAAAACCACAATCTCATTTAAAACTGCAACGAAGGTATGTAAAGGTTGCCATTCATTACAAAGAAGTCAGCGAGCTCACTGCGTTACTTAACGTGGCCCTTAAACATAATTTTGAATGCCATGGTTTCGTTTCAAGACAAAAAGAGTTTTAAAATTGAATAGATTTGCCAAGTATACTTAAGATAATTAGGAGCTCGCCAGCAGACTGGCTTCTTTCCGTAGAAACCACTTAAGATTACCGCGATTTTAGTATCTTCATATTTTCGAAAAAAATTGGGAAACAAGTAAATAATGAACAACTACAACCAAATGCAGAACAGCTAACTAAAAACTAGAGAAATAGCTCTTAGATGAGCAGTAGCAATGCTAGCGTATTTATTTAATATACTTTAGTTCCTAAACAGCCTTCGAATCCGTGAGAAATTCGAGTACTCCTGAGCTGAGGTCTTCTGTCTATTCTTGCAGTTCATCCATCCTCACCGTGCGCTAAATTCTGTATTCATTAAAAAATACATTAGTATATGCCAAAAACATTAAAAAATGTTAAAACAAAAGATTTCTAAGTACTTCCAGGTTTTCGTCTAGTCTATTTCTGTCACTATAAAGGCAAAAGTTATCTACTCCGTACAATGTAACAACTAACATTTAGAACTCCATAAAAGTTAAATTAAAAGGAAGAATGTTGTAATACTGGAGTAATTAAGCATAAAACATTTCTATTGTACGCATTGCCCCAGATTACTCCGGTAATTTATTACAATAGCAATAATCTCAGTGCGGTTGAATTTATGAACGAAGTAGAGGAAAATCTTAGTGTAAAATAATAAAGAAGCGGAGAAAATAAGATGAAGATTGAGTTCTTTTGGAAACTGGATCTGTTATACGCTTGTTTGTATTCTACAATGTTTTGCATTTTATCAGATAAGTTAATTTATGTATTTCATTTCTGTCATTATTATCATCATCACCATCAGCCCGTATAACGTCCACTGCTGAACATGGGCCTCCTCCCGGGGGAGGGTATTTGCCATAGTCCCCACGCTTGGCAGGCGGGTTGGTGACCGCCGTATTATATTGTACCACACAAGGAAACGCTACTGCCCATTCCTTGACATATGATTATTATAGATGATATTATAACAATCGGCACCAACGGCTTGACGTGCTTTCCACGGCACGGAAAATAGTCCCTCAACCAACCAGACCCGGAAAGAAATCTTAGAATTTACACAAAGATTTCCTGTCTGGCGTGGGAATCGAACTCACGACCTCCAAGATTTAAAGCGAGCCAAATCGCTGTGCTGCGGAGGCTGTCTGTCATTATAATGCGATACAAAAGTGACAAATTTCGTGGCGAGGCGGTATAAGATTCCAATACCCACGCCGGACAAGAAAACTTTGTATATGTAAATTCTAAGATTTCTTTCAAGGTCTTGTTGGTTGAGGGACCGTGTCTCGCAAAGAACACTAATCCATTGGTCCCGATATTTATATATCATCTATAACAATCGTATACCAGGGAACGGGCTGCAGCGTTTCCTCGTCAAACCCGCCTGCCAAGCATGGTGACTATGGCACAACCCTCCCTCGGGACGTGATACGGGCTGATGATGATGATGATGATGATGAAGAAATTAACAGCGCTTGTGACAATTATTTAATATATTTCTTTGACAGCCTCTATAAATCCACTGCCGAACATGGATTTCCTCGTTATAGGCAAACCAGCTTCGTTGAGGGATATTGCCATAATTACCATGCTTGGCAGATGAAAATGGCATATGCACGGGAAGCAATTCTAATCCTTAGACTTAATTGTTTAACGCAAGACACCACACCAATCAATCAGAATGGTGAACTCGGTATCTGATATATAATGTAAATCCTAACTAAATTTTTATCAAAGCAAGCGTACGCTAGGAGTCTTCATGTGATGGTTTTTGTAGCGCATGAACATTTGTAATATAGCTCCAATGATATTCGTACAGAAACTAAGATTAAGCAATAATTTACCAAGACGAACAAATTATTTGCCATACTCACGCTATTATTTACTTCTCTTAAAAGTATGTTGACATACAAAATATTACAACTACTGAATTGAACAGTTTTAAGGGTTTTTTGGAGGTGTAAAGTCCGGTTTTATTCTTGACCAGGCAAATTACGTCTATCCACTTGATGTTAATCGGTTTAAGGCCCCAAATACAAGGATAGCAAAGTAAATATGTGAAGCATTAGTAATACTTATCCTGGTGGCCCTCTCCTCTTCATCCCTCGAGTCCTGGCGACCTTCCTAACGCAAAGAAACACAACAATTTTAAATGTTATTTGGCTGTGGTATTCTGGTCTATTTTATTAAATTAATTAAGAACCACAAAAAGCACAATACAACACAATTAAAACTATATTCACTGCTCATCGCATTCGTCGCTGAAATTGTAATTTCAGCTCAGAGCGAACCGAGTTGGAAAATTCTTCAAGCGCCAAGCTTCTGTCGTTATAAAGTACATTTTTACATTTCAACTACATTTATTTGTTTCATTCTTACTTTTTTTATCAGACTTGTTACGTTACGAGGTGATTTACGAATGCAACGTAAAGCGACAGTGAAAAATGAACAACTTTATACTGAATTTGAAAACGATTGTTTTAAAACTGTAATGGTTTCGACTGAGAGCGTGGAGTAGGCAATTCTATTTTAATTAAGTCTAAGAAATGAAAGTTTTGTGGTTGCCTCGGTTTTAGAACAGTTTGTGGGTTTTCATTTATGTGTAGTTTTGGAACGTATTTGGTTTTACGATTGTATGTATTTATACAATATGTTGAAGTTTGTAGACAATTATTTCCTTCATTTAAAATATTATCATTATAATGATTAGCCCCTATAACATCCACTACTGAACATGAAAGTACCTCGAAGGGGTTACCGTCACCGACAGGGGTTACCGTTACGGTTACCGTCACCTTAAGCAATGTTGCTTCTAATCTGTTTATTATTCTAATATGTTCATTAATATCTTGGTTAATTTCACTCTGGTTCAGATGTTGAAATATCTAAGGCCACAATGTTCCAATAAAAATTAGATAAAAAATCTGTTGCCAGGGAATTATAATTTTCCCTGAACAAATGTTTGTCTCACAGTCTCGCTGTTTTTTTTAAATAGTGATCGAAAATGTAACAAAACTGAAGAAAGGAGTATGTGATGAAAGTACCTACTTACTTTTGATAACTGGCTGGATCTTTAAACCCTTTGCCAACTAGTCATATTATTAGCACCAATGTTTGGCCAGGTGGACGTTATGATCAGTACAAATTTCAGCAATTGAACGTTTAATCATATTGGTATAAAATTTGGACCTTTTTACATTTGTTTTTTTTTTTACTTATATACACACAATAAATAAAGAAAATCAATAAAAACGAATACAAAAAAAGGAAATGTACAAATTCAAATCTATTCCAGTAGACAAAGTAGGAAAGAAGATCATTTATCATTATAATACTTGGACCAATATTCCTGAAACATGTAAAAAAAAAATGTCGGGTCGTGATTTGTGTGTGTGTTAAGCAAGAGTGTCTTATTCGACATTTTCAAGTGACTTCAACCTAAATACTCACTCACAATATACCTCATTCAAAACAAATGGTACCGGTTCCAGTTTCATGAATGTTGTATGACAGAATCAACTTTGAGCGAAGAACAGACGAAATACAAGGCGGATGTCAACTCGACCACTGGAATACATATGTAGTACAAACGAAATTGTATGACAGACTAGCTTTGTGTAGTCTGTGAGTGTACCATAAGTCGTCAGCATCTTTATTAAAAACATTATGAAGTTAAGCAGAAAGTGCTACATTAGAATACAACCGCCTTTAAGTTAGGTCCTAGGTATACCGACCTGAATTAGCTAGGTTCAAGGTTAATTTCCGTGCATTGCAGCCGTATGTTACGAATCGCATGCGACAGACACGCAGCTGATGAGCTGAGCTGGAGCAATCTGAACCCTTAAAATACATATACTAAAGGCATATCTGTCTTTTGTTACAAGTTTTTTGCATCAGAAATCGTGTCAAAATAAAATGTCAGATAATAATTAATTCCTTTTTAACATCGTAATAATCGTTCAAAACAGTAAGATGTGTAAAGATGGCACTTTTTACTGTATTCGATGTGCAACTCGTGGTACAGTATTAGGACATATGTCTTCACCTTTTCATTAAAACTGTGGGTATGCTTCAGTTCGTGCAATCTTCTGCACACAGGTCGATACAATTCGGCATTAACGCCGTTTTTATTATGTAGTTAGTAAGGTTAGTTTTAGTTTAGTAATTACGATATACCATAAACGGTAAGTATCCATTCTCATAAACTTTTGTATTTGTAATATTAGTAGAATAAGTTAGCTTTCTCACTAGCTGTATCAAAAAATAGTTGACGTTTGTTTAACAGTTTGGTACCAAATCCCCATCCTTTGTTGTCAAGTGCATTTTCTACTCGGGGGCAATCTCGTTTCACTGTTTTCTATTTCAGTTTCCTTTGACTCAAGTTTTGATTACACGAGTAATTTTAATTCAGTTGTAATGCTATTTTTGTTATCTTTTACTTTTATATTTATGGATGGACAGTAACCAACGGCTGCAAAATTGTCCGACCGATGTTATTACAATACAAATTTGATGTACACGCTTTGGCTGGCAACAGTGCAAAGAACAGCTAAGGGTACTATCGTTGTAAGCATAATGTTATAATGAGGGTGGTCTCAATATTACATTAATCCTCAACCTATCAAATATACAAAACGAAAATGAATTCTAATGGGAAACAAATAAAGAACTTACTTCACACTGCTTATCATTTCCCATTCCCATGAGGTCTAGCGGCTTTACATATGTATGCAGAGCAATACAACATTCATCAATAAGGCTATGGTATTCTGTAAAGTTAAGGCTGTAAAGTCTACTAGTAAAGTTTCCAGCCTAGCTCATTTAGAATATTATGCTCACTCAACTAACAAACTCTTACGTTTTATCAAATTGATTACAATTTCTAATGAAAATTGCCGGCGTTTATATGGTTTAGCTACCTACCACCATTTATTTCGATACAATTTCAGCTCAAAATGTAATATTTACTTTTTATACTTAATCTCTTTTAAAGGTACTATAAAACTATTAACCTTCTGCCCGGTATCCATAAAACCTATTACGGGCTATATTGATGCCAAACGCGTTCGTGACTAAATTATTACTACCTTTTGAATAGATGTAGCTATCTTCGGTTCTATTTTTATCTTTAAAATAAAAATGGGCTGCCTCGCTATTACGGGTAGTGTTAAAGGTCATGGATTAGATCCTAAGGTCAGGTTTAAGTGATATAGAAGTGTAATGATTTAGGAATTCATACCACGAAGGATCTATTTCCTGAAATAGATCCTTCGTGTCCTAGTCCTAATACTCTAGTAATAGAGGCCGCGGTAAGTGAAGCCACATTATTTTGACAATAATATTATTTGTAAACTAGAACTCACCAAGACTTGTATCGGCGACTTGGTCGACGATTAAATTTCGAATGAGTTTATGTTACATCTATTAATTAACCATAATAATTAACCACCAAAAAAAACGGTGGATGACATCTTGTGCCCCTGCCCCTGATACCTAAGTAGTACTCATTCACGTAGACTAACGAGCGCGGTTTCGGGCGCGGTCACGAAATATCAGACATATAGCGAAATAACCAAGTGTTCACATACGAAACGCACGTGCGGTTTAAGTAGCGGGTAAGTTAGCAAACAGCGCGCGCGACGCGCTCGCGGCATTATCAAACGCGGGTGATGTTTGTATGTGTTCACGTCGAACTAACGGCGGAGCGCGTGATTCACTCGCGAGTTCAGGTAAGATCAACCAGTATGAACTTGTTGCTAGAAACGGTAGAACGTTTTTATCATTCAATACAGAAGTGTTTATTAGTGCTGTTCAAGCTAGAACTCCATAATCTCAACCTCTTACAACCCGGTCACACTCGCGCAAACGCCTGGTGGCCAATGTGAAAAAACTCGCCACGCCTTCGCGTTCTGACGTGAATAAGTACTTACCTTTAATCTGTATCTTTTGAATATTTTTACTTAAAGTTGATTTGGTTTTGACTAGTTACATTCCTGCAAATAAAGTCTTGGATTGACTCCAAAGTTTGGCCAATTTTTCTTTTTGCTTAAAACATGGTTTTCGAAATCCTAATGTCAATTTACATTAGGTAAAAGGAGCAAATTCTTACTCTAACATTTGCTCTTGTGGCTGAATTTATCTCATTAACTAACACAACATCAGCTTTCACAATCGCAAACACCAAAAACAAGGTGAAAAATTTTATGCCAATTTTTCACTGGTAAAACTCAGCTCGTGTACATACGTAGCGACCAGAAAAAACGACGCTACTGTAAAAATAACAAACGGCTGATCCAAAAACGCACCATTTTAGATTCGCAGTTCTAAAAACCTACAATATGTTAGGCAGGCTCGCAATTTGTACATGTTTCGTTGTGTTATTTATTAAATCGGTATGGACAAACTGCTTACAAATCTCCCAGACTCACGAAGGGTCGTGTGAAATAGGGGGTCGGTTACTTTGCTCATATCTAAGTAAAAATACGGAATGATTTCTGCTTGGGTTTGCCCAAGTTTATTTGGGTAATGCCATTTTATATTCTTGAAGGTACGGGAATTAGATTTAGAACCTACAGTAAGTGAAACCAGTTTATAATTGATTCTGTTGTAGTTTGTAGATTAACAATATTGTAGTGTTTTAAACCTACAGGTTTCATAAAAATACTTAAAGTCGCGCACGGAATGTATTCAACTGATTTTCCACTTAATTTAAGCTTCCGTAGGACAGCACTACTCGCTTAAGTCTCGATGGTAGTTATTGCCATCGCCATGAAAGGTCTTCGAGTAAAATTCAAGATTCGTATTCGGAGATAGAGAGAAGTGTCTAAACTTATTGTTGGGGGACTACGCTCCAAGTTTCGGAAATACGTTGAACTATTGGATCACCTATCTTACCATCATATCAAATAACCGTAAGCGTTTTTTAACAGTAGATCATCATGAAAATTATTTTTGACCCATTAAGGCAGAGCAGCAGTTCAAACCAACTTAATCCAAGATGGTAACAAAATAAAGGTTTTACATTACATTTCTTACGTCTTGCTTCCAAGGTAGTTCTATTTTATTCGGTTTTGGAGTCCTTGATGAAAGCTTTGGCATTCTAAATTGTTTCATTTCCAGTTAATTTTGGCGAAGACTTTATTCCAAAGTTAATCGGATTAGCGAGGATGAAAAGATTTGTTTATTCATTTGTTTGGCAGTCGATACTTAGCTATGAATCGGTGATAAAATGTATTTTATCCAATGCTGATGTACTTCTTGCACAATTTGTGTGATTGCTCGACTGACACTGACTGGCGCCGCACGTCAGTGACCCGCGCGACACCAAGGCACAAACAGCTCGCTCCTTGAAGAAGGCTCTCGGTTGGAGCCGAAACCGTGGTCGAGAATCGTAGGGTAGGGGTAGGGTAGGGGTAGGGTTAGGGTAGGGGTAGGGTAGGGGTAGGGTAGGGTTAGGGTAGGGGTAGGGTAGGGGTAGGGTAGGGGTAGGGTAGGGGTAGGGTAGGGGTAGGGTAGGGGTAGGGTAGGGGTAGGGTAGGGGTAGGGTAGGGGTAGGGTAGGGGTAGGGTAGGGGTAGGGTAGGGGTAGGGTAGGGGTAGGGTAGGGGTAGGGTAGGGGTAGGGAGGGGTAGGGTAGGGGTAGGGAGGGGTAGGGTAGGGTTAGGGTAGGGCAGGGGTAGGGTATAAAAGTCCACCCGTGCGAAGCCGGGGCGGGCCGCTAGTAATATATAAAATCAAAATTTCAAAAAAAACCTTTTTCTTATATGATACGAAGTACTTAAATATTTGATTTTGGCAATATCGAGTTTGCTGCCTATTCGCAATGCAGTGCTTTTTAAAAATCACATTAACAAATAATAAATTCATATTTAGGCAAATGTTGTTCATAAGGGTTTATTATTGACATTACATTATTTGAAAGACTATTGGTTGGCGTATTAGAGAGACGAATATGCAGTTTCCGTTTCTCGTCTATAAAGGTCTAATATAGATAGTTGATCAAACTAATTGCAGGTTCGTGGAACTGTGAACTTGGAATATATGAACGTTCATAATTACGAGCGACAAGGAGATGGATTTCAAGAATGCCGTCTTCGATATGCAAGAGAGATATTTATTAATAATGCCTCAAGGTGTATTGATTCCTGTTTAGTGCAATTTGAAAATAGATGGTAACCCAAGCATATCTGTTTTAAAATGCAACCGTTTGACAGCAAGAAGCCAAAACGTTACGTATTTAGCAATAACAGAATCGACAGCAGAATTTGTGCCACAAAAACTATTATTAACATTAATGTATGATCAATTATCAATATAATATAATTTAATATCGTGGCCATAATTTTATTACATGCAGCCGCAGGCTATAGTGATATAGAACCTATTTTGTATACCTAGTTATATTTAATACTAGCTGACCCGACAGACTTTGTGCTGCCTTAGCTTTTAATAAATTAAATTGAACTTTTAATAAAAGGCGTGATAGCACTGAGCTAACCGTGATGTGCACTAAGAGTAGCACGCATTCTGTCAATGTTATGTCAAACGACATAAGATTACAATAAAAACGATAAAAAAATGTACTCTATCCATGATCGATGATATGTCAATGATTTTAAATAACTAATGTTAAGTAGGGTGATACGAAGTTCATCGATGAACTTCGTATCACCTACCTTCTATTAGTTATGAAAAGCAAAACTTCAAAAACTGCTTCAAGCGATCTAGCCCAAAATGCTAGAATGTTTTGAAAGAAAAGAGGGAGGGTGATCCGGAAACTTAATGTCATCAGTCATTACTGCGACAGCACACGGCACATTGATGCGAGGAGTTTCAGCTTGGGCGGCGGAGCGAGAGTGATGGGATCCGTCCTCTTGCTACCAACCATTGCCCATTCAGTAGAAGTCCGCGAATTTTTTTTAGGAGAAACATCTCACCTACCCATTACACCGAAGGCGCACAGACAGCCGGCTGTCCCCCGAGCCTCGGCTTCGAGGAGTAGGGAACATAGTCCTAATTTATTTTAAAGGCCGAGCCATGATGCGTAGAGTTGTAGTTGTGCTCCGTGCGCCCCCAAAAGGTGCATTGAATGGACCCAGGAGAGTCCATGACTGCTAGATCATAGGCATCGCCACGGTACCGGATGTATATGCATTAGCTATTCCTGGTGCTCAATTTACTGGCATTTAGAGGAACATCCTGGGTTTAAGTAGGTAAACCATCTTCTAGTAATATAATAAGCATATCATCGCTATAAACAGGGGAGTTCTACATACCCCGCCACTGTGGCCGTGGAGGCCTAATGCATTTTCAACCGGGAAAAAAATGGACATTGAACGACATCGACAAATTTCTTATAGAAGCAACAATTTTTTACGTTTTTACGAATTCAAAGGAATAACTGCAGCAGTTTTTATTATGTTAAAAATGTATTCACAGTTTACGTCGAATAAAAAGAATTCACACACAAATTAGAATTATAAATTCGTAATTTCATTAACGCCATCGATTATGGATAGAGTAAGTTTCCAGATTTCAATATCACCGCGAAAAAGTTTAAACAATTGGAAATGACCGAAAGCAGCACAACATGAACGGTGTACTCGTAAGTATATCGTTACTCTTTTCAAAATACAATTCTGAACCCACCTATTAATATTTGACAATGGTGATAGATTAACTTTCCTCTGGAAATGTACTTCTTCTGATTTTAAAATACTATCGACTATCTGTCACTTTTTGGTTTCTCAATCAATCTATGACGGGTTAAAAGTGTAACGTTTGACAGGTATACCAATTTGTATGGGAAAATTAAATTATCATTTTAAGTATTTGCCTCTCAATTTTTCTATATTTTCTCACCGTTTAAACCTTCTCTGAACTACGATGAACATTTCAAAACCAAAATCAGCTAAATCGGCCCAGCCGTTCTCGAGTTTTATCGAGACTAACGAACAGCAATTTATTTTTATATACGGCTAATCCTGCATTCCCGCTCCTCATTCTACCCAGACATCACATTTTACCTACAGTCCGCATCACCATTCATTTCTGGTCATATTAAGCCGGATCTCAACCTCTATATATTATATACTTAATCACCAAATACTTCTTTTATAGTTTCGTTTTGTATTTTTTCATAGGAAATTGAGGCAGACTTACTACCCGAGGCATTGTCTACCAGTCAACGTGTAAATTGGAATATAATAAACAATTGCGATAGAATTTTAAATAAAATTATTAGTAAAACTGATCAGTGCCAGCAAATAAAGTACTAATGATACTCATATCATAAAATAAAACTAAGTTTGACATATAAAAATAACAATTTTGAACTAAATGCATTTGAAAGTACATATGTAAGATACCGTAATCTAGAATCCAATAGGTAAGTATCATTGAAAGGGTCGTCTCAGTTCGTGTAGAATAACTTATAAAAGAGATTTGTTTCCCGAACATTCTATTCATCACGGCGGCATCTCCGAGTGGACTCTAGCTTTAGAGAAAATTGGATGTCTTACTGCGTCGTTGTCGGATTTATAGATGTTCTAACGGAGGGATGTAGAAATTATGGATGTGGTCTTAGTCTGCAACAAGACTTAAGTTGTATATTAAAGGATTAATTTAATGCAACAGCATAAAAAAAATACTCTCATACATTTTCGTTAAAATTACATCGAGGTACACGCAAAATGTCAGTGACTTCAATTAATATGGAGTAATTGTCTGTACTCTGACTATTTGTTTTAGTTGTAGAGGAACAGTTGGTGGTGCTACTCCACAGAAAATAAAGATCTAGCCGGGTGAGGTACCTCGCATTTGTTGATACTTGAACTTGAACTTGTATTGCGCGATACAGGTTAGTTGAGATGCTAGGTGGTAGATGGCACTGCTTGTTATTTTATGGTTTGTGCGACTACTATAGATGTCTCTACACAGTCATGAATAATATACATATAAAATATTAGAATTTTATTTCTTAAAAGGATTATCTTCATCGCACTATACATGATCTATAAACGCATCACGTCAAGCAGTGTTGCTGAACACTTGACTGACGTTCAATTAACATCATTGAATTTGAGTGACTTTTCATTTGAAACGAATTAGTTCACAAGCATACACTTTGTTAACCAACTATACGCGAGAATGAAAATGTTAGCTAAAGATATTTTGAATTACAATTTGTTCTTTATCAATTTTCTAATCAAAATAGTCGAATAACCGCTGATAGAACAAGAAGAATATCGGTATCAAAATATCATAATTCAAAAGGCATAAAGAATATCGGTGGAGCATCGTGGGGATCGGTAAAAGAAAGGTAGAACTATTAATTATGTCCATGGGGTGGTAACTGTCACCTGTATACTATAATTTCACTAAACATTAAAAGAAGATATACCAGCACTTGCCAAAACAAGGTCACAGTCAATCTGAATGTCCTGTGATCTTATTCTTGCTAAAAAGCTCCGTAAGCGCTTATATAGTCACGAAAAAGATTTTCTTCAATAATCATTGACACCAGACATATTATGGGCAATGTTCTACTTAGACATGGTACTTCGGCCAGCCCATTGACAGAAAAGCCAGGAAGCCGGAACTGTACAAGCTGATAACAATAATTGAGCAAATCACAAATGGCCCACACTATTTCTATGAAATCTACCCCTCCTTAGTCTCCAAAAAAGGTTCCAAAGCCTTTTAAGATCTGAAATCTCTCCGACTTCGGGTCCAAGAAGGCTTTGAAAAGGCTTTCGAATTTTAATTAAGAGCTAACGCAGACTACTTTAAAACTCTAAAAGTCATAAGTACTCAACCCCCCGCTAGCGACTGCCCAGAGCTAGGTCCATTCCCATATGGAGCGTCATCTTGCGTAGGTTTATTAGTTTGTAGTTTACTACTAAAATATTTCATTAGACAGGAGTCCTACTCGCCTTGGTTACCGGTGAATCCAAACAACCTCGAGCCTAACTACATCATAAGTAGGTATACTTAATATATAAAGCTGAAGAGTTGGTTTGAATGCACTAATGTAAAAAAGACAGGTCCAATTTAAAAATTTGTATGTTAGATAACGCATTTATTGAGGAAGGCTATAGGCTATAGTTAATTGTGAAGTACTTAAGGTAACGAGAGTTACAATGGTGAAATTGCGCGCACGAACCTAGGTATGATTATATCCAAACGACGATTTCTAAATTAAACCTATTTATCCTTTATATTTCGTATCTCATAGTTTCCCCAGCAAGATGCATACTAGCCGTTGTCAGTTATATCACGAAGACAAATGTTTTGATCTTGTGGACAACCCAAAATACTGCCAGCAAGAGTAATACCTACCCGAAAATATAACAGACTTTTGGACTATGTAAGTGCTATGACATGTTCTGTGATTTGTCTACGTTAGAAGCAGAGTTCGGAATAGGTACACTTTTTAAGTAGATACGTAGATATTAACTTGGATTTGATGATTTTCTCCCGTTACCGTGAGAACTTCGTAATTAAATATAGGTTATAGCGTTCCACGATAAGTGGTCTTCAAATCGAACCAGTAGTTCCTGAGATTAGCGCGTCCAAGCAAACAAATAAATAGTCAAACTCTTCAGCTTTTATATTAGTAAGTATAGATAATAATGTTATACCAAGAAACGAGTAGCAGCGTGACCATACAGTGAACGTACAGTGGTGACCAACACGCCTGCCACGCGTGGAGACTATGGCATAAAATCTCATTAGTCGTAGGCTGTATGTAAATTATATAAACCATTGTTTTAATTGAGAAAAAAGTTCATTATTACACTTTTCAATTATCAAGTTGGAATGACCGGTACTCGTAACACCATTAAACCTTAATACAAACATATTGGAACTCCTATTGTGATATTTTTAGGTTATTTTTTGTTCATTCAACCAAAGCTTTTGTCCTTTGCATCTTTTTGTTTTCAGCATGATTTACTACCGTACGTGGATAAAATAATGAATTTATCTTCAATAAATAAAATAGCCTGATTCATCTTAAATCCAATAATATAAATAAATCAAGTGAAAAGAATTGAATAGTTTGATGAGTCTCCATTAATACTTTGTCAATGATAAAGACGACTTGACATTTGGGAATCAATACATAGGATAAAACAAAGTCGATGCCGCTGTCTGTCTTAGCTATCGATCTTTACAACTACGCAACGGATTTTGATGTGGTTTTTTTAATAGATTGAATGATTCAAAAGGAAGGTTTATATGTATTATACATCTGCATTGCACCCGTATGATGCCACACGGGTCGCTAGTCTATTTATAAAACTTTTTCAGAGACTAGTATTGTTTTAAGGTCAAAACGCATTTATATGCTACCTACAAGATTAATTTTCCATTTGTTAATCCCCGAAACCATCTTTAGTGAAACCTTACAGTCCATATATTCGTTCCACCTTGGACACTGTGTATTTTTAACGCAAACAATACGCACAGAATACGCAATCGGCCGTAGCCCAATTACTAGGGCGTCGGACCTGTGATCATGTGGTCGCCGGTTCGATGTCCCCCCATTGCACTGCCGATGTGAACCCACTCGTAACACAAGCATCGTAGCACGAGGGGCTAAAGCTACTTTAAGCTATTCGTCTTCATTAACACACAATTGATTGACCGCAGGTCACCAACCTGCGTGCCAAACGTGGTAAGTATTGCCAAAACCCTCCCTAGGGAACAGGCCCATGTTCAGAGTTTTTAATATTGTGCTGACTCTAGTTCTCATTCTTGGTTTAAATGGAATATTATATTATTAAAAATCTTGATAAAATACGTCTTTGGAAATGAAAACAATTCTTGAGTTTAGTGGTATAATAAAGTGTGAATTTTGTATAGCAAAATCAGTCTGTAATCTAAATTGCACTTTGCATATACAGGCTAGATGTTCGGCGCAGATTCATTTGCGTAGCCCTACTTCCTATTATCGATAATACAAATATGAATCGCTGAATAATTTGCTAAGCGCAAATATCGAGAACAGCTGAACCGATTTCGCTAATTAATTCTTTGTTGTGATCGTTATAGTCAGGAGAAAGATCTTACGAAAGAAAAAAAATGATTGTCACCGATTGATACAAAGCCACATTATTTGTGAGTGTCATAGACTGTATTTTAAGACGAGATTCCCATGGGACCGGATCTACTTGTATACTATATTGTATTTCAGATCTTTTCAGCGGTTGCGGTATTAGTGAGAGTAAGCTGGTCGCACATAGTAAAATGACAAAATAAAATGAGTAGGTTTTTAAGATTTTGGCGTACAGACCAAGACGAGATAGGCAGCTACTTAAACCTCGTTTTACAATCACTTTATATGCTTCAACCTGTGACACCTATCCTTACCATCAGCAATAAAATGGCAACGACCTCTTAAAATCTAAACACGAATTTAAGACGCAAATCACAGTTAACTGGACTGCAATTACACTCATGGGGAAATAAAAGCGTTAGTTAGCAACTAAAATGGCAAATAAAATTAGCTGAATACGAAGCACGGAGCGGACGGGCTGCAGAAAATTCAATTATAGTGATTAGTTTCACCCTGCAAGTTGCTACGGTACTAAAAGTATCCACTGTTATTAACAAAGCAATGTTGCACCTTATTCTATACACAATAAAGTCCGGATTTGCAGTAAAAAAATTAGATCGATACGAATGCCAATCACGTGTTGCTTAACTTTTGGATCGTACCTGAATTTATAGGGATAATGTTGGAGAGAAAATTAGGTTCGGGAGGATTAAAATTGTAAAGGGGAGAAAATTATATCCTGTTTACGCGGAAAAAATCAGTGAAGATAAAGTTTATAGCCATTGCTTAAATAAACCAATATTTTTTATTTAAGGAAAATTTACACCTTGCAACAATATTTGGTATTAATAAATTTTTGTACATCTATTGTTCATTGGGTTTTTGTTTGGATGAATGTTTTCATAGATCAATGTTATCTTATTTATTCAGGAGCTTTGTTAGAAATTTATTTTTTGCTGAATATTAAAGTTATTTTTTATTGATCTGGTCATAAATGATTTTAATCGTCAATAAATGCCGCAATAAGGTGTGATTATAGTCCCCGAATTAAAGTAGGTAACCAGTCATATCATCATGAAGTCTGGTATTTGGCTCAATACGTCATTCACTTCGACAGGTAATTCGCTAACCACAGTTTTAAGACATTTCCCCTTTTAATGGACACTCAAAACATCATCGGTTTAGTATCGTAACGTTCATCGTTTTAAATTTTACGACACAAATATCTTAACGACATTCTCACTCCTAGATGGCGCTGTAAAAACTTTTCAGTATTTGAAAATAGAATGGAATTATTTTTAAATGCATTTGCGTCTCACTTGAGAAATGTGAGTAGGATCACTTATCACATAGACATTCCCATTTCGTTGTGAAGTCATTAATCGTTGAGGAGTTTGCGATCGAGGCGGGGAGTAGCACTTGCTAGAAATACTATTCCTACATATTTCTAAGGTATAGACTCTGAAAGCTGTGCGTTATATAAATCTTTCAAGCTTGCTTCACAAAGACCTAATGTGGACCGCGTTTTATTACCTTCTTGAAAGTATATGAGCTTAATTTATTTGATGTTAAGTTGGAATGAAGTCTAAATGCGACGATAGAAGAAACATTCCACAATTCATAAATTGACTTTATCATTGATATGGCTAATAATATTAAATTTGGTAAAATTGGTAATATTAAATATACTTCTATACTAATATAATAAATAGGAAAAGTTTGCATATTTGTTTCGAATAAACTCCTAGAAAGATTTCAATCATTCTTTCAATCATTAATTTAAATTAATAAGGATTAGAATGATACTGAGTAACATAGGCTATATTATTTCCTATAAATCAAGCCCGGGCGCAGCCGGGAATGGCCGCAAGTATAGTATAAAAAGAAAGATTTGTTTTCTTTATGCGTGTTTGTTACAAATAAACTCAAAAACTACTGGACGGATTTCAATATTATGGCGAAAGGCATTATTTAATAAAATGAAGTTCTCACGGGAACAGGAACTACATGGAAGAAACCGCGCGCGCGCCCTAACCTTGTTCTATCTTTTAGTCTATATAACATAATATGCTATGACCTAATTGAGTAGGATAGTAGTTCGATCTGGATTTTAACAAAAATAGCGACATAATAGTTTTAACAATTCAATCTCTCCAAACACGACATCCATATCAATAACAAAAATATCTACAATCGAGTCATTCACAGGAATGGGAATTCGAAACACTTGGAACCATTTTATGAAATTCAATACAATTAAATTTGAAATACGGTCCGTGTATATCTACTGCGTCGCGTACACTCCACGTGAATGGATGGTTTCGAATTGATTCTTTTATAGCTTCGCATCGTTTGTCATGTAGCTGATAAAGGGTTTTACAGCCGTGTATTTTTTTAAATTAAACCTTTGTCTTTGTTTAAACCACTTGTCTATTATCATTTATCCGCACGATGATGATCCGCTAATTTTTGTTTTCCGTTTAGCTTTCAGCTTTGGCCTTCCTCGCCTTTGGTTCTTTCATCAATAGGCTCTGGCGACCTTATTTATGCACAGGACACAACATTAATCAATCATCATCAGCCCGTATCTAATACAAAACATGGGCCTCCTCCTGTGGGAGGGTATTTGCCATAGTCACCACGCTTGGGATGGCGGGTTAGTAACCGCAGTAATATGTTGTAACACACAAGGAAACGCTGCTGCCCGTTCCTTGATATACGATTATTATAGATGATGCTATAATAATCGGGACCAACGGCTTAACGTGCTTTCAGACGCACGGAGGGTAGTCCCTCAACCAAACAGACCCGGAAAGAAATCTTAGAATTTACCATGAATTTACACAAAAATTATCTGTCTGGTGGGGGGACACAAGACAAATAGCGCTACAATACGAAGGTTGTCATAATGTTATTTGCTTTTGGTATTTCGTAAGATGAAGCAGCTCATTGAGCGTTTTAACGTCTCTATTTTGGAACTAATATATGTATTTTGTAGCATCAAGCTTGCTTTCAGTGACATTGCCTTTTTTAAACAACTGCATTACTCATTCCTTCAGTTACAGAGAGAGTAGCGTTTCCACAACGGTGACGGGGTATGTAGAACTAGGACTGGACCCCTCAATTAGCAGTGGTAGTGTGTTCATACCGTGAATAAAACCCATTAAAACTAGCAGGCTGCTCTTCCAACGACATTCGGTCTCTAACGACTGAATGGATTACGCCAAAATGTGGTATGTAGATAATTATTTTGAAGAAAGCTCCCGCTAAATTAATAAAACGGGGTTCCAATGTTTGCATGGGTAAAAACTAGTATTTTCCAAAAAATAAGTAAAAAGATAATTAAAATTGGCATTACAATGGTATTAATTCTATATATTTATAAATACTGCTCAACAGGTACCTATTGATATATGCTTGAGTCATCATTGCTTAAGTCTCAAATATTAGAAACTATTTTTAAGCGATTGAAGTCGAATCCCACTCACAGTTGCAAAGTTATTCAATTTTTAAATTCATTTGCCTCGTCGAGTCGATTCTCAAGTAAAACTTGAGTAGGTATAATACCTAAGCTTTTGCACGTTTAATTTGGTTCTGCTTTGACTCTTGAGTTAACTTTAGTCAAGCCATTATTGGTGGGACGAAAGTTTGCCGCTCGCCCAAACAATTTGAAATTCTTACTGGTTTCTAACATTCGTGAATGTAGATCGCCTTCCGATAAGCAGCAATTTTGGAATACTGCTGACGTTTTTGGTTAGACCATTTTGTGGACGTAGTTTTAATTGAGTCGATTTATTTGCTTACTTGCGTAGCTTTGTTTTAAATGATTTAACCACTGAAAAATAATCATACAAGTTTTATTTCGTCGAAATAGTCTCATGAATAAATGAAATAATGAAATAATGATGAAATAATGAAATTTATTCAGCACTTAGGTATTTACATACACTTGTACTTGTCAAAATTACACTGTATAAGACTATATCAAACAAAAGTATCTCTTAAGTAGCTAAAAACATTGTTAAAATTATTTGATATTGCAGAATTTTTAATCAGTCTGTCCGTCTGTCGTACGATAACAAGAAATGTACACATTATAGTAAGATACCTTAGAGGTAACAGGTCTAAAAATTCCAAGAATCCGGCCCAAATCTAAGCGACATCCACCCTTAAGGGGTTAGGACCATCGCTCAGGGTGCCACTGGAGTAAAGAGTAGATTTACGAACAGTGGTGGTGTTCGCTGGCACGAGATCACAGTTCGGGGAATAAGCAACAACGCGGTCCTCGGTCATGCCGTCGAGGATCCTACACTAGCTAACCTGCAACCTTTCACTAGCTACCTAAGATTTAGTGGCTAGTGGTATTTATTGATACAAAATTTATTTGAATTTGATGTTTGAGGATTTACTATAAAGACGCATTCTTATTAAATGGTTTGTCGCAAACATATCTTTACAGATTGCGTCTATCGTAGTACATGGGCGTGTAATTTCCTCTATACAGACAGCTATTAGTAGCAAAATACGTATAGATGCCCTCATAAAAATGAAGTCTGAAAGGCCTATAAGCAGTAAAAGCAAGAGTTGCTAAATCCCCCGAACGTCTTCAGCCGAGGTCCAAGTTCCACAAGGAGCGCCTTCTTGCGTGGTCCTCGGCGTGCCGGAAGCGTGCGTTTGACTCCAGCGCCACTTCTCACTGATTATTTTTTTCGCAATTATCTACTGAACATCAATTTAGGGATGTTTTTTTCCAGGAAACATAAAATTATTATGGTTTCTCTATGAAAAACTGATGCATATAGAACCGAAGACAGGTTATACATAACGGTTTCTAATTTCTATATACCTAAATATCACACCTTCGTTAGCTATATATCAATGGATATTTTTTCACTCAGGAAGATATGTATACCTACAGTTTCTATGCGATAGAATCTAACATGGGTCAAAACCAAGTCGATACTTGTTACAAAGAAAGTTCTAACAAAACCAGCCCATTTATGTGCACTCTTCATTACTAGATCTTACTGATTCCACAGCAGGGAATGGCTTAAGCATTCCCCGGGGAAATACTGTATTCGAAGCGACATCTCTTTGTGAAGGCGGACATCAATGCTACTGGGATTCAGGTGGAACATTTTAAACCTTCAAACGGTAGATACGTTTGAGGACTAAATATGCTCTACCATGTTATAAATAATACTAGCTGGGCCCCGCGGTTTTACCCGCGTAACTATGCTCCGGTGGGTCGGAGTTTGATTTTTTGTAACCTATATTTTAAACGAGCTTATCAACTATTCCTACACAAGGTTTCAGCCAAATCCGTTCAGTAGTTTTTACGTGAAAGTGTAACAAACATCCATCCATCTATACTTACAAACTTTCACGTTTATACTATTAATAGGATAAACTGAAGATGAAACATAACATAACATACTAGTTTTTACCTGCCGCTTGGCATTCAAGACAATATCCCTATGTAACTTCTAATATTTCCAAGATTATGAGTAGGTACAAAGTTTCATGATGATCGGTTAAGTCGTTTTTGCGTAACAAACAAACTTACATTCAGATAAATAATATTAGTATGATGTTACTCCTTGACTACCCAGCTTTTCAGAAGAAACAATTTGGAAATCAATCCAGTATTTTGCAAGATATACTATTACGATAATAATTGCAAATCAATACTTACCGTGTTACCGTGGGAACCTCATCATTAAATATAGCCAATGACCCCACAAGCTTAACCTCTTTATAATATTAGAATAGATTAGAGAGAGACTATATAAAACATTGTACCCTACAAATGTGATCGAAATCCTACTAATATTATAAACGCGAAAGTTTGTAAGTATGGATGGATGGATGTTTGTAACTCTTTCACGTAAAAACTACTGAATGGATTTGGCTTAAACTTTGCAAGGGGATATAGTCCGGTCAATATAGACATTTGAAATAACATTAATTCCCGGAAAGCTGAAACTTTGTGGAGAGCTTGGGTTTACCATGAGAAAGAAAGTTTTAAAAGTCCCCATTAATCCCATGTGCGCTACAAAAGTTATTCGGGGTCAAAGGTCAAAATTTCATTTTATTCGAAAACAGTAAGTTTTATCATCACCATTTCTGAGATATATATATATATATATATGTATATATTTCTTTTGAGTGTATATTTTTAGAATTGTATAGTTTATAGTATACATAAAAGAGATACAAATAGGCACTTTTATTTGTGTTAAGTGCCTGGCAATGTACCTACAAGGCATATATGTGCATATCATGTATAACGTGTCTCACACCATTTCTGAGATATCGCGATCGTAAAATCGGGATAGGTCAGAAATGGTGACTCTTGGAAAAAAAATTACAAGAGCATTTTTTTAGATAATTTTATGATCGACAACTTTGCGTAAAGTATTTTTTCGATAAAACTTACAGTTTTCGAATAAAATCCAAAAAACTTCAAATGTTGACCTTTGACCCCTAATAACTTTTGTAGCGCACATGGGATTAATGGGGACTTTTAAAACTTCCTTTCTCATGTTAAGCCGAAGCTCTCCACGAAGTTTCAGCTTTCCGGGAATTAATGTTATTTGACTACTATTTTTATGTCTAGATTGACCGGACTAATAGTTAATCAGCTTTATTAACATATAGGCTACCAAAAATCACGCTCCGACGCGCAGCTAGTTATATATATGTTTGACCAAACAAATGAGGCTTTGATACGTGAATGTTTAATTTTCTGTACCATCAGTTTCGATGCTATTTTAAAAAGTGTTCAACAAAATTAAATGATACAATTTATCGGTGTCTTACCAAATAAATATACTTAATCTTAATATCTATCGAACTCGTTTCATTCAGACATTTCTTATTACATGTCAAACGAAAAATTTTTGTGTCCTAAAGTTCTTAGATTTCTTTGTGTCAAATAGCGTCCTATTCAAATCAAATCGACACTTTTGAATATACATAAATTGATAAAATTAATTACTATGTGGTTTCCAGCTTAGAATAGACTACTCCATGACTTCCCATGGGTGTCGTAAGAGCGAGTAAGGGACTTGATGGATGGGCAGCAGGGTCTATCAACTCAGAGTAACTTTATATCTTACTGCGATCACCAATCCGCCTGTCAAGCGTAATGGATTAATAATACTGGCTTACCAAGGATTATATTAAGAAGGGCCATGTTCAGCAGTGGATTAAAAGGGCTGTTGATGTAAAGTTACACGCAATACGTTGATTTAAACAAAATTTCAAAACACTTATTGACTTTTCGGCTTCTGGTGGTCATATTATGGCAGTAGAGCAAACTTTGATTTTTATGAAGGCCTCAGGACCGCTAAAGCTTTTTCTAATACATTTATTAAAACTTTCCGTTGTTCACGTTTTTTTTCTCCCGTCAAGGGTTAAAACAATTTTCTTTAGACAACATTTTAATTTCTCGGCCGAAGCTAAATTAGTTTTCGTATCGGTACTTAAAAGTTATCGGAACCGCAAAATTTTCTTGGGCTGTTTATATTTATTTCATGTTTCAGTAAATATGAGTCAAGCTATAATACTGGTATAAGCCTCCCCTCTTTGATCCACCCCTGTCATTCACAACAAGAATACATTTTGTTGGTAATGATCCGATGTAGATTTTTTATTGCATGGGTTTTGCGAAGATCTAAATTTAAAAGATGATGAGAGAAAGATTTGTATTGCGTATTTATGTAGCAAAATTATTGAATTTGTTAGTGACTAATGAAAATAAAGTGATTTAAAATAAAGAAATATTTTAATGGTCAAATGTTTTAATAACCTGCTAGAATGATGCATAAATTAGTAGAAAACTGACAGATTATAAGAAGATAAAGTGATTTCGCTTCTTTTCGGACGGCCATATGTAGTTCGCCTCGAGCCTCGTATTTTTTAATGACTACAAGCAGAATTTTGCACACTAGTAGTATTCATGTTAACCCTTCGTGCTAAGATAAAATACTTGTGTGACGAATGGGTTCACGTCTGTGGGAAAACGGGATTGAACTCGCAGCCTCATTTTAAGTCCATCGCCCTATATAACTATTGGGCTAAGGCCGCTTCTGCTACTTCACCAGGCATTGTCATGCTCTGCAAGATAGGGGATATGACGATTCTCAATTTTTCGTTTAAAAATACAACTCCTTCACGAGATAAATCAAAACCAGGAAGGGATGACCCCTTCCTGAAGTAGGAAATGCTGCCAAAGGTCTTTTTGGAAAAAAATAATAATATTACACAATATTTTTTATTTCATGAGTCCAAAAAGTAGATGATTTAACAATTAATTATAATTAAGTTCCAAGGGTTAGTCAAATTACATTGAAATTCAATCTTTAGTAAATTATTAATTTGTAAAAGTCATTTAGTAACTTGCAATTATATTTTATTCTTCAGTAGTTTAGAAGATTACTGAAGAATAAAATATAATAATAATTTATGTCAAAGGGTTTTACAAAATGTTCAATTTTAAAGAATAAAACACAAAAACGGAAAGATTTAGAAAAAAACAAAGTTCATACGGAAATGGGAGTTAGGTATAATTATATAAAAATGCGTAAAAAAACAATATTTTAGATTTTAAACTAAACTAGTAAAATAGCAATATTCCTGCCTATTTCCTATTTTCTTTTATTTCATTGTTAAGTTCGAAACACCGCCACCTTAGATAGGTAAATCATTGTTTTCACCAGCTCCGTAAATGCGGGAACTCAGCGGCAACAGAAAGACTGAAAATTGAACTGTTCTATTATAATTCTTTACGAGATACAGTCTAGTGACAGTTAAACATCGGACTCTTAGTAATAGGGTCCCGTTTTTAGGGTTCCGTAGTCCACAAGGAACCCTTATAGTTTCGTAATGTCTGTCCGTCTGTCAGTCCGTCCGGGCTCGTACTCCGCCGTTACTGCACCTGCACTGAAAATTGGTGGAGAGATGTATGTTGAAGATGCAATTTTGATTTATAATACAACTAAAAGTCAATAAAAAAAATAAATTCGACTAGCTCCATCGTATTGTTTGAGAGGTCTCTTGAAATGCAACAAAAACTGCCTTATAGCTATGTACATCAAACCTCCAAGTCTCGAAATAACTGCAAAGTTTAAAAATTAGAGCGAACCTCCTAAACATTTCAAATATTACTAAAATAATTCTAAAAAAATGTGATATATAACTCTAAGTAAATACTTTCAACTAAAACTATAGCGGACTCGGTATCATAGATAGTTATTATTATACAACTCGACCAACTTATGTACTTACAGTCGTCCTAACAAAATGTATGGAGTCGACCGCAAAATGAAATTGAACTTTATTAATTTAAAAATAGGCATTTTAGATAATATGCATGGCTGCGGAACCCTTTCATGTGCGTGCCCGATACGCTCTTGGCCGGTTTTAGTTATTCTTTGGGTACGGAACCCAAAAAAACATTAAAAGAAAAAAAGCGGGCCATCTAGTTTGTTACAAAGCTATAATTTTACCCCAATCACCAACCATGAAAGTCTATTTATCGATAGTAATACAGTAATATCTAAAACGCCGACATTTCTAGTGTGATCATGCCCGTTCGATATGCTATTATCATAAACAATGCTTCGATAATTGGTACCAATGGCTTTAAGTGTTTTAAGGCACGACTCTAATGGGGACTGTTAAAACTATTAAAAAGCAGTTTTCTTCTAATTCACATGTCGATTAAACCACTGTTTAAGGTTATAGCAGCTCATTATTGGTCACGTACTGTACACTGTAGGTACATTATATTATGGGACTTATAAACCAGACATATCTAGCAACTGATTCTGTTTTGTTAGCAAATGGTATTGACTTACTAAGAAAATAATCTTTGATTTTACACAAGTACTTTTTGTCTGGTGCGGGAATAGAACATACGAACAACGAGAATTAAGGCGGAAACATAACACAACACAACAACTATAGACCAGAATCACACTATGAACACGTCGGGTCGCGTCGCGTCGGGTGTTCATAGGTGATTGTGGTATATATAAAACTCAACAAGCATCGCGTTTCATCGGGTCGCGTCGCGTTTCAACAATATGTTTCCGCCTTTAAAGTAGCGAGACTTCATATCTGGCTAGGCTATTCTATGTTCTGGATGTCATACATTGCAATTACCGATGCCCAAATTACTGGCATTAAGCGTTGCAATCAGGGGTTTTAGAGTGTAAACATCCTCTTCTTGTGGTATAATTAGTATATCAGCGCTAAACTCAGTATATCAAAACTAAAAATTTTCAAGGGTTTTGTACAGAAATAATGTTCACAGAACTTATTAAGTCTTCACTCGTGCAGGCTTCTATAAATATTCATTTATTTATTTATTATTTGGGAAACAAACATGAATAACCAAATAAAGGTGTAACACAATCTATATACATCTTCCACATATAGTTTATTTACTAACAAAATTAGAAGCAACGGTTGGTGAGACAAAAAATGCGAGAAATTCTAGTTGCCCCTTTGATAGATGGCTGTGGAAAATCATGGGATTCTAATGGCCTAGCACATACTTTTTAATGCACGAAGGGATATTCCTAAAAAAACTCAATTCAAATGAATATCCGTATTTAACAAGTTAGTATTTTTATAAATTACAAGCTGCGCCCCCGGTTTTACCTGCGTCACTGTGCTCCAGTGGGTCGGAGCGTGATATTTCGTAGCCTTTATGTTAATCCATCTTATAAACTATATGCATGCAAATTTATGGTAACAAACATACATCCATACATTTTTACAAACTTTCGCGTTTATAATTAGTAGGACTAGCTCGTCCGTGTGAAATAGTAGGCTGGTTGATAATTAGCCTATGGCATTCCTCGTTAAATGGGTTGTCTAACATTGAAAGATTTTTTCTAATCAGACTAGTAAGTCCTAAGGCTCGGCGCAAATGGGCCACCGACCACATCCAACGGTGGCCAGCGACAGCCACTTTACATACTTTTCCATATATTTTGTATGCGCCGCACACGTGTAGCCGGTGGCGGCCACTCGCTACTTTATGAAAAAGTATGTGAAGTGGCTGTCGCTGGCCACCAGTAGCTGTGGTCGGTGGCCCATTTGCGCCGAGGCTTAGATTATCTTGTTTAATCAAACAAAGAAACCTTCCAGGTTTATAATAATATGTAGTATTCCTATATGACAGCCTCCGTAGCGTAGCAGTATTTGGCTCGCTTTAAATCTCGGAGGTCGTGGGTTCGATCCCCACTCCGGACAAGGAAATCTTTGTGTTAATTCTAAGATTTCTTTCCGGGTCTGGTTGTTTGAGGGACTACCCTCCGTGCCTCGGAAAGTACGTTAAGCCGTTGGTCCCGATTGTTATAACATCATCTATAATAATCGTATATCAAGGAACGGGCAGCAGCGTTTCCTTGTATGGTACAACATAATACTGCAGTTACCAATCCGCCTGCCAAGCGTGGTGACGATTGTAAATACCCTCCTCTGGGAGGAGGTCCATGTTCAGCAGTGGACGTAACTAAGATGTTTGCAAATAGTGTGAATCGATTAATGTCAGTAATTAAGTCATGCTGCACCATTTTTTGATACCAATCACATTAACAAGCTACTCAATAAATCCCTTTCACAGTTGCAATTTCAAACTCAGCTAAATTGTTTTCAACACTAATCGGATTCCTCGAACACATCCGGGCACCCATTTGACACAACTTTGCAAAGCAAAACCGGAGCAACTGTAATTGTAATTCAAAGAACTTGGCCGGACCGTAATCCGATTGCATATTGCATAGTAACACTGCCGGCGCGGCGAGGACATTTACAAGAAAACCTTTTACTTAGACAAGTCTAAGGTCTTGTGCTAATGTGTTGGTCTGATTCAATAAACAAATAAAAATAGAAACATAAGATGATCACGAAAACAAAAACATAACATGGTTAGACGTTCTTTGTAACTTATAAAATACTTTTGCGCGTTCTTTCACCCACGTAACTCCCAATTCCGTTGGAGCTTCATAATGAAATATAGCCTTAATAAATAAATTGGCTACCTAACACAAAAAAACATCCAAATCAGACCACGTTCAAGCTAACCACAAGCGTTATACAAGCTTTAAATTGCTGTTCTTTTCATTTTATTGTAATAAAATAAAATAAAATAATGATAAGTACCTATGGCAAATGTAGCTTTTTCTGGTATATACAATATTCTATTGAAACGTGTATACACGTTTCAATAGAATATTCCGTTATTTTAATACATACTAAATACTGATTCAATACATATATTGAATCAGTATTTAGTATGTAATAAAATAACGGAATATTCTATTGAAATGTATACACGTTTCAATAGAATATTGTAACGGAATATTCTATTGAGCGCACAGTCTTGTAATTAAGTCCACTATCCAAAATAAAAATGTATCCGCCCCCACCGCTTCTGTAGAGAATACTACAAACCGAAATAATTTCTTTTATATATTAAAAATACAAGCGCATCAACGCCTACATCTACTTTAGGAATAATATTTCTATTCGTATATATTGATAAAACATTTTAGCAAATATTTGTGTAATACTTATTTCAACGGCTACAAGGTCTGGACTGCTATTGAAAAGGATATTATACAGTTGCCGGTCCGTATATTTCATCATCATCATCAGCCCATATAACGTCCACTGCTGAACAAAGGCCTTCTTCCGAGAAAAGGTTTTGCTATAGTCAGTTAAATGTCTGTCCAAAAATAACATGACACAGTTTCAAAATCATTTTAATCTGTAAATGTAATGTTGTAGAAATGACATAGTACCAAAAATAAATATTTGCGCTCAGAATGGCTCAGATTTTGTAACGATATCTTTATTCTTCTGTGAGTGTGTATGTCACTGAACTTCTCTCAAACGACTGGACCGATTTTGATGAAATTTTTTGTGTGTGTTCAAGGGGATCTGGGAATGGTTTAGATTCACAATTTTGTCCGCTGGACAATGTTTTTTTTCATTAATTTTTAATTTATTAGTAGTTGCCTGAAAACCCCTTAAAACAGCCTTTTTCTTTTTCCCATACAAACGTTTTCTAACTAAAATGTAGAGTCAATTTGAGCTTTATTTTTTTGCTAAGATTTTTTAGGGTAGGTGTAGGGTAGGGTAGGGGTAGATTAGGAGTAGGGTAGGGGTAGGGTAGGGGTAGATTAGGGGTAGGTGTAGGGTAGGGGTAGGGTAGAGGTAGGGTAGGGGTAGTGTAGGGTAGGGGTAGCGTAGGGTAGGGGTAGTGTAGGGTAGGGGTAGTGTAGGGTAGGGGTAGTGTAGGGTGGGGGTAGTGTAGGGTGGGGGTAGTGTAGGGTAGGGGTAGTGTAGGGTAGGGGTAGTGTAGGGGTAGGAGTACCGCATAAACGAAGTCTCTACGGCCCAGTTTATTTTATACAAATGTTTAGGTCTTTTATGTATCGATTGAGGCAGTACGAAGTCTGCCGGGTCAGCTAGTATTATAATAAAACTCTGCAACATCCAACCCATTGGATAAGTGAGGTGATAGTCATTATGACAAAACCTCACTGCACAAACTATGAGCCTTTTTTTATGATCTGATAAATAAAGTAACATGTCCTGTTGACATGTGATATTTGTACTGTGGATTTCAATTATGATGTATAGGTCCACTAAGACAAGATTTTGTAAAATTCGAGACCCATTAGTGGGCGAAAAAGGGGGGAATTAACCTAAAAAGGTTCTACGGGACCAGTAATTACGGGTGAAACCGTGCGCGGAAAGCTAATGCTCCGAAAAACCAATAGATATATAACTTCCGATTAAAATTTACTGGCATTAGTTTACAAGCTGTAGATACCGTAAATATCCAAAGATTGTGAGAACGAGACCCATTTATATAATACGTTAAAATTAAAACGAGTGCGATTACACGAAGTTTTTGACTGTGACATATTTATTTACAATAGTTAGTTATAGTCTTAAAATAGTAGATTGTTTATCTAGGGAGCAAACAACTATTTTAAAGGCGAGTGTGTTTTTTTTAATCCAGAGCGGAGCGAAGGATTCTAGAGTAGAATCCCGAGCGGAGCGAGGGATTCTTTGCTATAATCCTGAGCCCAGCGAGGGATTAAAAGTATGTCACTCGAGCTTAAAATAGTGTTGCTCCCGAGGTGGACACTCTACTTTTTATCATATTCTATGAGAAAATAAGTAAGTGCAACTTATGAACAAGAATTTATTTACGTACAATGAAGAACCATAAGACATAATAATACTTTCACTTGAGGAAGACGCACTCATTTTTTATAATTCTAAAATCTGAATATGAATCAACTACGAACGAAAGCAGAATGCATTTAATTTCGCGCGTTGTTTATTTTTCATGAACTTTTTTTAAATTTGGCGCGCTCGCAGTTTTTCTGCCAGTCACATATTCAATACATTGTTCCCGCATGGTTTGTGATTCACCTCTTTGCTGATTGAAAAATTATTAACAATATCCACATTCCAAATTCAAATCAATTTTGGTCCCTAGGGATTAATGAGCTATTTTGGTCCCTGTTTACGAGGAATAAACTAGCTCTTTTTGAATAGATGTGATAAAAAATACATTTTACAACTGTAACATGTTTCATAAAAATATGAAATGTAAAAATAATTTATTTTGTTGTGTTATTTTCATATATTTACAGTTAAGTTTATCTGAGGTATGAAGGAGCAGTTAAATTTATTCCACAAATATTGCTTATCTGTTATCTATTAAAATTAAAAAAATCTATTAAAATTAAATTATTTCCATTGAATAAATGCTATCTAACTGTTTATCAGAGGATTGAAATTTTTTCCCTTAGAATTTTATACAAATTGATGATTGACCTTTGCGTATGGCTCTTAAAAACCGACCAATTTCAGAAAACATGCGCTATTCACTACTACTAGCTAGCGGGCGATTGAAGCTTGGGTATCAATGAATAATTCTCCAGTTCTGAATAAATTACTAATTTATCTGGCAATGCACTCACTCAAAAGCAACACAAACTCAATTGCGTGCACACATAATTGTATTATTCAGAGCCTAATACCAAATTAATTCATAACATTACCAGCTTAACCGTACAGGCTGTTGGCAGACCATAAACAAAATTTATCAGTTTTTAATATTTCAGTGTCTTTGTATGAAATCTTTAATTATATTAAAAGTCGTATTTGATAGAATATTAATAACTTAATTTGTTAGCTCCAAATTAGAAGACAAATTTATTTTAATGATAAATCAGGTTTTTAATTTGTGTTAGAGTTTTTTGATATGTAGTTGTAATTTTATTTAATTACATTGAATACCCCTAAGCATTCATAAGGGAAGGGGAAGTAATTTTAAAATTGATGATTTAACTGAAAATGTATGGCTTTTGCAATGTTTCCTTTATCTGTGCGGTAAGAAGTTACTTGGTACCCAAATTTCAAGATACTGAGGTTACGGTAAGTACCCTGTAGGTTTTGATTCCCTTGCGAGTGTCGAAACGGCATAAATGTCTTTATCTTTTAATTACATTGACTTAGAAGTTTGATTTTCACAGCTCCAATACTCAGGACTCCCTCCTGAGTATTTGATATGAGTTTCAGATTGATCGCGTATGCGTTCCTGAGAAGAAGCGTCTCGACAGATAGGAGGACAACAAAGTGATATAAGGGTTCTGATTTTTTCATTTTGAGGTACGGAACCCCTTAAAATGATAGTGTATGAAGAGAAATATATATAGACACCAATTTTAATTGAACGTAACTATTTCACGGGAAGATTGTGAGTGTAATACGTACCTACCATTGCATTTTCTCTAACACGTATAAAAAATATATAAGTGTTACTTATATATTTAACTTTCATCAATTTATTGCCATGCCAAATAATGTTGAGTATAACAATATATTTAACATTACTATAATATAGTTTTCCGAGGTCCAAGTTCCACACGGTTACGCAGGTTGTTAAGTTTGTAGTTTTTATAACCTTGTTCGCCTTTACAACCGGTAAAGTTGCAAAAGTCTCGTCGCTAACTTCACAAATGTCCGTTCGGAAAAAAAAAACACACCGAACTATTTTTCCTACCAATTTCTTCATACTATCCTGGGACTAAATATTCTAAATATAGTATGCTTGAATAAATACATAGTGTATTAACACCGTCCCATGTCCCCCGCCTTAGTCGTATAAACCCAGAGTTTACACGATTTGGCTTGATATACGAGCACACACCAATTTATGACATGTCAACGGATCATATTTTTTACAAGGGTTTCCGGGATAACCCTTCGTTCCAGTTTACTTGTGAAAAGTGAATTTTGTTATGTAAGTTAGTTGTGTTTATTGATTTTCGGCATCGTGTTCAATTCTTTGTTTTGATTTTTGTCTTATTTTGGTCATCCACGAGGTTTATATTACTTGACCGGGCAAATAGGCAAGTAAGGCTTACTTGTCTTATTAAATCGTTTGAAAGCTTAAAACAAAGCATCTCGGTCGCTGGCGGCAGGGATTGAGGAATTATGACTTTTCGTTTTTGAGGGACTACCCTAGACTACACTAGTATTGTCTACTATATTGTAGTCTAATGTATAATGTAGCACAGTCTCAGCACGCACAAAGAACACACGTCTCACTCTCGCCCACGGCTCTCATTATACTGACGGGGTACGCTCGAAACGGTGAATTGTATGTATGTTTGTATGATTGTGCATTATACGTCATTTTTATATTTATATAACTACATACACTACAGGCAGTTTTTTTGCGACCGCTCGTTGTGTTAATATACTTACTAGATTATTTGTACTTGGTAGCGCTAGTTACTTACTAGACCTTTGTGAATCCGATTGAGATATGTCTATTTGTGTGATACTTATTAGACACTTATAAGCTCGTACGAGTCAAGTAGTGTTTTGTGTCAGTTAGTAAAGGGCTCCGTGACACATCAATACAATAATAATTGTATATGAACGGTCTCTGACGAGAAGTTTATTATAATAAAACATATAACAACATTTTTTTTTTTTACATTAGTTAACACTAAAATTCTGATTATACTTTGCGGTTTCTGACTTAGAATAGACGACGTTCCTGTGGTATCTTAAGAGGCAACCAAGGGACATACGGCTGATAGTTGGTCAGAAGCATCTATCAGCTTAACCCATGGTGATAACAGCAATATCCCTTGACGACCTTGGCTTGCTAAGGTCTATTAAGATGAGGCTCATGTTCAACAGTGGACGTAAAAGGACTGTTAACGTGAAGTGAAGAAAAAATCTGATTAAAGTGATATCAAAATGTGATACCGTAAATTACTATAACGAAATAAAGCTTGTATTAACATACATCTATTTAATTGTACATATAAGATCCAATATATGACAACTTTAATATTTTTATTTTACAGTTCTCTATTCGTATATTTTTCAATTCCATGAAAGCATGAAGTTTGATACATTGAAATTGTATAAAAACTATTGCAGATCACCAAACAGGAACAAAACGTTTGAAATACACAAATATTCAGGTTTCACTATTTCAAAGGCTAAAAACACACAAAAAGGATCGTGTACATTGAATTCAACTTTGATATAGGTGAAAATATGTAGATATATATATATATTAGAATATAAAGTATTATAATTATATTATAATACTATACTTTTGCCATGTAGTAGAGTTGGGTGATAAAATATAGCGTCACAATGAAAAACACACTGTGATCCGCTGACTAAAGTGATCACTGTGATCTTTCAAGAAGGAACTACATTCCAAAGCAACGTTTGTCGTTTCGTTTTATAGCAATTGCGCCGCAAGTCTCTCTCCCTCTTGAAAAGAAAAGTGCAAACCATTGCCGAATGACAACCTCTAATTGAATCGTGTACCCAATGGTGATCGAAGTGACAACTGTGACGATAACAATCTAAATGAGTGGAACTTGTAACCTCGGAAGCATGTATTTGTGATGAGAGTGACCGACGTGACAGAGACACCATTATTTTTAAAGGTTACTTTCGAGTCAATGGAACGACGGTTACGCTTTCTTCACGCTAGCGCTTGTCCAGCGTAGACGCTCGTGACAACGCGACACACACGTCGCGTCTGCTCGCGCATTGCGAATCTATCGCAATTTTTTATCTTTTTAAGTAATTTTAATGATCAAAAAGTTTAAGATCAATAATTATATATACGTGTAAGGAAAATTGTAGATATACATACCTATATATTATTATATGAGCGGAGGTCATAAACTGTGTATTTAAAATGTTTTGAAAAAAAAAATTTGTCTAATATTGATATATTGAAGCAAATAATTATTATTTCATCTGTCTGTTTTCCCAATTCTTTGAACTCACTACATGACCACACAAGCCGAAATCACGGTACGATAATCCCTCATCAACATCTCCCTGCCCTGCTCCCATTATTAGGGGTTGGAGCTATAAGTCATCCTTTTCTCTATTAGACGTATCTTACGATAATAGTACATAGTTAGGTACTCTTAGTATGTAACAATGAAGTAGTAAATCAAATTTTCGGGAAAACATATAAAGTTAATAAATATAAAAAATATGGCCATTTTAACCGTCTTAAAAATAATGTGTACCTATATGAAATATATGTCTAAGACATAGTTATTTTATCTTTTTTTTTACTGGCATAGAGTGATAATCGTAACCGTAAAATGCGTACCTAAGTAGGTAGTTACGTTACATTGGGTAAAATGATTTATATAAAATTATTTTCAAGACGGTAAATAAAGTCATACAGTGTATGTTAATACTAGCTTGTGTCTACGGGCTAAACACGCATTCGAAACATTCTTCATTCGTGATCCACACCTATTGGTCTTAGATTGATGATATTATTATATAGCCTACCTATAGACTTTCTTGATACGGGCTTTTTTTATTTCAATCGGACCAGCTGATCTGCAATCCCTATTTCAATCTGTATAATATTAGTATAGATATGGCATATTTTTTACAGCCTACGTAGCGAAGCGGTATTTGGCTCGCTTTAAATCTCGGACCTCGTGGGTTCGATCCCCACACCGGACAGAAAAACATTGTGTAAATTATATTATTTCTTACCGAGTCTGGTTGCTTGACCGTCCGTGCCTCGGAAAGTACGTTAAGCCGTTTGTCCCGATTGTTATAACATCATCAATAATATAGTATATCAGGAAACGCGCAGCAGCTTTTCCTTGTGTGTTACAACATAAAACTGCGGTCACCAACCCACCTGCCAAGCGTGGTGACTATGGAAAATACCCATCCTTGGGAGTAGGTCCATATTCAGCAGTGGACGTTATACGGACTGATGATGATGCAGATGATGATATTTTTGCACGGCTTAGTGATTAAGAACCAAAAAAAAAATCTATGAATTACGTAGAAAATTACACGATATTTTGTACTGTTAAAGGGATGGCTTATATTTTAAAAGCTCCTTATATTTTACTCTACAAAAAGTAGTCTTCTTGTAGACTTTCGGCGTTCCAACAATATCCTTACAAATTACAGCAATCCATCGCCTTGTTTTGACTTAAGAGAAAACAACCCTGCATACCTACTTTTATATATTGTTATCTATACTAATATTATAATATAAGCCTCCATAGCGTAGCGGAATAAGCCTCGCCTTAAATCTCGTCCTAGGTCCTAGGTCGACTCCAATAAGGACAATTATTCATTGTGTAAAATCAAAGATTATGTTCCAAGTATGGTTGGTTGAGGGGCTACCCTCCGTGCCTTGGAGAGTATAAGAGTATAATCAGATAACGGGTATCAGCGTTTCCCTATGTGCTACGATATAATACCGCGCTCACCAACCCGCCTGCCAAGCGTGGTGACTATGGTAAAAACCTCCTTAGGGAGGAGTCTTACATTCAGCAGTGGATGTTATACGGACTAATTGATGGTGATATATTTACTTATATTTATTTAACCTTTTGCACAATGATAGAACATGGCGGACTTAAGGCGCGGTGAATAGACGACTTTTACGTATTAGTTTTGTCACTGTTGCTCCGCGTAGAAATGAAAGAGAAGCGAAGAGACGCCGCGATGGCGCAACGTTTCGTTGGACTCGTTCGAGTTATTAAATACATTAATCCTTGCAAATATCTTATTCCAATCGATAAATAAAAACAACAGTTCTCTTTATTATTATATATTACATCACTGTTATTAATATTATCAAGATTTGTTTATAAATAATACAGTTACAATTGCTACAATTTCAATTTAAATGGTTATTTTATGGTTTTTTTTTTATCGAGAAAATTTACCGAAAACGTGTTTTGAACACAATGGTCCCCCCATAAATATGATCAAGATTAACATATATTTTTTTAGCTGCTTTAAAATGTAAACATTTGGCTAAAAAACTGTTTTCTGAAGTCTATTTTGACTAAGTACAGCGCCTTAATGCCATAGGCATTTTCTACCAGTCAACCATAGGGTGGTGCAGAGAAAAAGTGATAGGTGCACAGAAGTAATAGATAATTAATTTACTACCGTACTGGTAGGCAAAAAAATAATTACGTAGTATTTAGATATTAAATTTAATATTATATATTTAGAGAAAGCGACTTTGTTTTATACTATGTTAGGACAACATCCTAATAAAACACCACAACATAGTATAAAACAATGTCGGTCCGTCCCTATATCCCTATGTCCCTATGTATGCTTTAATCTTTAAAACTACGCAACGGATTTTGATGCGGTTTTTTTTAATAGAGAGAGAGATTCAAGAGGAAGGTTTATATATATGATACATTAGCATTGTACCCGTGCGGAGCCGGGCGGGTCGCTAGTATATAACAAACAAACTATGCAGCTTTATAATATTAGTGTAGATGAAATTTCATATTGTACGATATAAAATAAGTCATGTTAAAATATTTTTTTATACTGTAACTATGTTCAATATTAAAGATTCTCGTACGATACATGTATATAATGGAACCAGTAAATGGTTTACATATGAATAAATAGAGATACCTCTTTTATAAAAATAAATTCAGTACAATTTCGCGCGCACGCCAGCTTTTAATCCAGGCCATCGATTACCTCATTGGTATCTGTGTCAAATATATAATGTTAATATACCTAAACGAAGTATAAAATTTCACATGTGGAAACATCTATCATCATCATCATCATCATCGGCCCGTATAACGTCCACTGCTCGACGTGGGCCTCTTCCCGAGGGAGGGTTTTTGCCATAGTCACCACGCTTGGCAGGCGGATTGGTGACCGCAGTGTTATGTTGTGATACACAGGGGAAACGCTGCTGCCCGTTCCCTGGTTCGCTTGTTGTTATAGATGATGTTATAACAATCGGGACCAACGGCTTAACGTGCTTTCCGAGGCACGGAGGGTAGTCCCTCATCCAACCAGACCGGAAAGAAATCTTAGAATTTACGCAAATATTTCTTGTCCGGTGTAGGGATCGAACCCACGACCTCCGAGATTTAATTTGGATAACCACCCTCATAAAGGTCGCATGGAGTCAGTAAATGCAGGCCGTTAGCTGTTGTGGCTAGTTAATCGTTCCCGCTGGAAATCGATAGGGGAGGCCTTTGTTCAACTGGCTGATGATGATCATTTGTAAATTCTTTTATCTTTGGATAGCCCATTTATCAAGGAAGGCTATAAGTTATTTTTCATTATGTAGTTCCTACGGTAACAGGAGTAGCACGTGTTAAACTGTGAGCGGGAAGCTAGTTTTTTTTTAATATAACTAGGTTTTAAGTTCTCGCTGAAACATTATACAATGATGTGATACCTTAGTCTATTCTTTCTCTTTTTCTTTCATTAAAAAATAGTGGGTGGCTTTGGCTTTATTCCCAACGTAAGCTCTGCTGTCGGACGTAATAACATCGAGGATTTTTATTACACTGGCTTTATAAAGAAGTTTTAACCGCATTGGCTGTTGCCAAATACTATTCCCTTTTTTCGGACGGATATATGTAGGTAGCCCTGAGGCTTTTGCTACTTCACCCTGTGGCACTTGGACCTCGGCTCAGGGCGGTCGCTGACGGAGAGATTGAGAGATTATGGCTTTTAGTCTACGAGGGCATCGGAAGGTTCTTAACTAAGGGTCGGGAGGGCGAGTAAGGATCGCGTCGCGTTCCCGGGCGCTCTCTTCTACGGCAGGTTGGATAGAGTGGTCTCTCTGTAGTGGTGCTAGCTTCTTGCAGTCTCTGTACTGCTAGTTGGTAAGTTGTGATCTCGTAGTCCGGGTCGTCCAGGACGCCCCGAGGCCGACGGTGTTTACGATGCTTTGTAGCCAAAGGCCAGTAGTCGGATGCTAAAACCAAAGGATTTGGGTAAATTACTGTTCAGAGGAGACAACATGCATACATACATATCGCAATCGTATAGGCGGCCGAATCGTTTCACATTCTCAACCGTGACTAACAAATTATACTTAAGGGTAATCGATTTAAGTAATCACCTATTTAGGCCCTCAGGCTACAAGATATAAAATTCAGTAAGAAATCAAAGGTTGTACTGTCGACCTAAGGCTAACGCCACATTGAAGACGGCTTACGCCAGTTGCTCGAGCGTGCTGTTACAATGTGAAGGTTTAAAATAAAACATTTTAATTATAGAATTGTTTATAGCACACTTATTACTTATAGAATAAAGTGACTGGTATATTTTATGAATGATCTGGTCGGAGATTGTAAGAAGATTGCTCGAGCTTTGAGAGACTCGTCCCAATTGGCAAATTTGCTGAACTGTCAGTTTTATTAGGCAGAGGGGAATAGGGCTGTAGTCAACTATACTGCCTACATCTTAGGGTTGTATCAAAGCGGTTGACGCAAGCACTTATTAGCGTTAGGCCAGTTTGCCACCAGAGATGAGCTATGCAGCTATGCTAGGATATGAAACTAAATGACTCTTTCCATTTATGCTTTGTGTAAGCTATGAAGTTGCATGACCACTTTCAGTCACAAGATTCCACCAGTGCTTTGCTATGTATTACTAGCAGAGTATTGCAGTCTACTAATATTCTTGTTAACCATTCGTGCTTAGCTAAAATGCTAGTGCTACGAGTGAGTTTACGTCGGTAGTGTAATGTGTGGGGATCGAATCGGCGACCACAAGATCACAAATCTGACCCCCCAAGCCATTGGGCTACGGCCATACATACGGAAATGAATATGATTCGTGAATATCAGACGCATCCATAGCAACGTAGCATAGCATATCTAAAAAAGGACTCTGTTGCGGATTGACCAAACTTTTGATAGACATTTATATTTTGTAGAGGCTAGTATTATTTTATTGTCATACTTTTATATTTTAAACATTTTGATAGTTTATAGTATTGTCAAGTCAAAAAAAAATATTGCTGCATAAAAACAAAAGAGCCACGTATGTAAAGGATGTGAAATGTCTAACTACCAATGCTGGCAGAATTGGTACGATTTTTTGCTTTTAATTTGTTTTTGATTTGTGGCTCTTAGGTTTTTAAGCAGTGATAAAATAATATGTAGGTATGTGAAAAGCTGTGTTTTGCTTTGAACTTATTATTGCGGCATGGTTCTCAACATACCCTTAAGATGTTATAACTATGTTGACATATTTTGACAGTCTTCCTATCTCGCAATTGAACTACTATCCCAAGGGTACTACTATTCCAATGCACAGAGTAGCCCCCTACGCTTTTTCGTAGCGTGGTTTAAGATGTTGGTTGCCATTGCAATTATATGTCAAAGATTATTTAGTATAGTAAAACTCTTTATTAACACGAATAAAAATTGCGACGTAATTTCAAAATTGCGGTGAAACATTTCTATTATTTTGGGCCAAAAACCATAACGCAACCGATACACTCACGAAAAGGATAGGTAGGCAGGATTTTAGTTTGCCGATTTGAGCTGCAATGCCATGCTGGCCGACAACTGCGAATGTTGCCACAATATACATTTAAATCTGCATATTGCATGAAATGCAAATATGCAGATTGATAATAAAATCGACTGCACCGGTGGCTCAGTGGTTACGGTAGTTGCTTCTGGGACCTGGTGTTCTGGGTTCGATTCCCACCCGGGACAATTATTTGTGTGAACCACAAATAATTGTTCTGAGTCTGGGTGTACTTTGTGTCCGTGAAATGTATGTTTGTAAAGTCCCCCGCGACACAGGGATTTATTTCCCTAGTGCGGGAGTTGTCTTTTTAAAATGAGAAATAAAAAAATGAGAATTATATTCATCCATCTCATATCAGAATTAAATAAAAACAGATTCCCTTCATTATAATGCTTATGTCACGAGTATACATTTAATTCCCCCATTTATGTGGAGTTTACCTGCCAAGAGGGGCATTATAGCGCCCATACGTGCCGTTTTTATATGAAAAAATCAGCCATTTCCATTTCGAATTGCCACTTAAGAACACCGTATGTAAAGCAAGGAAAATGTGTAATGGTACTGTGGCATGCGGCTGATAAAGTTATAACGGAGTTTAAGAGTCCATTATTAATAAAATAAAGTGTCATCATGTATCAAGTTTACATAAAAAATGTAGTAAACCTATATATACATTTTTTGTCTTTCATTACGAACATTAAATGAAGTACCAATTAAAATGGTCCAGTGAGATATGGTGTGAATAATAATTACGGACACCTTTCATTAAATTTATGAGAGATGTTAAATTTTATTGGCGTTGCAGATCAAACAAAGACAAGCCTTAAGTGGTTATGCCTCAAAAAAGGAATTTATGAATAAGGATTAATTCACAATGCAGTAACCAGTAAAATTAACATCAGAATAACTGTTTTTTAATTTTTATAACTTTTATGCTAGTATTTATTTAATCCAACAAAAAAATTAATCCACTAAAGATTAACTTAACATTTACTGTAGTTTTTTTTTGTAAAATACACCGTTATGTATTTTTCAGTCGTTGGCTACATTACAATAACATAATACAAACAAGAGGTGTTCAGTTCACGAGTACACACATTATAATTCCGTATACCTATTTCAATAAAGTAGATAAAAGCGAAATTTTTATCTCACCGCACCGTGTTTTCATTTAAAGATTAATAAAATGTTGGTTTCATTTCGGAAGGACATTTATGTAGTCATCCACGAGGCTTTTGCTACCAGGTATAAAGGCGAGCGGGGTTCCAGCCTTACTAAATGGTTTAAAACTACAAGTTAGTATCCTGTGCAAGAGGGCGCCCCTTGTGGATTTGGAACTCAGCGGTCGCAGGAAGGAAAGAAGAAGGAATTATGTTTTTGATTTTTTTTAGAGAAGTTGAAGTTGTACAATAGTTCTTCGTTACAGTTCTCGGGTCTCTCGGACTTCATGACATAGAACAGACAAGAAGAAACCATAAACATATGTGACAATAATCTATGTTAAATTATTTAAAATTCAATTATATTTTGACTGCACTGTCTTCTTTATTGACGAACTATTCTAAAAACTCTGACATTGCTAAGAAGACATTGTAAAACAAATATAGTCACGTCATTTTGAAATATTGCAATTCCAGGATGCATGTAAAATGTAAAAAAGAAAACTATTGTTACGAATTGGGATGGAGCAGAAAAAATATAGCAATAACATTATTTTCAGACCACCCTGCAGTTTTTCAATTAATATTTTATAAAAGACTGACACTTTTTGTTTGCTGCTTTTACATTTTTTATTGAGGTAACCAAAAATGTATTTATAACTTAAAATATGACGTAATATTTAGTATGTACTGTATGTGAAATTAAGGTAAATGAGTAATCTTGCGCGCTCGGCTAGATACCGCCATCGTACTTGACAAATGCGGCAAAGAATAGGTAGGTACCCGAGCCTGTCACGCTCTGTGCAAGAAATAATAGTCTTAATATTCGTTATAATCGAAGTAATATTTTACGTAGTAAACTGTCTAAAAATAACACTTCAAGAAAAGAGAAGGACATCAGGCTCACACAACATCGGTACGGTATACACAATACAATATTGAATTACCACATTTAGGGAGGTATGGTTTTTAAATTATCGTGGAATCATTCATTTATTTATCTAAGCAGTTAGCTTAAAATAGCAAAAAAAGAAAAGCAACATTTCCATTTCGATTACAATAGTTATCGAAATCGAAATTCAACTGCCACATAAACAATATATTCCTTTGCTCAGTTTCAATTTGGGTAACGGAAGTGAAAAATGTTTCCTTACTCCGGAAGGTACTCAACACTGTTTGTAAAGCACTTTTAAAATGAATTTATCAGTTGCGGACAACAGGTGTTATGTGATAATGGGTAAATAGCCTTTGAATTTGTTATGAAGCCTTGGGCAGAGAAGGAAGCCTTGTGACATTGAGAGACGCTCTAATTGTGATCAGATGTGATTACGAGAACACTAGTTCCGTTTGGTTGTTTTAGTATTTATATGTGTAAAAAAATTATAGTACAAATATTATTGTCAAATATGAAACTGTGCTGATAAGTAAAATCGTTTAAGTAATCGTTAATTCGTTTAATTTTGTAAATAAATGGGGCTTAGTGATATTTATATCCTACTAATATTATAAATGCGTAAGTATGGATGGATGGATGGATGTTTGTTACTCTTTAACGCCAAAACTTGAACGGAATTGGCTGAAATTTTGCACTGGGATAGGTTATATGCTGGATTAACATGTGGGCTACAAAACATCCCGCTCCGACTCACTGGGGCAGAGTAACGCGGGCGAAACCGCGGGGCGCAGCTAGTCATCTATACAGGGTTATTTGTAAAACACCGGTAACCTCTCAGGACTATATTACTAACATCATAAACAACAACTTTTGTTCTACGACTTTTTACAAAACATAATACATTTACCAAAAACAAACCTTCAATATTTCGTTGTCCTATCTAACACATTTCAACTCTGTATTTTGCTGTACCTAAATACATTGCCGCGCACTGTCTGCTTTCTTTTGCTTCGCATAGACTTCGTAACATTTAGAGCGTTGAATTTAAATATTTTTATTTTTGTGTATAAATCTGATGAATTAAAATACTCGTATTATCAATTTTTAAAAGTCATAGAACAAAAGTTGTTGATTATGATGTTAGTAACTTAGTCCTGAGAGGTTACCGGTGTTTTACAAATAACCCTGTTTATTAATACGTGAAACAAAAAAAATTAACTCTTTCTCACGATAATTGCGCGTACGGAGGAATATGAAATTCCGCACACTTATTGTTTATGTCAAATATGTTGAAGCGCATAATAATCATCACCATCATCATAATAATGGTTAATGAAAATTCAAAAAAATCTGAAAGATAGCCTAAATTGACATAAATGATTATATCAACGTCTATAAAATAGTTACAACTTTGTTGAACGTAGCTTAACTTAAGCTAGGTCTATTTTGAGCTCGGTCCCGACCTATATGCGGACCAGTACGGGTTCCGCCAGGGTCGGTCGACCGTGGACGCGATTGCTAGGGTGCGGGAGTTGTCGGAGGAGGCGACCAGCCGGGGAGAGGTGTTGTTGGCGGTGTCACTCGACATCAAGAACGCCTTCAACACCCTCCCGTGGGCCTGTATACTGGAGGGCCTTAGGCACCACGGGGTGCCCAGGTATCTCCGGGTATTAGTGGGTCACTACCTTCAGGATAGGGAGGTAGTGTACCCGATGTCCGGCGGAGGGACGGGTTGTTGGGCTGTCTCTCGCGGTGTTCCGCAGGGGTCGGTATTGGGGCCGCTCCTGTGGAACATCGGGTTTGATTGGGCGCTGCGGGGGCGCGTTCTTCGGGGTGTCAGCGTAATTGCATACGCTGACGACACCCTCGTGACCGCCCGCGGCGCCGACCATCGGCGGGCGACTATCCTGGCCACTGCTGGAGTGGCGCAGGTGGTCGCCCGAATTCGTTGTTTGGGCCTGCAGGTGGCACTCCATAAAACCGAGGCCCTTGTTTTCCATGGGCCTCGGCGGGCGCCGCCCGCAGGCACTCACCTTGTAATTGGTGGTGAAACCATCGCTCTCGGGGACAAAATGCGTTACCTTGGCATTGTCCTCGACAGCAGATGGAATTTTAGGGGCCACTTTGGACAGTTGGCCCCGAAGTTGGTGGCGACGGCAGGTGCTCTCGGGGGTTTGCTGCCAAATCTTGGCAAGCCCGGGTGCATCTGCCGACGGTTGTATTCGGGCGTGATCCGCTCCATGGCTCTATACGGCGCCCCCATTTGGGTTGACGCCCTGGATAGGCGAAACGTGGCCCTGCTGCGACGTCCGCAGCGGGTCATGGCCATCAGGGCGTCCCGAGCCTACCGCACGGTCGCCTTCAATGCGGCCTGCCTCTTGGCGGGTTCCCCTCCGTGGGATCTGGAGGCGCAGGCGTTGGCCGCCGCGTACCGGCGGAGGTGTGAGGGGGCGCGTTCTGGCCGCGACCCCTTCCCGGAGGGCATTGCACGGTGGCGGAGTGAAGTCCGTCGCCAGACCCTCCGAAGTTGGCAAGAGCGGCTGGAAGCCGCGTCAGGGAGCGGATCGCGCGTCGTGGAGGCGATCCGGCCCCACCTTTTAAAGTGGGCCGGTCGCAAATGGGGCGCGATGTCCTACCACATTGCACAGGTGGTATCAGGCCATGGCTGTTTTGGTCACTACCTGTGCAATGTGGCACAGAGGGAGCCGGATACTCGGTGCCACCACTGCGGGGGCACTGATGATACGGCACAACACACCATGCAGGTGTGTCCGGCGTGGACCGATGAGCGCGCCGAGCTCATTGGAGTCCTGGGTTCCGACCTCTCACTACCGGCCATCATCTCCAAGATGGTCGAGAGTGAGGGGTCTTGGGCGGCGGTTGCCTCCTTCTGTGGACGTGTCATGTCGCAGAAGGAGGCCGCGGAGCGGGTAAGGGAGGAAGATCCCAGTGCACACCCGCTCCGCAAGCGGCGTACTGGCCGCAGACGGCGGGCCGAGACCCGTCGCATGCCGCCTTAGGCTCGGCCTCGGAGAGTAGGGAACATGGGCCCTGCTCCCTCTAGAGGCCGACCCGTGCGGAGGAGGGACGCCTGAGTACTCCGGGCGTCCCGTCAATGGTTATACGGGCCACACACAATGTGGCCCCGGAGAGTCCGCGGCACCACTCAAGCTGCGGACGGCCGCCGTGGGGGTTCACCGGAAATGCAAGCGCTTCTCAGCGATACCCGGTGGCCCTCACACTCATGGCGGAAGAAGGAGTACCCGGGGGGTTTTAGTGGCGGTAGGGTCCTCTCCTCGTGGTATGAGCAGCATACCACGCACTGGAGAGGGCGAGTCCCCACATATCCCACCGCCGTTGTTTCACAACGGCGGTGGTCGAATGCGTAAAAGCATTTCCCCCCGGTCAAAAAAAAAAAAAAAAAAAGGTCTATTTTGAGCAAATCTGTGTTTAAATTGTCACTTGAAGTCTGCAAGATTTTCTTAACGCAATCAGAATTCACTGAAAAAACTATCTTCTTTGTATTTTATTTTTGGAAGAATGTCTTTGTCTATGGTAGTTTTTTTCGTGGCGTAATGCTATAAGTCTCTCTTTAAGTTTTGGGGGTCGTGGGTTAGATCTCCACGTCGGACAAGCTATCATTATGTAAAATTAGTTGACCAAAATAAATCTGTAATCTGTAATCTTACTACCTTTTTTAGTTACTACCTTCTGCCTCGGAAAGCAAGTTAAGCCGTTGGTTCCGATTGATTAAAACATTATATAATGAATTAATTTTGTACCAGGAAACAGGTAGCAGCGTTTCCCTGTGTATAACATCATAATACTGTGCCCACCATCCCGCACACCCGCACGCATAGTGACTATGGCAAAATCTCTTGGTAAAAAAAAAATCCTTGGTACTCTTACCAAGGAAGGATTTGCTATTTTTATTTTTTAATTCGCTATGGGCCTCTGTCCATGTTCAGCAGGGCATGTAAAACGGGCTGATGATTTTATTTTAATTGAAACCTTAGGCAGAAATCGATTTTAATTGCTTTTCTTTCAAAATGTATATTTATAACGACATTTCTATTCTCTGTTCCCTTTAATTTTACTATAATGAGACAATAGTGGATAATACAATATCGGCAAGTACCTCCGCAGTGTAGAGGAACACGTGCGTATTCCCGAGCTCAGCTTGATTAACAATTATCATTATATTATTGCGCTGAGGTGACTACGTATCCATTAGTAAGGAATTAACATCTGCTACGTCAGATGACTTATTAATTAAAATTGTGACGTGCTTGAATAATATTATTTGTTCTAAGACAAATGGCGATATTTTTAAGCTTTTGAAAACAATTTAAAGGCTTATCTGCGTTATCATAAGCCGAGAAAAAAAAGGGTAAAAATTAGTCTTTGCCTCATTTCTTTTTAAAACTAAAATACATTCAAACCAAAAAGCTATACGAATAAAATTTATAACTGTTAGAGTTTAAAAAGAAATTTCCCGATACTCAATACTGAATTACCTTTAAACCTATAATTTACTCACCATTTATTTGGGTTACTTAAACCTATAATTTATTTAGGGTAACTGAAATTAGCATATGTCTCTGGTAACTTAAAGTCGAAAGTTAGTCTAACTTTATACTTAAATTTAGCCTGGATTAATGGACTGTCTAACACTAAAAGAATTATTTAAGTCAGATCTGTAGTTCCTGAGATTGCACGTTCAAGCCAACAAACAAACTTTTCAGTTTTATATTAGTACGCGGGTATAACACGCATTTCCGAGGCACGGAGGTATGTTCCTTAACCAACCAGACCGGAAAGTAATCTTAGAATTGACACAAAGATTTTCTGTCCGGCATGGGGATCGTACCCACGACCTCCGAGATTTAAAGCGAACCAAATACCGCTACGCTACGGAGATTGAGATTAAATAATAAAACAATTATATCCAATTTACTAAACATTGTATACAACATAACAAATTAATCATCTGCATATTTCGTAGTAACCAACCAGCTAGTTATCTAGGAATATATAACGATGAAGAAAAAATAAACCATTACTCATGGAGACGACAGCTTTTTCCATTTCCCCTAATAGCCTACATCAATGTAGGTATACCTCAAATACGCCCGGCGGAATTCAATAGATGCCAGTGCCGGACTATTTCTTGAATAAGATATGTTTAATAAATTATTGAATAGAAGCTTTATTTTTAAGAGACTAGATACAGATTGTCAAATTTTTTATATAGAATCGGAATTACCTTATAGAAATTCTGAGGACTATACAAATTCAAAAATATGTCAAACGGTCTCAATAGTGCCCACTCGTTAATCATCATCAGCCCGTCTAACGTCCACTGCTGAACATGGGCCTCCTCCCGAGAAAGGGTATTTGGAACGAGCAGCAGCGTTTCCACGTGTGTTACAACATAATACTGCGATCACCAGCCCGCCTGCCAACCGTGGTGACTATGGCAAATACCCTCCCTCGGGAGGAGGCCCCCATTGATGAATATATAAAATGATATCTAAATATGTTAGGAAGTTGGAATATTTTAAGAAACTGATGTATCGGAAAACAATTTGGAACTTTGTACGTAATTGATTAAATCATGCAATTTCATTATTATACATCTATAATTATTAGAACAAGTTTCGACTCTGTCTGCAGGCAGTCTGCCGGCAGCGAGATATCCGAGGGAACAAAAACTATTTCGCGTAATATCGAATGTGCCATAAAACGCGATAGGAAAGTCGTTGCTTATCTCTTAAACCCAGAGGGCGATGCAGAGGACAATGAAGACGACCTTGAGGCCCTAAAAATATGCATGAACTTGTGTGTGAGGATTAATCTGATTAATGTGGTTTTTGAAGTTAGCTTTCATGTTCATGTTACTCGAGTTTTATGTTTGTAACTTTGTGCTGCGGATAATATTAAGATCATAGAATTGAAGCAAAAGTTTAAAATGATGAATTAACATTTTTGAAACTTTCTTCCTTCAATTTCTACATGAATGGTACTTCTTATTCTAGCTTATGGATGAAAGACCCTGGATTAACTCGTATTATAGCTCTCTCGTATTATTGTATTAATTATAATTGTATTAAATATAATATAAAATATATTATTTACCTTTACTCCAATTCGTGATAGAGGAGAAGAAGTCAGATCAGAGGAGGCCAAATCGAGTGCCATGAGTGGCAAGTCTTCCTTGAGTGGAGGCGATGTCCATCAGCGGACGCTATATGGGTTGATGATTATGATGACCCCAATTCAGGTTTCATTTAAATTCTCATTACACTGTAACAACATTTTTTGATAATAGTTTTAAAAAAAAATCTGTAATAGTATGTTATATTTGTATGCCGATTACTGGCATAATATGTGAAACATTTATGTTTATCTTCCAGATCAATATTATACTATGTTTTTAACACATAAATTTATTCTTATTACGGGTTTCTAAACCTAACGCCTCTAAGATTATTTCTAGCGGCAACTCACATTGGTAAATTGGACTCCAATTCAAGGTATCAGATTAATGAAGCCTACTTCTGGACAGAAGCTTTCCCTCACTTGCTTCATAATGCTCAATATTCTCCTTTCAGCAGTTTACTCCGGCTACTTCAAGTCATCAGCTCATCTTGCGGATGGCATTTTCATTTACGTTTGCCAGAACGCGGTTTCTTGTTTCTTGGATTATTTAATTTTTATTAAAATTCAGAAAAAAACACAAGCTAAAATCTTGCTAGAGGAGATATCTGATCACAGGACTCGCTCTTACCTCGGCCAACGAATAATCTTGGCTATTTTCGCTGTTTTACCGCCTGTGAGTAGCGGCCAAATGTTTTTCTTTGTTATTCAATCCTCTGATAATCCAACAGATACGTAACTGTCCATTAAACTGATCTGGCTATTTGTCAATAAAATAAAAAATTGCTTTTTATTTTTCAATGTTATGTGATCCATCAATTTACTATCGGTGGTATTTTCACTCCTCCATGCTAATCACGTGCCAACGAGACCCATTGATATAATGTGTTAATTCTAGAACGAGTATGAAAACTCCGAAGTATTCAACTATGACATTCTGTCACAGGTCACAAGTTTTTTTTTGTTATTCTACAGTTAAGTTTAGTTAATGCACGAAGGATATTGATTATCTGTTTATTAAAAATGGCAGAATTACGCACTTCATTGATTAAATGCAATTTGACTGTGACTGTAAAGTAGCCCTCAAATAGTTTCAATTACGTAAATATTATTTAAGTAATAGAAAAGAATAATTATTTGTTATAAAGAGTGGTGTACATAGAATATGTAAGTAGGTATATATTGCTATTCGAAGCGGCCGTAGCCCAATGGCTAAGGTATCGGTCGAAGGTTCAATCCCCACTCATTGCACAACCGACGTGTAACTCGAAACTTCTTAAATTCAATTCAGTTTTTTTTTAATAGATAGAGTGATTCAAGACAGATCCCTTATTAGATATTACATTACCAATATCTATAACAAGCTATGCTTAGCACAAGGGGTTAACAAGAATACTAGTACGATGCAAAAACTCTGCTAGAATTTTGTTAAATATATAATGCTAGCTTTTCACGGGTGCAATGTTGTTGTATTATACACTAGCTGCGACCTGCGGTTTTACCCGCGTTATTCTGCTCCAGTGGGTTGAAGCGTGATTTTTTGTAGCCTCTATGTTAATCGAGCTTATTATGTGTAACAATGCAAAGTTTCAGCCAAATCCATTTAGTAGTTTTTGGGTTGAAAGAGTAACAAGCATCCATACTCACAACTTTCGCGTTTATAACATTAGTAAGGATATAAACCTTCCTCTTGAATCACTCTATCTATTAAAAAAACCAAGTCGAAATCCGTTGCGTAGTTTTAAAGATCTAAGCATACATAGGGACAGGCATAAATTGCCTATAAGTCTATTATTGTATTAATAAGTTTTATGAACAATTTATTCTTTATTTGACATAACTATTTATTCAACGTTATAAAACATTTAAGGCAATAATTATATTATAATTGGAATACAACCAATGAACCAGACATAACAGTACAAATTCAAGAGCATCCTCCATGAAAGCTTCGCCAATCGCTCGGTCGATATTGGCTCGGTTTGGCCAGGCTTGTTGTTGCCAATTTATTTTATTTTACGATACCAACTCGCGATAAGTGGTCCCGAACGTGATCGGCCTGACTTATGTTCCCGCCGGCTGACGTATGACATTGCTTCGATGTGGAAGGGTGAAAGATGTCCTTTGCCGCGTTTTTGTATTGATGTATGATGTGGCGCTTCAGTAAGTTATTTAAAATGGCTATTTATGTGCTTATTTTGAAAAACAACGTGTGGTGTCGTGGGACATCGGATAGGAACGAAATTCCATATTATAAAAATATACATTTTAAGTTCTATTCGAGATATAAAGAAAATAATTATTCGAGTATACATTTTTTATTATGATTTTTTTATCGATAAAAAGCAAAGAAACTACTTTACAAAATTATCTTAACACCTTTATTTTATTTACAATGATTTATAAAAATATATAATATATAATAATAATATACAAAGAAACAGCTATTTATATGAATAATCATCACGTAGACTATAACGAGACACTGTATAGTCTTCGTACATAGACTATACATCAAAATCTTACGCTTTTTGTGACGTTGCAGACGTTTTTTTCCCGGCAAGGGTACCCCTCCGCAACGCACCATAAGGAACTTCGTTCCAAAAATGCATTTATTAACAGAGCATGCTAAAGATGAAATATTTTTTTGAAATCGGTCCATTAGTTACCGTTCAACGCTTTCCTCTTTATAATATTACTAGCGACCCGCCCCAGCTTGGCACGAGTGCAATTCTGATGTATTATACATATAAACCTTTCTCTTGAATCACTCAATCTTGCATTAAAACCGTTTCGTAGTTTTAAAGATGGCATACATAGGCATTGACAGACAGCGGCAAGTGACTTTGTTTTATTGGTACTATGTAGTGAGAGTAGGTATAGATAAAAAATATATATATAACGGACGAAGGAGTGGATATAAAATAATATGTAACTTATTAAAGTACTTTTACTGAGCTTGTACTGAATCTATCTATCTTACTTAAACAATGTTAGAAATTAAACCCTGTTTCCAAATATCCGTTTAAAATTAGCACCGCTTGAAAAGCCCTTCGGCAATGTGACACAAAAATGTCAGAACTGTCAAGTGACAAGCCACGACTGGGTTGCTAATGTCAAAGCAGACCGCAGAACTAAAACGTAATAAGCGAACCACGAATAGCGTCCCAAACTTCATACAGAGCTGAAACAAAATTATATTACGCTTGTGTATTTAGTGCCACGCTTTGTTACGAACCGGCAAGTCACTTTGTTATATTCAGTTTAAATACTGGATACACATTTCGTTGTTGAAGTCATCATGTTTAGAAGACTCAGAAATAGTAACTTTTCAGAAGAATAAAATACACTATAAAATTTTACAGACACCAACACACTAGCAAACCTGCCAACAACCTCCGTAGCGTAGCATTGGTATGGTATTTGGCTCGCTTTAAATCACGGAGGTCGTGGGTTTGATCCCCACACCGGACTGGAAATCTTTATGTAAATTCTAATATTTATTTACGGGTCTGGTTGGTTGAGGGACTACCCTCCGTGCCTCGGTAAGCACGTTAAGCCGTTGGTCCCGATTGTTATAACATCATCTATAATAATTGTACATCAAGGAACGGGCAGCAGCGTTTCCTTGTGTGGTACAACAACAAATTACTAAATTGAGATTAATAAATTTCAAATTAAATTTCGAAACTGCATTTTAGTTATAGCCTCTAATGCCTTAACCATTCGGCCACGATGGAACCCAACTGATCGTCGAAATGTATTATTCTTTGTAATAATAGTAACTTATATATTTGTTAATATATAATGCTAAGAGTTATTTGTTTGTTTCTTTGATATAACGTGCTAATCTCAGGAACTAGTGGTCCGATTTGAAAAACTATACTATGGCAAAACCCATGGAAGAGGCCCGTGTTCAACAGTGATAGTTATAAGAGCTGATGCTGATATACTTTATACGAGAAGTGCCGAATTAATTTAGCTCTAGTCAGGGCCAGATTTATACTTATTGCCGCCCAGAGCTCTGAAGAAAATTCACTGGAATTTTACTTAAGGTATTCGCCACTTTCCAAATTTTACCGCCGTAGGCACTTGTCCCACCTGCCCCTAGGGTAAATCCACCACTGTAGAAAAAAACAAAATCCACGCCGCACCAGAACCTAGCTAAACAACATAAACAAACATCTTACAAAAGTAATATTTAACTCCATCCCAGTATTCATTTCATAAAGCATGTTTCAACAAGCACCACCTTTCATTTACTGAGTTAAAATAAAGTGTTCTCACACTACACCGCGATTTGCTTGAAAAATATCCGCTTGTTAGTGAACCGGGTTTATTTATAGTCGTGTTAACAAGATAACTGTAGTAATGAGAGCCGAAGCATCCTCCCGTCTATTGCAAGCTTTATTTTTTTAATATCTCGCATAGAATTCTCGTGGTTTAATTAAAGATAGAAATTTATACTGTTACTTTTAAAGATAACTTGTTAACAATATTATTAAAGCCGGTATATACATAGATAGATAGATAGATACATTACCAAGAAGCATTGAAACACCGTAGTCTTATTATGGTGAAAAACTAGAATGTACTTTATATTTTATGCAATAATGTTTACTTTCTTCTGTAGTTTCATATTTACTTAGAAAAATATTGATATTATTAAATTAGATATTGATATGAATTATTTTAAGATTACATTTTAATGTTTGTTACTGAATCATGCATATATTTATTAATATGAAAAATTTACTATTTATAAATATAATAAAACTGATGGAGGTCTAAATCCTGCACGTTGATAATATGAAACTAATTAATAGATCAGTGGTTACTTTGCGGAAATCCATATTAATTTAAATAAAACAAAGACAAAATGTCTTGTGTTAATCTAGGGTCTTAGGCTAGTGATTGTATTCTTGCATGTTGCTGCTATGTCTCCTGCATTTTGAGCAAACAATGCTGTTTGCCCAAAACATACATTATATTACAGCATATTTTATGGACACATTTTTAGCGGAATTAACACGAAATATTTTGTCTTCAATTTAGATTATGAAACTATAGTGAATACTTTTTTTTGGAGGCCAATTTATTAATTATTATTGTATTTATTGTCCATCTGTTTGTTTGATTCTTTGTACACGCATAACGCCGAAATTCATAATAGGATTTTGATGAAAACTTTTTTCATTTTGTTTTCAGATGAAAGTCGTTTTTATCTTACTATGGTATCGATGATGCTTAATTATTTGTAAATATAGCTAGTAAGTAGTTATTATTTTTTGCAGATCGTGGTGACTATGAAATACATTCCTACCATGTTGGTGAGAATAATAAAATCAGATTCTCTTCGCGGGATGAATAACAAAAAATACGAGTTGTATTATGTAAATATTTTACGTGACTGAACAGTTGTCATACGCAAATGTTATTTTATGAAAATTCAGTACAAGCATCGAACATCGAAATATCAATATTTTCCAATATCTTCGTGTATAATAAAAATAATGAAAGGAAATGCGGTCCTGCCCAATTTGCTTTGCATTTCAGATTTAACTGCGATATAAATAACATGGCATTTGCTTTATATTTTGTTCATAATTATATAATAATCTGGATCTACGGCTTAATTTGCTTTCTGAGGCACGGAGGGTAGTAATTCTACCAACCAGACCCCGAAGAAAATCTTTCACTTCACATAAAGATTTTTGTTCATCGTGGGCCCCAAACAATTTGCATCAAATTGTTCACTTAAATTGTGAGTACTGTCAGTAATACATCGATTGATTTGGTGTGTTGTCACTAGATGGCGTTCTTCAGAAATGTAAATGTCGCAATAGATATTTTCCATCAGTTAATTACCTGGTCGTATGTTAATAATTTTCAGTGTGACCAAATGACAGAATTTAAGAGTTACTTCTACTCTTTTTAGATATATTTCCTTCCTGGTTTTTTTTTAATACCTTATATAACCTTATTCTCTTGATTCCCGATTTGAGACCTTGGCCCATTACAGTATCGTAATCGTATTATCACAAATTACAGTGATATCTTTTAGTATCACTAATAAATAAATTCCATCTTTGTATGATTCTTGGTAATAAGCTCAAACAAAAGTTAGGTTAAACTAATTTAAAAATATAAGATGATAAAATATGTCATATCTTTAAAACCAATCCCAGTTTTATATGAAATCGAGAGACTAATTTGTTGGTTTCGGAAGATTGGCCAAAGTTTGTAGCTAAATATAATTTGGGAGAAACGTTTTACTGCATAACATAACATAACGTAGATGGACAACTATCATAAAGCGAGTGGTTTGCGGTAAAAATATTTATGTTGGTTCCTACATTTGCCTCAGTAAATGAGCGGCCGTGAGGCGGGAGGATTCTTGTGAAAGGTAGTAAAAAACTAGGCCAGATAAGTCTACAAAAGTAAGCTAATGCTGTATTTAAAAGTATTCAAGGCGAAAGTTTACGGGTTTTATTAGCTAGATGACTTCGGGTTTTCGTCGTGTTAGAATGTCTCTCTAATGCAATATGTTGTCCATTTATTGTCAATTAAAATTAATGCAGAGCTTTGAAATAAAATTAAAATCAAAATAAATGATGAAAAAGTCTAAATGGAAAGTTTTGGTCAGTTTTTTTTTATGTATTGTTAAAACAAATTGATGATATACTGTTTCGTTTTAATTAATCTGAATTTTTACGCAAATGTTTATTCATTTAGTTCGAAACAGAAAGGCCATTAGCATATTTTGTATTTTTTGTTTTAGTAAAACGTCCACCGACTTAATTATACGCATATTAGAACGTAAGACTAAGTAGTTGAACATTCGGCCAATACTACAACAGTTATATTCAGTAAAAATAATACTTTTTCGTATATAACGACAACTTTCAATAAAGTAATAAAGTTTTATATTAAAATATCAAATTAACATTGTATCGTACTGCATATCGTTGCATTATATTACATCACATTACATAGCGCTGCATGACTTGGCATCTGCATTTCTTTCAACTTGTACATAATCAATGTTTGTCCCACTTTCAGTAAAGAACTTTATTACTGAGCAATGCTAAAACTTTTCAATTTGACTGACGCCCACCACATAATTAGGTTCGTAAAGAACGACTTGTAAAATAGAGATTTTATAAGCCGTCCTTTACGAAACTTATAGATATAAGTATATTTTTTCAATGTTTTAATTTAACTTTGTACACAATAGCTGTAGTAATTTGAACTGCTCCAGATTCGCATCATAAGTGTCAAAATACTCGGTGCTATGAATTATGTATTCAATCTACTCTAGCTATCCTCTTTAGGTCACCAGTACACCAGCGACGTCACCTCACGAGTAAGTACATTTGCCGGGTTGCAACCACAGTATAGATTCATTCTTTTTAATATAATATATGTAATTTATATATAAGGAATTGGGTAGATTTACCTGATTCTCTAGTTTCCAACCCGCCCGGCAAGCTTAAGCCCCGCTCTAGCAAAACACCTTTCCATGGAGGCCTCAATAGTGCACCTTACACACGCTTATGGTGATGATAGTCTAATGAATAAAACAATTGTATATTAGGGTTCGTATCTTATAAAATACTAGGTTTAAAATAGCTCTTTAGCGTAAGTCCCTTAATGGCTCTTACATTTGAAGTGTGTTTCCATACTTTCTCTCTTTCTCACATATGTTACGAGACTTAGTTTACAAGGAAGTTTTTATGATGCAGTTAAAATTTTATGTAACCACCTCAGTATGTTTTACAGAGTATAAAATGATAAGTGAATTTAAGTACCAAATATTATGTTACATTTATTTTTGTTTATATAGAATGCTTAAAAGTTTCTGGACTGTAATCGTCGTAATTTTTTGTAGTGTCAGTATAATAAGTGGCTATAGCTGACAGGATATTTCTTTGCTTGTGGATTATTGTGTGGCCTCACGGATTGTGAGAGTCTCGGGATTATCATTGTCATCAGAATTGACAATGGCTTTTGGACTTCAATCAGCGTCATATTGATGTTTCTACAAAAGTAGAATCCTTATACTAGCTGCTACTTGCTGCCACGGCTATCTTTTGTGCCACGGTGTTATACAATACATCGTAGCGATGGCACAAAAGATAAAAACATCAACAATCATTACAGGTTATATATAAATTTCATTATCCCTGAAATAATAATATAAAGTCCTCGCGACAGAGAAGACATAAATTATCATTATTAAAAAAAAATATACAGATTATAATTAAACGTTAATTAAAACATAATAAATTAATACAGGATGGCAAACGTTAAAAGGAAAAACTTCTAAATATGTTGTAACAAGTAAAACTTGCTCACTAAAGATGCTATACAACAAAGTTCTGGAGAAATTTATAACAATACGTATTAAAGGCAACCTGGGTCCTGGGGCATAAATTGATTACATACAGCGTTTATTTTTATATTAATAAATTAAAGTTTATGTTGCTTACCGGCTAAAATTTATTTCATATACCATACAAAAATCAAGTACACAGCAATGAAAATATAGGCATTATTGGCGTACAAGGCACGGAGACCTACATGCCAACCAATTCAATAATGTTAAAAAAGTAATTTCAAAACCGCACCTTTCAATCAACCTTAAAAAACACAACAACACAACAACAATTATTACAGAACTCATAATTTACCCATTTTACTGTAATAACAAGTTTACGCTTCGTAACACAACATCCAATACAATTTCCATTTGTTTAAAAAAAGCGCAGTTCTTTAGCTTACGACAAAGAAAATTAGTACGAACAATAATAATTGCTTTCCACTTTTTCGAGCACAATAATTTACCTTTGGCTGTCCTTTGGAACCAGTGCAGCAAGATTGGCGCCGAGCCAACTGGTGGTGGCCATTTTACCGGGACGATAATAACTCAGCAGCCCGATACCTAAAATAGAATGATTGATTTAATGCTTAAATTAGAAGTTATAGTGTATTTTCACGACTGTTTCGTAATGGGTAAGTTAATGGCATGCATTAAAACTTAGCAGTGCAATTCGTTCGTTAATTTTACACATTTATTTATCGTATTAACACAACGTCAGTGGCCTAGTGGTAACAAGCTAGAAGGTAGTGGGTTAGTTGGACACCGTGGTGCCCGTTACCTGGTACACGATTGTTATAATGATAATTTAATATGCTTTCCGAGGCAAGAAGAAGAGTATCTTAACTCAGAATCGGAAAAGAATTTTACACAAAGATTTCTTGTCAAAACAAGAAATCCACGAATTCTGAGTCTAAAAGTGAGACTGCGCCACAAAGCGGCGTAGCAGTAATAAGAATAGAAATAGCGGGACCAAATCGACTCCTTCGACATAGAACTAGCTAGGCCAATAGGCTAGATAATAGGTAGGACTTTAGGAAAGTACCTATATCGGTTTAAACATATATAGGTTTCTATTGGCCAACAACAAAATTTTATCTGCAATCCTAAAGGCTATTTTTTATAGTCAAATAGATATTATCAATGCAGTAAATTAATATAATTTTCATAACAAATTCTTACATATTTTTTATGGAAATTCAGTCAAATATTAGAATTATTTCTTTGATATGTATTTTTATGAGGATAGAAACCCCTAACAATGATAAGGCTTAACATTGCGGATTGAAAAATAAACAATAAAAATCTTTGTTACGTCTTACCTCAATCTAGAAGGTATGTTCTTTATTTGCTGAGAGGCAAACAACACATTTAACTTAGCATTAAGTAATCCGCAGTAACGATTACCATACACCTGGCGATAGACGCTAACAGTCGCTAAAGTGCCGTTAAATAAAGCTTTTACGTCTTCTCAATTATCTTTTACAACTTTACTGAAACTGCTTTCTTAATAATGTTTAGTATTTTACAGTTACTGTGTTAGAATACCGCTTTCGTTGTTGAAACTAGCTGTCCCGTGCGGTTTTACCCGCGTTGGTCCCGTTCCCGTGGAAACTTCGACTTAAAAAATAGACTACTAACTGCGCCCCGTGGTTTTACCCGCGGTACTCTGCTCCAATGGTTTTGAGCGTGATGTTTTGCAGTTAGCTATACGTTAATTTAGCTTATAACCTATCCCCGTGCTTACTTTGAACCAAATTCATTTATTAGTTTTAAAGTGAAAGAGTAACAAACCTTAATCCATATATTCTTACAAACGTACGCGTTTATAATACTAGTAGGATGGATGGACAAAATAATGTGGCTTAATATTGGATTTCAAAATCGGTTCAGTAGATCTATAGATTATCTCATATGATCTCAAAACAATTCACAAATTTTACCACTCTAAAATATAAAATAAAAATAAAATAAAATAAAATAAAAAAAGTTTTTATTTACGTAAACCTATTACAGGCATTTGCAAATAGTCAAAACATATTTGGCTCATTAATATAATATATTTAATTTATTAATTTAGTTTAGTTATTATAGTTATAATAATAATAAATAGTTTGTATTAGATTTTTTATAGCTTTAGCGTAAAAGCTGTCAGGTATGAAAATAGAATTTTATTTTTTATCTATAATTTAATAGTCTAAAGTTCTGTCATTTGAGTATGTTATTATTTAGATAGACCATAAGTATATCGTCGGACGCGATTTTATGCTACCACCGGATCCAATACGCCCCAACTGAGAAGATCCGGCGAAACAAACTCAGTGGGGTATTCTACTGCCGGTTTCATCGCGGCCTCATTGAGACGATCCGGCGAAACATACTCAGATGGGCATGTCAACATTATTTAGGTCCAGTTACTGTCTTTATTTAGTTAATTGGCTTACACAATTTACCAATCGGCTGTCTTTATACAACTTTTATTTTTATTTTGCTAATTTAACAGATCAGAAAAGTTATTTTGAGGATATATATAGGAATATATAGATATAGGATACATATATATTACCTTATTTTGTTAACGGTATTTTATAATGGATCTTTTTTTTAAATGTACATTATATTTATCGTCGTTTAACTGTCTGGTTGATTAAGCGGTAATGTTATTGACTTGAATGTGTGACTGACAAAATCGATCCCCAATTATTGGATAGATTACGTAACTAGGAATTTTCTATTTAAAAAATCTAAGTTATCAGATAGTTAGTGGTGTTTTACCCTTACCATAACTTGGAGAGCTCGTTAATCTATAGGTCGTGTGCCTGTTCTCCAACACAACGCGAACACACTTGTCCACTATAATATTATGTTCTACGGACATGGCGTATCCCTTTAAAGATTGTCCGCTGTGTCTGAAAGTGGTTGGGAGGACTATATATGTAATATACTATAGTACACTATTATACTTTTTTTTTTAATTTTCTCTTCACTATCCTGCTTTAAACTCCTTTGTTTGTCTTTGTCGGTTACCTGGAAGAGATCAAATTTGGTGATAAGGCCGCCAATTGTATCTAGCTTTTAAGTGCTAAGTTTTAAGTCCTACCTCTATGTCCATTTTTATATTTTTTCAGTGAATGTGAATGAATTTATACTTTTATTGCTAGATGACATATACCACCAGAATATGTAGATTTTTACAGGCCCACTCACTGTATTATTTTCGTTAACTTAGAGCCAATTCTTTTATGCTTAGATAAATTAATTTTCCATACAAAATCTGTCAAAATTAAGATTTATTTCTCTGATTTCTTGTGATTTGAAAAATCAGTCCTCAACCATTTTTTCATATAACTTATTTTTACTTACTTTATCATTTAAATAATTTAAATGCTTAAGTTGCGAAAATTACAATATTTTGTTTAAATTTACTCAACTACTGCTATGCAAAATATACCTGATTGGTTATGGATTTCATTTAGCATGGAAATAGTTTATGACTTATATTAACATACAAATTGTACACCGATACGCTTTGGACATTGATGATGAAATTTATTGAAGCTGGTAGAACATTAAAATTTATCAACATTAGTATCAAGTATCATTCTTTGATATTCTCGACGCTTAGCATTGGGAGGTAATGCTAGTCGTATGATGCGTGTGGCGCGTAGCACGTAGCACGTAGCACTTACGTAGCAGTGTAGCAGCGGCGTAGTACTAGTAGATGAGATGGCATGATGTTACATAAGAATGAATGACTACTGTATGAATATAACTGTAGCTATATCCAAAGTACCGCACAAAACGACAAGAAGACGAGCAGCGACATCTAGTACCTAGCAGCACAACTAACCTGTATCGCGTAACATAAGTTCAGCCAATTCAAAAAGCAACTCGCCGTCGGCAAAGAAGATCTTCTTTATCTGTGGAGTAACACCACTATAATAGATGCTGCTGCCCATCCATCAGGTGTATGTCCCTAAGTTGCCTCTTACGACTCCCATAGGAAGATATGAGGTGTTAAATTCTAAGTCCGAAACCACACGGCGACATAATGAAGAACATAATTAAAGTGTTATAAATCCTACACCAGAGTTATATTCAATCAAACTAAAATGTATTGCTACATCCCTATTTGGTGCAAGTACATCTAAGCCATCTACCAGGAACATAATTTCCATATTGTATCGACAATCAATCGCTGATAAATTGGATGCGCCGTCCATTTGGACATCATGATTGGCTTTATATCGAATCATCACGTCTTGTTCTTCATTGCTTTATGTGGCTACTCCAAGTTTCATTGGAGCAATTATAGTAAAGTGTATTAATAGTCATCATCATCATCATCAGCATCAGCTCGTACAACGTCCACTGCTGAACATGGGCCTCCTCCCGAGGTAGGGTATTTGCCATAGTCACCACGCTTGGCAGGCGGGTTGGTGACCGCAGTATTATGTTGTACCACACAAGGAAACGCTGCTGCCCGTTCCTTGATATACGATTATTAAAGATTTTGATATAACAATCGGGACCAACGGCTTAACATGCTTTCCGAGGCACAGAGAGTAGTCCGTCAACCAACCAGACCCGGAGAGAAATCTTAGAATTAACACATAGATTTCCTGTCCGGCGTGGGGATCGAACCCACGACCTACGAGATTTAAAGCGAGGCAAATACCGTTACGCTATGGAGGTGTGTGTGTATTAATAGTGTTGAATATACTAATATGTACTACTGGCTTCACCCTCCCGGGTTTAGCAACGTAGCTCTCTTTCCTGTAAGAATTTCATAATAAAATATAGCCAAAAGGCTTTCTCGAGAAATTGGCTATCTAACACTGAAAAGCTAGTAGTTCCTGAGATTACCGCGTTCAAGTAAACGAATAAACTCTTCAGCTTTACATATAAGTCAAGATAATCTCTTCATAATGTGTAATGTATAAAATTATTAATCAAAGACTTTAAAAGATGACAAAAAGAATGATCTCGGAGTTTCTTATAGTCTTTCTTCTCCGAGTGTCACACCGTAGGTAGATAGAGAAAGACTCGTAGGAAGCTAGGATAGGGTCCGGTCGTCCTCGCAAGGCGAGGCTCGCGACGCGTTCTATGCTTCAGACCCGATCCCAGCCCGCGCTGGTTGATCTTAATTATATTTTATAATAAGCGATTAATTACGAACATGCCATAACAATATCAATAAATTTAATAACATTATTGTTGAAATGTAAACTAATTTATTAGGTAAGATTTATTTTTATTTTTTTTCATTATCATTGTATTTGACTTATAATAAGTACGATCGATTCGTCTACATTATCAATAAACGTTTTCATTTTTTCATTTTCATTTCATTTTCATTTTCATTTTCATTCATAAACTCTTCAGCTTTACATATAAGTCAAGATAATCTATACTAATATTATGAAGAGAAAAGATTTGATTGTTCGCATTGAATATTCTCAGAAATTATAGGACTGATTTCAAAAATTCTGTCACCATTAGAAAGCTCCATAATTCAGGAGTAAAATTAGCTATATTTCATCTTTTAAATCCCACAATAACAGGTATATTTATTATTTACTAGATGTCTTATATGATAGTCGCCACATCACGCACTGCACGGTAAAAGAATAATATGACGATTCCAAACAAAAGTATCCGTGTAAGTTTTTACGGAATAAATAAATTTTGATTTTGAATTTGAAAGAATCTGGTTTTTGTCCGAATAATGTGTATTGTGTGACTAAAGTATGTGTGCCGCGTACTACCATGTTGTTTATACGCAGTATACACACTTTGGTATCGCAAAGACAGTAACAACGTTGTAGTACACGGGACACATTTGAGGGTTCATTCCACCTTAATCACCTCATCAAGGTGATTAAGAACAACTTTAATATATATTTTCTTAGTTTGACATCAACTTAGTCTCCTGGGTGAGTAGCTGGATGATATGAACCGTAAGTAATTTGAAGAGACTAAAGATTCCACATAAGAATTCATATTGCAGTCAATATTTGTCTTAATAATTCTAAGTTTTGTAGTTATTTAAATAGAACTCTGGCACTTTGGAGTAGTCATTCGTAGTTTTTGGTCTACTAATCTGCTTTTATAATATGTTTGTCTTTTACTGAATGTAATATTGAAGGCCAGGTTCGAAACGCGGAGCTTTTAGAGATAGCACTGAGGACTCCCACTGCTGTTTAGAGCACTACTTTTTGTATATTTAATTAAGGTTTATTTGTAAATATCAACACTTTATGAACATTAATGAATATAATAAATCGTAATAAAAAATGAACCCATTCTTAAATGGGTTTGCATTCTAGCATCCCCTAAAATGTTACAAACTAGCAGCGCCCCATGGTTTAACTCGAGTTACTCTGCTCCAAATGGCTCCAATAGGTTGGAGCCTAAAGTTTTGTAGTCTATATTTTAATTCAGCTCATAAACTATCCGCATGCAAACTTTTATCAACATCCATTCAGTAGTTTTTGCGTGAAAGAGTAACAAACACACATCCATACATTCTTACAAACTTTCGCGATTATAATATTAAGTAGGATAATAATATATTGTCAACAGTTGAGTGGCTAGTCCGTGTCTCGTGTGGAAACTCATTAATGTATCTTTGCGCACACAATCAGTCTCACGGTTCGTGGCGTTCAATAATACTCGCAGTTAATTCATTCGCGACCATCCACCCGTTACAAACAAACGCGATACAGACGAATTGTGAATATTAATTTAATCCTGTTGTCAATGAATTAATGTTCTATAACATTTTATATAGACGCCAATTGTTCAGTGAAATGGATTTTACTAGGAATCAGAAATAATGCTGTACAAATTAAGACATGTGTGTTTTGAAATACGTAATAAATCGTAAAAAATGTTCAAAATAAACTGAATTGACAGCACCGGTGGCTCAGTGGTTACGGAAGTTGCTTCTGAGACCTGGTGTTCTGGGTTCGATTCCCACCCGGGGCAATTATTTGTGTGAACCACAAATAGTTGTGCTGAGTCTGGGTGTTCTTTGTGTTCGTGAAATGAATGTTTGTAAAGTCCCCCGCGACACAGGGATTTATTTCCCTAGTGCGGGAGTTGTCTTTAAAAAAAAAAAAAAAAAAAATAGAATTGTTCTATGGTAGCTATTCCCTTCATCATCATCAACAGAAGCCCGTATAATGTCTACCTAATGCTGAACATAGGCCTCCTCACAAGGAAGGATTTTGCCATAGTGACCACGCTTGGTAGGCGAGTTGGTGACCGCAGTATTATGTTGAAACACGCATGAAATCGCTGTCGCCCTGGTATACGATTGTTATAGATGAAGTTATGACAATCGGGACCAACGGCTTAACGTGCTTTTCAAAGCACGGAGTTAAACCCTCAACCATTCAGACTCAGAAATAAATCTTAGCATTTACATAAAGATTTCTCTTATTGCTTGCTACGCCACGCTGGTTTTCAAAGTGTTAAATTGCTGCATTGTACTATGGCGTGATGTTAAGTAGTTTTATGTGTTCTCACTGACAGAAATTGCCACGAAATCTTATGTATTTTATTTTTTAATTCCTTTTGTAAATGTTCAATATATTTAGTAGATACTTATTATAGTTACTTACTTTATTATTATTTAACCAGAAAAATAAAGATTTCTCATTTTAATAAATAATTAAATATTACTATTTGCATTATTATCAACTCTTCAACAGAGATTAAATGCAATAGTTTGTGTTTGTTATTACAAACAGGATGTGTGTATTATGTTACAATTAGGTATAATAATATGTTACTTCTGTTAACTATTTTTGAGATAATATTATTATGTATTTTACGAAAACGACGTAGATTGATGAATTACAAACTTTTAGTTATTTATTACTAACTGAACCCAGTTTTAAAATCTTGGAGATTGTAGCCGAACAAGACATCTGTTTGTAAAGCCTCTCATTTTGGGCCGACGTGGTGTCTCTGGCAACACCCCTTTCGAGGGATACCCATGTTCAGCAGGACGATCATGAATGAATAATATGCCTATTTAAAATCTAATATACACATAAATAAAGAAAATCGAAAGATATCTCCAATTATCGGAATTAATAATACTACTTATAAATAGAATTATAAATATTCAAGCTGATAACATATAAGAATACATATAAGATACATATAAGAAATTAAACTAAAATATTGTACATTTTTAAACATTTTTTTATTTATAGAAAGCTTTTTGGTTCATTTTGTATGTATTACTAGCTTCCGCGCGCGGATTCCCGCGTGCCTCCCGTTCTCGTGAGAACTTTTAATAAAATATAGCCTTTCTCGATAAATGGGCTATCTAACACTAAAATCTCTTTTTCAAATCAGTCCAGTAGTTCCTGAGATTAGCGCGTTTAAGCAAACAAACTCTTCAGCTTAATAAGATAAGATAAGATAAACTTGTATCATGAATATTTTATATTAACGTTAAAATTCACGAAACATTTACATCTACGAAGTACACAAAGCAACTGAAATATAATTCTAATTCAATTTAAGTTATGAAATAACGCAATGCCTACATCATACGGATGTTTAGTGGTTTCAAACGAATCGAAACTTTACAAAAGCTGTGTTGTGGCTCACTGTTCAGTATTCTCTGTAACTGTGCCGACCACAGGGCGGAGGGCTGAGTGGAAACTTTAACGCAATAGATACTTCAGTATTCAAGCTTCATAATAATATTTATGTTGTACTGAAATTGTGTTAAATTGCCTTTGATATAATGCTTCTTTATGAAAATAATGACCACAGGGGGCGACCTCTTGCGGCGGTTGCTTAGTTTGTAGATCTTAAACCATTTATTAAGGCAGCTCTGCTCGCCTTTATACGCGATAAAGTAGCCAAAGCCTCCGAAAAGAAAAATAGCTCATGACGCTGTCTGATAATTATATATTATTATATAAGTAAATACGTAAAGCAAAAACTTTGTATTCCTTTTTAAGTAAATCGCGCCGACGACGGACGGAAGAAGACGAAAAAATTTCGCAGACTTATAGTTTATTAAGAGAAGGAGTGTATAATGCTATTTTTTTAACTAGTTGACCCAACAGGCTTTCTCCTATCTTAACTTAGACTTCATAATCAACACGTGGTAATATTATTTCAGTGTTAGATTACTTATTTATCGAGGAAGGCTTAAAGGCTATATTTAATTATGGAACTACTCAAGTGCAACTAGTGTAAAATTAAACTGTAGAACTGGTGGAGGTCAAATTTTGTACAGTAAAGATATTTGAAAAAATGTTAAATGGATCAATGAAGATTAAAATTAGTGTATGTTTGTCTGTCTATGCGTTACAAACAAAGATGTGCGCAACTGCTAGTCCGTCAACATACATTTTTTTTAATAGTTTTTGGATAAGAAAAAGATAAAGCAAGCAAAAGAAGACGGAAAAAAGAAAACTGGAGTTTCTTTCTGAGTTTCTTCTCCGGGCCGTCCACTTAGGTAGCTAGAGAAACCTGCAGGTTAGCTAGGCTAGGATCCTCGCTGGACAGACCGAGGACCGCGTTGGCCCCCTGTCCCAATCCGATGATCCAGTGCCTGTAGTCCGTGCCAGTGATCACTCCCTCTTTTTTTTTTAAATATTATTATTGTTACATTAATATTTCTCATAGCATTAGCGATGCCCTGAGCCGTGGTCCTAGCCTATTAAGGGTGCTCTCAGGCGTGTGTCGCTTATACGTAAAAATATTGTTTAAAGACGTGCCTCTTTCTATAGAGCTAAATTATATTAAGATTTTGATTATAGAAATAATTATTGTTATTACTATACATATGACGTGACACTAGACTGACAGATAGGTCATTAGCTAATCCGCAATAGATTTCAGTTGCGATATTTTGTATTTAATTATATTAATCATTTCTAATGCCCGGTTTACACGGGCTTCGTAGCTAAGCGCTTAGTACTTGTCACTAATACTAAGTCCTCATGTGTAAACACGCTGAGTAGTGCTTAGTATTAGTATTTGTGAATAGTGCAAGTGAATAGAAAACGATCCTATTTACTAAATGACAAGTCGATACCCCCACCACGATTTACTAAGCACTTGTCGCTTGCTGACCGTGTGTAAACAGCTCGACAAGTTAGTTATTGACAAGTTTTTCTAATAAAATATCAAATTGTGCCGTTGATATTCTCATACTTACTCTATATTCTCCTGGATCTTCGGTTGCTAGTTCTTTTAATAGAAGAGCAGAATGGCACCGTTCATCTCTGCGCAGTAACCACTGTCTTGTCCACAAACGTTTTCTTTTTAATATTTGTCTTTCAAGCTCTTCGATCATGCTTGAAATAATAATGTTTGAATATTGCTTAAACACACTGCGCAAAGTCAGGCGGCGTCGCTCCATTTCGAATGTCTGGTCACTAATAACTTTTACTGGCTCCAATGTGTAAACGGTTACTTTTCACTTGTCATATTGAGGCTTAGTATAGTGACAAGTACTAAGCGCTTAGCTACGAAGCCCGTGTAAACCAGGCATAATTGTGTATAACTGACAAGTGTAAGTGTATGTAAATACCTAAGTGCTGAATAAATATCGTTTAATTCGCTTAGAAAAGTTTACGGCTTACTAAATTTGTAAATTGATATTAATAAATTTAGACCACCGGCAGGACTCGAACATGCATTTTAGGTATAGCCCCTAATGCCTTAACCAATTCGGCTTTGGTGGTACGGCTAAAGAAAATGAAACACAATTAAAACTATTAGAAATATTTTTTTCAATAAAATCCTTGCAACATTTTAAATCTGACAATTGGAATTGTAAAGAAATACAGACATGTTGAGATAAAAGCGGACCATTGTTATTTGTATAAAACAGTTTTATTGTTGTATTTAACAATAAAATGTGATTAAAATCAATTGCATCGTTTGTTCGCTTTTTACGCTGAATGCATAAAAAAACATTTTATGTCGTTGAGCAAAAGTAAATTGAATAAAAATGGTTTACTGTTCATTTACCTTCAAACTTGATATCGACTGTACGTTTTGTACATGTAAATACTAAGTGCAAATTTGTTATATAAGTCATCATCATCATTATCAGCCCGTACAACGTCCACTGCTGAACATGGGCCTCCTCCTGAGGGAGGGTTTTGCCATAGTCACCTTGGCAGGTGTTTTTTTTTTTTGTTTTATTTGGATTGCTGACCGCAGTATTATATTGTAATACATAGGGAAACGCTGCTGCCCGTTCCCTGGTATACGCTTGTTATAAATGATGTTATAACAATCGGGACCAACGGCTTAACGTGCTCTCCGAGGCACGGATTGTAGTCCCTCAACCAACCAGACCCGGAAAGAAATCTTAGAATTTACACAAAGATTTACTGTCCGGCGTGGGGATCGAACCCACGACCTCCGAGAATTAAAGCTAGCCAAATACCGCTACGCTAAGGAGGTTTGTCATATATCTACACTAATATATAAAACTGAAGACTTTGTTTGTTTGTTTGAACGATTAGAAAATATATTTCAGTATTAAATAGCCCATTTATTGGTAAAAGCTATAAGTTATTTAATTATGAAGTTCCTACACAGGGAACCTCGAGGAAAGGCTAGTATTTAAATAAATGTCAATGCACTTATATTTAATTCATGTTAAGAAATCAAGCGGTCTGAGGCACTATAATAAAACTGGACGCTAAAAGCTAGCTTTTTCAGTGGAAATTGAACATATTACTTTATGCAAAACCGATCGATGCATGTGGAAAAGAAAATTAAAACATTACAGTACAGTTCGTGCGTACGTACGTATGAACTGTACTGTAATGTTTTAATTAAAGGCCGCACAGTGGTCCGAAAATCGAGCTCCATACTCATATAAATTTTAAATGTAAAATGACGTTTGTATACTTACCTCTCTTTATCTTATATTAACTCTCGTTCCTGTTGGATTTTCATAATTGAATATAGCCTATGTCATCCGGGGATAGTGTAGCTTCCCGACGGTGAAAGATTTTTTTTAAATCAGACAATTAGTTTCCGAGCCTATGCAATGCAAACAATTAAATCATTTCCCTTTATAATAAGTATATATTGTATATGAAGAGAGTAGCTTTACGTGTCTAAAAAAAATACATTTTTTTTCGTATGGGAGCAAACCTTTTAAGTAGGTATAAAATTTTAGAACTGGATTTAACTGTAGGGTTTTTACTTGTACTATTCTAGACCTCATAAGGAAGAATGTTCTATTATTTTCAGAAGAATTTGGTCGTAAATGCCATCATCATCATCATCAACAGCCCGTTTACGTCCAATGCAGAACATGGGCCTCCTCTTAACAGACCTTGGCAAGCCAGGATCGTAGAGGGATATTGCCATAATCACCACGCTTGTCAGACGGATTGGTGATCGCAGTAAGATGTACACCTTGAGCTAATAGATGCTGCTGCCCATCCATCAGCCATATGTCCCTTAGTCGCCTTTTACGACACCCATGGGAGGACATGGGGTGGTCTATTCTAAGCCGGAAACCACACGACAGTTGACGTCATGTTTCTGACGTATAATGGTACATCCGACCTCATGATTCTGAACTCTAGTATAACATATTATGCTGGGAACAATACGTCGTGTTAAACTGAAGCGACGTTATCTCTAACTGTTGTTAACGAATCCAAATGTTAATTAAACTTAAATTGCATTTCAGGGAATAGAGTAACAACTCACAAACTAACACAAATGAAATCACACAAGTGAGTAGGAGCACGCTCATTAGGGGACGAGTTTAGCGGCAATTATCTAAAGCGGCGCACTCTACCGCCATAATTTCAGCGGCATAAATCCATTTTGCATGCAGAAAGTTGCACGAGTTTGTTAGGAGGTAAGACGCGGGTGTTTTTAAGTGCCACGCTAGTGCAGATTTATTATTTATCCCGAGGTTATAGCCGAGTTGTAAATTGAAGGTTTGGGAAACGAGTTTTGGTAATACTACTTTGTATACGTCACGTTAATCTATGTTATATTGGTGGCTTTTACGGCTTTTTGGCAGCAACAGAAGAGCAGTTTTAAAATTAGGAGTTACAGATCGAAGTGTATAAGGTAGTATATTATCATTCTTTTTTATCATTTACTTTTGCTTTTTATTATACCTAGCTTCCGTTTTCGAGACTAAAAGCCTTCCTCAATAAATGGGCTATCTAACATTAAAAGGTTTTTTCAAATCGGATCAGTAGTTCCCGAGATTAGTGTGTACAAACAAACAAACAAATTCTTCATTATTTCTACACTTATAAGAAAAAGAAAAGATTTGTTTACAGCTACAGAACGATATCCAGCAAGATATTTGTTTCTTGTTGTAAAAAAAAAAGTTATATAGAAATAAAACCCACACAGCTTGAATTCCCCTGAGAACTTTAACAAACAATAAAGTCTATAGAACTCAATACCATCATAAGTTTCCAAAACTAAAAGGTATTGTTCTATCAGTCCAGCGGCTTGATTTTTTTAATGATCTTAATTTAGTTTTACTACCAAAACATGTTACTTAATATACCTTCATAAACAAGTTTCTATCTCAATAAAGTTTTCTATCACCCCATAATTGCTAACCCCATAAAACAATAGGCACAAACCTTACAGCAGTAATAGTTAGTGGAGCCAGTGCACAATAAAACTAAGCAAGTATTTACAGCGCTGATAAGCGCGACATCAGAATGTTTATCGGTCGCAGGAAGTCTTTAGCGTTGACATGCGGGCTGGCTGCCCGGCGAATTACACCCTTATGTGTTCACAGACAACCTGTGAGATTGGTAAGTCGTCTATACTAATAGTATAAATAGGAAAGATGTGATTGTTTGAATTGCATAGGCTCCGAATATACTTGACCGATTTGAAAAATTCTTTCACCGTTGGGAAGTTACACTATCCTCGGATGACATAGGCTATAATTAACTATGAAGTTTCCACGAAACTGGAGCTATGCGGGACGCTAGTGTGACATAAATTGCTGCTACATCTAATACCACTGGAGTATATCACAGATTTTTTTCAATCCGATTGGGAGTTCCAGATTTGACTGGCTTCAAAAATGCAACTGTTTTGCAAATCACACATGTAAAACTTGGATTGTGTGGCTTTGTAACGGTGAAACAAATATTTAAATCGAACAAGTTATTCCTGAGATTCGCTTTCAAGAAAAGTAACAAACATACTCTTGAGCTTTATCATATTAGTACAGATAATATAAACTTTTAAACTTTCGCGTATCACAATAGGCTAGTTGACACTTTTTTTAAATTATTTTTATATGGTCACGAATGGTTTAACCGTTTAAGAAAAAAATATGGCATTTATTTCAGATCTAGAAAGAACTAGAATAAATATTTCAAAATTGGCTTGACATTTAGAAACGAAAACAATGTCAGACATGTTGATCTATACCAGGGTTTCTTAAAGTGGGGTCCACGGACCCCTTGGGGGTCCGTAGCATGTATATCAGGGGTCCGAAGTAGGTTAGTCTTGTCGAAGACAATCCCACAATTTAGTCGTTCTCATTAATGCCAAACAGCAGCACCCTTCTCATTAAGTAAGTAGTAATTTTCAGGGGTCCATGGAATTTTTTAAATTGTGAAAGTTGTCCGTGACTGCTAAAAGCTTAAGAAAACATGATCTATATTATAGATTATCTGTGTTCAAGAGGAATGACGTCATGACTCAGAAAGTGTAATAGAAAAGAATCGCGTTCATGTTTATTAACAAGATTTATGACGTTACAAAATGGCTGATAGCGTTTTCCAAAGTTAAAGACATAGACAAATAAATAATTTTCATATTGAGTTTATATAAACATATTCAAGGTTTATGAACAGAAATTATTATATTTAGGTTCCATATGACAAATACTTTTAGAAATAAACATCATTTTAACATAATTTCACATGTGTCAACTAGCTTGTTAAAGATTAAGTTATATTGATCGAAACGTCGGGTAATATAAAAAGGTAATTTTATCGCGTTAATACCTGTGTGCTATAAATTTATAGTACAGATTTTTTTTTCGTACGTACATCATTAAGTTGTTAGCCAGGAGGCCTTTGCTACTTCACCGGGCATAAAGGCGAGCAGAGCTCCAGCCTAGATAAATGGTTTAAACATTACAAACTAAGCAACCTGCGCAAGAGGGCGTCGCCTGTGGGATTTGGACCTCGGCACAGGGCGGTCGCTGACGGGGAGATTGAGGGATTATGGCTTTATAATATTTTTGTCTTAAGTCAGAAACCATGGTAATTTACCTTTAAGAAATATGTTAAATAGTTTCGCATTTTCGTGAAAATTCATCATAATACCGATATTGCTGGATAACGTCTTAAGTCAGAAGGTCTTTATCATCACTATGGCTGGTTAAAATAACCGTCCGTATGTCCCACACCCACATTCATAACATAACGCTAAGGAGGCCGATAAGCGGAATCGTGGCCGCTAAAATGTTTATTAACTATGTAGATACATAACACCACTCTCTGTCCGGCTAATTGTGTTAATCACTCAGGTTTATTGGAGTTGATACAGTTTGATGGAATAATTAACATATATATGACTTGATGTTAATGTGTGGGTATTGCTATCAAGTCATTTGTTAGAAAATTAATGTGTATTCAGATTCCAAGTATTATACACTTAATTAAGTACATAATACTAAAATTACCGTAAGACAAGGGCGAGTAACTCTCGAGAACCGAGGATTCCGATTCCGAGAGCGGAAGTCTAAATAATGAAGTCCCCCCCCCCCTTCATGCAAAAACTTCTAGACCAATCGGATAAAATTTTAATCTCAAGTACATAGCTTATAGCACCCATGAGAGGAGAGCAGTTCTCAAATAAGTAATGGGCATGAATACAAAAAAAAAATATTTAGTCCGTCAGTTAGATTACCAAAAAATATTGGACATGTATTTTTTTTTCGTTACTCATACAAAAAAAAAATCAAAAATACAGCGCGTTGAAATTTTGTGTGACGTCACTTCTAGGTACAATTATTTTACATAAAAGTGACGTCACACTCCCCTTTCCCGAACTTATAGTTTGTTTGTAATTATTTATTGATTTGATAAATAAAAAAATAAGTGTCCAATATTTTTTAGTAACTTAACTGACGGACTAAATAGATTTTGTTAGTCTTCATTCATGCCCATTGTTAGAAACCCTAAAAATTAAAAAAAGGTATATATTATTATACGGTCACTGTAGCCTAGTTGGTAGCGCTCCTGCCTACGAAGCTGGTGGTCCTGGGTTCGAATCCCGGTAAGTGCAAATATTTGTGTGATGAGCACGAATATTAGTTTCTGAGTCATGGATGTTTTCTATGTATTTAAGTATTTATCTATCTATATAAGTATGTATATCGTCGCCTGGTACCCATAGTACAAGCTTTGCTTAGTTTGGGGCTAGGATGTTCTGTGTGACATTGTCCCTAGATATTATTTTCTTTTCTTTTCTTTTTTTTATTATTATTATTATTATACCTAAGAGCACTATGTCATTTGGTACATTTAGTAGAAAAAATAAACCAACACTAAGGTAAGTTCTCAAGTAAGTTTCGAATAGCACTTTAGTAAATTCATGTGTCCTTCACTTTGATGGCAACTCTCTCAAGAATTGCAGAGTCAGAGGAAACTACTATCGGGACCTCCTTTCCAGGTTATTGATCAAAGTTAGTCATAGTTTCTTGTGTCCTTATCGCTTTCGCCATTAAGGTGCTTGTCCACTAAACGATGATGCTTACGTTCATCGGAACTGCAATGTGCAATATATTCTACTAATATTATAAACGCGAAAGTTGATGGATGGATGTTTGTTACTCTTTCACGCAAAAACTACTTAATGGACTTGGCTGAAAGTTTGCACACAGATAGTTTAAAAGCTGGATTAACATATAGGCTACAAAATATCACTCTCCAACCCACTGTAGCAGAGTGACTAGTAACAGAATAATGCTTTCAAGGAGGTGTTGACAAATCCAATCCAAGTTTTGTACACTGCTATTTAAATACATAAATATTTGCTAATTAACCCACGACACATGGATTTATTTCCCTAGTGCGAGATTGGACACGGACACAAAATACACCCAGACTCATAACAACTATTCATGGTTCAGACAAATAATTTTCCCGGGTGGGAATTGAATCCCAAACACTAGGTCTCAGAGCCCAATGCCGTAACCACTGAGCCAACGGTGCAGTCATCTCTTATTCTTATCTGAATCTAACTCTAACAAACGTTATTTGACAAATATTTGTTAGATTAAAACACTTTTGGTCTGACTAGATTTTGCAGCCTCGTAACTGCATTTGGACATAATACACTAGGGACTGGTTTCTCAAATAGATAAAATTTCTCTCTAGCATAAGATTCTACAACCATAGACTACCTTTCTGAGCGCGAATACAGTTCGCGTAAAAAGCCGTGTAGCTCCTGTCCTCGTGGGAATTCTTAAGTATAAATAGACTATGAATAGTAGTTTTGGAGACTATTCAATACAAACAAACAATCGAATCCTTCTTTATACTAATTAGTACCTATAGATTAAGTTTCGATTACAATACAATTAGAATTACAACATATAATTAGATTTAAGTTTAAATGTTCTTATGAAAGAAAAGAAACAAAAATATTTGTTCATAATGCACTGTTTTCCGAAAAAATACAATATCAAATTAATTAATAGACATTCCATACACACATAGGAACATTTAAAACTTACATTATTTTAATGGATCACTGTTCGACTCATGATATTTGAGGGCGCTTACGAGCGTTGTATTAAAAATGATGAGAAAATTAAAACAAGCAAATCGCTATGCGACAACCTCCGCAGCTTAGCGGTATAAGTCTATCTTCGAGTCTCGGAAGTCGTGGGTTAAATCCCCACGCCGCACAAAAAATCTTTGCGTAAATTCTAAGATTTCTTTCCGGGTCTGGTTGGTTGAGAGACTACCCTCCGTGCCTCGGAAGGACGTTAAGCTGTTGGCTCCGATTGCTATAACATCATCTGAAACTGGCACAAGAAACGATTTTTAAATTAGGCCGTTTATGAAATATTGAAGTGGTCCTTACCCTTCTAGTAAATTACTACAATTCTTGCTAAAATGCTTGGTTCACGAGTGGGTTCACATCGATAATGCAATAGGTAGGGATCGAACTGGCGCCCACACGATCGCACTTCCGACGCCCAAAACATTGTACTACGGCCGCTTTGACAATTAATTATTAAACAAAACCTTTACATTTATTATCAAATTTACGTAATAATGTAATAGTTATTGCCTTTATCACCCAAACTCAATCTTAACTTAAGTTGTGAATTCATAATCACAGTCTAAATAAGTGATACAATTTCATCACATCTCCATTATAGTGTAACGACATAGAATAGTATAACAAACGGTTAGTTGGCCACTCTGCAATGGGCCGTAGTCTCGTTATAGCCCGTGTAAACAGAGACTAGTGACGTTTAGGCTCGACAGATACTAGATGTCAGAGGTCGGTTGTCGAGTGCAAATATAGTTATGCGGTACCGACACAGCTAAATTGATGCGAAATGTTATGTTGTTTTGTGTTTCAAACAGGCAAAAATAAATACATCTTATATCCATATTTTATACCGATATACTGACATAAAAATAAATTTAATTAAATATCTATTAGCAATTAAAAGAAAATCAATTTATTGTTAAATTCATTCATAGACATCTTTTCTAAACTACAGCGCACCTACCATGTTCTTTCAGCATCACCCTAATAATAAACTGGCAGATAACGGCATTAAGTCCACCTTGGTTTGTGCTTAAGGCGCTGTACCTAGTCAAAATAGGCTTCACAAAACAGTTTTTTAGCCAAATGTTTACATTTAAGAGCAGCTAAAAAAATATATGTTAAGCTTGATCATATTTATGTGGGGACCATTGTGTTCAAAACACGTTTTCGGTAAATTTTCTCGATAAAAAAACCATAAAATAACCATTTAAATTGAAATTGTAGAAATTGTAACTGTATTATTTATAAACAAATCTTGATAATATTAATAACAGTGATGTAATATATAATAATAAAGGGCACTGTTGTTTTTATTTATCGATTGGAATAAGATATTTGCAAGGATTAATGTATTTAATAACTCGAACGAGTCGAACGAAACGTTGCGCCATCGCGGCGTCTGTTCGCTTCTCTTTCATTTCTACGCGGAGCAACAGTGACAAAACTAATACGTAAAAGTCGTCTATTCACCGCGCCTTAAGTTATAATAAAAAATAAAAAATAAATCTTTAGGAACCTAAGGTTTCATTGTTTTTCGAACGAACATAGACAGTTGGAAAATATAGGTTAAAAAATAAGCCTCCAGCGTTACTAAATGGTTAAAACTAAGCAATTTGCAGCAAGGGTCCTCTTCTGCGACTTGGATCTCAAGGCGGTCGCTAGTGGAGGGGATTGCGTAACGATGCCTTTTGAGTCCTTATGTGCAACTAGTATGGCTGTAGTTATAAGAACAGATGTGTAGTTAATAAAATATAATACTTTAAGTTGTCACCGCATATTTTACTTTAGAACAACTTAGCATCAATAGGGACTCATAATCAAGCATTCACTGTTGTACCTAATCTATACTGATATATAAAGCTGAATAGTTTGTTTGCTTGCTCAAACGATGACTTTAGATTTTTAGGGGATTTTGTGCAACTATTGTCTTTTCACGGGCCTCTCAGACTTTGGGTCTACGAGGGCGTCGGAAGGTTCTTATATCCGAAGGGCCGGAGCGCCCCGCCAATGGTGGATCGAAGGAGTGTCCGGGGGATTTCAGTGGTGTAGGGTCCTCTCCTCGTGTTATGAGTGCTAACTCATACTATTTCCACCCGGAAAAAAAAAAAAAAAAAAGAAAAAAAAGGGACTACAGTTACCACACCCACTTACCAATCGAGCCTATGTCCGATACATGGACTGATGATTATGATGACTTTCGATGCTACATGCCACACATCGTGGCGCAACCAAATTATAAAATTTCGTGTTGGTAAGGAGTTTTGGTTGACTACTAAAAATGGGTATACCTATTTGATACACACACAAAGAAAAGGGAATGTCACATGTCGCATTTTTTTTTTCTACATTTTATTAAAAATGTTTTGTTATCTGGCAGTAAGTCGTAATAAAAGGGTCGCAAAATTAAAAAACAAAAGATGGCGCTGAAAAGACGTTCTTGTTTATGAGCGAACCGCTAATCGAAATTTAAACGATAAAACGAAACGATTCATAACTTTTAATTTCGTTTTTCTCAAAATCTATATCTTTGGACATCTCCTGTTCTTTGCTTATAACCTTCATTTTGATATTTGTACATCAAAACATCCCAACTAATATGATCAAGGATAAACGCCAACTAATACCACTTGAGGAGATAAATCAAGACATTAGGAGCATTTATAGTAGCTTATGTAACGCCGAGATAAGCGTAGACCGGGTAAACGACATCGCTGTACGAGACTGTACATTTCCTAAGATAGGAGATAGCAGAATAACTGAAACCAGTACAGTTAGTGAATTAAATGTCCCGTGATTAGAGGATGAGGATTGTGTTTTGATGGTTAATCAAGGATTGCTACTATCGCTTCTGAAAGCCGTCTCAATCTTACTTCGAGATGACGCAAGTGAATTTGAACTTTATTTTCGTTTATATAAGGTTTGGTTCTGAATGTTTAACCAATATAGAAGATAACAGTGATGGTTAGAGATCAAGATTTGAATTACCTGGTACGATCGTAATAATTACCAATGTGAAATCTTATGAATCAACAAACAAGGTACCGCATACATACAGATATATTAACACAATGATGATTAAGTAAGTATACTTGTATCAATACTAAATCAAACAAAAATAGTAGAATAATAAAAGTATAAAATTCAGTTGAAAGTATGGCAGATACTACATGCATTGATGAATTACCGTTATAAAAAATATTTTTATAACGGTAAAAATAAAATATATAAATTATAATACAAATTGATTTTATTTTTAACATTTTGGTACACGTTATTTTTTAATAAAAGCTTGATATTTTTTTTTTATATAAATAAACATAGCAGTACTGTTTATTTCAATTTAGCAAAAGAGTCATACATAACAGTAACATTTCAAATCAGATAAAACCAGGACATGACGTATGAGTCTGATTGATTTTGAGTTAGTTTTAGTTCTTAGTTGAAACCGTTTTTAATCTTTTGGCTATCAACGTTCCAACGCGAACCCGTCATCTATTCATCATTCAGTGTAAGCTGACACCTGGTCTGTAAATAATATTCCTGGAGAGACATGATTTGTGTCTTTGATCATTATATTGGCTCTATACTTATATGTAAAGCTGAATAGTAATAATAATTTTGTTTGTTTGTTTGCTTGAACGTGCTAATGAAAGAAAATACAGGTCTAATAAAAAAAAAAATTAGTGTATTTTTTTTTAATTTACGCATAAGTATACAAAATATTTATTTCTTTGAGCGATACAAACATAAACCTTCGAGTTTTACCGTGCATAAAGTTGAATTAGATAGCCCATTTATCGAGTAAGGTAGGTAATAAACTTTATTTAATAGGCTAGTTGACACATATGAAATTATGTTACAATGATGTTTATATCTAATAGTTATTTGTTATACAAGAGTGCAAAGTTGCTTTTTAACCGCGTGTTCAATTTTGATGACCGAGCAAACAAAGGATTCTAAAATTGAATCACGAGCGCAGCGAGTGATTCAAAATTAGAATCCTGAGCGTTAGCGAGCGAATCAAAAGAGCACGAGGTGAAAAATCTTTGCACTCGACACTCGCACTTGTGCAACACGTAACTTTTCATTCCACCTCAGCGAGGAAATGCGCATTATTAACAGTTTCAGTCAATTCTGTTGGCGTCAAACAAACTTCCTCGTCGCAAGAATCACTCATTTTAGTTTTTTCACTTGTTTTCAAGTTTCTTGTTTTTAATATAAGGTTTAACAATGACGTGAAAAAATGCCGCGTAAAGAACCGCGTACAAAGCAAATTGAAAAAAAGAACACCAAGAAGGTTCCGAGTCTGAGTTTTTAACAAATTAAAAAAAAGTTGTATGATATATTCGGCACCATAGAGGTAGCAGTAAATAGGTTTAATGTTTTTTTTTAATTCACAAACTTAGTGCACACGATGTTCTAAATTTAATTTACTTTATCCTCTAGAGAATAAAAACGGCTTTTCCACTCAGATATTGAAGATTAAAAATACTCTTTCCGAGATGGTGGGATGAAAAGGTATTTGTCATATGGAACTTAAATATAATAATTTTTGTTCAAAAAACTTGAATATATATAAACTCAATATGAAATTGATTTCTTTTGTCTATGTCTTTATGCCCGGTGAAGTAGCAAAAGCCTCGGGGCTAAGTACATAAGTCCGATCGAAAAATAAAAAAAGTCTATGTCTTTAACTTCCGAAAACGCTATCAGCCATTTTATGACGTCATACGTTAAAAACATGAACGCGATCCTTTACTGTTACACTTTCTGAGTCATAACGTCATCGGTCTTGAACACAGATAATGTATTAAATATCATCATGGCTGACATCGTCAAGCCAATTTTAAAATATTTATGTTAGTGCTTTCGAGATATCAAATAAATGCCTTATTTTTTCTTGATCTATTAAAACCAATCTTAATTATATAAAAATAATTTCAAAAAAATGCTAACTAGCCTATTATGAAATTATTTAAGGGGACAGGATTTACGCGGGTGATACCGCGCTCGGAAATCCAGTAAAAAATATATAAAGGCCGGTTCATTTTGTCACCTAAATAAAACGAAACCTACAACATGGCCGGAAGTTCATTTTGTACCTGTTACCTCTCAGGCATCTTACAATAATGTATACATTTATCATATATCGCACAGGACAGACGGACGGACGGTATATAAAATCTGTAAGGTCTAATAATTTAAACATGTTATTTTATTTTTATTAAATATAGGCTTACGTGTGGCCATAATCTCGGTTGATGGAAGGCGAAGATAAGGCCTAAGATGATACACGCGTGCCTAGAAAGTGTTGTGACACTTTTGATAGATTTTGTCTTACACACAACCTCCGTAACAACGTTGCCGTTGACGACCATTTGGCTTGCTTTAAATCTCGGAGGTCGTGGGTTCAATCCCAACTCCGGACAGGAAATCTTTTTCTTTCCGGGTCTGGTTGGTTGAGGGACTTACCCTTCGTGCCTCGGAAAGCACGTTAAGCCGTTGGTCCCGATTGTTATAACATCATCTATAATAATCGTATATCAAGGAACGGGCAGCAGCGTTTCCTTGTGTGGCACAACATAGTACTGCGGCACCAACCCGAATGCCAAGCGTGGGGACAATCATTGTCCCCACGCTTGGCATATTTGCCATAATGGCAAATACCCTCCCTCGGGAGCAGGCCCATGTTTAGCAGTGGACGTTATACGGGCTGATGATGATGATGATGAGTCTTACACATTGTTATTTTGACAAGTACAAGTCTATGTTAATACCTAAGTGCTGAAAAAAATTCATTATTTCGATTTAGGTTTAAATCATTTATTCTCATAAAAGACAAAAAGCCACTTACATGAGAATAGACAAGAAACATTCAGTAAACTTATTTTAGGTAACCGTCACCAAAGTATATGTATAGTATATAATATGTAATGTATAGAATTAATGAATAAATATGTATATATAAAAGTGTATAGTAGTATGTATAGTAGTGTATAGTATTATATAAAATTATTCCATACTCATTCAGCAGTTCAAATCTCAACCATTAAAGTGCAATGGAGAGCATTAGTCAAAGCAGTTTTCAATTATGTGTTTGGATAGCTGAGACTTGAAACTGCTGAGAGAGCTAACACTTTTTATATGTGAGGGTAGATTATTAAATAGTTGTGCTCCTTCATATGTAATACTCTTTCTAGCGTTTTTAGTGCGTATTCTTGGCAAAACAAGTAAACTTGGTCGACGAAGACTGCGTTTAGTAATTTGAGATTTTGTAGTAAATGATAAAGTAGTGTGGATGGTTTTGTCTATAATTTTTCTAATCAGAACGCAAGTATTATATGTGTAGAGTTGTTTGATATTCATCAGTTTTGTTTCTTTAAAAATTTTACAAGTTGGTGTTAGGTATGGATAGCGGAATAATATCTTTATAACCTTATTTTGTACTCTTTGTAATTGTTGCAACTTCGTTTTTCCCGCACTTCCCCAAATTTCTATGAGATATAATAGGTGCGACTTAATAAGAGAATTATAAATAGTATAGCGTATCTTTTTAGGTATGCACTGGTTTATACTATGAAGTGATCCTGTAAGTGCTGATAATTTATTTTTAATATGGTCTATTTGATTGTGCCATGTTAAGTGATGATCTATTCTCAAGCCAAGATACTTTTCGCAGGTTTTTTGATCTAGTGGGATGTTATCAATAGTTAGTGTGTCGTGCTGCGGAATTTTTTTATTCTTAGCTTTAAATACAACGTAACAAGTTTTTGAAATGTTTATGGTTAGTAAATTATATTTGAACCATTCAAATAGAACATTGAGATCTTCTTGAGCTTTTGAAACAATGTCGTGCATGTTGGCACCGAAATAAAATAAGCACGTATCATCTGCATATAAAGTTATATGACCATGTAGATTTAGTTCTGTAATGCTATTTATGTAAGTCAAGAACAATAGCGGCCCCAATATAGAACCTTGCGGGACTCCGTATGTGATCGGCAATGTACTGCTCTCAAAACAATCTATTTTAACTACCTGAAATCTATTGGTCAGATAAGATTTTAGCACTTTGAGTGCATTGCCCTTGACACCTATGTTTTCTAGTTTTTCTAATAGTAGCTTGTGACTGACGGTATCAAAGGCTTTTTTCAAGTCAATAAAGACACCTAGCACATAGTGTTTTTTATCAATGTTTTCTTTTATTTTTGTTGTTAAATCAATAGTAGCTACAGTTGTGTTATTTTTAGCTCTAAATCCATACTGACGATCCGATATTAAGTTAAAAGAGTCAAGATATTTTAAAAGACGACTATGAAGTATTTTCTCTAAAATTTTCGACAATATTGGTAGCACAGAGATCGGACGATAGTTCCCTGGATCGGTTTTTGGTCCCGACTTATAGATCGGTGTTACCTTTGCAACCTTCAGAGTGTCAGGAAACTCACCATCGCTCATTAATTTATTAAAACATCTTGCTAAACTGTCTGAGATTAAATTTTGTAAACTTTTTATGACTTTTGTGCTAATTTTGTCTATACCACTACTTGTATTCGAGTCAAGATCTTTAATAATTTTGATAATTTCATTTGAATTACATGGATCTAAAGTCGTAAGTTCATGATTTAGTTTTTTCTTTGAGTTAAAAATAGGGTGATTTGAGCTGTTATGGTATTTTCTAGGTATTTTGTCTGCTAGTATTGATCCTATTGTTGAGAAGTATTTATTAAGGATATCACAAATTTCTTTTACATTAGAGATACAAGTATCATCAACTAAAAGTTTTGAAGGAGCACCACTCTGTATGATTTTGTTGTTAGCTATGTTATTTATAAGCGACCACATTTTTTTAGGATTATTTTTACAATTTGTAAATAGTTTGTAGTAGTAAGAATTCTTTGTAGTATGGATTCATCTTGCGATTTTATCTCTCATTTCTTTAAAGTTATCTTCTAATTTTTTATTTTCTTGGTTGTTCTTGTATTGTGCCCATAGGTGGTTTCTTTGGCTAATTCCAGTAATTATTTCATTGTTAATCCAATCTTCTTGGGGTGGGTTCATAACTTTTATTCTCATCACTTTGCTGTCTTCTACATACTGTTTTATTTTCGATTCTAGTTGTATATAATTGCTTGCTACGTCTTCAAGTCCTTGTGATTCTATCGTTTTATACAGCTTCTCGTACTGTATTGTTTCATAATTTAAGCGCATTTTTGAAGGAGGTTTCAATTTGTTTAATTGCAAATAAATTTGCTTGTGATCCGACATAGATGAATTGATGATAGCGATTTTATAATGTTTTCCTTTTAAATTTGTGGAGACGTGATCCAGAATTGACTGCTTTGTTTGTGAGTGTCTTGTACAGTAGGTTTTATTGATTTTGTTAAGTATTTTATATCCGGTTTCATTTATTCTTTGCTTGTACTTTTTTAGAATTTTATTTTTTGTTAAAAGGTCTATGTTAAAATCTCCAAATACAATTGCTCTCCTTCGTTGCTGTAGCTGTGAATCATATAAATCTAAAAACCTTTCAAAGTTCGTGTTACCAGGGTTGTAGACCACACCCACATCCAAAGCAAATTTCTCGATTTTTACCCAAAGGTAATTATTTCCATCTTGATATGTTGATTCGATTAGGTTATGTTTTAGGTCGTTGTGTATGTATGCTGATACTCCTCCTCCTCTACTGTCCGTTCTGTAATTATAGTAGTGCGTATAGTTGTCTATCTGTAGCTGTAAGGTTTGATTTTCATTCTGTATCCAAGTTTCCGTTAGTAAAATTACGTGCACAGTTGTAGGTATTGATTTTAAAATACATTTGAGTTCGTCTAGTTTTCCTTTCTTTCTTATACTTCGTGCATTCAAATAGAAAAATGAGAGGCGTGATTTATTTGTATTTAGTTGTAGATAGTCGTCCACTATTTGGTAAGTTGTAGTGTTAGGTAGGGTATTGTTTATTATTGTTCGTTGCAGTTTTTTGAGGGTTGTTGTACAATAGTCGGTGTTCCATTTATATATTTTATGGTTAACTCACTTTCCCCTTCGTTTGTTCGGCGTGTCAGTTCATTCTTTACGGCTTGAAAATACTTTTGCTGGGCTGGTGTTTGGTCAGAGAAAATTTTAATGTTATCCGGTATTTTTTCTCTATTGCGGAGCATTAACATTGCCGACTCAGGCTCATTAAAGTATACTTTAATTCTACGTATTTTACCGGCATTGTACTTGCCGATACGATAGATTTTAATCGGCTTTCTGTCGCTTATTTTTGAGGTAATATCTAATACGGCAGATTCATCTCTGAGAATCCTCTCTTGGCTGCTTTGTGAATTTTGCTCTGGTATGCCTGCTATAATGATATTGTTTTCCCTCTTTTTGCGCTCTTGAACTTCGCGTATTATTTGTTCGTTTACACATAGTTGATTCGTTTGGATTTCGGTGGATACAGGGCTCAATTTCGACTCACTAAGGTTATTTTCTAGCTTCTTAATTTTTTCTTCAGTGTTTGATATTTTTAATTGTACTTCTGTTAACTGAGTTTTTATATTGCCGTGTTCTGAAGCAACTTTTAATGCGGTTGATTTGATGTCTTGTATTTGTGAACTAATATCCGCTACATTTGTGGTAATAAGTATTTTTGTTTGTTCGTGCGAGGCACTTAAACTGGCCATCTCACTTTTGACCTCGGTGATATTCGCGTTCATTTGACTTATCATTTCCGTGTTTGAAACAATATACTTTTCTAATAGGGATGAGACGCGTGATAGCTCATTTCTCATTTGTTTTATATCATCCGAGCATAAGCATTCACGTTCAAGTGGGTGTCTACGCTTTCGATATGTAATTTGTGCCTCGCTAAGTTCTTCGCTTAATTTAGATAAGTCGGGTTGCGAGCCAGCTCCAGTAACATATGTTGTGGCCGCAGAGCATTTAGGCACAAGCTCTAATGTTGCGGGAGTTCCAGGTGGAGATCGCGTTACACTCATTGCGTCTTACTAATTAGATACTTATTTCGTTCACAATTGATAAAATATAACCGTGGTTATGGACGCACCGCGTACGCGCGCGCACCCTCCTACCAGCATTCGCTTTCGCCCGGTCACAGGAATCAGTTGCTAGCCCACACCGACGGCGAATGCACGCTCAATTTTTTCTTACGCAAAATCGCTAATAATTTCGTAAAGTACGTCCACCGCACGCAGAGTCAGTGTGCGAGCGAGTCAAAAATTGCTACCGCTCTCGTCGCACGGAGGTGAAGCACGTCGCCCCGCTCGCTGCTCGGCGCACTGTCACATTCACGTATTTTTTAAAGTCATAAATCACTGCATACAATTCACACCACAATAGGTATTATTTACTTTGCTTTAAGTATTGGATTTCAAACACACTAATAGAATAAATTTCGCAGGGATCAAATACACGTCTACTCTGATTAACGGTCACCGCCGGTATTTCATTTTGTAGACACTGTACGTAGAGCACGGGTGATCAACTTTATAAGACTAAAGATCTATTACTGCGTGTGGTCGACCATATAGGTCATACTTAACTTTGAATCACGTATCCTCTATAATTCATTAAAATGATAAATAGATGTGTTTTAGTTTATTACACAAAAAACAAAAACTTTGTGTATCTGTAGCATACATTTGTAGACTAACATGGACTTAAATACCTATCAGTTTTTATTATATAAGTGGATATACTGTAATAGCTGCCGGAATCAACCAGTCTATCACGATAAAAACAGATGGCCACGCTTGCTAGACTTGTTCAGGCGTGTAAAACTGTGTAACTAAGGTAAAACCTAACATTTCATATATGGTAGTATATGAAATGTTAGGTTTCATATACTACCATACTGTCACGAAACAGAGGCTCGAACTGCCACTTCACATTACTCAGGTATAACCACTACTCCACTGAGAATTTTTATAGCACAAAATAAAATGAATACCTAACCTCTGAATATCTCCAACAAAATCCTACCCAGTATTAACTTACATAACGAAACTTAATTAAGCCGCTATGAAAATCCGTTATGAAATTTGAGAGCAAAATCTGTGCCATCAAAAAGTTGGTAATAGAATAATTTCCCCTGTCTCTAATACTGAAGTTTCTGTCGAGGCTCATCCCACAAAGGATGTTATAAAGTGTCCCCGACAACCAACTTCGGATCAATTAATCATGTTAAGTGGCCATCGACATCTTTGGAAAAGACACCGTGATTTCACTCAGAAATTTGACAAAAAACTGCCGATTTACTTCGTAGAATTTTCAAGGACAGTGCGGTTCGAAAGGCTGTTCATGTTCAGTTCATGTAGAAATGATTTGTTGGTTTCTTTAATATTTTGTTAATGAAAATGAGATAGAATTTCTGTAGTGTACATACATAATATGTAAATTTGAACAAAATTATATTGATTTACTTTACTTTCACTGATGAACATTGGGTTTTTGACAGATATTGCCATTATCACCACGCTTGATAGGCGGATTAACCACCGAAAACATAATTGTAAAAAAGGAGAGCCAAGTTTAATACAAAAATTATGCTTGGCTGTGGGCTTCGCCGCAAAAAGAATGGAGATCTGAATGAGTGCCAAGTTCTATGCAAAATAGAAATCTAGCCAGTTCCTTTGGTTGAACTTGGCTTGAGTCAAGCCAAGTTGATCTAGACACGCTGCCGCGTGTCTAGATCTTCGCCCAGTTCGGTTAAGCAATGTTCTTTTAACATTTTGTTCATTGCACTACGCTTCTATGAACTATCAATAATATAAAAACCAATTTATTAACTACTATCTATAGTAAATCATATGATTAATCGAATCGTTATTCTTGGCACGTTTGTGTTTCGTAGTTCATTAACTAAATTCATATATATAAATAAAATTGAAGTGTCGTTTTGTTTTTGCTTTGGAAACATACAGGTTTTTACATTTGAATGGTTTTAATAACAAAAACACATTTTTTTTGTATGTCTGTCTGTATGTCTTTTTGTTTCGGTTAATCTGAATAACAGCTAGACTGAATTTGACGGGACTTTCACTAGCTTCCCGCCCATGGATTCTCTTGCGTAGCTCCCGTTCCTGAGGGACCTTATAATATAATTTTAATAACATGTGCCTTCATCGAAAAAAAGGCTCTCTTAGAAATAGGCTATGTCAGACTGAAATATTTTTTTAAATTCGGATTAGAAGTATCTGAGATTAGCACGTTGAAGCAAACAAAATCTTCAATTTTATAGACATATAAGCATTATAAAATTTAATTCTAGACATTTTATTTAGTCTGACTATTAGTTTATCCTTATTAGGACGCGACTTTCAATTTTCATTATTGATAGCTTTGACAATCCTTATTTTACGAAGATAAAGATGTTTTTTTTTCAGTTCAGTTGTACAACGAAATGATTTCGCCTTCGATGCCATTACTACCACCAACCGTTCCACTTAACAGTAATTAAAAAATTCTTTTATTTTGCGAATACCTTATATTTTAATATTAAAACTATAACATAATAATATAGCCAATATCGGATATCTATTCTATAGTTATACGTAGCACACACAACTAGTTAAACGCATCTGTAACAAAATAATTATGAAACGAGCATATCAAAAGAAAATATGTATATTTCTAGCCTTCTTCGTAAATAAATATAATTTATGTAATTAAAAAAAATTGAGGATGATATTCCAGAAGGTTGGTCCTCCAATGGAGCCTTGGACACAGCCTTTCGACGTCTCGATCGTACTCTCCTTATTGGCGTAGTTGACTATTACTGTATATTTGTATGTTCGTTTAAGTTAAATCTTGCAACTGAATTTGTTTGCAATGTTATTCACACATTTGGTTTGAACGACTGTCACTCATTTGCTGAGTAAAATTAGAAGCGGCCGTAGCCTAATGGCTATGGGTGTCGGACTTGTGCTCTTGTGGTCACCGGTTCGATTCCCACTCATTGCGCTACCGACGTGAGCCCACTCGTAACACAAGCATTTTAGCTTAGCACGAGGGGTTAATAAGAATGCTAGAAGACTGCAAAATCTACTAGTAATCTTTGTAAAAAAAAACACAAATTAAAATCAACATGGTTTTTTTTATTGTGTTCATAACACATCTTCTTAATCAAATAAATTAAACACATTTTGTTCTATGTTCCTCAAACTACCTACTGCTGACACATGATATTCTTTTCAAACGAAGTCTATTTTATCATTACGAACGTATATCTGATTGACGTTTTCAATAAATTTCTTTATCAACCGAAGCTAAATCTTAAAGCTTGATATTTCATTAAAGAATGCGGATTTCACAAAAGTTAATGTTTCCAATACAATCAATTTTTTTTTATCTTTTTAAGAAGACAACTCCCGCACTAGGGAAATAAATCCCTGTGTCGCGGGGGACTTTACAAACATTCATTTCACGGACACAAAGAACACCCAGACTCAGAACAACTATTTGTGGTTCACACAAATAATTGTCCCGGGTGGGAATCGAACCCAGAACACCAGGTCTCAGAAGCAACTTCCGTAACCACTGAGCCACCGGTGCAGTCAAATTTCAAATGTAATGTTTACGGCGGCTGTCAATAGATGGAGCTACAGTCGAGTTATAAGTCGCAAGCGTTTGGTGTTTTCTGTTGATATAGGTCAGCGGTAACATTTTTATTAAGTCCTACTTACTCTGAGAAAACGTGTTTTATTTCACTAGTACCTTTGGCTTTTGATGACTTTGACTCCATAGCGTACAGTTAAAACAATCAAGGCTTGTAATTTTTTATGTTTATAAGCACGCGAAGTCTTTTTAATGTTGAACTTGAACATAATTACAGGCAAAACATGCATATAATATATCGGCTCCTAATCTCCTAATCTTAATTAGGAGCCTAAGGTTTTTCCTGTAATTGTGTTGTTAGGACAACTTTACAGATCATAGGATTGTTGCCAATATCTTAGTAAAATCAAATCAACCAGCTACACGTCATATCGTCATCATTCCGTATGACGTCTACCGCTGGACTACTACGTCTGCCTCCATCATAGATCTCCAGTTATTGCGGTTGGAAGCGTCCTGCATCCACCAGAAATAAATGTTAATATTTTTTATCACTTGATCTATAGACGCTCTTAGTTCGTTTATTTGTTTATGTTACTGTAATGTAAATAAAATTAAACAAACAAAGCTTTTAGAATATTATATTGGCGAATAAAGCGAATTTTCCGGTGATATTGAGCATATGGACCATTGCCCCGGAACGAGCGACCGGCCATATCGTGCCGCAACTACGAACAACCCTATTAGACAATCACTCGATAAAAAGGCTGTATAGTTTACTACCGTGTGGTTTCATCGCTTATGTAACGTCAAGATACCTACTGCTTTCAAAAGTAAAATAATTTTCAAAATAGATTCAATAGTCTAAATATGAGAATAAATTAAAAAAATGAACTATATAGCCTATACTTGCGCGAGTAAGTTAATTAATATGGTGCGTTATAACGCTACTCCATCATATACCAGACATATAATGAACAGTATAGTGTACTTTCAGTGCAACTTCAGTGTTTAACTTTGCATACTTCAGTTGCTCGCGATGAAAACTTTAACCATTTTATAATTTATGATGTGAGGATATTGTCTTAACCATGCAATAACCGTTGCGATGGAGCACCGTTATGGTGCAGTAGATTTACTAATAGAATATGATTTACTAGATTCCTCGTACGGTTTTAGACAAGTGGCTCCCGATCCAGTAAAAACCTTTTCGTTCCTTTGATACTTATGGTTACGTAGTTTTCTGATGGTGAAAGAAGTTTTTATTGCTGTCTACTATAAATGCATGCCAAAATTAAATTACAAGTAATAAAAAACAAAACTAAATTTTATAATGCACACACAGCCTATAAAAACATTACATGGGACATATTATGTTGAAAAAAAAGTAAAGAGTAATTAACGAAGTTGGAAATTTAATGATTTTCAAGAGATATCAAAAGAAATACAGACAGAAAAACCAAAAGATGGCAAGATGACCTTAAGAAAATAGCCATTTAGCAAAAGACAATAATATATGGAAATCTTTAGATAAGGCCTTTTTGGACAGACTTGTTTCCACAGTTTTGGAGCCCAATTAATACTTAATGGACAATCTAATTTTTTCTAATTGGACTAATCTCAGGAACTACCGTTGCGATTTGAAAAATTAGGTTAATAAAGGTTAATAATGTTTAACGGAAACAGGTTAAACCGCTAGTGACTGGCGCTTGCTAGTATTAATATAGACAGGCGTTTTAATGTTGCAGCAATGCTCAGAAATTTTATTTGTTTTAGGAATAATTCTATTTTTCTTTTTATTACCCCCATACCAAGCAAGACAACTCATCATCATCATCATCAGCCCGTACAACGTCCACTGCTGAACATTGGCCTCCTCCCGAGGAAGGGGTTTGCCAAAGTCACCACGCTTGGCAGGCGGATTAGTGTCTGCGGTTTTAATACGTTACGTTATATACGTTTGTTAAAGATGATGTTGTAACAATCGGGACCAACGGCTTAACGTGCATTCCGAGGCACGAAGGATAGAATTTACACAAAGATTTCTTGTGACATCTCAACAGTGTTTTCTTTTCAAACAATATCGAATGGTCTCCAGAATAACATCCAACTCCCTCATGTGGAACCAGCGGCTGACAAAACGTGTGCGGCTCACGAAATATTGTGGGCTGCATGTTATGCACATTACAGTCTAATGTCGTTACAAAAGCGCTTTCATAATACTCACCATTACATCTGTGCACTTTTCTGTTGCTTTATTATATTCTGCTGGCATTTTACTTTGACGTTTTTAGTGTAAAGTTTGTACAAATAGTGAGAAAGCGACCATTACTGACTCATCTTTCAACACACACAGCGCAAAAATATTTGCGGATTCTGCTTATATCCTATTATAAACGAAATAAACGAATAAACGATATTTGTTCAGCACTTAGGTATTTACATACACTTGTACTTGTCAAAGAAATATACATTGCATATTAAATAATTGTAAATAGGTAACATTTAATATTCAATTATGTTTAAATTTATATAAGATGTGCTAGATGCCTGTCAGTCTTGTGTTAATCAATAAGTTTTTAGTATTAACTAAAATAACTATTTGCTATGTTAATTTAAATAAAGTCTTTTAAAATAAGTAACAACAATAATAATAATATTATACTATATTGACCGGTCAAGTGGCGAGATCAGACGTCCTTTTGAAGATTTGACGATTATGTATTAGAAATCAAATCAACAGTCAAAGGTCAAAGGTGTTTTATTTTCGACAGTCAACATCTAGTATGTTGACTGTCGAATATAAAACACCTTTGCCATTTCATTAGTGTTCTATTTTTTAAAAACCTGTAACTATGGTTTTAGGCAAACTTTAACGCTAAACGGCCAGTAACATACTTACATAACATTTCTTCTACTAGCATAAGACGTTAAGCGGACTCCTCGACCCGTATGAAAAGTTTTTTATCACATCTATTCAAAAAGAGCTAGTTTATTCCTCGTAAACAGGGACCAAAATAGCTCATTAATCCCTTAGGTACCAAAATTGATTTTAATTAATAATAATTTTTCAATCAGCATAGAGGTGAATCACAAACCATGCGGGAACAATGTATTGAATATGTGACTGGCTGAAAAACTGCGAGCGCGCCAAATTTAAAAGAGTTGATGAAAATTATATTTTATGTCTTATGGTTCTTCATTGTACGTAAATAAATTCTTGTTCATAAGTTGCACTTACTTATTTTCTCATAGAGGGTAGTAAAAAGTAGAGTGTCTACCTCGGGAGCAACACTATTTTAAGCTCGAGTGACATACTTTTAATCCCTCGCTGCGCTCAGGATCCTAGTTAAGAATCCCTCGCTCCGCTAGGGATTCTACTCTAGAATCCTTCGCTCCGCTCTGGATTAAAAAAAACACTCTCGCCTTTAGAATAGTTGTTTGCTCCCTAGATAAACAATCTACTATTTTTTAAGAATTCCCTAAGCGGATGACACGGGATTGTTTGTTAGAAATCAAAACCTATGCGCGGATACTGTCACGGCCACAAGCAAGTCGTATATAAAAGTTTTATTTATTATACTTATCTATATGTTTAACCTTAGATTAACCGTAGATTCAGAACAAGATATGTGTGGGTTTGAATAGACCAACTCATGTCTTTCAAAGCACTCACAGTTCACAATTTCAATGTTTTTTTTAACATACATCTGTTTAAAATAATTGGATAAATGACAAAGTAATGATCACAATCTAAGCAGGTATTTTAAGATTACACTATCTCAATGATTAAATCGACTTTTTAAGCGAAGCTCTCCAAAGTTCAACAATCTCAAACGGTGCTTTAGTAAGTACATAAAATAAAATAAAACTCGAAAGAAAAAGTAGGCTTCGTAAATTACCTAGTGGAACAATTTAATCTCGAGTTGGTTATAAAAAAGAATTATTGTCGCTCATATTTCTGAGTTAGCTTATATCTAAGCGGTTCGTCATAATTGTATTGTAGATGGTTTCTCGCTGTTTTATTTGCGAGCAGATTGCAGGCGTTTTGAAAGATTAAGAATGAACGGGTGTATGTTAGTAAAGTATTAAGGTGTCTTGTTTTAACAGAACTAGAGTTATTAAATGTTTTGAACTCTTTATGGGAAAGATTACCTTATACTATATTTCAAAATTGAGAATCATTACCGATAGATGGCACTACCGTCCCCGTTAGAGACGTGTTACAAAGAGATTAATAAATTTCGATGATCGGTAGGGTTCCACCGTAGCCTAATTGGCTAAGGCATTGGGGGCTTTACCCAAAGATGCAGGTTCGAATCCTGCCGGTGGTCGAATTTTATTAATCTCAATTTTGAAATATAGAACTAGAGTTGCCTACTTTTTTTGTTTTATATAGTACTTTTTACAAAAAGCTGCTAAATATATAGGGATACTTTTGGGAAATTCAGGAAAAAAAAATAGTATACATTTATTTTAAATAATTCTTCCACGTGTATGATCTAAATTCTAACCAGTGCCGCTCCACGAGTTTTTTTTTGAGGTCTCCAGCATTTTTTTAGGACTTAGCATTTTTGTAGGCCTTAGCATTTTTCATTGTGTTCATATGCCGCGCTGAGGGTGCGGACCAAATTTTTTAATGGGGTGTATAATATATAGTACATTTGACTATAATATAGTCCGGGTGGCAACCCTAAACAGAACCTTGTATTTTTGACCGTTAATAGCGAGGTGCCGTTTAGTCAAAAATGGTGTATCTAGATAATTTTTTTCTAAGTTAAAATTTTAGCACCGAAGTGGATCGGCAGTGTTTTTCCCGTGCCTCGGAGAGCACGTTAAGCTGTTGGTCCAGCGCCAAATGTTTCACCGGTTGCATCGGTAAAACAGTTCAACATTTGCGCAAACGCATTCACACTAATATCCTTTAAGTTTTGCCAAATTTTTTTCCTGCTCTGGTTGGTTGAACGACTACCCTCTGTCCCTTTCTTGGAAAGCACGTTAAGCCATTGCTCCCGATTGTTATAACGTCAAGACACGAGCCAAAATGGGCGTACATAAACAAGAATGCGATTATAACCATATTTACATGCATGTTATATTTTTCGCATACATTTATGAATATGTAATGTGATTGTGTGTGCTGATCCAGTAAAACTTCACATAATTTTTCATTAAATTCCTTTGTAAAACCAAATGGCTGACCTCCAGTACCTTAACATCAAGTTGTTTGTAAGCGCAACTGAGGGAAAGGAACTTAATATCGTCGTGAATAATTCAATATGATTCTCTAGTAGTTTCACGGGCCAGAGTTTCAAATTAGGTTAGAAAAATAGTTGGCGTACCATCACTGGGATTTAGAACTTTATTTCCATTAACCCTTAATAGGGCAGTAGGTATGTTTAGAATTGATTGGTTTTGATCTTTATTACAAGTACATAAAGTTCAAAATATGGTGGTAACTATATTGCCACTGCCCGTTTAAGGGTTAAATAAGGAAGAAAATTCAATGCACTTTCTTAGTAAAGTGTAATGTGATAAGTAGAGAAAGTTAATTCTGGAACAGCTTTGTCCACATGGTTACTTCACATTGAATATCGTTTCCAGAAAAAAATCAACGAACGTTGAGCTAAAGAGAAGCCAAGTGTATTATTACATTTTACAATATCGCACTAGGTCGGTTGTAGAGTAAAAGCAGTGGTGTGCAACTAGCGACCCGCCCCGGCTTCGCACGGATGCAAAGCTGATGTATTATACATATCCACCTTCCTTATTTAAAAACTACTAATATTATAAATGCGAAAGTTTGTACAGTCCCCGGCACGTAACTTGGCAAGGTTTTGGCGCAGTGGGGGAAAGTTCGCGCATCGTGCACTTAGTGGAACAAAAAGTGGTCACTTTTTTTGCTTGTCATTTTTAAATAAAGGAGAGGAATTCGTAAAGTTTATTAGGTGTTATAAATAAAATATATATAAGCAAAGTAAAAAAAATGTATTAAAAAAAAAAAGTTTTATTAAAAAAATAGGTAGTTAACGGTATTTGGTCCTGGCATTGTAATCAACGTTACAAAAACTAAATTTAAAACAACAACAACTATAACAAAAACTAAATTAAAAACAATAACAACAACTCGTAACAAAAACTCTACAAAAACAAAGTTTTCACCTTTGTGCACGTAAGTGTAATCGGGAGCGAACGGAATGTGGACGCGGTGCGGGAGGCAGGGGTCGACTGACGGACGAATCGCGCGCTCGGATCGGCGCTACCTCATACCCCGCGTCCCGCTTGACCACCAAAGAGACCTATAAAACGACTTGTGCGCATCTAACGACTCTTGCCAAATTACGTGCCGGGGACTGTATGTTGTATGTATCTATGTTTGTTACTCTTTCACGAAAAAACTTCTGAATGGATTTGGCTGACAGTTTGCACGCGGATAGCATATAAGCTGAATTAACATATAGGCTACCAAATATCACTCTCTGACTCACTTGAGCTGAGTGACGCAGGTAAAACCGCGGCGCGCAGTTAGTTTAAAAATCATTTTATTTAACGTTTCTTCACGAATTTAATCAGTATACGGGACACTAGTGTGTCCCGTATACTGATTACCAGGTTTTAAAAAAATAATCCTGTATAATAGAGTTGCCCAACTATCGATAATTTCGCTATCGGTAGATGACCTCGAAAACTAGTAACAATATCGATAGTGCTATCGATAGTATCGATAATATCAATACTATCGATATCACAAATTAACTCATACTATTGATTGGAAGCAATAGTATCGATATTTATAAAGAATACTATCGATAAAATATTATCGATAGTATCGTTGTATTAAATGATTAAAACTATCAAAACTACTGATAGTTTGTAAAACTATCGATAGTATCGATAGCAACGGTGACAAAACATAATCTATAATTGGAAAATGATACTATCGGCCGTTATTAAACTATCGATAGTATAATACTATCGATAGTTTTACAAACTATCAGTAGTATTGATAGTTTTAATCATTTAATACAACGATACTATCGATAATATCGATATTGCTCCTAAACATGTATTGGTCTTCGATAGTATCGATACTATCATTAATATCGATACTATCGATAGACTATCGATACTATTGATATGATGCTTGATAAACGATTATTATAGATGACGTTATAACGATAGGGACCAACGTCTTAACGTGCTTTCTGAGGCACGGAGGGTAGTCCCTCAACCAACCAGACCCGGATAGAAATCTTAGAATTTACATAAAGATTTTTTGTCCGCTGTGGGGATCGAACCCACGACCTCCGAGATTGAAAGCGAGCCAAATACCGCTACGCTACGTTGTCACATGGCAGTAGCAAACCCAATTTAAACCTTGTTATTTCCGTTCCAAAATGGCCGCAAAACTACTTATCCCGTGATTAAACTTCAAAATCCTTTGTCACAGCTGTTTTATAAACAAACTCCGGTAAATTTAAGCGAACCCTTTGTTAAAATGTTAAAAGTGACACACTTAGGTATCGTTAGGTGGAGCAGAGCGTTGCGCTGTTACTGATGCATGTAATTTTAATGATTATCTCGACAACTCACCTGAGCGTAGCGTAAATATGTATAATAATATACTTTTGCTTCATGTTATCCGGCTTTGCATGAAGTGTTATTTAGATTTGACGGCAATTTTAAACGGCATTTGAAGTATTATGATTTGTTTTGAATATCATTTGCGTTAAGAGGTAGCCTCCGTAGCGTAGCAGTATTTGGCTCGTTTTAAATCTCGGAGGTGGGTTCGATTCCAACGCCGGACAGGAAATCTTTGTGTAAATTCTAAGATTTCTTTCCGGGTCTGGTTGGTTGAGGGACTACCCTCCATGCCTCGGAAAGCACGTTAAGCCGTTGGTCCCGATTGTCATAACATCATCTATAATAATCGTATATCAAGGAATGGGCAGCAGTGTTTCCTTGTGTGGTACAACATAATACTGCGGTAACCAACCCGCCTGCCAATCATCAGCCCGTCCACTGCTGAACATGGGCCTCCTCGCGGAAAAGGGTATTTGCCATAGTCACCATGCTTGGTACTACTTGGTAGGTGGGTTGGTAACCGCAGTATTATATTGCTTGTTACGCTGCTGCCCGTTCCTTGATATAAGATTATTATAGATAATGTTATAATGATCTGGACCAACGGCTTGACGTGCTTTCCGAGGCACGGAGGGTATTCCACCAACCAACCAGACCCGGAAAGACATCTTAGAATTTACACAAAGATCCTGTCCGGCGTGGGGATCGAACACACTACCTCCGAGATTTAAAGCGAGCCAAATACCGCTACGCCACGGAGGTTGTCTTTAAATAAAATAGTTAAAATTATATATAATAGTTTAATAAATAGTTTAAGTAATATAGAATAGTTTCTTTTCATAGCATCTTCAGCCCGTATAACGTCCACAGCTGAACATGGGCCTCCTCCCGAGGGAGGGTTTTCTTAGTTTATTTTTATTATTAGAGTCTTTTGCTAAGTCTTAATTCGTATAAAAATAACAACTATTCACATTTCTGTCTGTATATGTAAGGTAAAACCAGACAATTAAGGTCGAAGCTCACTTATACGGCTCCGCTCCTGCAAAACTCTCCTTTGGTTTTGATGCTCCGACCGTTGTGCTACTTGTTTTAAGGGTTTCGCCTACGTGGCAACCCACGCCTTACTTTAAACTTGCAGCCAGCTCGTTATATCTATATGTCACTACTTATTACATTCAGGGTTGTTCGCTTAACCTTACATTGAGGGGAATCGAGCACTGAACCGATTATGGTTCACCAGATCAAAGCCAAAAGCAATATTTGTGTGACTAACCTTTTGATATTCTTGTTCCACTGCGTATGATGATGTCCAGCTCTCAATTTTCGCTATGCGAGCCGAGTGGGGGTTCGACACTCGGAACTTACTAAGTCTTTGGAATAATACACCGATCTAACACACAATAGCTAGCTAGCTGTAAAGTTGTCCATGATTCTAGGGTCTATTCAACTATTTTCATATTTATCTCCGCCACGAGGTGCGCTCAGCGGCGTACGCCTTTACTCCATCTTCGAATGTGGTTTTGTGACCGATTTGAAAATCTCTCTTGCTATTGGCTGGCTAGTTCAGTGAATCCCCGACCAATGAAATTGCATTCTTTATGCAAAACGTTAAAAGGAAGGAAGTTTGAATAGTATATCAGTTTAGTACGATACATTACATAATATAATTACAACTGATAAGTATATCACTGCAAAGTATTAAAAAAAAGTCGTTTTCAATGTCTGTCAGTCCCTATGTATGCTTAGATCTTTAAAACTACGTAATGGAATTTGACGGATTAATTAGCTAGAGTAATTTAAGAGGAAGTTTTATATGTACATTGACAAGAGCTGCGCGTGTGAAACCACGCGCGGGAATTTAGTCTGTATATAAATAATTAACTCAAGAAGATATGTCAATCTCATTTTCGGGAGCGAAGCGATATAATATTTTTTTTTTTTTTTTTTTTTTTTATAAAGATTACTAGCAGAATTTTGCAGTCTACTAGTATTCTTGTTAACCCATCGTGCTAAGCTAAAATGCTTGTGTTACGAGTGGGTTCACGTCGGTAGTGCAATGGGGGTTCGAACCGGCGTCCTCAAGATCACAAGTCTGACGCCCTAGCCATTGGGCTACGGCCGCTTTTAATATAATAGGTACGAAGACTAAACAAAAACAATTTAGTCCGTCAGTTCTTTTAGTTCCTCAAACAAAAAATGACGAAGATACACAGCGCGTTGAAATTTCATTTCACAAGCCCCTGTTCTAAACTTTATAGTTTGTTATTGCTCTGAATCTTTGTCAATTTTTATTGATTTGATAAAAAAAAAAAACGTGTCCAATATTTTTTGGTAATCTAACTGACGGACTAAATAGAATTTTTTAGTCCTCATGCCAATCTTTGACCTCCGAAAAATTTCGTTTTCCCGTTTAATTTTATCCTAATTTTCATCGTTTACCTGTAAACAGAGTAATTCAAAGTTAAACAAAGGGCGAGATGATAACTAGGTTCAAGTTCTTCAGCTTAAATATCGGAGTAAATTAAAGGCTGCATTTTAATTATCGCCTTAAGCTCATATTCAGTCTTTGTCGTAATTAATTAAATTTTATACGAGAAGGTTTGAAGCAAAATTTTTGTGTTTGTTGGGAAAATAAAGGTTATCTGACAGTGTTGGCTTTATTGTTTGTGTATCGTATACACTTAATGCCGGAGTCAAGTATCCATTATGGAGGTAAAATGTTTAATTAAAGACCGTTCATGTGCAGGTGTGTCATGAACTCTTGGTCCTATTTTAAAGGCATGTGAATAATATTGTATTACCTTATTATGTACAAGATTTATATAAAATAACAGAGTAATCTATAATAATATATGACGCTGAAAAGTTTGATTGTTTGCTTGAACGCGCTAATCTCAGTAACGTTAAAGTTTGTATTCACGTAAACCTATTACAGGTATTTTTTTGGAAATAGTCAGAACATATTTTGGCTTATCAATTTACTGTGTTAAATTAATTAAGTTTATTTGATTACTGCTACTTATTATAATAGTTTATATAGCTTTAGCCTAAAAGCTATCAGGTATGAAAACACAATATTTTATATCTATGATTAAAGAGTCTAAGTTCCGTCCTCGAGTATCTCGACGGACGCGCTTTAGTGCTACCACCGCAACCAATACGCCCCAACTGAGAAGACCCGTCGAAGCAAACTCAGTGCTGTTCAGAGTTAGATTCATTTATCGAGGAAGGCTATATACATATTCTATTTTTAGGGTTCCGTAGCCAAATGGCAAAAAACGGAACCCTTATAGATTCGTCATGTCTGTCTGTCTATCTGTCTGTCCGTCCGTATGTCACAGCCACTATTTTCCGAAACTATAAGAACTATAATGTTAAAACTTGGCAAGTAGATGTATGTTGTGAACCGCATTAAGATTTTCACACAAAAATAGAAAAAAAAACAAAAAGTTTTGGGGTTACCCATATTTAGAAAGGAAACACAAAAAAAAAATTCGTCAATCCCATACGTGTCTATCTATCGATAGGTTTTTAAAAATGATATTGAGGTTTCAAATGTCATTTTTTTCTAAACTGAATAATTTGCGCGAGAGACACTTCCAAAGTGGTGAAATGTGTGCCCCCCCCCCATGTTACTTCTAAAATAAGAGAATGATAAAACTAAAAAAAATATATAATGTACATAACCATGCAAACTTCCACCGAATATTGGTTTGAACGAGATCAAGTAAGTATTTTTTTGTTAATACGTCATAAACCGTAAACCGCAATTTACCTATCATTCAATCAACTATTATTAACATCGATCATAGTTACAACGAACTACAAGAACTTTTATACTATGTTACTTGTTGTATTTTTGATATCAAAAATAGGTAGGCACTTGCAACTAGTACGGAACCCTTCGTGCGAGAGTCCGACTCGCACTTGGCCGGTTTTTTACTATAAATTTCTCACGGAACGGGAGCTACGCGGGTGAAACCGCGCGCGGGAAGCTAGTTATAAGATATTACAGTAATATTAAAGTATTCCACTCGCATATTCCATTTAATTGGATTTCGAGATGGTAAAGAAATTTGAAGAGGTTTATTCCTGTCACTGCATTCCTGTTACGATATCCTGTTTAAGTACATAAAATTGAAGTGTCTGTTTGTAACGGAAAAATAACAAGTTTTTACTGATTATTGAATCAGTAAAACCACGCGCGGGAAGCTAGTTAATATACCTATAAAGCTAAAAGGTTTGTTTGTTGGTTTGAACGCGCTAATCTTAGCAACTACTGGTCCGATTTGAAAAAATGTTACAGAGTTAGATAGCCTATATTATCTTGTTATAGGCTATAACAATGAAGTTGTTACGTATACGAGAATTATGCGGGTGCAACATTGTGTGAGAAGCTAGTGAATATAGATAGGGTACTAATAAAAAAAACACATTCAAAAATAACCCTTTCTGTGTATATGTTTGTTCCGGCTTTTCTCAGTAATGCTTTAATTAACCGATTTGGATGAGACTTTATCGGGCAGTCTAGTTAACTTCATAGGTTATAATACAGTTATTTTGTCAGTCTGTCTTGTATCCTTATTCAAAAAATGATAGTACCATTTTGAAGGGACTTTCATTGTTAGATAGTTAGTAAAACCTTATTTTACACGAACAAAGTCGCGGATAACAACTAATCTATATATATAAAACAAAGACGGGTTTGTTACAACACTTATAACTCGAGATCGGCTGGATCAATTTTCATGGTTTTTGTTTCGTTGGATTTGTCTCCGCCCTGAACAGCAGAATACATTTTAAAAACAAAAGAAAGTCGTGTTAGTAACACTATTTATAACTCAAGAACGGCTGAACCGATTTGGCTGAAAATTGGTAGGGAGGTAGCTAAGAACTGGGAGAAGGACATAGGATACTTTTGGGTAGGGGTAGGGTAGGGTAGGGTAGGGTAGGGTAGGGGTAGGGTAGGGGTAGGGTAGGGGTAGGGTAGTGTAGGGGCAGAGGTAGGGTAGGGGTAGGGTAGGGCAGGGGTAGGGTATAAAAGTCCACCCGTGCGAAGCCGGGGCGGGCCGCTAGTACTATAATATTTTAAGTGGTAAGATTGGCTGTAGTTCTTGGTTATTTATCTCCAAGTTTCTCAGGTATGGCAACTCGTGGTCGAAGTTTTTAGGGTTCCGTAGCCAAATGGCAAAAAACGGAACCCTTATAGATTCGTCATGTCTGTCTGTCTGTCTGTCTGTCTGTCTGTCCGTCCGTATGTCACAGCCACTTTTTTCCGAAACTTTAAGAACTATAATGTTGAAACTTGGCAAGTAGATGTATGTTGTGAACCGCATTAAGATTTTCACACAAAAATAGAAAAAAACAATAAATTTTGGGGAGAGACACTTCCAAAGTGGTAAAATGTGTGCCCCCCCCCCCTGTAACTTCTAAAATAAGAGAATGATAAATCTAAAAAAAATATATGATGTACATTACCATGTAAACTTCCACCGAAAATTGGTTTGAACGAGATCTTGTAAGTAGTTTTTTTTTAATACGTCAAAAATCGTAAACCGCAATTTAGCTTTCATTTAATCAACTCGAATATAAAAATATAAAATAACATTTCATTTCATAAACATACGCTTTTTTATTTATTCTTGATATCAAAAATAGGAACGCACTCCGACTCGCACTTGGCCGGTTTTTTTATAAGCTTAACAGCAAGTTTATGTACAATAAAGATGATATCAGTACCCGCCTACTCAATACTTTTGCAGCGAAGAATCCCTTGACATATAATAATATACCGGTGGCTCAGTGGTTACGATAGTTGCCTCTGAGACCTGGTGTTCTGGGTTCGATTCCCACCCGGGACAATTATTTGTGTGAACCACAAATAGTTGTTCTGAGTCTGGGTGTTCTTTGTGTCCGTGAAATGAATGTTTGTAAAGTCCCCCGCGACACAGGGATTTATTTCCCTAGTGCGGGAGTTGTCTTTTTAAAAGAAAAACAAAAAAAGAAAAAAAAATATTACTTCGACTAACTCTCATCTGGCGACACGAGTGTTTTGTAAAGTAAAATGAAGATGAAAAATTATCAAAGACTAGATTGCCTCGCGCGGTTTTACCTGCGTAACTCCCAGATCTAATACATATAGCCTATAAGCTTCCTCGATAAATGGGCTTATTAAAACTGAAATTATTTTTCAAATCAGACCATTATTTCCTGAGATTAGTGCGTTCAAGGAAACTGCAGTACGCGGATGAACCCATGGGTTCATTGTTAGGTGTAAATTTAGTCCCGCCAGTTAGGTGTAAATTTAGTCTATTGTGGTACTAATATAGTTTTAATCAAATGCCGCTTTCATAAAAGTTTGCCGGAAATCATTATCAACTCTGTACATGCTGTTTCCGTAGCTTAGACTTAATGTAATTACCTATTATGTATTAGGAATCAAATAAAACAGACAAAGGTCAATAGCACACTGTTTTATATTTCAGAATGAACATCAGAATCTGTCATTTCATTTGTGTTCCATTTTCAAAAACATGTACCAAGCGGCCGGTAACGCTAAGCGGCCAGTAACATTCACAACAGTAATGAAGGTATTTACTGTGTGCAATAAAGAAGAAATAAATCATAATCTGTTAAGATAGTCAACTGACACGAACAGCTCAGGTGAATCACTGCAAACTTAATATTGGGCTAGTGGTAAACCTTATCTTGAGGGAAATACCTTAATGAACAAATATTGGCGGAGCCAAGATATGAACAACAAATTTAATCTTGTTTACTGTATTTGTAATGAAATGAAGTAGTCGAATAATCCGCGCTTGTTATACGTCATTTACAATGCATAACACATTTAAGTACTTTTTTTATATACTTAATTAAGAACAATATTTTTAACATTATATGCAGGTCTAGTAAATGGTAGAACTTAACTGTATGGTCACTTATGTTAAACTACTATTTTAAAAATCAATATAATATATGACGAGGAAGGACGAGCATCGTTGTTTTTAATAAGGTGTGACGTCATCATTGCTGACGTCACATTCATCAGGATGGTTCTCTATCGAGGGTTGTTGATCCATAGTAACAGCAAAACTCCATAATATGGTTTTCAAGTTTTATTCCAGTAAATTGAGGAGCTCCGTACAGTCCGGCAGCTCGAGCGAGACTGAATTGCAATCGGTCCGCCGGCCGTATTTATACTAAACGAGCGGCTCACAAACAGTAAACAATTTAGTTTGATAATTTTCAAACTATGTGAACAGATAATTATTTCTACAAATATTTCAACGATTTACAAATCATAATTTGATCCTGAATACTTATTTATTAGTCTAGTATTTTATGAACATATTTGTGCTTCTATCAAATCATGCATTGATTCACAATTTATTTATTTTGATGAGACGAGTAATTGTATTTATGTGTTTATCATTAATGAAGTGTTGTTGCTATGCTTATTTTATGTGGTTGCGCCGATCTATATATATAGATGTATATATATAAATAAAATAAAATGAAAAATTGTCGGGAGCAAAACGAGTACACACAAAATAATAATAATAAGTCGCGTGGTTTGAGAAATTATATCAACCAGCGCGGGCTGGGATCTGGGTCTAACGCCAAGCTACGAACGCGTCGCGAACCCCGCCTCGCGAGAACCACCGTCCCTATCCTAGCTTCCTACAACTTCTCTTTCTCTACGGTGTGACATCCGCAGAAGAAAGACTATAAGAAACTCCGGAACGTTCAATCTACTGCAATGTATCCACCCGATTTCGTCAACTGCTGAACATGGGCCTCCTTTTAACAGACCTTGGAACATCAGGTTCCTTGAGGGATACTGCCATAATCATCACGCTTGGCAGGCGGATTCGTATTCGAAACCACACAGCTTTAAACTAAACACGTTTAATTATACAATAAATACCTATTGCAGTTCTAAGCGTATGCGTCATCAACAGATATTGTATAACGTACACCACTGAATGGCCATAGTCCATGGTGATTGGATTGGCTTATCTAATAATACAAGGCTTTTCAACTCTTCCTGGGGTCAAATATATCATTCTTAATGTAGGTCTCTAGGAGCTGGAGAAAAGTAGAATGCACTTTTTATCTCCTCTTAAAACCAATGTGATTATATTCGTTGCAGGATCCAAAACCTTTAGGTGTCCTGGGACCAGCCTGCGCCTAGAGCTTGCTGTTGTGCTGCTGTTGATCCTAGTTTACAGAAGTTACAGTGGCGGCAGTGTAGGAGAGATTAGTTTCAACGCAATATCACGCAGCATCATAAAGGTACGCCGACATGTCCAAATATTGTTTTCCATGGTTCGCCCATTTTTTTCAAGGGGCACTAAAAGGCGGATAACGTGGCATAAAATTGAAATTGTGCTTCTGAGCTTTAACTAAACGGCACTACAATGCTACGAATGAAGCTCAAATTTATGAAGCGAGAGCCATTCTTAAATAAAGAACGGAAGGATTTTATTGCACTGCGAGTACTTTTTTACTGCAAAATGGGATTATAAGTTTTAAAATATTTTAATATTTTCTCTCTTTTACGTTTTTGTTAGTGGTTCTCTGGAATACGAATGTATTTCATTTTATTAACGGAAATGTCAGGAGATGCTCGTTTTGTGAAGAACAATACTGAATTGCTTAATAAGAGATAAGGATATGAATATTTCACGTGAAGACAATAGAATTTAAAGAAATTTCAACATAAACCACGTATGAATTAAAATGGTGTTAGGATATTATCCATAAAAACTTTATGTTTATTTCTCAAAAGCGAATTTTACTAGTTGTTTTACGTTCTATTGGAACACAGATCAAGTCAATTGTTATATGATCGCTAAACATCATTCTATAAATAAGTCTACTGTTAATGAAAGACTACCCACTCAAGGAAAGTCCATCAAAGTTATCCACCACGCATCGGGAATCTTAGGCCACGGCACGATGTCGATTTTCACGAAATTGCCGTTGTGAGCGCCGCGCCGCCCAATGCCACGCGCGGCGTCCGGCGTCTCTGTAAACGAGGCATAAAGATGCAGAAAAATAATACAACGCGGGCAAAACCGAGGTTTCCACTGAATTTAAATAGATATGCTATGAAATGTTACCCGATCTAAAAATAAAGGCTCCCCCCTGGGTATTACAGAGCAAGTGGGTCTACACGTGTATTGATAAACGCTTAAAGGTTTTGTTATAACTTGCGTTGTTGGTGAGTTTTTCTGCTTACTTGGACATATACGATTATACGAACAACATTTTATTGAATCAAGTGGAGGTAAACAATTTATTCAGCATTTGGACATTTTTCGTGTATTATAGTATTTTGCAAATAATATATTATCTACTTAGTATTACAATTTAACGCTTGTTCTATTTCACACATTTTTCGGTGACTAGCAAGGTATAGGTTTTGATCCTCGGGTTGGGCAAAAAATACATTATATTCTTGCATAGAATGTCCACCTTGGTTCAAGATGGTAGCTGGCGGGGGGATTGCAGAGTAACCTTTCAGATGTTTTGAGAAACTGTCCTTTTACTTTATAGTTGGCGCATCTCTTGAACATCAAGTCTATACGGGCATCGGAAGGCTCAATGTAAACTAAAAATCGGGACGTGGCGCATTTGCAGGCATAACCTTCTGCGGCGGGTATGTACAGTGTAGTGATTAGTTGGTAGGTAATGTTACCGTCATCCGGATCATCTGAAATGCACCAAGGTCGACAATGCTTATGGCGCTTAGTAAACAAAGGTCTATCGGATGTCGCATCAAATCAAAGTACTTTGTTCACAAAGTAGACCCTGAAAGATGCAGTTTAAATGTTGAACGCAAATATAACCGTAACACCCATTGCAAGCAACATAATCCATTTGTCATAACGCCTTAGTCAAGTTTTGGCTCGCTGACAGTGAAACCGAATACGAAAACTTTGGTCATTGTTTTAAAAGATTATGCGAAGCTGCTCTACGTCATCCGAAACCTGCTGCATACTTTAATAATATATAAATCTATAAGTAGGTATATATAGGACGTATTATAGTCCACTAGTTCAAAGAAGTAATCAAATTATGGGCACCAACATCTCTATCAGCTCAAAGATACTACGGTCACCAATTCACCTGCCAAGTATGATGATTACGGCAATATCCCTCAACGACACTTTTTTTTGTCGTCCAGGCGGAAATGCATTTACGCATTCCCACCGCAGCTGCAGCGTATTCACGCGCTGGAGGTGGGATATGTTGGACTCGCCCTCTCCATACCGTGGTATGCTAAACTCATACCACGAGGAGAGGACCCTACAACACTAAAACCTCCCGGACACTCCTTCGATCCGCCGTTGGCGGGGGCTGGGTACGCATGAGCAATCCGGCCCATCTCTTAACGACCCTGGCTTGCCAAGGTATCTTCAAGAGGAGGCCCACGTTCTGCAGTGGACGTGTTCCAAGCCTGAAAGCAAAATGTATATGAAAACCTTTTATATGTACTTAAGAATGATGCACTTCGCCTTTGTATGCGCCGAACCAATACCGCTTTAATGCACAAAAGTGTGTTTCACATGGCTCCGGTAATTTACAATAAATTACCCAAAGAAATAAGGGCAATGAATACAAATCTATTTAAGAGGCACCTAAAAAATATTTTAACAAATAAATGTTACTATGGCTTGAATGAGTATTTGAATGATAATTTTTCCAAATTCAAGTCCTCTAAAACTATTCTGTAATGTAATTATTTAAAACGTAATAATATTATATATTTTAATAATCTAACTGAAACAATTTAATTACTATTACTATTTTAACAATAAGAATGACATTTATATCTTAAAATATTATTATTTTTTATATACCCATTGCAATTTGAATTATATAATTTTAAGTATCTCACGTCTCATTTCGCATGCCTTACGGTAGAATCACTTGAAACATGTACCTACATTTCATAACACCATTGTAACAGTGTTTTCTGCAAACAATAAATGATTTGATTTGATTTGAGAATTTTTTTTATTAAAATGACTAGCAGTTTTTTTTTGTACTCTACTAGTATTCTTGTTAACCCCTCGTGCTGAGCTAAAATGCTTGTGTTACGAGTGGGTTCACTTCGGTAGTGCAATGGGTGGGGATCGAACTGGCGACCACAATTCACTTATGCATTGAAATTGATACGAGAAGTGGCGACATCGCATGCATCAAATTTAGCGTATCACGGCTATGTCCCATTAGTTTTCAGATATGGCCTAATCTTATGGGGAAACTGTGTAGAATCCGACTCCGTATTTAGAGCACAGAAGAAATGTATGAGATCTTTATGTGGTGCAGGTTATTTAGAAGATTGTAAACCACTTTTCAAGAGCAAAAATAAGTGTATTTGTATTCCAACAAAAACATTTGTTCAAAACTAATGAACAAGTACTATTACGATCGGGTCGAAATAAATATAAATTAAATATGCCAGCACGTATATAAAGCGTAACACAAAATAATGTATTCTGCATGTGTATACAGGGTGTCCCAAAAGATTACGTAGCTGGGAAGGGGGGTGATCGGGATGGTCACAAGGGTCACCAGAAAAATATAAAAAATTCCCTCTGGGTGTTTAAAAAAATAAATGGCATTTTTTAAAAGACTAAAAATTTTACACCTTGTGCTAACTGTACCTACAAATATGGCTGTATTTAAAAAAAATGCTGTTATGTAATCTTCAATAACAACAAGGTCATCAACATCAACATCAAAAATAACAAGGAGTAAAATTTTAAGTTTTTAAAAAAATGCCATTTTTTTTTAAATACCCAGAGAGGATTTTTTTTTTATTTTTCTAGTGACCATTGTGTCCACCCCTGTCACCCCCTTTCCCAGCTACTTAACCTTTTGGGACACCCTGTATAGATAATCATTTACCTGATAAACTTAAAATACTAACCCTAAACAAATTTAAAAATAAGTTGTTTAAATTATTATTAGATAAAATGTATTATTCAATTAAAGATTTTCTGACTGATATAACATTAAAGTATACGAAAATAATGTGTAATGTGTAACGTATAAATAAACTTAAAATAATGACGATATTTCTAAGAAAGATATGTACCTAATATTTGTACACCGATAAACTCGGTACAATATGAATGATACCTAATAAAATGTTAACATCTGACCTATGTAACCATATTCTGACAAATAAAGGGTAATAGGTAGCTAGTGAAAGGTTGCAGGTTAGCTAGTGTAGGATCCTCGACGGCATGCCAGAGGACCGCGTTGTTGATTATTCCCCGAACTGTGATCTCGTGCCAGCGAACACCACCACTGTTCGTTAATCTACTCTTTACTCCAGTGGCACCCTGAGCGTTGGTCCTAAAGTCCTAACCCCTTAAGGGTGCCCTCAGGTGGATGTCGCTTAGACTTTTGCCGGATTCTTGGAATTTTTAAACCTGTTACCTTTAAGGTATCTTACTATTATGTGTACTTTGTTGTTATCGCACGACAGACGGACAGACTGATTAAAAATTCTGTAAGATCAAATAATTTAAACAATGTTTTTAGCTACTTAAGTGATACTTTTGTTTGATTTAGTCTTATACAGTGTAATTTTGACCATTACAAGTGTATGTATTTACCTAAGTGCTGAATAAATTTCATTATTTAATTTCATTAAAGATTTCTATTCTATTCTATTCTATTCTATTCTATTTACAAAATAATAAGTCCGACGCCCAAGCCATTGGGCTGCGGCCGCTTAAATAGTAGTAATATTGATAGTTTTATCATAAAAAAGGATTGCACTGAATTTCTTGCCAGTTCTTCTCAGAGTTGCTGTGCAGAACTTGTGGTAAAAAAGAAAAGGACTAAAATAAAATAAAAAAGTTATTATTTACGTAAACCTTTTACAGGCATTTTCAAATAGTCAAAACATATTTGGCTCATTAATATAATATATTTCATTTATTAATTTAGTTTAGTTATTATAGTTATAATAATAATAAATAGTTTGTATTAGATATTTTGTATAGCTTTAGCGTAAAAGCTGTCAGGTATGAAAATAGAATTATATTTTTTATCTATAATTTAATAGTCTGAAGTTCTGTCATTTGAGTATGTTATTATTTAGATGGACGATAAGTATATCGACGGACGCGATTTTATGCTACCACCGGATCCAATACGCCCCAACTGAGAAGATTCGGCGAAACAAACTCAGTGGGGGTTTTCTACTGCCGGTTTCATCGCGGCCTCATTGAGACGATCCGGCTAAACATACTCAAATGGGCATGTCAACTTTATTTAGGTCCAGTTACTGTCATTATTTAGTTAATTGGCTTACACAATTTACTCATCATAAGAACATGATTTATAATTTTAAACGTGTGTATATGAATAAAGACTATTTTGATTTTGATACAAGTCATCAAATAAGATTTGATTGTCATCAAATAAGTGCAATCGCACCACAATTACCACGCGGTTCCTAATGACCCCAATCTTTAAATCCGCGGTCCAAAACTCTTCGTTGAGGGTCATTTATCATCGCCACGTCACTCGGAACGTGTCGCACTCAGAATTAAGAGGTCACGTGACCAACAACCCTAGAGATAATGACGTCATTAAGGCTCCGAGGGAAATAACTTATTATTGGTTTTTCAAGAGATATTCATACGATAGTTTTAAGCGGTTGAAGTGTTAATTCGCAATGTTTGGGGTAAGGACATTAATTTAGTGGGTAGTCATTCAAATAGGGCTTTTGTTTGAGAAGGGTCGGACCTGTGAACGTAATATATTCTCAATAATATAGATTTATGGAAGGTAATGTTACGTAGAGGTTGTGAATGTGAACTAAGGATAGTAATGGTGATAATATGTGAGCTTAATCAATATCAAATCACTTAAAACTGACTTAGTACCCAACTAACGTAACTTAAGTGATTTGTAATCGTTCAATAATTTACAATAATATGAAATTAATAAATTCCATGCTAAACTTATTATTACATTATTTATTACTAGGTTCATGCATGCGGTTTCACCCAAGTAGCTCTAGTCCCCGTGGGAACTTCAGTGGTAGTAGTACTTCTAGATCTCCAAGGGTTCCTGGGCCCCTCACCAGCGGCGGACGGGGGAGTCCAGTCGTATTGTCTCCTCGTGGTATGACCAGCATACCACCGCTATGGACGAGTCCCACATTCCCCTTCGCCAGCGCGGGCACGCCGCAGCGGTGAATGAGATACTTAACATTAATACTAAATGCAATAAATGTTACGCATCCTATCGCAATTCCAGATTCGGGTGAAGGCTGTACCTGGGCTCTTCACGACCGGCGGGTGGAGAAGTACCCGGATCTTTTCGTGGTATGACATCAAAAATGGAGAGGGCGAGTTCCACATACCCCCCCGGACGGGTTGACATAGCGGTGTAGTGGATGCGTAAGGCATTTTGATAGAAAAATAAATTAAAGCGGTCCAGAAGTTTTGGAGCCTAGTCAAAACAAACAAACAATCGAATCTCGTTATTATATTAGCTTAGAGTATACAAGTACAATGAATGTGAACTTAAACTTATTATGAGTAGAGGAATGAATGACCAGCTGACGGACGGACTACTTAGTCTGTAATATCCTACATTTTGCTACCGGTTAGTTAAGTATCTTGTTTAATTCATCATCATCATCATCATCAGCCTGCTGTAGTCCACTGCTGAACATAAGCCTCCCCCATCTATTCCCAGCGGGAACGATCACTAGCGGCCTGCATTCACCGACTCCCCGCGACCTTTATGAGGTCGTCGGTCCATCGTGCAGGCGGTCGTCCTACGCTGCGCTTGCCTGTTCGTGGTCTCCACTCGAGAACCTTTTTGCTCCAACGGCCGTCAGTTCTTCGAGCTATGTGTCCTGCCCATTGCCACTTCAATTCATAGAATAAGTATAATTGTGTAACATTGTGATTCTGACAAGTACAAGTGTATGTAAATACCTAAGTGCTGAATAAATTCATTAATTCATTATTATTTCAAGACAATATTTTTATAGCATTATCTTATAGAATGTACACAAGATAAACAACCACGACAAAAACCTTTCAACCTTAACTCACAACATATTTTTTCCAATACCATGAAACTGAAGTAAGTTTATAAAGTATGAAGTATAGATCCCGAGAAAACGATAAATCATTGTTCAAAGAGGCCCAGGGACGGTAAGCCTGTCTTGAAATAATGTTGACAGGAGAAACTTACTTTTACATAAGGGTAATATTAATATACTTACATAACATTAAACATAGCCACACGCTTTAAAAGAATGAAGAATAAGGCAGATGACAAATTGTAATTCATTTTTAAAATGTTTTCAGCTGCCTTTAAGGCCTCGGTCACTAACGCATCGACTTGCAGGGATTCGCTTAACTGCCGCGCATCGCTTGTGCACAGTTGCCACAAAACTCACAATTTATTTTTTATTGAGGAAGGCTTTATTAAGAAATAAAATTATACACCACTAGTTTTCCGCGCGCGTTTTCACCTGCATAACTCTCGGTGCCGTAGTAACTTCACAATAGAGTCTATAGCCTTAGAATGATCTCTGAGTTTCTGATAGTATTTCTTCTACGGGTATCACAACGCTGTAGTGTTTAAACCATTTATATAGGCTGGAGCTCTGCTTGGCTTTATGCCCGGTGAAGTAGCAAAAGCCACGTGGCTACCTAAGTACGTTCGTCAGAAAAAAAAAGTGTCACAACGTAGGTAGATAGAGAAAGATTCGTAGGAAGCTAGGATAGGTCCGGGCGTCCTCGCAAGGCGCGGCTTGCGACGCGTTCTATGCTTCTGACCTAATCCCAGCCCGCGCTGCTTGATCCTAGTTATATTTATAATACGCGACTATCACATTCCATAACAACATTGGTAAACGCTATTTAATAACATTACAACCGGATACTTAATATAAATATGAGTATGTACCACTCACGAAAGTTTTAATTCTAAAATAACATTATTGTTAAAATGTATGTAACTAATTAATTAGTCAAGGTTTTTTTATGTGTTTGTATCTTTTTATCATTGTATTTGACTTATAATAAGTACAATCGATTTGTTAACATTATCAATAAACGTTTTCATCTTTATTTAGCGCGTTCAAGCAAACAAACTAACTGTTTTGCTTTATATATTAATAATATAATAAAATAGATATATAATATAGTAAAATAGATATCATACACTTTATTATAATAAAAAATGCCTAACCTAATTAATAATGTAATTGATGATATAGACGACACAGACTTATTTACAAGTATAAAACATAATTTACCAGAACAATGTATCACATTCCTTGGTAATGTGAAAAATCAACTAACGATAATTCATCAAAACATAAGAAGTATTCTAAAAAACTTTGATAACTTCACGATATTTCTATCAAAACTTAATTTTTTACCTGATGTCATCATCTTGACAGAGTGTAGAATTAATGAAAATACTCCGAATGTTCAACTCAATGTATACAACTGTCATTATTCCCAATGCTATCTGAACCAAAACGATGGTATAGCAATCCTCTGCAGAAATGAACTAACTATCGACATACAAGAGCCACCTTTTAGGGACGCAAACTATTTGGTCATAAAAATAGGTACAGAATTTACTATTCTGGCTATATATAGGTCACCGTCTAAGTATAATATCAATATTTTTTGTGAATCCTTAGATAACCTCTTACAAAGCAACAACACACCAACCATGGTAATCACAGGGGATATAAACGTTGATATAAAAGTTGGCACAGAAGACAAACGTGCAACTGAATACCTTGACACTACAGGCTTTCACGGGTTTTATCCAGGGCACCAATACGCGACACGTGAACATAACTGTCTTGACCATGTATTAATTAAAACTAAAAAACATACCAAAATTATTGTATGCGAAACATCCATAACTGACCACGACACAGTTATCCAAGGAATTTCTAATGAAAATGCTGGACAAATATCTTCCTCTGATCAGGCTAAATTTAAACTTAAACTAGATTTTCCCAGTATTCTTAAAGACCTTGAAAATACCAACTGGAGCCCAGTTTTAGACTCTCATGACTTGGATTCAGCTTTAGATCACTTCACAGATACAGTTAGGGACATAACAAATAAACACACTAAAAAAGAAATTCTACGTAACTCCAAAACCATTAGGCAACCATGGATGACAAAAAATCTACTAAAATGTATCCGCAAAAGAGACATGCTTCACTATAAAACTAAAAAACCAGAAAATAAAGATAATTACCTAATGCTCCAAAACTATAAAAAATATAGAAACTGTTGTAATAACGTGATACAAAACCTTAGAAACGCTTATGACAAAGAGTTATTAGATAACTCTAGGGGTCACTGCAAGAAAACGTGGGCGGCAGTTAAAACCATTTGTAATTTCAAAAGAAAAACCTCCGACAGTACATCTTTGTTAAGTATAAATCCAGATCCGACTTTATCATTAAACATGGTCAATACATATTTTGCTAATGTAGGGCTTGCAGAACAGACCTTGTTACGACTAAATACTACTGAGTCGCAGCTAGCTAACCTGGCACCTAAGTTAGATAACACTGCTTCATCTCTCACAGAGTCATTTTTCATGACTCCGATCGATGAAATGGAAGTTAGTGCTGTCATTGCCACTCCCAAAAATGATTCCGCTCCGGGATGGGATGGAATTACAAATCGTGTCCTTAAATTAGCACGGCACTGTCTAGCTAGACCTATCTCTCACTTGTGTAACCTAAGCATATGTGCTGGCACAGTTCCTGTACAATTAAAAACAGCCAATATATGTCCAATTCACAAATCAGGCGATGTGACAGTTGTGTCCAATTACCGACCAATCTCACTCTTGACGTCACTGTCTAAAATACTTGAGAAACTGGTTAACAGGAGACTATTGACGTACTTAGAAAAGAAACAACTGTTATCAGACAACCAGTATGGCTTTCGGAATGGCAGGTCAACGGAGGATGCAGTTACTAGCTTAGTCGAACATATTATTAGTAAGCTCGATAGTGGAAAAAAGTGTCTCGGCGTCTTCCTTGACCTTGCCAAAGCCTTCGATACTGTGTCCAGGCCTATACTTCTAAAGAAAATGGAACTGCATCATCAGCCTGTTGTAGTCCACTGCTGAACATAGGCCTCCCCCATCGATTTCCAGCAGGAACGATCGCTAGCGGCCTGCATCCACCGACTCCCCGCGACCTTTATGAGGTCGTCGGTCCAACGTGCAGGCGGTCGTCCTACGCTGCGCTTGCCAGTATATATATTTATGTATGGGAAATCAATCCTAATGCTAAGCTAATGCTTCTTGACATTATCATCACCAGCCTCTATAAGTTCACTGCTAAACATGGGCCTCCTCCCGAGGCCGAGAGTATTTACCATAGTCACCACGCTTGGCAGGTGGGTTATAAACCGCATTAATATGTTGTACCACACAAGGAAACGCTGCTGCCCGTTCCCTGATATACAATTATTATTATAGATGATGTTATAACAATCGGGACCAACGCCTTAACGGCTCTTGATATATATTCCAGAATTGCTAAAGAACATTTATAACGTGCCGTGTTTTTCGGTTAAAGATTCCATTTCAATCTTAAAATTAATAAAATTTTGATCATTAAATTTGAGTAGTTGAGTCGTGTTTCTTTTTGGAGCTGTCACAGAACACAAGTCATATCTAGTTTTAAAAATTCCACTTTGTTACATATTTATCTGTACTAATATTATAAAGAGGAAAACTTTGTATGTTTGTTTGTTTGTAATGAATAGGCTCAAAAAGTACTGGACAGATTTCAAAAATTCTTTCGCCATTCGAAAGCTACATTATCCACGAGTAATATAGGCTAAATTTTATTTTGTACAAAATAGGGTTCCGTAAGATATTTGGGTTTTTCGGACACAAGGTGTAAAAAATCAACCAGAAAAGTTACTTATTTTGCGTACGCTGCCTAAACTATAAAAGATAGAACCATAAAATGTTCTAATTAATTGTAGATCTTATAAGTATCTACAAAAAAATCTGCGACGCACTATACCTATCTATGTCGAGTGAGGCACAACAACCATTTTTAGGGTTCCGTAGCCAAATGGCAAAAAACGGAACCCTTATAGATTCGTCATGTCTGTCTGTCTGTCTGTCTGTCTGTCTGTCTGTCTGTCTGTCTGTCTGTCCGTCCGTATGTCACAGCCACTTTTTTCCGAAACTATAAGAACTATAATGTTGAAACTTGGCAAGTAGATGTATTTTGTGAACCGCTTTAAGATTTTCACACAAAAATTGAAAAAAAAACAATAAATTTTGGGGTTCCCCATACATAGAACTGAAATTCAAAAAAAAAATTTTCATCGAACCCATACGTGTGGGGTATCTATGAATAGGTCTTCAAAAATGATGTTGAGGTTTCTAATGTCATTTTTTTCTAAACTGAATAGTTTGCGCGAGAGACACTTCCAAAGTGGTAAAATGTGTGTCCCCCCCCCTGTAACTTCTAAAATAAGAGAATGATAAATCTAAAAAAAATATATGATGTACATAACCATGCAAACTTCCACCGAAAATTGGTTTGAACGAGATCTTGTGAGTAGTTTTTTTTTAATACGTCAAAAATCGTAAACCGCAATTTAGCTTTCATTCAATCAACTCGGATATAAAAATATAAAATAACATTTCATTTCATAAACATACGCGTTTTTATTTATTCTTGATATCAAAAATAGGTACGCACTTGTAACTGAAACGGAACCCTTCGTGCGCGAGTGCGACTCGCACTTGGCCGGTTTTTTAATTTAGAAATCATGAATTTTTTTTTACTACATTTAGAACCGTTTATTTTACTCATGCTATTACTCCTTATCAAAATAAATTATTTCATCACTAAGTACAGTTTATGTACATAATATTTGGTCTTTGAATAATTAAAATTGGACGTTTGGTTTTGAAGTTATGGCGAAATTAAAATATTACGATTTCTGCTGCAACTTTACGTTGCCCTATCACGGGTCGGGGCTCCCGACCATCAGTATATTTTGTTACCTGAAAATAATTTAATGTCAAATTTTGTTTATAGAGAACCCCTACAATAATCGCTTGAGTTATCTATCCTAAAACAACGGGTTGCACTCCGGGACTGCCGGCAGAAGAGAAAACTTAGTATTAATTACATTTAAATATTTTCATCATTAAAAACTTTATCATCCACAGAAAGACAATCTGTGCAGCCTGCGGATAATGACTGCGTCGTCGATATTAGTGTCGGTGTCTGTGAATTGACCTGGGAATCATTTTGCTGACCGTGTCTTTCCTGGGTAGGCTTTTTGCAGCGGCCGACATTCGCACCGAGCCGCTTGCGATTTATTTCTGTTTGTTTTGACTAAATTTCGCCCGTTTTGTTAGAGGTTTAAAGACATTCTGTAGTATTATTATAGTATCAGTATTGTACCCGTGCGAAGCCGGGGCGGGTCGCTAGTTTACTATAAAAGTATTCTATTGTATTTTATATAAAGAGTTTATTAAAACTAACTTCAATATACTTAATAAAAACGAAGTGTTAACTTTTCTTTCATTCTCCGATTTAAACATTGTTTGAGACAATTAAAAGTTTGGAGCAAAAGAAACAACCATCAGAAGTAAAAGTATTTCTTATTTAAATAAATGAGTACTTGTTAGAAAACTTGTATATTTTCATTAATGATTTTTGTATTTCATTTTCGATTTATTAAGGCAACACAAATATACTTAATTAATCGCCATCATAAGCACTTTTAACGTCCACTGTGGAACATGGGCCTCCTCTCGAGGGAGGGTTTTGTTATAGTCACCACGCTTGGCTGGCGGGTTGGTGACCGCAGTATTATGTTGCAGCACACAAGGTAGCACTGCCGCTCTCTGGTATATGTTTGCTATAACAATCGGATCAAAGGCATCGACATCCAAGCAAGAGCCTCTAACAATTAGACCGTAAGCGAGGCGTGTGCATAGTTGGTAGTAAAAAAAAAAAAATCATGTTTTCATGCCCGGTGAAGTAGCAAAAGCTCCAAGCAAACTACATATGTCCGTCCGAAATAAAAAATTGAATGCTCCATCCACAAATATCAAAAGTACCTACATAAAAAATTTAAAAACATACATAGCAGGTATTCTTAAAAACGAGGTACATGCGCTTAACCTACCATTTGTTATTCTTATACACTCACTTAAGTTGCAGAATTATGCGTATTTTGCTCAGTTTTACAGTTTTATCACGAAATGCAGGTGTGTGGCGGCCCTTGAATATTCACTTTGCATTCTTTTGCGATAGGTGAGCAAGTTCAAGCTTAGAGCACTTTATTTTGCATAACATACGACGTCTGCACTGCAGCGTCTTTTATTTTATGAGGGGACTACTTACTGCTCGCGGCTTTATCCAGTTACATTGTGAGGTCGCGACCAAAATTTACAAGGAGGTAGAACATAGCAGTTTACGCTTATTGAGCGAATAGTTTTGAGTTACGGCCATGGAATACTTGTTTCATTATTTTTTTAATCCTTCGCCTGGGAAGTTTCCTTGATCCACCTGATGCTAAACAGCTAAAACATCTTAATCCTGCCTTCCTTTTCCCCTTCCCCTCGTGAGCTCTAGCGACTTCATTCATGCACAAGAATACAACACGAATTATAAATACTTACTTTACCTCTCAAAGATATGATTTAGGTACATTTTCTAAGGCCAGGCAATATCCATTTTTAGTGGGGAAAGCTCTTTAGATTTAATGCAAAATTCGTACCAATTCTGCCAGCATTGGTACGATTTTTACATTTCATTTGTTTTTGATTTGTGGCTCTTTACTTTTAAAGCATCGATATGTCCATCCGAAAAATAGATATAGATTTATTTAATACCTCTTTAACATATAATTATTTGTTTATGTTTAAAGTCTCTTGTTTCAATGATGTAGAACAAGTATTCCTGATAGTCACGGCGGTATGTAGATTCTCTTCACCAAGCACTTTTCAATAGGTTGCTTTGTATTGGCAACAAACATCGGAACATTATCACAAAATATTCATGTGAAGAGTGTACAGTGCACTCCGCTCGGGGGCGCCACGGCGCTTCCTTGGGGGCGCCGGGACGTGAACTTAGTTTGCAACTGATATTTACCAACTCAGCACCACGAGTTTAGATACCTATTTTTTGTTTTACTATTTAGTGATGTCGTAAGCTGGCGTAAGCTTAAATTGCTAGTCTTCCAAATTTAATGCTAACTCCGTTTAAAATACATATTTATATATTTTTTTTTAAATATCTAGCACAGTTTATGCACTCTACTAGTGTATTCTTGTTAACCTCACGTGCTAAGAAAAAATGCTTATGTTACGAGTAGGTTCACGTCGCTTCGGTAATGGTTTGAGATCGAATCGGTGACCACATGATCACTAGTCTGACACTCTTATTATTGGCCTACAGCCGCTTTAACTTATAGTGTTATTATAAAGATGAAAGATATTTCTAGATATAATTTTTTATCTGTTTTCCGAAGCAGAAATTAAATATCAACTTTTATTTTTGTTGATTTTCTTATTAGGTGGAAAATAAGAATCGGTAATTTATAGTATTTGGTAAAATTTTGTGGCTTATTAAATTTATAGGTTACAATAAATTTGTGACAATTTGCCAGACGGTCGCAGTATTTCGCTCTGATATTGTAGTTTTGAATCAGGCTCCAATATTATCTAATACATTGACGTAGATGATGTATATCTAGGATAAGCGCTTTACCTTGTTCAAGTTGTTCCTCTTCGAAGCCATTTCGTGACGCAGTGTAAACGTACAAAATACATACATGCTTAGTGGTAAGAATAGTGACTTCAAAGAACAAATTCTCTTGCTTCGATTTCCAATCATAACAACTCTCTGTAAGAACACACAGTGATTGCAGTCGCTAGGGCGGGAGTTGTCTTAAAAAAAAACATTAACATATAATTAACATAATAAGTGGCGGAGGCTGTTCAAGAAAGCGTTGGCGTTATGATCTAGACCTGTGGTGGTCACACCGTCTGGCAAATTGTCACAAATTTATTGTAACCTATAAATTTAAAATGCCACAAAATTTTACCAAATACTATAAATTACCGATTCTTATTTTCCACCTAATAAGAAAATCAACAAAAATAAAAGTTGATATTTAATTTCTGCTTCGTAAAATAGATAAAAACTTATATCTAGAAATATCTTTCATCTTTATAATAACAGTATAAGTTAAAGCGGCTGTAGGCCAATCATAAGGGTGTCAGACTAGTGATCATGTGGTCACCGGTTCGATCCCCAACCGACGGTAACCCACTCGTAACACAAAATACTACCTACCTACTAGTAGTGTGAACAAAAATTGCTAGTAATCTAGTTTTTTGCAGTATCATGCTATAGAAAGGGATGGTTGGAAAGCGTTGAGGGTCAATAATTATCAAGTAACTGTCTACATAACATATCCATGTATTTTAATTAGACAGACTGACACATCTTAATTAGCACTAGTTATCGAGTTGTATCATACCGATAGATATTAATATCTTACGCTATTATTGACAAACCACCTGTCATGTTTAGTAATGAGCGGTTAGTGCTTGATATGTTTCATAATTTCTACCTAAATCTATATCCATATCTAAACGAATTTTCGATACAAACAGAAATACAAATGTTTCAAGGCACAACGCCTAGACTAAAAAATATAACTGTGGAGCGATAACATACTTATTGAAAAAGCTTTGTGAAATAATGTTCTTATGATCTGACCTCTTTGTTTTTTCCTACCAACAGTTCTGCTCGTGGCAGCTCTGAGAAGAACTGGCAAAAACCCCAGGAGGAGGAGTATTCTTTTTTTAAATATATATGTTAGATATAAAAATTAGTTTAGAAGTATTTCATAAATAAATAATAGTAATATTATAAAACAAATTAATTTGAGCTAATGCTCTATGAGAAGGAAGTGCTATAATAATATTTTCCTCTCGTATTTATATATAAAGCACAATCTTATTTGTCTCGGAAACTAATCACACGTGTAATGGCTTGTAATGGTGCGTGAAGGCAGCTAGTACACTCAGTCGCAACACTATGTGTACACTATTATTAGTAAAAGAGGAGATTTTAATTTTAACAACGATATACTTAGAAACTAATGAACCAATATTTTTTTTTTAGTTTTTTTACCATAAGAGCAAATCAAATGAAACTACGCGAAAAGGGTAGTTAGAAATATTAAAAAACTGAATAATTTTTAGTCTAATCAACTGTGAAAAGAAAGTGCTATAGTAATATTTTTATTTCGTATTTATTTTTGAATAACTACGTTATTCACGACTAATATCAGCTATATTTTATGATGACATTCTAACTATAGCGGTCTTCCCCTGTCTTTCCCTGCGGTTTTGTCCATATATCTTAACCGCAGGGAAAGACTGACTGACCATTGTTTTTTTGTTATACTTGCAATTTTAATGTTAAAGCAACAGTTTAGACTAGAAACATCTCTTAGAAAAAAGAAAAGAAAGCTCAGTTTACTTGGTTAACATTTGGCACTGAGGCTCCTACCTCAAGCTGCGACTAACTGAAACAATGTAGCAGATAAACACGGCGGGTAACCATATTTAAAACAGTCATATTAAAGTGACAGTATACAAAACTATCTAGTTGACTGTACAACACGCTTGCTTTGTTTCGCTGACTTTGATCGTCCTTTATCAGATTAAGAGAACGATGAGTTTTTGTTTCTTTCTCCAAGAAATATTGTTATGATATTCTTACACAATTAAAGTGGATGCCACTTATGTTGTTGTTCATTTATCTATAGAAGCATTATTTGATACAATACGCTTGAATCTATCGTTAATAGTTGTCCAAATTGGTTTCATAATGATTCGATTGGCTTATAATAAGTTCTTCTTAGTTATTTTATTAAGGTTGATTTTAATATTCGTATATTAGCGACTCTAACCGTAGTATGCAAGAACAATACTAAGCTGAATATACTCAGTGACGTTGACTCGCGGGCACGGTGGCGGGCGCGGTGGCGGGCGCGGTGGCGGGCGCGGGGGCGGGCGCGGGGGCGGGCGCGGTGGCGGGCGTGGTCACGAAATATCAAACATATGCCGTTTTATCGAAGTGTTTACGTACAAAACGCAGTGCTGTCTAAGTAGCGGGTAAACTAGCGATTGGCGCGCGCGGCGTGCTCGCGGCATTATCTAACGCGGGCGATGTTTGTATGTGTTCTAGTTTCATTTGGATGGCAGTTAGCCTTATGCTGGGACTTTGACTAAAATTGAGTTATCATAACACAATTAGGTAATGATAACGTGGCAAGACAGAACCAAAACATTGATCCATTTCTATATTAAATTTATTGATATGCTGTGGTGTTTATGTTGCGTTGATTGTAAAAATAAATATTTTTATGTATTTTGGTTTGGTTCCGCAAATAACTTTTACAACTTGGTACTGTAGATATCAACTTATGTTGATATAATACAATATTTATTAAGGCGGAAACATGTTGTTAAAACGTTTTAAAAATATGTTTCCACCAAAATATGTCACCACCTGTTAGAAGTAGCTGTTTTTGTAAAAACGAACTCATGTTTGTTTCTTAAACTAACAGACGGTAACAAAAATACCCGTAGCCGTCGTTTCGATGATCGATTGTGTGCAAGACCATCTAATACAGCATTAATGCACAAAAGTGTGTTTTGCATAGCACCTCGTATTTATAATAAATTACCACGGACACTCAAGGAATGTGATGCTAATTTGTTTAAAACTAAGCTCAAGTCTTTTCTTGTTGACAATTGTTATTATAATATTCAGGACTTCCTAGAGGATACAAATATAACTATATAATAAATCTGTGACTAATGATAGCAAACCATTGAATTATAATTTTATAAATAAATGCACCTAAATAATTAATTTTTGAATGACTTGAGTTAACTTTATACTATAGCTACAATGTTTTGACATAATTTAAATTAAATGTTTGACTTACAATATATAACGTAAATACCATTTATAATTACAATATTTGCTATTTTAAGAGATTAAACTGAACTACCAATATATTTCAGTATTATGTATTTGCATGCCTATTCAGGGTAAGACACAGTGAACAGTAATTAATGATAACACCTTTGTATTTTTATACCTGTATCTGCAAATAAATAACTTACTTACTTACCTTAAAATATCATCATCTGCCCGTATAACGTTCATTGCTGAACATAGGCTTACTCTCGAGGGTAGAGTATTTGCCATAGTCACTATGCTTGGCAGGCGGTTTGGTGACCGCAGTATTATAATGTACCACACAATGAAACGCTGCTGCCCGTTCCTTGATGTACTGTATTATTATAGATGATATTATAACAATGGTGACCAACGGCTTAACGTGTTTCGGTGCTTGTGTTACGAGTGGGTTCACTCCGACGTGAACCCACTCGTAACACAAGCATTTCATACTTTACACTTAGCACTACCGATAATGCAATGGTTGGGGATCGAATCGGCGACCACGTGATCGCTAGTCCGACTAAATGTTAGAAGGCTACAAAGATTCTCTGTCATTTAATGACCTTGTATAATGTAAACTTTTTAAAGCCCACTACCAGTAAGTTTTAAATTTATATCCTATCTGATTAACTATTGTGATCCCAGTAGATTATGCCTTTATTATTGTAAATTAGCTTCTCGTTGACGTTGTCCACTGCACACTGGACAGCGCTCTCTGTGGCTTGTCATATTTACTTACTGTATGGTCGCCCGCGTCCTCTAGTGTCAGTTATTATAGTAATTATTATTTCACATATGATTGTAACCACGGAGTAAATGCTGACGCCATTGTTATATTAATGCAACTAATTAATGCCAAGACACAATTAAGTGTTTAGCATTCGTGCTTTAATTATGTTAATCACAACCTGCTGCTTTAGCCACGGTAGGTAATTAAAAAGAAAAATGTTTGGGTACTAATTAGACCGTTTCAATGTTGTTTATTATATTAGTTACAACTGTATTAGGTAATTCACATCTTTGAACATACGCTTATAGTTAGTAGCTACAAGCGTAGGTTCGAAGTCTGCTGCGGACAAAATATTTTTGAAAAATCGAAATTTTCTTTCTGGGTCTGGTTGGTTGCTACCCTCCATGCCTCGAACGTTAAGCTACTGCCCATTTATCTAGTGTACATCCCTTAGGGCCTAAGCTAACCACGTTTTTTTCAACGCGCCGTCGACGCGCGTTTAACAAACAAAGTACTGACTTTTGTACCGATACGCACGCAAGTCAGTACTTCGTTTCTAAAACGCGCGTTGACGGCGTGTTTAAAAACCGTGGTGTGCTTAGACCCTTAGTCTCTTACGGTAACCATGGGAAGGAACGGGAAGGTCTATTCTAAGCCGGAAACCACACGACACTACAAGGTGTACGGCCTAGTTAGTTATTACTGCATTAAGGTGACACGTAATTTTTTTTTATTTACCTTAATTTGACAGGCCATAATGCCAGTTTCTTTGGCATCGAGGTAATGATTTGTAATATTACACTATTGAAGCAATTATTAAAAGCATTAACTTTTTTATAACTTTTATAACACTAAAACTAGTATACATAGCTGGAATATCTTACGATGCACAGCACACAAAGAGACACTCATCTTATATATTACAGTATAATGTAATGAAGTTCTTCACTGTACATAGCTAGTTGAAACGAAATAAGCTATCCTCCAAAATCTACAGTCACATGAATTATATAATAGAATTGTTTCGTTCTGCATACTGTACAACTAAACCAGCGATTCCCAAAGTGGGTCAAGCCCCAAGGGACTCAGCTAGGGACTAGGTACTAGGGACTACAACATAGGCCTCCTCCGGAAGACGGTCTTTCTCATCGTCAATTCGCTTGGCAGGCGGGATGGTGACCACAGTATTGTGTAATAACAAACACAGAAAACGCTGCTCTCCGTTCGCTGGTACACAAACAATTTTTTTTTTGATTTTACATAAAGATTTATTTATTGTCTGGCGTTGGAATCAATCCCACGACCTCCAAGAGAGAGAGAAGAGATTGTCTACATTGGTGACAAAATTTTTTCGCAAGATCATACTGTAAGTAGTAGCAGTACAAGTCAAATGTAATAGCAGGTCCACCGAAACTAGTAATATTTTGAAATGAGACTACGAAACAAAAAAGTTTGGGAACCTCTAAAATACACATTCAGTGTGGACTATAAATTGTATTCCAAGTAGAAATAAAAAGTGTTAAACTTCGACTAATTAACCTAATCAAATTGCAAGTATTCAACATTTTTACTAAAGGGGTAGCTTTTTACTTTTCTCTAGAGTAAAATTGTTCTTTCTGTGGCATATTAATTCTTTAACGTGCAGTGGGAATAATGTGGCGGACAATTTTGAACTTTAAGCGCTGGAAATACAGAACAAAATTAATGAATCATTGACATACCTACTGCCCGTTAAGGCGTTAGGACTGATCTAGTAGATAATTGCATTGGTGGACTGTCTCGGTGGGGTAATGGTATTAAGTACGACAGCTTGAGGTTTTCGGATCGATTCCTAGGTCGTGAAAAGTAAAAGTGTTTTCAAAGTTTGTAGCTTAGGACTACGATGTCTGCATACAAAAATATATTTATCATATTATTGTGTAGTAAGTTTCTTTTCATTACTATGAAAGGGCACTTTTGGTGTTGATACTCGTAGAAATCTTAACTCTTCGGAAAACTTGTTCGTAAAATTTTGATGAACTACGAATCGAAATTAAAATTAAAACATATTTTTTTAATAATATTTTAAACTTAAAACATTAAGAGTAAATATAACATATTTTATAATAGTTTATACTTTAATTTCTACTCCTTTTCCGCTTCCGGCATTACATGCAAGCGTAATGAATGGTTGGCAGAGTTGGCATTTGTGCATTAGCATTCGAATGGGCAGATTGTGCTAAGAAAGAGAAGCGTGTGGCAAAATTATTGTTAATTTATAGTGCTAAAGAAATTAATTGTATGTAATCTATATATATAGAAGAAAGTCGTGTTTGTTACAACACTTATAACTCGAGAACGGCTGGACCGATTGCCATGGTTTTTGATTTGTTGGATTTGTTTCCGTCCCGAATAGCAGAATACATTTTAAAAACAAAAGAAAGTCGTGTTAGTTACACTATTTATAACTCAAGAACGGCTGAACCGATTTGGCTGAAAATTGGTAGGGAGGTAGCTAAGAACTGGGAGAAGGACATAGGATACTTTTGGGTAGGGGTAGGGTAGGGTAGTGTAGGGTAGGGGTAGGGTAGGGTAGGGTAGGGTAGGGTAGGGTAGGGGTAGAGTAGGGGTAGGGTAGGGTAGGGGTAGGGTAGGGTAGGTGTAGGGTAGGGGTAGGGTAGGGTAGGTGTAGGGTAGGGTAGGGGTAGGGTAGGGTAGGAGTAGGGTAGGGTTAGGGTAGGGGTAGGGGTAGGGTAGGGCAGGGGTAGGGTATAAAAGTCCACCCGTGCGAAGCCGGGGCGGGCCGCTAGTTATAAATAAAAGTAACATTAGTATTTTTTTTTGCTGCCAACACTAAGTGATTTTTACTTCTATATTAAGATGGTGAAGTATAATTTTGAAATGTTTAAATCCTTTACATAAAATCATCATTAGAAATAAATTATAATTTTGATATTTTCAGAATTTCATAGAAAATCTCTCATAAAATAAGTATATATATATATATATATTTTTATTTTTTCTTTTAAAAGACAACTCTCGCACTAGGGAAATAAATCCCTGTGTCGCGGGGGACTTTACAAACATTCATTTCACGGACACAAAGAACACCCAGACTCAGAACAACTATTTGTGGGTCACACAAATAAATGTCCCTGGTGGGAATCAAACCCAGAACACCAGGTCTCAGAGGCAACTATCATAACCACTGAGCTACCGGTGCAGTCGCATATAAAAATGTAATTCTTATTTGTATCTAACGATTGCAAAATCGGATCATCCGTTAGATTATCTAGTTTTTATTGTCAAGCATGTGATGTCAAATCAGAATCACTCAAAATTCATAATCGCCTCCAAAAAATATTAATTGAAGTAACATTCGCGATAAATTACTACTGACATTATTTATATTATTCAGTACATATGATACATCCATCTTTTGTCTGTCTGATCACCGTCTCCACTGCATAAAAATATAACTTAAAATATATATGCGTTGAAGTGACGCCTTACTAGGATGAATAAAATATAATATACATCTAAGTATTTTGTGAAAAACGAGAAAAATAAGACGCCGATGTTCCGGGAGATCTCGCAACTTTCCTGTAAAAAAATCGGTTCAAAAGCTTTTCACGGTTAATAGAATTTTAACCGCCGCGGCATGATTAACTAACGGAGCGTTTCGCTTTTCAGTTCGTGAATAGTTGCACAAATTTTATTTTCTGGAAGTCCATCTTGAAGTTTAGAATGAATCTTGAATAAAAGAATGAAAAAGAGTGTGTGATGAAGTGCTTTTTCTGTGGCCTGAGCGCGGAATGTGAGTTCTTTTTACGAATTCCTTGGTTTTTTGGTTTGCCACAGTTTAATTCGCCTATTGTACACAAATATCTTGGATAACTCCGTCCACTAATGAAAAATAAAACATATAGATGTTAACATAAGTCTTTGATATATAATATATATTTAGTGATACAACAACTCCAGCACATGCATATGCGGCATTAATGTCTAATAATCAATATAATGCTGATCGCTTCAACCAGCTAACGAGCAACAGCGTTTACTTGTGCTTATACACACATAAATATGTAACTATCTCAAAAACCCCTTTGAGAAATGCCCATGTTATGTTGTAGACGTGTCAAACATCATCTATAACAATCGTATACCAGGAAACGAGCAGCGATTCCCTGCGTAGACGTTGTAAGGTTTAGAAAGAGACTTTGTTTAACGAATTCAAAGGGATTTTAGATGTAAAGGTACTCAGCTGGTTTTTATCATTTATTTTTTAAATCGATTTTTAATTTTTAATTAAGAGAGATAAAATGTAGTAAAGTGACCGAAACTTAATATATACGGGACTGAATTTAATGTTGTTTGTGAAACGTAGACACAAGAAAACGCAAGAAAATAAACCAAAATGAAAAATTCATAATGACAAACACATGCGCCGTGGGCGTGTGCGGTCGACCTAACGACAGCACATAATTTAGCCACGAATGCTCTTGGGTATACCTACGTAATCCGTCGATTTGTATATGCTATATTTTTATAAGGTCCGCAACAGAACGAAGTTCGCTGATAAAGCTCAACGGCTATGTGCAGGACATTTCGAACTATGCGAAATGGCAATGGGCAGGACACATTACATAGCTCGAAGAACTGACAGCCAATGGAGCAGAAATGTTCTCGGAATTGGTAACACAGCATGGGACGCCCGCCTGCATGATGGACCGACGACCTCATAAAGATCGTAGGGAGTTAATGGATACAGGCCGCTGGCAATCTCTCCCGCTGAGAATTTATCGGGGATCCTTTATTCAACATCAGGTTGATACGATGATTAATATGTATCGTGATTACGCTAGTGAAGAGTGAAGTTCTTTTTAAACAAAGAAAAAAAAACATGTGTCAGATGTCAGGATCGTAGCAAGTGGAAGGAAGTGGTCTCTGCCTATCCCTCTGGGAATGAGAAGTGAATGTATGTATATATATACCTACATATAAAGTAATAGTCGTCACGATAGCAGTCACCAGCAAAAGCATAATATTAATATATTCACATTATACCTTTAATACCCATAAAGCTGTTATTTCTCAAGCTTTAGATATCGGGTTGCGAGCTGCTGTGATCTTTGAGCATTCCGCAAGGGTTCTGATTTACTGCTCCCCGGGGGTTGGAGCGATGCTGAGATAACTAACAACACCCCTATCATATTTTTATAATACTTTCTGTGTTCAAAGTAAAAACAAGATTTATTATCTATTTCTACGTTATTTATGAGTATTGTGCGTACATTTAACTGGTGCGATTGTTACTTGTGATTGTTAGGGAAATAACGAATATTGTGAAAAAGTTGGTAAACACCTGTGAAAGGGATAACTACATACATTTAAAAAAAGAAATGAAAGTCGCTGCAAAACGTTTTTATTTAAAATGTACGTAAGCCGCGTGGTGCGAATTACACACTAGTGGTGTGGTGCGAATTACACACAAGCGGCGTGGTGCGACTTACACACAAGCGGCGTGGTGCGAATCACACACAAGCGGCGCGGTGCAGGTGTCCGTGCCTTATCCGTCTCGAGTCTACACTGTGTCTGTGCCACGTCTTTGCCATACATTGTCTCTGTATAACTCGCGCCTAAGCTAATTATAATAGGTGCCAACTATCGATAATGTTTGTTACTCATCAAGTTTATTTTGGAAGAAAATATTTATATTATTTATAACTACCGTCCGTATTTACAATGTTTTTTGCTTGACCATTTCCTTTTTACGGCAGAGTTCAGCTTAAACTAAATTAAAAACCAATATTATAAAAATGTTAACCGATAAATCGATAAACTCAACCGGGAAGCGGATTGAATTATTGCAATAACATTAATAAAGCTAGAGCTATGCTCACATTTAAGCCCAGTGAAGAAGCAAAAGCCTTGTGGCTAACTTTATATTTGAAAAAAAACTTATGCCATATAATACTAGGTAGGATGCAGTACTATTAAATTATAATATTCAGTAAAATCACGACAACTCAATACCGTTAGTATAACAAAGCATCAAATATCTTAAAAATTCTATACACTTCATTATACAAAACGAACCTGAAAAATTATTTCGCAGAACAATAATGGCGGCCACAATAAGAAAAGTAAATAAAAAAGATCTCCTAATATTCGCATTTCAAAAGGTAAATTCAGATCAGGATTCGAGTCACGTATTTCGGTACTTATCGCTAGTTGGTTTCGTAAAATGAATTGTGGACGAAAAAAGCGACCTTTACGTGCCGAAGCGGTCGCGAAAGTCTCACTAATCGACCAAGTACCTGCTTCTTACTGTTGTGGTCGCTTAGCGGCTGTGGTATATATACTTGATTGGCTTTTTTTTCATGAGTTTACTGACAGTCTACTGTCTTGGTCATTTGTCTACAAATTAGATAAAGAATGATACACATCGTTGTCGGAATATATTAAGATGCATGCGAGTATATGGAATATTGCGCTGTGGTTTCCGTCTTAGAATAGTTTTTCCATGTTTGTCGTAATATGCAGCTGATGGAAGTCCAGCAGCATGTAGTAGTTCCAGTATACTCACCATCTTATGCCTACTATCAAAAATCATCATCATCATCATCATCAACTCTTATAACGTCCACTGTTACACGTGAGCCTCCTCCCGAGGGAGGGTTTCCACAATCACCACTCTTGACAGGCAGGTTGGTGATCGCAGTAATACGTTATCATTTTGCAACACACAGGGAAACGCTGCTGCCCGTTCCTTGACATACCAACAGCTTAACGTGATATCCTCACTGAGGGTATTCCCTCGACCAACTAGACCTAGAAAGAGGATTTTAGTTGTTATACAACAACATACAAGCAGAAAAGAACATCTAGTCGTACTTTGAACAAGTTACGGATATCCTCGAAAGCTACGTGACTACTCATCATCATGTTGGTGCAGCGCTCAAAAAACTCATTTTAGTGAACGTTTCATATGGTAGAAGTACTATTATAGTTTTTTGACTAAATTATAAACATGACAATACCAACGAACGGAATTAAAACTTTATATTTTGTGATTTTAATTAAGATTAGTAAAGACTATTGCAAAGTAACGCCTGATTCTATTATAATCTATATTTTCTGCAGATTCGTTTTAATGTCACGTTTTAATTTCAAAAATAAATCTTTGGAATTTCTAGCAAAAAAATTACGGTAGGTCATACTTTTTAGTAACTTTTACATTGCCGTTTTGATAAGTTTTTTTATACAAAGCAATACAGTTGAAGGGTCTGTTTGTATAGAAAAATAAGACGTTTTTACTTAACGCATATGAATGAATATAGCGTAGTACGGTATATTTATTTAGGTGTCTAATGATGTCTACAAATCGTTCAAGTTTAAAAACTTTATATAATAGCACTACATACAATAATATAAATCTACCCAGATACAACATTTCCAAAAATGATACCTCAAAGGTTGGAAAGTGTGTAAATTACACTTCGGTGCCTATTAATATCCGCATTTATATTTTTTATTTTGGCGTGCCTCAGCATATTGAGCGACTCGGAGCAATTAGTGAGGAGTGCTCGCAAATACCTGATGTCCGTTTAACAGAACCATTAAGAGAGACGCTATCATTAAACCACTAGATAAAATCATCCTACTAATAACTGTGAAAATGAGAAAATGTTTTTTTATTTTATTTGTGTGGAAGTTTCTTGCAACTTACTATAAAATGTGTGGATAAAATGAAGCTTGATAAGTTATTTATTATTTAGTCTAACAATTACATTTTTAAAAATTGCTTTACATAAGCAGATTAATACAGATAAAAGTACAGGAAAGCTATAATAGCTTTCAGGGTGAACTTGTAAAGCGACAGTTACATAAAACTCCCCTAAAAATGTTAAAGTCTTCATTTCCCGATCCCGTGAGCTAAAGTCCTAACTCCACAAGGCGCCCTCTTGCGAACATTGATTAGTTTGTAAATTTTAAAGCGATTGAATAATGCTAGGGGCTTGCTTGCCTTATAACCCAGTGAGCAAAAGTTTTGGTTAATTTAATGGCTACCATTTTGTGCCCTCAAAAACAAAGCAATAGCTTACGTCCATGTCCATTGTTATGAACATCAATGTTGTTCATGAATTAATTGTCTGTAAGTCCTACGACACTGGGATTAAGTTACTTAATTACAGGAAAAAAGGAATAGTTTTCGTGTTGTAATAAATCAATCATCCTATCACAAACGCAAGTGTTTAGACTAACGGCAATCGAATGAACTTAGACAAGAGAGATTTAGTAAATTCGATTTAGTATCAAACGATCGCTCGCTTTATTATCGAACGCTATCACAATACATACATCACAAATGATGCAGTAGTTGAATAGCCGCTTTTTCTTCTTTAAATGAATATTTTTATGAATATTTAAGACTACATTAAAATATGCAGAAAATAAATTTGTAATAATCAGTGACAGTAAGCTGTTAATGTAACAGCTTATTTATCTTTTTCAGAAATTTCATTTTTATTGTTATAAGAGTGAATGGAGTGAAAGATGCGGGGGATGTAGGGATCGTAGCAAGTAGAGGTCCGTTGTCTCTGCCTAACCCGCTGGGAAACAGGCGTGAGCATGTATTTCATTTAATGATTTTATATAAATGGATGATTGGCCTTTAAAATGTTATTTATTTATTAAAAACATTATGCTTGTTGAAATAAGCGGAGGCGGAGTTAATGTCAAAGGCATTTTCTACCAGTCAACCTTAGGATGGTGCAGAGAAAAGAAGAGTAGATGCACTATACGTATAACGTCCACGGTTAAACATGGGCGTCCTTCGGACTTTCTTGCAATAATCACCACGCTTGGCCGGTGGGTTGGTGACCACAGTTATATGTAATAACACACACCGAGAAGGATAAGGAAACTATACGAACTGATGATGATGGTGAACAAAATCAGTGATACTGAAGTAACAACTGAAACAACCACAAGTAATAGCAATATTGCTCCCAATTGAAGCAAATTAACGAAAACTAGTGAATTGTATAAATCGATACCCATCTGAATAACGCCAGCAACCTTTTTTGGGTTCCGTAGCTCTATTATTGAGCACAACCTGAATAATTTTAACCGAATCGTCAGATAACCCTAATTTCATGGGTGACTCGACAGGCTTGACCGGTTCATTTATTGGGTGGGTTCCCTATAATTGTATCCTAATTTTGGAGGTGCTTATGTTTTTTGTAGTGATTGTCGTTTAATTTAAATCTGATAATTTTTTGAATTTTTTGGTTCGAAAAAAGTTTATCTACATTCTAGTTCTATTATTTTTAAAACGACTTTATCGTTTGTTTTCTTGTTGATTCTAAATATTTTATTACATACCGTTCCCGTGGGAACTTCATAATAGCCTGTGTCATCCGTGGACAATGTAACTTTCCAACGGTGAAAGTATTTTTCAAATCGGTCCAGTAGTTTCGGACCCCATTCAATACAAACAAACAATCAAATCTTTTATAATATTAGTATAGATAGAAATTTATAAAAGTCTGTTTCCAGGTAAAGCTTATTTTATTGTGAGAAATGACAATAGAACATTTCATCTCAGTTCTGTTTACGAAAGACAATTTATGGAACATTTTATTACGATAGAAATTCATAAAATGATGTTACATTTTAAATATCAGAAGAAATCATTTTTATGAGTTATAATAAGAAAGATAAGCTTTGAGTACAAGGTTAAAAATATTTTATGTACTTTAATAAAATGAAACCTATGTCACCTACTACTTTTTCAACTGCCCTTTAACTTCCATAGTTAAACATGAACCTGTCTTAACTCTAATCTTGATAAATTACCACGCTTGGCAGATGGATTGGTGATCGCAGAGTAATGGAATGGAACTTTGAGCTGTTAGATTCTGCTACCTATACATCAGCTGCATGTCATTAGTCACCTCCTACAACGCCTATGGGAAGATACATAGTAGTCTATTTTAAACATTGTATGAGTAGTCTATATAAATGCATACATTTTTTTTCTCATATACATATAGGGTGACTGGTAATTAGTGACCGATACCTAAACACATGATTGTGCTCATGATAACAAACAACTTTTACTATGGCACCAACCCTAAAATCGCGAAAAAAAATCAGCTGCTCCCTACCATGGTGACGAGTTATGTGAACATGAATGTATGGAACAGCTGATATTTTTTCGCGATTTCAGGGTCGGTGCCATAGTAAAAGTTGTTTTCTATGAGATATAATAGTTAATAAGAGAATTATAAATAGTATAACGTATCTTTTTAGGTATGCACTACTTTATTCACAGGTTATTCAGGTATTAGAATGAACATATGATGCTGTCAATGCGATAAAATATAACTTCCAAAAGTAATTGAAATAGTTATCCAACAGTGCCAAACTAAACATGCACTCTAAAATAATTCCAGTATCGAAACTGCACCTAATAAGGATTTAGAAGTTGTTCCTCCAGGCCACGTAGCCGCAGGCGCTCGTTACGTTCAATGCAAGGGAGATTAATGTCGCAACCAAGCGTTGTTCTTACGAGGAGCGTACGTTAAATGTACGCCACAGTACGCTTTTGTTCGTTAAATGTATTTATATTGATAAGGAAACTACTTGGAAACTATTGAATTAACAAAAACGTCTTAAATTAAATTAAAAACTGCTGACAAAACTGCTTGGAAGTGAGTTGGTCTGAAACAATTCTGCTATATTAACCATCATCATCAGCCCATACAACGTCCACAGCTGAACATGGGCCTCCTCCCGAGGAAGGGTATTTGCTATTGTCACCACCTTTGGCAAGCGGGTTGGTGACCGCAGAATTATGTTGTTACACACAAAGAAACGCTGCTGCCCGTTCCTTGATATACGATTATTATAGATGATGTTATAACAATCGGGACCAACGGCTTAACGTGCTTTCCGAGGCACGGAAGTTAGTCCCTCAACCAACCAGAACCGGAAAGAAATCTTAGAATTTACACAAAGATTTCCTGTCCGGCGTGGAGATTGAACCCACGACCTCAAAGATTTAAAGTGAGCCAAATACCGCTACGCTACGGAGGTTGTCCTTTATTATTAATAATTGTAACATAAAAAGGATTCCTCTGAGTTTCTTGCCTGTTCCTCTCAGAGTTGCCACCTCCAGAACTGGTCTACCACCAGTTAAGAGTAAAAAAAAGAGACGCATCATAACAATATTGCAGATCTCATCTCGCTCCCCCCCCCCCCATAAAACCGATTTTTATACCCATTCCTTTACTGTTCACGCAGCCAGATTATGGAACGCTCTTCCGCCTGATATCCGCAAATGTGACACAATTTTCACTTTTAAAAAACGAGTCAAAGCACATTACTTTTCTTTATCATCCTAAATGTATTTATTGATATGTAATATATTATAGTTAGGTTGTAGGTGATATATAATATATATCTGTAAATAAGTATTTATGTAAATATTGGTATGTAAGTTTATTATTGACCTACACGCAAAATTCTAGCTCTAATTTTGCTATTTCTCCTTCTGCGGGTCTGCTGGAAGAAATTTCTGTATTGAAATAAGCTGTACCTTTGTGTCATATGTTCTTTTCATGTATTTTCTTTGTTTCCATGTGTTGTGTGTACATAAATAAATAAATAAAAATAAAATATTATTTAAAATATTTGAAATGTGCCTATATGAATAAAAAAAATACTTTGACTTTGAAACTCAAGGAAAACTTATAATTTACTAGCTTCCCGCGAGCGGTTTCACCCGCGTTACTCCCGTTCTCGTGAGAACTTCATAATCAAAATATCCTACAGTCTGCCAGTAATTCCTGAGATTAGCACGTGCCAGTTAACAAACATGCAAATTCTTTAGCTTTTTATATATATTTTTTTATTTAACTACAGCCAACGTAAGAACTTCGCGTTACAAAATATCGAACAGCACTTAGTCCCTATAATAAACTTTTTCATTTGCTAATCTGATATTCCTCCGTGAGTATGTTATTAAAAGGCGTTTCAAAGTTATGACTTTTCATATTTATATTCTGAATCTTCTAATGTATTTTTCTCAAGTTCAAATAGTTATTTACATTAGACGCAAATAGCGGGTGACCGGCGGCGTCGCGGTCGTTGGTCCCTCAAACTTATCAGCTGATCAACATGTATGGTTTGACTAATACCTTTGTGACAGCAAATAAAATACTATTTTTTCTCACGCTTATGAGTAATCTATTTTAATAAATAATACGGCAGTTTACTCATAAATATTTTAATGTTGTGTTACTCGTTTTGCTCGCGTCTATTTTTCATCTTATTTTATTTATATACAGGGTGTCCCAAAAGATTACGTAGCTGGGAAGGGGGGTGATAGGGATGGTCACAAGGGTCACCAGAAAAATATAAAAAATTCCCTCTGGGTGTTTAAAAAAATAAATGGCATTTTTTAAAAGACTAAAAATTTTACACCTTGTGCTAACTGTACCTACAAATATGGCTGTATTTAAAAAAAATGCTGTTATGTAATCTTCAATAACAACAAGGTCATCAACAGCAACATCAAAAATAACAAGGTGTAAAATTTTAAGTTTTAAAAAAAATGCCATTTTTTTTTTTTTCTAGTGACCATTGTTTCCACCCCTGTCACCCCCTTTCCCAGCTACTTAACCTTTTGGGACACCCTGTATATCTATATATATATATATATATATATATTGATTTTAAAAATAAGATTATGATAGTTGTTTAAAATAAGTGACCATACAGTTAAGTTATACCAATTATTGAAGACCTGTTTATAATGTTAAAAATATTGTTCTTAATTAAGTATATCAAAAACATGTACTTACTTAAATTTGTTATGCATTAAATGACGTATAGCAATCGCGAATTATTCGTCTACTTTACTAATAAACTATTTCATTTCATTTCATTTCAATATGATAAACGCGAAAGTTTGTAAGTATGGATGGATGGATGGATGTTTGTTACTCTTTCACGCCAAAACTACTGAACGGAATTGGCTGAAATTTTGCACCGAGATAGTTTATACGCTGAATTAACATATAAGTTATTATGTATTATAGTTATACAAAACATCACGCTCCGACTTACTGGTCCAGAGTAACGTGGGTAAAACCGCGGGGCGCAGCTAGTAATAAATAAGTAAACGGGCTGGTAGTACAGTATCAGTAGCATTTATATCCACTGCTGAACATGGGCCGCCCCTAAGCAGATCTTGGCAAGCCATTGTTGTTGAGGGATACTGCCATAATCACCACGCTTGGCAGGTGGATTGGTGATCGCAATAAGATAGTGAGTATCCTTGAGTTAATTGATGCCCATGCATTAGCTGTATGTTCTTTAGTCACCTCTTATGAACCCAATGGGAATTTATTTCTGAAATTAGTCCAGCGATTACTTAGATTAGGGCGTTCAAGCCGACAAACTAACAAACAAACAAATTCTTCAGCTTTATATACTAGTATAAGATAATAATATTATGCACGATACTAGGTACTCGTAATACTATAAGTAAGTTTTAATTAAATTGGTATTCTGAAAAACTTGATCAAATACTCCACTTCGAGGTAAGATAGCTAGCTATAAGTGGTTTTTAATGAATAAATACAAATCGAAGTTAATGAGATTTTCAAGTAAGAAGATTGGTATAGAATTTCTTAGTTTCCACAAATTACTCAACTAAACTAGTTCTTGGAACTATCTTCTAATTTGTCTGTATTGTTCAAATGTACTTTATTATATTAAGCAACAATTTTTAAATCTAAATGCTGAAAATGCTTAATTTTAAAATCTTAAATTAAACTAAAAAAAAAACTACAAATAAAAAACTTTGGGATAAAAAAATAAAATAAGCTAAACCCATGTTTGTCTGTATCAATGGCTCAGTGGATTTGGTAGTTGATTCTGAGATCTGATAGTTGCACAAAACCCCCTAAAATACCAAAAGTTATAATCGCTCAATATCATCGCCAGCGACTGCCCTGAGTCGAGTTCCAAGCTCCACAGGGGGCGCCCTCTTGCGCAGGTTTCTTAGTTTGTAGTTTTTAAACCATTTATTAAGGCTGGAGCTCTGCTCGCCTTTATGCCCGGTGAAGTAGCAAAAGCCTCGTGGCTAAACTACGCACGTCCATCCGAAAAAAAGTCTGAAATCTGGTATTCAAGGTTCGATTGTTATATACACCAGAGACGATTATTTGTGTGATCTACACATAGTTGTTCTGAGTATGCGTTTGCTGTGTCCGTGGATTGAGTTTTAATAAAGTCTCGTGCGATACAGGGATCAATTTAAATAGCGCGGGAGTCGTCTTTGGTTGAAAAATGGAAATGTTAAACGAATCAACATACATATAGTTAGACTGCACCGGTGGCTCAGTGGTTACGATAGTTGCCTCTGAGACCTGGTGTTCTGGGTTCGATTCCCACCCGGGACAATTATTTGTGTGAACCACAAATAGTTTTTCTGAGTCTGGGTGTTCTTTGTGTCCGTGAAATGAATGTTTGTAAAGTCCCCCGCGACACAGGGATTTATTTCCCTAGTGCGGGAGTTGTCTTTTAAAAAAAAAAAAATATAATTAGCTCTGCTTCGGTGGGTCGGAGCATTATTTTGTAGCCTATATGTTAATCCAACTTATAAGCGCGGATAGCGTTCAAACTTTCAGCCAAATCCATTCAGTTGTTTTTGCGTGAAAGAGAAACAAACATCCATCCATCCATACTTACAAACTTTCACGTTTATAATATACTAGCGACTCGCCCCGGCTTCGCACGGGTGTAATGCGGATGTACAATACATATAAACCTTTTTCTTCAATCACTCTATCTATTAAAAAAAACCGCATCAAAATCCGTTGCGTAGTTTTAAAGATTTAAGCATACATAGGGATATAGGGACAGAGAAAGCGACTTTGTTTTATACTATGTAGTGAAGTAGAATATTAATAAGACATAAATACTAAAAGATTGTATTTTTTTTATTTATTTAAAATCATAAAATATTAAATAAACAGGGTTATTTTTAAAACACTAATAACCTTTTAGAGGGTGAAAGTACTGATGATTGTAAACAACTTTTACTATGGGACCAACCCTGAAATCGCGGAAATAAAATCAGCTGTTCCATTCATTTTGTCGAGGTAAGTAAACATAAATGTATGGAACAGCTGATTTTTCTTTCGCGATTTCAGGGTTGGTCCCATAGTAAAAGTTGTTCATAATCATGAGTACTTCTATTCCCCAAAAGGTTGTTGGTGTTTTAAAAATAACCCTTTATAGCAATAACTGCACCGGTGGCTCAGTGGTTACGATAGTTGCTTCTAAGACCTGGTGTTCTGGGTTCGATTCCCACCCGGGACAATTATTTGTGTGAACCACAAATAGTTGTTCTGAGTCTGGGTGTTCTTTGTGTCCGTGAAATGAATGTTTGTAAAGTCCCCCGCGACACAGGGATTTATTTCCCTAGTGCGGGAGTTGTCTTTTTAAAAACCAAACCAAACCAAATAAAGAAGCATGTATTAGGAATCAAATAAAACAGTCAAAGGTTAATAGCACACTGTTTTATTATTTCACTATCAACATATGTCATTCCATTTGTGTGCCATTTTGGAAAACATGTTACTATGGTTTACAGGCGGCCTGTACCGCTAAGCGGCCAGTAACATACACAACAAAAGCAAATAATATTAATTTATAATTTTGTAATGTAAAAGCATGACTTATTTTCCTACCCTCGGTCATAAATCATCTGTTTGATAAATGTGCTGAATTTAGAATAAATATCATTTAATTCTAATCCTCAATTATTTCATACCAATTGATAATATTAACGTAAAACTTTAAACACAGGTTGTGTTTTATGAAACACAACCTGTTAGTTAAATATGTTTTGTGACGATGCGTCTTCGTCGCCGTACCCCTTACCCCGTAGCCCTGCCGCCGACCGGTGGCTGTGACTATAAAAGGGCGCGCACTGATGCCGCGATCTCTTGATCGGATTCGCCGCGCCGTCAAGGGAACAACACCTGCCTGACGCTCGGACCGCACCTCTGCCGCCTACCGGCGGAAATCGGTACTTCCCCGACAACCCGCCACAACAGTGCCGGGAGCGTCAGGTAGCGGTCGCGTGACGCGCGCCCCCCCGAATCCCGCGGGCTGAAGAGCCCCGCCCCCCCTGCGCACCTCACCGCGTTGCTTCGGCCCCCCGGAAAGCGGGGCACACTGCTGTATCGACCTCCGGTCTGCCACCAGCGGCAAGCCCCGGAGGTTCGGTGCAGTGGGTGCTCTGTAGCCGGGGCACTCCCCGAGGCACGCGCTGCGCACCCTCCCCCCCCAAGGGGAAGAAACCCGGCCTGATGTCGGGGCAACCGCCCCCATCAGCCGCGCGTCGGGCCACCCGGCCCCAACCTCCGCCTACGTCCGGCGTGAGACGACGGGTGTTCTCCCGGTCGACGCCGACCGCCGTTAGGTCCATGATGGACCGAGCGGTGGCCGCCGATCGGGCGACCCACCGGACCACGCCGCCCGAATCGCCCTTGCCGGAGTCGCCGGCATCACCACCAGGAGCGGGGGAGGGCCACTCTGCGACCCTCCCCCACCCGCAGCCGCCCCCCCCGGGCCCAACTGGGACCCAGCGAACCGCCCCGGCCCGGCCATACTGGCCGGACTGGACGGATATCCTGCCGCCCGCGCCAATACCGCGCGAACTGCCCACCCTCCCCCTGACCCCCGTGCCGCAAAGCAAGGCGGCCGTCAAGAGGGAGCCACCGGCGACGAAGCCAGCCCCGCCTGCGCCACTCCCACAGAGGGCGCCTAAGGCGAGGGCGGCCAAGCCGCCGCCTACCCGCAACACGACGCCGCCGAAGCAAAAACCGCCCACTTTCCTCATGACCCCCGTGCCGCAGAGCAGGGCGGCCTCCAAGAGGGAGCGCCCACCTGCGACTCGGCAGCCACCCCCGCCTGCGCCACCACTACAACAGAGGGCGCCCAAGGCGAGGATGACTCAATCGCCATCCCGCTTCCCCGCGCCACCAACATCCGTCGCGCCGGGAAGATTCCCTTCACCGCCGCAGCCATTCAAGCGGGTCGACCTGGAGAGGACGCCCCCGTTCGTCCTCTCCGGTCCCCGAAACCCGGAAGGGTCCCCCATGGAGGAGGGCCCTTCATACGCCACCATGGCGGCATCACCGCCATCACCGCGCACATCGACGCGCCCCTCGCCGCGTGCATCGCCACCGGCCTCGCCACGCCTTGACGCCGTCCCCGCTGCTGCCGCCACCACCACCGACGCCTCCCTGAAGTCAACCGGTCGCAGGTTCCCACCCTTTGTGGTGGAGAAACTCCCGGATTGGCCGCGACATCTCAGGGAGATGAAGAAAGCCCTCGGCCACACCCCGAACGCGCGCCCGTATGGGAAGGGTGTGCGATTCATCCCGAGGACCGAGGAGGAGTACCGCTACATCCAGCGGTACTTGTACACGCTGGACCAAGCGGAGACCCCTTGGTTCTCCTACACCCTTCCCGACGAGCGGAGTTTGAAGGTGGCCATCCGAGGGCTGCCTGTCGACACCCAGCCGGAGGAGATCGAGCGCGAACTGACTGAGCTCGGCTTTAAGCCTGAGCTCGTCAGACCCATTCGCGCTCGTCAAGGACGCCCCGGCTGCATTTTCTTCGCGCAGCTGGCGAGGACGGCAAACCTCATGCCGGGCATATACGAAGTCACCGAGCTTCTGTGTATGCCCGGTGTGAAAATCGAGGCGTGGCGCGGGAAAAAGGGCCCCGCGCAGTGCCACCGCTGCCAACAATTCCGGCACTCGTCGCACAACTGCCACAGGCCTATTGCTTGTGTGCGGTGCGGCGAGCACCACAACGCCCGGGATTGTACGCGCCGACCAACCGAAACTGTGGTGGGCCGCACACGGCTAACAACGCCCAGTGCCCGGTCTTCCGGCGAGAAACTCGCAATAGGAAGGCCGGGACAGTCGCCAGGACCACCACAGGCGTGAAGCCTGTTGCCCACCGTCAGGTCGAGGAGGGGAACGCCCCGACCTCCCTGATGGCTGCCGCCAACGCCCCGGGGGGGCGTACGACGAAGAGGAAACGCCAGCGGAAGCGCAAGGCGCAGGCCCAACATGAGAAGCCCACGAAGCCGTCGACTGCTGTGGTCGCCGCCCCATCGGAGGGGACGAAGGCGAAGCAGCAGCCGGCTAAAGACCCCAGGATGACCAGCGTCATTGGTACCCTCCAGAAGGTGCTGATCGCGCTCCAGGAGCAGCGGGACCCCACCCAGCTGATCCTGCAGTGCCTCCTTGAGGCGTACCAATGACGCGGAGCAGTCTCCTGCGCCCCCCAGACATGACGACCGCTCCCTTCACCTGCCGGCTGACGGTCCCCCGGGGACATTTCCCTGGCGGGCTCGACCTCGCCCGCACGGAAGGGAGCGAAGACTACCGGACCTGACGCAAGCGCCGCTAGCATGTTGGTCGCCCCTTCGGACTCGTCTGTAGGGGCTTGACCTCGCTAGCGGCGCCAACTAGGAACAAGGACGAGACCACGAGGGCCCCCGGGCCCCCACCCAATGACCCACCTTTCGTTACAGGTGGCGGACGAACCCACTGCAGAGGCCTATGGCCTGATCAGTTTCCCCGGAGCTCACCAGAGTCTCCGCGGAAGACCTCAACGCGATCTCTCTTTTACCTCACTACAACTTACGCTGCGGTCGACACCATACACCAGCCGGCTGCTGCCATCCGGATTGGAGACCACGTGGAGACGAGCCCTGTTTCCCTCGCTGCCGCTGCTATCTACATAAGGCGTCAGCGAGACTTCTACCATCCAGCTTCCTAACAAGCTAAGTGTTTATTGAGACTGCCTACTGGTCACCTACTCAAACCGAGTCTTAGAACCTGCCCCCTGATCTAAATATTGTTAATCTTTAATTATAATTTAAATAAACTATAGTGTACTGAGTGATCTGTGTTTATTTCCTCTCTTTATATAAAACTCATCTCTTTTTCATTTAGGTAACACGTGGTTGGCTACACCAACACGTACTACGTTACAGTAGCCCAACGTGATAGTGGGGTCTACGTTACAGTTTAACTAGCTGTATAAGACATACCTATTTTTTAGGCTTCATTTTCTGAAAAACCACCCCGGAACACACATTAGACTTCCTAAAGAAAGTAATTTGGGTAAATGATAAAGCTATCCAGCTTCGATCTTCCATTTAACTAATTGCTCAAAGGTAATTAAAAATATTGATAAGTATCTTCTCTTCATAAATTCTCGTACAGAGAACATTCTTTTCATTATAAAATACTGGGAACATGACATGAACAAAATCAATCGTATATAGTTTTGTTATTAAAGCTATTTTATTTATTTAATAAATTTAGCACTTTGAAAGTACACAGCGGACTTAATGTCAGAGGCAGTCCCTACCAGTCAACCATAGGGTGGTGCAGTAATAGTATGGTAGGTGCACTAAAGTAAGGAGAATTATAACAGAGAAAAAGATACCATTGAGGTAAGTACCTATATAAGTAGAATATATTACATACGAATACATTTAAATAATATATACTATAAACCATAACATATTATATATAATATAGTATGTTATTTTTATATAGCTAGAATTTCTCATTCCATTTGTCAAGTAATATAAATCTCATAGAGACAGTATAACAGGAATTCTAATAGCCTATATTACAATAATAATATATAAGCAAGCTAACTTAAAATATTAATCTATATACTTTTACTAAAATATAAAGCTGAAGTGTTTGTTTGCTTACTTCACGTTCAAGTAATCTCAAGAACTACTGGGCCGATTCGAAAAAATCTTTCAGTGTTAGATAGCCTATTTATTGAGGGAGGCTATACGCTATATTTCATTATGAAAATTCCTATAGGGACAGGAGCTACGCGAGTGAAACCGCATGCGGGAATCTAGCAAAAATTAATTTCATAATACTTGGAGAGCAAGAACAGACCCTGAAAAAAATCGCTTATTTAAAAAATCATTGTAAAATAAAACAAACAATTTATTTTAATTCAAGGCTCGCCTTATATCAAATTAAATAATTTATTTTAATTCAAGGCTCGCCTTAAATCTCAGGTCGTGGGTTCGATTCCCGCTCAGTACAAGATTTTTTTTTTTTTAAATCACATATTACTCGATCTGGTTGGTTGAGTAACAACACTGTGTGCCTCAGAAAGACGTAAAGCCGTTGATCCCGACTGTCACAATACACCAGGTAAGGAGCAGCAGTGTTACTTGTGTACTTCCTGTACTGAAATTTGACTGAGAAGGTGTTCCAAAGCTTCAGTTACGATTTTGCAAAGTAACTCCCACTCCCGCTCTAATTGAATTAATCCTTGTCTAGATAGGACAAAATAATAACACACCCTGAGTCTGGAGTACAGTTGTTATTCAACCACCAGCACAAACAAAGACAAGACTCGTGTCATTTTTCTGCACCGTAAAAGGCGATCGGTGTCGATCCTATGCATAATCTAACTTTTGACAGTTGAGCTAGTACAGGGATTTTTTTGTTAAGAGTTCAACCAGTGTTGCCAGGTCAGATTTTTACATTACTCTAAGCTTGAACTCAATTTACCCTAGATTCTGTATAATTTTGAAAAAATACCCTATATACTATATATTTAAATTGCAAATAAAATAACAGAAATATGTTTTATTATTTATTTTTGGCACGTAACAATGAAAGTATTCTCTGCATCAATATATTTTTTGTAATATATGACCTATTAAACTTGTCTAGCATTGTTTTTGTAGGAATGAAGTTAAAACGAGAATTATGAAACGCCTCTCACACATAGAAAAAGGATCCATATGGTCGCGTTCGGAAACACCAAAGTGAGTTATTATTTTTCTGAAAATAAATTACTCTAAAAAATACCCTAGAAATATTTGTACCCTGAAAATTACCCTGCCGGATCATTTTTACACTAAATCTAGGGTAAATTACCCTAAGTTGGCACCACTGAGTTCAACTGTCTTTGAACATAAGGCACTGCAATATGTCCTGCGCAGATGGTTATTTTGTTAGTGTTGCATAATATACAAAACACGGTTGGGAAAGCTCTGTTGAAATAATGAATTTATTCAGGTCTTAGGTATTAACACACCTATACTTGTCAGAATCACAATGTAAAAAAACTATAATGAATAGGTTATTATTTTTATTCTATGAATTATACTAGGTAATGTCAGTGCTGCTAATTGTAGAATATTAGACAATGTACTCCGTCCGTCCAATGTGTTTCTGAAATACCTAAAAAATATAGGTTAGACGTTTGATAAAAAGGCGTGATATGAAACTAATGTTTGATGGTATCAGTCGAACACAACATTCACAAGTATTAGTTATATTGATTTGATTAAATCAACAAATCCCTTTGTACCGCTTTTTCGGGTCATCGCTTTCACTTCTATATAATTCACCCTTCGCCTCGTGTTCGCAATAAGATGAGAATAATATAGTTCATTTCAAAGGGTACCGAATCCCTTTAGAGACACTTATAATTCTATCATGTCTTTGTGAATGAAGATATTGGTATGTTTTTTTATAATCATTTACGAGCCAGCATCATCATATCAGCCTACAGACGTCACTGCTGAACATGTGCCTCTCTCATTAATCCCGGCGAGTTCATCCTTAGTATGTTTGGATAGTTTCGTAGGTCTAATTCTGGGTTTTGAAGTTCTTCATCCTCATCTTATGCTCAGTATCCACCAGCCGCTACTGAGATCGTCCACAGATATACTATGCTATTTAGAAATTCGAAGCGATTGCTCAGTCCGACCTGAAACCTCTTGGGCTTTTAGATTTGAGCATTTTATGGCCAAAGCTTAACTTATAATAAAAATACAGTACATTTCAGCGCAACACAGTAGATAAAACAAACATTTCGTTTAATGTACAAAACAATAAGACGCCTCGCATGTTCTGCTGAAGAGTCCGCCACCTCAGCATAGGCTCGGCGATACCTAGCGCTGGTTTTCAGTTGGCAACTCGATTGACCCATAGTGACTTCATCGGACGGCATCGTTCTTATTTGACATTAAAATTCTCTAACTATTGGTGACCAGTTCTGAGTTTAACTCTACTAACAAATGCTTTGCTTGTGAACTACATGGTGGAAGTGTACCACCGCTTTTGTAGCACAGTTCACAGTTGGACTATAGAATTTGATATAGGAACATAATAGAAACAATTTCGTCACTACACTTAGACATATAAATACAGACTTGATAAAATCTGTCTTTGAAAATAGTATTCTTTGTTTGCTTATTGATGACGGTTGCTAGATAAAAAGTCAATGTTACGGACAATTGGAGCAGAAAATAAATTAAACTCAGGTGAAACGGCGAGTTACAGGTACTAAAGTAAATGCTATTAGGTGTATAAGTACTTTTGTGTTTTATATTTCATTTGATAAAATAAATATAAAAATAATATATCTTTGTCAAATCAATCAGTCTAATTCAGTTTACTGATGGAAAAATAGCCTCCCCTAATTTGCACCATAGCAAAATAATACTCTATCCTCCGAAATCGCCATTCTCTGACAACATGTTTTTTTAACATGTATTTTTTTATGAAACTCGATCAAAACGAAATTGCCGCTCTCTGAATGCAATTGACAACATTTTAATTTTTTTTATTAAAAAATATCAAAAATTAAGAGACCCATATTTTTTCTTTTTTCGAAATTTAAAGTTTTTCATACAAAAAAAATATATTTTAGTTTGACTCATTCTAAATAGACGTAAGCATTGGATGACGTCATTGTTACGGTTGTGTGACGAAATTTCTTGGTAAGTAAAAAACTAACATACAACAACTTAAGAAAGTTTTAATAGTTTTAAATTTTGAATATGCAAAGGTAATATTTCAGTCCATAATAGTCCGACCGTAACGATGACGTCGTCACGCATTATTCCGTTTTTAACTTGATTTTTTTCACTATGTAGCCCGCAAATCAATTCAATTCATTTTATGACGTCATTAAATGAAATTTTGACGTCAATATTTTGAATATTTTTTATGCTTTGATTATATTAAAATACCTTAAGCCCTTTTTCAATAAAAACAACATTACAAATTGCAATACTTGTCATAGCAAATATCAGCTAAATTTATTCACAAATACCTTCTACACAACAAAATGTTTTCAAACCTGTAACTCAATCCAAGAATTCTTTTTTGTACATCCAGAAACATATCAAAGCGACAAAAACACTATAACTATCAACTTAATCATTCTCCTCCCATACAAAAACAGGCCGTCATTATTCCAATAAAAACTCAGCAAAGAAAAAAAGCTTCCCAAAATCCACCGTACTAACTGTAGCTCGTAAAAAAACTTAGATATACGACGACCCAACGACAACTAGGCGACATTTGTTAGCCGAGATGGACTCTCCGACCGTGGGCTGTAAAAACCCGGCTTACGGGACACGCACCAAACTAATTGCATTTCTGATTCCCTCTGAAGTTGTAATTAACTCGGTCTCGGCAACCTTGTGGATATAAGGGAAGCGATTTGCGAGGTAAATAAGTTTTTTTTTTTATAAAAATAGTTTTGCAAAACCGGCGTATCATTATTTTGATCGAGGGATTTGATTACCGCGCAGGGTTTTGTGAAAACAAATGAGTGTCTAAAAAGCTTTCGTTTAGTACCGTGTGGTACCCGGCTTCGAATAGACCACTCCATATCTTCATATCGGTGTGGTAAGAGGCGACTAAGTGAAATACACCTTATGGATGGGTAACAGCATCTGTCAGCTCAAATATCAGTCACTCACTAATTGCGGCAACATCCCTGAACGACCCTGGCTCGCCAAGATCTGTTCAAGAAAAGGTCTATGTTCAACATTGGACGTTAATGGGCTGATATAGTAATATTTTTACTAATATTAGTAAAATTAATCGTATTCTCAGACCGACTCTATACTAATATTATAAAGCTGGAGAGTTTGTTAGATTGTTTGTTCGAATGCAAAAATCCTAGTCCGATTTGGATATTTTTTTTCACAATTAGAAAGTTATGCCATCCAGGAGTCATCACCATCAGCCCGTATAACGTCCACTGCTGAATATGGGTCTTCTCCCGAGGGAGGGTTTTTGCCATATTCGCCACGCTTGGCAGGCGGATTGGTGACCGCAGTGTTATGATGACACAGGGAAAACGCTGCTGCCCGTTCCCTAGTTCGTTTGTTATAGATGATATTATAACAATCGGGACCAACGGTTTAAAGTGCTTTCCGAGGCAAGGGGGGTAGTCCCTCAACCAACCAGACCCGGAAAGAAATCTTATAATTTAAACAAAGATTTCCTGTCCGGCGTGGGAATCAAACCCTACTCTACTACTTTCGAGATATAAAACGAGCCAAATACCGCTACGCTACGGAGGTTGTCATGCAGAATATACAATATATAAAAAAAAAACTAATCGCCAAAGGAGTAACTACTATTTAATATTAAAATGTTAGAGCGGTGCTTAAACTTCCATGTAACTTATTATATCTAGTACCTACACTTTCCCGAGGGAACATCATGAATGAAGCGCCTGTGAAAAATTTACCTTTCTAAATTCTCGTGCCTAAATATTTCGTAGCAGCTACATAGTTTCGTAGTTTGGACTACGAGCCTCATAAATTAATGATTCTAAAAACTATATTTTACTAGTCACATTTAGCTAGTCACTCTACTCCAGTGGGTCTGAGCTTGATATTTTGTAGCTTATATGTTAATCAAGCTTATAACCTATTCGCGTGATGACTTCTCTGTCCCTATATCCATATGTCCCTATGTATGCTCAAATCTTTAAAACTACGCAACGGATTTTGATGCGGCTTTTTTTAAAAGATAGAGACATTCAAGAGGAAGGTTTTTGTATAATACATCAGCATTGTATCCGTGCGGAGCCGGGGCGGGCGCTAGTATTCTATATTCTTATTTCATGTTTATAATATTAGTAAGATATAACTACTTATTGCATATTTTTCAGATATATACTCCGCTTTTTGGTTGAGACTGTTGTTTAAAGAACTGAAAAACTGACGGCCGATGGAACAAAAAGGTTCTCGAGTGGAGACCACCAACTGGCAAGCGCAGCGTGGGACAACCGCCTGCATGATGGACCGACGACCTCATAAAGGTCGCGGGGAGTCGATGGATGCAGGCCGCTAGCGATCGTTCCCGCTGGAAATCGATGGGGGAGGCCTATGATCAGCAGTGTACAACAGGCTGATGATGATGACGATGATGATGATGTTGTTTAAAAAAAAGATTTTCTTTAATACATGTAGGTATATGTGTGTATTCGTAATGCGTTATACCCATTATAATTCAGTAGGAAATAAAATGACGGGTTGCGGACTAAAGTGTTTAATTACCTTCCCGTGCGCGTTTTCATCTACGTAGCTTTAAAGCTACGTAGCTAAAACTTTTATATATTTTTTTTAATCTTTTTTTTTAATCTAGAAAAGACAACTCCCGCACTAGGGAAATAAATCCCTGTGTCGCGGGGGACTTTACAAACATATATTTCACGGACACAAAGTACACCCAGACTCAGAACAATTATTTGTGGTTCACACAAATAATTGTCCCGGGTGGGAATCGAACCCAGAACACCAGGTCCCAGAAGCAACTACCGTAACCACTGAGCCACCGGTGCAGTCAAATTAAATATAGTCTTCTCGATAAATGGGTTATATAACACTGAAAGAGTTTTCAAATCGGCCCACTAATTCCTGAGATTAGTGCATTCAAGCAAACAAAAAACTTCTTTAACTTTATGTTATATTAGTATAGATATGATCTAAGTTATGCAAAAATGATTGTGCCATATCGTTGCTCTACCAATTTAGTCCAAAAATTGAATTTTTGGTACTTGTACGAATTTTGGTTAGCAACCCTTCAAATATGGTTAATATTATATTCAAAACTTTGCATTAAAACAACCATCAACTTTGTTTATATCAGTTTGAAATTCGTATCTTTTTAAATGAATTCGTAATAATAAAAACTCCACCCATGGCCCCACCCTTAACGATAAATTTACAGTCGGCCATTTCGCATGCTGACGGTACTTCAGCCAATAAATATTGCAAACCAATTCGTTCGTGAAGTTTAAAAATTACATAAAACGATATACGTATGTACTTACTGCACTTACTTAGTCTGCAATGGTTTGCACTGTACATTTTAATCTGACGCCATTTTATTAAAAGATTTAGCTCCTTTTAAAAATACTACATTTCGGCACGCGGTTTCACTTGCGTATCTCCCGTAACCGTAATATAACCTGAAATCTACCTCGATAACAATTTTGCAAATCGAAGCAGCAGTTATTAAGATTTGTCCGTTTAAACAAACAAACAGTCTTCAGCTCCATAAATTAGTAGGTATAGATAAAAATTGAGTTGTTTTTTACTGCCTCCTAGTCTAGTGGTAATAAGTTCGACCGTAACTAGCAAGGCCCCAGGTTCCATTCTCGGGTAAAATTTAAGCAAGGCCGAAGTTTGAAAGTTGGAGAGAAGCTTTGCCTCAGTTGATCGGAGAGCACGTTAAACTATCGGGCCTGCACCTCCTCCTGCACCGGTTATTGGTAGACATCAATGGTTGATACTAGGTAATTCTTACTTTAGATTATAGAGTACTAGCTGCGCCCCGCGGTTTTACCCTCGTTACTCTGCTTCAGTGGGTCGGAACGTGATTTTTTGTAGCCTATATGTTAATACAGCGTATAACCTATCCCGGTGCAAAATTTTAGCCAATTCCGATAAGTAGTTTTGGCGTGAAAGAGTATTAACACATCCATCCATCCATCCACACTTAAAAAAACTTTCTCGTTTATAATATATAAGCAATCCGGCCCTCTAAATGAGAATCCTACATTCTCATTTAGAGGGCCGAATTGCTTATGCGTACCCGACCTCCGCCAACGGCGGATCGAAGGAATTTCCCGGGGGTTTTAGTGATGTCCTCTCCTTTCCTCGTGGTATGAGTAAGCATACCACGTTGTGGAGAGGGCGAGTCCCACATATTCCACCGTCAGCGCGCGAATACACTGCAGCGGCGGCGGTGGGAGTGCGTAAAAGTATTTCCCCGGGACAAAAAAAAATGGATTTTCATTTAGACTATGCTACTAGAATCAAGAATATAATTTCATGGGGGTTCCAACACTACACACTACAAAAAATATTACAGAATAGATGTATATCGGAAAATGTGACATAGTACAAGCTATAGCAAATAAATATGTTTCCGTTTGGTGCATCGCCGATCCGACGTAGTCTCAATTAAGTGAATTCATATTGAAAAAGTTACGCCGTCCAAATATTCAAATCGAGTGAGAGACACCACGATGCGCTCGCTTTTGAATTTTATTCAGTTTCAGTCGTTCGTAGTTTTAGTTCCTGTTAGGGTTTGGTTACATCAAACAGTCTTATTGTTTTTCTAATTTGATATTTTTACTTTACTGGGACATAACACAGTTACACATTACATATAAGGTATGACCGAAAATATTATAAAACTAGGTAAATATGTAACCCACTTTAATGTCCGCATAATAATGGTAATATACCTACTTGTTATATAATTAAAGCGGGCATTAATCTATATCTATACTAATATTATAAAGAGGAAATGTTTGTATTATTGTCTATACTAATATTATAAAGAGTAAAGATTTGATTGTTTGTTTGTATTGAATAGGCTCCGAAACTGCTATACTGACTTGAAAAATTCTTTTACCGTTGGAAAGTTACACTATCACCGGATGACATAGTGTTCCTGCGTCTCATCGCGCCGGGCCGCCGCCGCACCGACCGGTTTAAAACGACTTCGGTTCTCACCTACGCGACCCCGGCTCATCAAACATTCACTATACTGCGACACGTATGTGCGCACGCACCGCGGCAATCTTTGGTAATCAGTTATTTCATCATCATCATCAGCCCGTACAATGTCATTGCCATAGTCACCACGCTTGGCAGGCGTATTGGTGACCGCAGTATTATGTTGTAATACACAGGGAAACGGGCAGCAGGCCCGTTCCCTGGTATACGCTTGTTATAGATGATGTTATAACAATCGGGAGGTTGTCTCGCTACGGAGGAATTAGTTATTTACCTATCTTAAATACAGTTATTAAAAATATTTGAAGTATTTTATTAGTCAAGACCCCCAGCCATACAACTGGAGCTTGATATTCAGACACATAGGTTATGTTAAATTATGAAGTTCCCTCGGGAAAAATCGGCAGGTGCTTTTGAGACCTTTTATTTTTTTTCTGTCGTCCGGGGGGCATTTACGCATTTCCACCGCCGCCGCCGCGCTGTTACAGATATGTCGGACTCGCCACCAACCTCTCCATAGCGGTGGTATGCTTTACTCATACCACGAGGAGAGGACCCTACACCACTAAAACCCCCCGGACACTCTTCGATCCGTCGTTGGCGGGGGCCGGGTACGCACGAAGCAATCCGGCCCAAGGTACTTTTGAGACCTGGTATTCTGGGTTGGACTCCCAGCAGGGACAATTATAATTTGTATAAACCGCTGATAGTTGTTCTGAGTCAGAGTGAATTGAATGTTTGTAAAGTCTTAGTTTCCTAGTGCAAGAGCTATCTTAAAGAAAAAAAATCAGCGTCAGCCCGCGTTATGTCAACTATTGCACAGGATGCCTCTGAAGGTGGTCCAGTCATTATCACCAGATACGTGTTTAAGCAGGCCAATGCCTTAAATCTTCACATGACAATGGCAAGTGTAATGATATTTGACAAGAATTAAGCCACATTGACAGCATACGTTGAGTCAAAGAAATTTTTCAAATGAAAGGAAACAAATAGTTATTTGTTATACAAGAGTGCAAAGTTGCTTTTTAACCGCGTGTTCAATTTTGATGATCGAGCAAGCAAAGGATTCTAAAATTGAATCACGAGCGCAGCGAGTGATTCAAAATTAGAATCCGGAGCGTTAGCGAGGGAATCAAAAGAGCACGAGGTGAAAAATCTTTGCACACGAGTGCAACACGTAACTTTTCATTCCACCTCAGCGAGGAAATGCGCATTATTAACAGTTTCAGTCAATTCTGTTGGCGTCAAACAAACTTCCTCGTCGCTAGAATCACTCATTTTAGTTTTTTCACTTGTTTTCAAGTTTCTTGTTTTTAATATAAGGTTTAACAATGACGTGAAAAAATGCCGCGTAAAGAACCGCGTACAAAGCAAATTGAAAAAAGAACACCAAGAAGGTTCCGAGTCTGAGTTTTTAACAAATTAAAAAAAAGTTGTATGATATATTCGGCACCATAGAGGTAGCAGTAAATAGGTTTAATGATTTTTTTAATTCACAAACTTAGTGCACACGATGTTCTTAATTCAATTTACTTTATCCTCTAGAGAATAAAAACGGCTTTTCCACTCAGATATTGAAGATTAAAAATACTCTTTCCGAGATGGTGGGATGAAAAAAGTATTTGTCAAACACCCTTCTTTTTTTGGTGAAGAGTGCATAATATAGTAGATAATGATTTGCATTAATATAGCGTCCCTAATCTATCTATATATATAAAAGAAAGTCGTGTTTGTTACAACATTTATAACTCGAGAACGGCTGGACCGATTGCCATGGTTTTTGATTTGTTGGATTTGTTTCCGTCCCGAATAGCAGAATACATTTTAAAAACAAAAGAAAATCGTGTTAGTTACACTATTTATAACTCAAGAACGGCTGAACCGATTTGGCTGAAAATTGGTAGGGAGGTAGCTAAGAACTGGGAGAAGGACATAGGATACTTTTGGGTAGGGGTAGGGTAGGGTAGGGTAGGGTAGGGTAGGGTAGGGGTAGGGGTAGGGGTAGGGTAGGGTAGGGGTAGGGTAGGGGTAGGGTAGGGTAGGGGTAGGGTAGGGGTATGGTAGGGGTAGGGTAGGGGTAGGGTAGGGTAGGGGTAGGGTACGGTAGGGGTAGGGTACGGTAGGGGTAGGGTAGGGGTAGCGTAGGGGTAGGGTAGGGTAGGGGTAGGGGTAGGGTAGGAGTAGGGTAGGGTTAGGGTAGGGGTAGGGTAGGGCAGGGGTAGGGTATAAAAGTCCACCCGTGCGAAGCCGGGGCGGGCCGCTAGTGTATATATATATATATACGTATTCGAAAGAGAGTTTTTGAAATAAAAGTATTCGAGAAATTACCTGTAATTTATCGAATATTTTTTGATAAAGGTTACAATAGAAATGAAATTGAAAATTGATAGTTGAAAGTAATTCCGATAAAACGATTACCTACTTTAAATTTTTAGTTTCATTTTTATTGTTACCTTAAATGGGATTATTTCGTACTAATGCATTAAAATAAAAAACACATGGTAAATGAAATACAATTGAATAAATTCCCAGGATAATTCATTTGAAGTATTAGTTACTTATTTAAAATTCTGCACGTACTCGTAACTAATTTGTTTTTCTATTGCGATAATAATATATAAACTACTTCAAAATTTTATATTTTTCGTGTGCAGTTTCATGCCCGTAACTCCCGTTGTCGTAGGAACTTCATCAAACACTGCAAGAATTTTTCAAATCAGACCATTCGTTTCGGATATTACCGCGTTCAAACAAACAAACTCTTCAGCCTTATCTATTACTATAGACTATAGTGAATTCTTTGGTAAGATATTTTTAGACCACGCCTTTTTTCGTTTTTTATTATTTACTCTTTTTTTTTGATGATTTTATTTATCTTTCAATAGAGACTGCATTATATCACACATAACTTTTCCCAGCAAATAGGTATTTTCAGCAAATTCTTGTTTTTTTTTATTGTTTTAAATTATGTTTATTATCATCACATCCGCATTCCTCTTCGACTTACAGCGGGCATGATTGCTGGCTGCAGCTTCTGGCTCCCTACGACCTTTCTAAGGTATTCGGTCCATCGTCCAGTCCAATTGTACTATTGATTACATGCTGAGCTCAGAAGCATAAAGATCGGATGTCGTCAGAAACATTCGTCGTATTTTCCTGAATCGTTAACTGGCACTTACTATCCTTATGATTCTTACTTCTAGATATGATTTTTTTTTTGCATTTATGATAAAAAAAATATTCGCATAAAGAAAATGCATTTCTTTCATAGATACTGAATAAAACCTGTCTAATAACTTACCGATACTACCTAATCTTCCAATCTAACTATCGTAAATTTCGTTCTACCGGTTACCGTTTAGCCAGTTTGTGGTCACATCCTTACCAGGTTTGGATTCAGAAGCTGGCGAGTTTTATGGCGGCATTTCTTTGAATTATGCAGCAGACGCGTGAAGAGACGAGCCACAGAACTGGTGCTGGTAACGTACAAGTTATAAGACGCTGACACCAACTGACTCGTTGATTTAGCGGCAATGTGTTCAACCTTGACTTCTAAAAACCCTGGATCGCCCTGAGTTAAACAAAATATAATTTATGAAAATGAAAACGTTAGTTGATAATGTAGTCTAATCGATCGAACTTATTATAAGTCAAATATCAACATTATGACAAAATATCTCGAATAATAAATTAGTTAACATTTCAACAATTGTATTATTAAATTAAACTTCATCATCACCAGCCTTTTTACGTCCACTGCTTAACATGGGTCTCATATTAACATACCTTGCCAAGCCAGGATCGTTGAGGGATATTCCCATAATCACCACGCTTGGCAGACGGATTGGTAATCGCATTAAGATGTTAACCTTGACCTGATAGATGCTGCTGCCCATCTTTGAGCAATATGTCCCTTAGTCGCCTTTTACGACACTCATGAGAGGACATGGGGTGGTCTATTCTGAGCCGGAAACCACACGGCAAAACTGACCATTATTGTTGTATCATAATAATAATAGTATGAGGGTTATGATGAATTTAAATAATAAATATCAACCAGCGTGGGCTGGGATTGGGTCTAAAGCATAGTACGCGTCGCAAGCCTCGCCTTGCGAGGACGACCGGATCCTATCCTAGCTTCATACGAGTTTTTCTCTAACTACCTACGTTAGTGGCCGGAGGAAAAAGACTACAAGGAAGTCCGGGATCTTTTTTTTGTCACCTTATTTTAAGAAAAATCCAATTTCCAACCCAAAGCGAAAGTGTTAGTGGTGTTTCACTATAGTCCTTATGAATATACAACTCAGAGTCGCTCAGCCAGCTTTGGAGTGGACTATGCTCGGGGCTTATTTACGATATCGAATCAGAAATTATAAAATATGTAGAAGATCGTTGGGTTACCGAGATAGCGCTACGGATTAGCTCGTTGAAGTGGCGGGGGCAGCCCATATAGCACGGAGAAAAGATGGCCGTTGGGGCCAAAAAGTTCTCGACTGGAGACCGCGGATCGGCAAGCGTAACGTAAGAAATCCACCAGCAGCTCTCAAAAGTCGCTATGTGCACTGTGCCCTGCACTCTCGCTTTCAATTCTTCACTTGTACCCGACACTAAAATGTCAGCATACGATTTAATGCAAAGTGTCGAGGAATTTGAAATGGTCGAATCATCGTATTTTATTATTACTTAATTATATACGGTTTTTACATCAAATGAAGACTTGTATACTAATATATTTTTTTATAACATCATAAAAAAGTAGTGCATAATATGTATAAAAAATACAAATAGCGGTTTAATGGCCGCTGCGATCTTTTCCAGACAATCTCTACATGAACTTGATAGAGAGAAAATCTGAGATTTTTATTTCACGACCTGCACGACCATCCTAAACTAACAATTTTATGCTTTTGTTCATAATATATGTTATTAGAAACATGAAAGACGAGCATTACCTCGTCTTCGTCAGACAAACGACAACTTAATTTTTCGTAGATTTTTCCAGAAAAATATTCCGTATGGTCATAAATGTCAACGCCACTGCCATGAAACACGTAATGCTGAAGCCACGTCAACCAAACTCCTGATAAAGAATGCTAATAAAATTATTTATATAAAAACTTTAGTAGGTACTTGCGCAGACTTTATGCTTTTGGCATTAGCTACCAGTCAACCGATAGGTGGTACTGATATAAGATATAATGGTGGGTGCATTAAGTTGAAATTAAATCAATAAAACCAATTGGTGGTACTTGAACTGGTACAGTTTACAAATAAACAATATTCATACATAACTTTTATAAATAAACATAATACTTTTTAATAATATACGATAATATATCATTTATACAAACAAAACATACCACAAAAAAAATATATTATAGATTCTGAATGCTGTTTTTTATTAATATACCAAATTACTTAACTGTTTTAATAAGAAGTGGTTTTATACATCCTGGTTTCAAGATGTACATGCATCAGATAGTATTTGTATGGGTATGTATGGGTTTATTATTAATACACTTCACATCAGAAAAATCGAAACACTTCCGTTTTAATGGCTGCTGTCCTAATTTAACACAAAAGCGTTTCCATTCCATGAAAAAAATCACCTGATTGTATAGCTGGCAGTTTGGCCATAACAGTGACAAACGAAAATTCAAAATTCAAAATTAGAATTCCATTTATTTATCCTATAAATGAAATGATTCACTGTTTTGAGACAAATGTGTGTTTAGAGTTGGAGTAAGTTTCACCTTTGAAAACCAAAAATTAGCGCTTATCGTAATTTTTTTTTGTTCTGTGTTCTGTAAACTATTTGTGTACTATTGCTTTTGGACGACTGAAAAAGTTTTTTTTCTAAAACATATGCACATTTTATTGGCAACGGTTTCATATTCATGAACGACAGTGATTATGCTACTGCTCACACCGCGAGCGTCGTACGAGATTATGTTACCGAAGTCGGTATCTCCATTATGGAATGACTAGCAAGAAGCCCGGACATGAATGCGATCGAACATCTATGGGATGAATTAGAGCAAGAGATCCTGCCCCAGAATCACTTAGCCAGATGCAAAATACAATCCAAGAGGAATGGAATGGAATGCCACAACATTTGGTCGTGACTCTCATCCGATCGATGAAGAACCATATGGAAGCAGTAATAGGAGCTCGGGGAATAACAGTGATTAAAAAATAAAATAAACGTTTCTTCCTGTTTTTTCATTTACGTGTGTGGTTTAATCAATTTCCTTCATTCTCCATACAGGGTAAAATGACTTGCTAAACAAAATACGAATCCTATGAAAATTTAATTTGAATTTAAAACATTAACATAAAATAATAATAAGGGTTTGAAAACTTCACATTATTCACTATTCAACAGCATTTGACAAATTATATTCTTAAATTTACACATTTTTTTGATAATCCACAATACTAATGTATGTGTAGTTGGTAAATTTTGTCAAAAATCACTATTTTCCTTATAAGATACCTAATTAATTGCTTTAATCTTGACAAGTAAGTACTAATGAATACAAGCTGTATTTTATATACATACATATTTTAATTTAAAATTTCAAAATCATTACAATAAATCATTCGTTTAACAACATTCATACTTGGACTCATTATAAAAGCATATTATTTAATATTTAATAAATATAACATTAAAAAGCAAGCTATTTTGTAATTATTAACTTCAGAAAGATCATTTTATTTCGTAGTGCATTAAAATAATTTATTTGCTTTACTTTAATGACGTGCTCAAATAAATGTGCATGTTGAAATGAAAAGCATATTTTATTTTAATTAGGGTGCTGCTAGCGAGGTAAAAATCAAACTAGCTTTGTATTACAAAGTTTTTTTTATCACATCTATTCAAAAAAAGCTAGTTTATTCCTCGTAAACAGGGACCAAAATAGCTCATTAATCCCTTAGGGACCAAAATTGATTTGAATTTGGAATGTGGATATTGTTAATAATTTTTCAATCAGCAAAGAGGTGAATCACAAACCATGCGGGAACAATGTATTGAATATGTGACTGGCTGAAAAACTGCGAGCGCGCCAAATTAAAAAAAGTTGATGAAAATTATATTTTATGTCTTATGGTTCTTCATTGTACGTAAATAAATTCTTGTTCATAAGTTGCACTTACTTATTTTCTCATAGAGGGTGATAAAAAGTAGAGTGTCCACCTCGGGAGCAATACTATTTTAAGCTCGAGTGACATACTTTTAATCCCTCGCTGCGCTCAGGATTCTAGTTAAGAATGAAAAAACACTCTCGCCTTTAAAATAGTTGTTTGCTCCCTAGATAAACAATCTACTATTTTTTTAGTATATTTCTAATGATGAATTAATTAAGTAATTTATGGGTTTGACTTATTATTATATAATAATCGTATAACAAGGAACGGGCAGCAGCGATTCTTTGTGTGGCACAACATAATACTGCGATCACCAACCCGTCTGCCAAGCGTGGTGACAATGGCATATACCCTCTCTCGGGAGGTGGCCCATGTAGCAGTTGACGTTATACGGGCTGATGATGATGACTGGGATCGAAAACACGGTATCTGAGACTTAAAGCGTGACAACATTAATTGTGTAATTAATACTGTCACGCTTGACCTTGTTTAAATTAAAATCAATACAACTTGACGAAGTACCATAGTACTATGCAAAATGCACTTCTAAAAATTAAATTTATAGATGAAAATACCAGCGTACCTAAAATAACTTTAGCGAAAGGTATGTGTGCATACCTCTCAGAGAGCGACAATCCGAAACCGTCCTGAACATAGATTAGTTATTAACAGAACAGACTTTAATTTAGGTAACATTCATTTGAATAAGACTATGTGTGTCTTGGTCATACTATGGTAAAAATCAGCTTTTATCCCCGGGGGAGAAATAGATCAAGCAGATACACCTCCGCAGCGGCGCATATATCTACAATTCCACTCTTCATAGTTAATGGCATGCTTGTCATACCTGAAATACAAAGTTTAGCCATTAAATACCCCTGGATGTAAGGCCCTTCAAACTCCTTCCTTGCTCCATCATGGAGGACCATTGTTACTGGGAAAGTATTCTTATATCGACGGTTAAAAGGTAGGGCATAAGCGACATTTTTTTCCAAAATGAGTTATGAATGCCATCTTACTTAAAATTTCCCGCTTTTTCGAATGCGCTAACTCCCATGGCTCTACGATGTTGTTTGCATTTTTACAATATGCCAATAAATGAAAAAGTTATGTCGATTTTTCAACTTTCTAAAACTTTAAACTGCTCTCCTGAACAATTTGATTTTTGTCGCTTATACCCTATTACCTTTTAACCGTCGATATATATTTATATATTTATACATATACGATAGCTTAGACAAGAGAGAACTTAACGATTTTAGGGTTCCGTTCCCGACGGGTAAAAATGGAACCCTATTACTAAGACTTCGCTGTCTGTCTATCTGTATGTCTGTCTGTCTGTGTGTCACCTGGCTGTATTTCAAAAACCACTACAGCTAGACAGTTGAAATTTTCATTTTCATTTTAATTTGGTGACAGACAGCGAAGTCTTAGTAATAGGGTCCCGTTTTTACCCTTCGGGTACGCAATCATAAAAATTGTAACGATTTTGATAACTCTTGAGATCACTCTGAAACACTTACTTAAATACGCTTGTAATGTTTTATTGGAATTTATCTTCACCTAAGGGGACAAAAAATAGGTTGATTCTATGAAAAATATTTTTAAATTGCTCTAATTTCTATGAAATTTATCATCCTATATATAAAAATAACAGAACAAGTTTACCCGGTTCTTAGAAAATATCCGTAGGAGTAGTAAAATCCTGCCGCCTACCGCCCTAGGCTCGGCCTCGGGGAGAGGGGGACATGGGCCCCGCTCCCTTCGAGGCTGACCCATAAGGAGTAGGGACGCCTCTACACTCCGGGCATACACAATAATTGGGCAAATGGGCCACTATAAGTGTGGTCCCGGAGATCCCGCGGTACCGTATTGGCCGCGGGTGCCGTCGGGGGGCCGGATTGCTCATGCGTACCCGGCCCCCGCCAACGGCGGGTCGGAGTGTCCGGGAGGTTTTAGTGGTAGAAGGGTCCTCTCCTCATGGTAAAAGTTTAGCATACCACGCTATGGAAAGGGTGGGTCCCACATATCACACCACCAGCGGGTATCCATCACCATCAAAAAAAGGAGTAATAAAATATCATAAGGGTCCATATGGATAAATAAAAAAAAAACTTGTCATTGAATACGCTTCGGAACTATTGGAGCAATTTAAAAAATCTTTCACGTTGTGTGCTGTGGGTTGAAGCCTGTAAAGTAGAGCGATAGTTGCACAACGCTTCCCTAAAAAAATTAAAAACCATAATCCCTCAATCTCCCTGTCAGCGTCCGCCCTGTGGAGTACTAAAAACCTCGCTTTTTTCGGACGGAAATATCTATGTAAATATATCCGTTCGAAAAAAAAGGGTTGACATGTTAATCCATTTTATAAACTATATGTCTGCAAATTTTCAGATTTCTGTTCAGTAGTTTTTGCGTGAAAGAGTAACAAACATCCATCCATCCATCCAAACTTACAAACGATGAAGTTCTCACGGAAACGTGCGAAATTCAGGTGAAACCGCGCGCGAAAAACTAGTAATATAATACTTGATAAATATGTGTATGACATTTCCAATTAATAGGTTGGGGAAAAAGTTTCTTAGCATGTTTTAAGTTTCTTCGCATTTTTCAATTCCCAGTTCTTCAGCTACGTCGTAACTACTGACATGCCGATCATGCTCTACTTTTTTAAAAACTGCATCCATTTTATCCGTCCTTGGGCGACCAGAGCGACGTGCATCTTTGACATCAAAACATCGCAATTTTTTTTCGCGGCTTGCTTTGCATTTTTACCTTTTTTGTAGTAACATTTTAAAATGACACTTGACAATACGAAAAACAAATGAAAAACACACATTTTCCTAATTTGAATTTGGAATTATGTTCTTTATAATTTAAATTCTCAATGATACCATAACCAGCCAGATACAAATAGTATAGCCAAAGAGATTTTATTACAAGTTTATACATACTATAATGCAAAAAGACATTTTCCCCAACCAATGTGAATACTACAAAACTATTTTTACTGTATAACACACTTAGTCTATGACTAAAACGGTTTCTTTCAGCAGAAGGCGCTTCAAACTGAAATTGGTACATCCTTGCAACAGACATACCTTCTTTATTTATGCTTACAGAAAAGTACCGTTTTCACAAAGTTGTCACTGTATTTCATACGTAACTATTTCTTGGTATATATTATGTTAACAAAGTTTTGTTATGTCATCTTGTCAGGCCAAACTTGATAAAGGATGGAGGTGATTGAACAAAGAAATAACGTGAGGCAGTATTTTTGAGAAAGGTTTTTTTATGCATGATAAAGGATTTTTTAACGGTTGAATAACTTGAGAATATCTTATTTATACTTAATATTATATTACGACACTATTTTAAGTACCTATATTTAAAGGTCAATAATGGATACTGGAAATATTTTGTTTTTATCTTTGAAGTAAACAATTAAATAATAAATGCCCAGAATAATAATTATAGATATCAGCAAAAATACTGTAAAATAATAGCCGCTTAGTGCCTATTTGTCAACTGTAGGTACCATTTCTACGTACCTGGTACATAGTTAAGAGAGCATACTAGAATAATCCATACTAAATGTATCTATAGATAACTTACGCTTATCTGGTAGGTAGGTATACATTTACCTCAATTTAAGAACTTATGAACAATGTTAAAACAATATATAATAATCACTTACTTAATAATATATAATAATCGCTTCTGATCTCACACTTAGTCCGATTTTGACATTATCGTATACTACAAGTCATGTCGATTCTGACAGAAACACCTGAATAGAAAGTAAGTAAATGCATACCTAAATACATATAGTTGAACAACAAAATCATAGTCCGTCGAGAAGCGAATACAAGACAATAGAAATGGTACAGATGAACTGCACTTGCGTGTGCGCAATACATACGATTGACACAGCACAACTATAATAGTACGTTTACAGCACTAATTAGATGGAACATATAATTTACACAAGCATCAGCGCACGGACACATCCGCATAACTACCGTTTTCGTAAGAACTTCATAACTAAATAAAGCCTAACCTTTTTCAGTAAATGGACTATCTTCCACTGACAATAACTAATTTATTTAATCGGATCTGTAATTTCTGACATTAGCGTGTTCAAGTAAACAAACAAAATTCAGCTTTATATATTAGTAGGTATAGATATGATTAAAATCCATCGGCTTGAAATTTACAATGCGGCAAAGGAAATTATATCGTGTAAACTAGAATTCAAAATAATATTTCTCGTACGGTTTTCATTCTCATCTTGTAGTCTGTAGTGAGGCGTTTGAAGCCGTACTATCGCGGAAGATAAATATTTCAGAAATATGAACTGTAATCCATGTTTACACATTTCAATTCCATTACCGTATTGTTTTGGAATTAAAATAAGTTTAGTTTAGAAGTGATTAGTGACATATTGCCTCGCAAAGCAGGTTAAGCCGTTGGTCCCGATTGTTATAATATTATCTATAATAATCGTATATCAAGGAACGGGCAACAGTGTTTTCTTGTTTGGAACCACATAATACTGCGGTCACCAGCCTGCCAAGCGTGGTGACTCTGGGAAATACCCTCTCCCGGGAGGCCCATGTTCAGCAGTGGAAGTTGTACGGGCTGATGATGATGATGATTTAGCTTTTGATTGTTTCGTGTAAGTCATTTTGAATCATTCGAAAATGCTTTGTTAAAGCAATCGCTCAACAATAATGCGTTTTGTCTAGGACCGATTCGCGCTGGTCATTTTAAATCGTACCTTAATTAATATTAAATCATAAAAAAATGACTTACAATAAGCCTGCAGCAACAAATTCATTCATAATCCATAGCGATATAATTACTTAATTATAATTTAATTTAATCTTTACTTGATACAAAGTTATCAAGTATATTATTGAAGTTACGGACCGTTTAAGTCAGTTTTGTTCATAGAAACCACCTAATTAATTCTTCCTTCAATGGCTAACATTCCAGTTAGCCGCACAATCAAACTTGCATCGGAATAGTGAAATACTGCGGAAAATGCTTCGGTCAGCCATAAATCGTTCCCGGATACAAAACAATTAAAGCTGAATGGAGTTGTAAGTAATTTATTGCAAGAGAATTAGATAAAGGCATCCATCAGGGTTAGTGTGGTTACCGATGTACTCACTGACAGTACGAATGAATAGAGTTAAATAGGTTTCAAACTGATTTTACAAAAAATATTAACAATTTTACGTGGAAAAATCGATTGAAGCCAGCTCTAGTACCAAAAATGTAATCAGTGTAGGAGTGTATGTGTGTATGTGCGGAATCACAGGTGTAGGTACTCTGAATCCCTCAACTCCTAATATCCAGTGAGACGGCATACACGACGGGAGAAAGACCAAGAATGGAGGCATGATAGGAATGAGTTGCTTGACTAGGGAACCTCGACCGTACAGATTATTTATTCATGTTGTATTCCTTTTTTGAGTAAGGTCACCAGAGTTCACGGGGGGAAGGGAAGAGGAGCCGATAGAATAAGGATGGCTAGCGCTATTCATATCTACTGTTCTGGCACTAACTGTCCTGTTATATTTGGCTCCTATGCCTCTTACAGCAGGTGGGTCATTTTTCTGGTCAGGAATAAACAAAAAAAGCCTATGAATAAAATAATTAGCTCATGGTGCCAACTTCGGAAATATCGAAGTACCAGAGTACGAACATTATTATTAGTAAATTTTCAAAGAACCCAATTTTTTGCCTGACCCGCCAACTTCAGCGGTAGGTCCAGTTATAATATGAATATTTTATAAACTACTTTCATCACTATAGCTGAGTGACAAGCTTCAGTGGACGGGTTTTATTCCCGCCCGCGTCTACAAGGAGCAATCAAGATTGACATTTTCTTTTAGGGTCTGGTTGGTTGAGAGACCCATCCAACATATAATGTTCTCTATGCTTCACAGACTTACGAGTTCCCAATAGGTAGATCAAACATAGATAATTAAAGTTTATTTTACTGAAAACCAAAGTTTTGACCAATGTTAAAATGCTCGGCATACAGAATTAACATAGTAATAAGGGACCCCCTACTATTAACACATAACGTTACCGCATATTATACCGAAACAAAATGATTTTCGGACGTCCCTTTAGCAAGCAGACTAACAAAAACAATTGATATGTAATCTGTAAATAGGTACTGTACTTCTTTACAGCTAAACTTCATAGGTGATAGCTACAAAAGACGTTAGTATTTGGTAATTATATTGTACGCATCAGCGTAAAGTCATAGAGTAAAAATTGAACCCTTTGTAAAGGCACAGTTGGTGATATTCTTCCACAGAAAATGAAGATGTTCTTTGACGGGCGAGGTGGTATGCCCGGCGACCTATGGCCATTTGTTGCTGTTTTAGAACTTTTCATCATCATCAACAGCCCGTTTACGTCCACTGCTGAACATGGGCCTCCTCTTAACAGACCTTGGCAAGTCAGGATCGTAGAGGGATATTGCCATAATCACCACGCTTGGCAGACGGATTGGTGATCGCAGTAAGATGTAAACCTTGAGCTAATAGATGCTGCTGCCCATCCATCAGCCATATGGTCTATTCTAAGCCGGAGACCATACGGCATTTAGAACTTTTATATGTTCAAATTTACTTGAGAAATTGTATTGCGCGATACAGGTTAGTTGAGACGCTAGGTGCTAGATGGCGCTACTCGTGTTTTGTAATTTTGCGGCTACTGTAGATGTCACTATATCTACATAATTAATTATATTTAAAGATCATCTAAAATATTTATTTCCGACCACATTCAAAAATCTTGCTATATTCAAATTACGTATCACGTATTCTCAACTTTCCTCATAAATTACTAGTCATACTTAGGTATGGACCGCTGGCTACCCAAAGAACTAGATAAATGGTCACTAAATGAATATTATGAATCAATAAAGCACCCTGTTTAACCTTCGTCCATTTCTTCCTCAGTGAAAGAACCCTATTTTTGCGGGTACATTTCTTAGTTTACTGATTTATGGATACAATTTACTTGGACGGATCCTTGTAGTTTTGTAACCTCGATTTAGTTCTGACCTTTGGTGCTGTATATTTATATATTATTATATCAAACACTGAGACTAAGAACAATTGATTTTGTTATTTGTTTTTGTTGTATTTTCTGTTTACTTGACCTTATATTATAAATCAGCTTACCCCGCGCGCTTTTACCCTCGTAACTGAAGTTCGTGTACAATATCATAATTAAATTTAGCCTAGCGCTTAGCTCTGCTCGATAAAAGGCACTGAAATATTTTTCTAATCGTACTAGTAGTTCCTGAGATAAGCGCGATCAAGCAAACAAACAAACGTTTTAGCTTACATTAGTATGTATAGATTAAAGCTGGAGAGTTTTTTTATTTGTTTTTTCTTACAAAGCTTGCTTAAAACCATCTGGTTTCCGGCTTAGAATAGCTCACTCCATGTCTTTCTATAGGTGTCGTGGCAAATAAGACTGATATTGGTCAACAGCATTTGTCAGCTCAAGGTTACTATCTTACTGCGATCACCAATCTATCTGCCAAGCGTGGTGGTTATAGCAATATCCCTTAACGACCCTGAGGAGACCCATGTTCAGCAGTGGATGGAAACGGGCCATTGTGTATACTTTAGCTGCTTAAAGTCTCGAGCATTACAACAAAAGTCAACGTTTCCGAGTTTTAGCGTCCAGCAATTGATTTTTTTTACAAGATTTATGTGTTTTTTGGTGACCGGTCAGTTCAGCTAAAATGAATTTAAAAATTTAAAAAATTTTGGTAAGCAACGATTCGCAAAAGTATAATTTATTATTTCATCATTATACTACTATACTACAACACGTTTACCAAATTATTCACTCAACAAAACAATTATCCGATAACATTTTATTTAATAACGTATTCTATGACAAATAATTCATAGTATTTTCATTTTATCTCATAAAACAACGTTTGGTATTCGCGCCACCGTCCGGCGAGTGCCAGAACCGAATTGTGGGCAAATGACAATCAGTTAGGTTGACAAATGAAAAATGTATAAATGATTAAATATCAACTGATGCATTTGTAAAAAGAATTGTTTGCTAAATAAATGTTTGTAAAACGAGAGTTTATAAAGTAATACATTTTCGGAATAAGTAGGTAGTTTTCGAAATAAATTATGAAACGTTGGTTATAGGTAAAATGAAAATTTGTCAATGGAGTTTTGATGAAACTTTAGTGAACCGTGTCTTTTTGTTATAAAGTATTCATACACCTGTATGGTGTATCCCTTCAGAAGCACTGGCAGTGAGATATTAGACCCGGTAGCACACATAAATAAATTAACTACAGGCGGGCGAGATATACGCGTGAACACCGCTTTTTATATTTCATTGCTGTGTTTTATAGACACTATACATGTGTTGTTGAAGCGGACCGAGTAATATACTATAAAGTTTAAACTAGTGCTATTATTTTTGTTTTGCTAATTAAATATAAAGATAAGTTATTTAAATTTGTGCTTTATTTAGTGAATCTCATTCAAACAAAAGTAAATAATTTATTTAGGGCTACCAACATAAAAGCAACAATAGATATAGGACATCAAATATCAATTTATTAAACAAGGTATATAGAATTATTTAAAGCTATTACAATCATAGGCTTAAAGGACTCTGCCCACTATCCCGTAGCATACCATGACCGTGCTAGGAACGTAACAACCAAAAAAATATTCTTTGTATTGAAAAGTATGAGACTATGTCCACTAGACCGTTCCGTCACCGACCGACACCGTCGCATACCATGAACGGAGCGTCAAGAATTGTCGGCGGTATTTTGCCGGTGGCGAAACGCTCCGTGCATGGCACGCGACGTTGCCACACCGGTGCGCAAGTGGGTTATAAGTGTTATAACCGCGTACAGATACCGGCACGGTTCTTAGGCGCTCGGCGAAAGAGTGGGGATTGCTTTCCGCATCGTACACTTATGACAAAATAAAACGCACACCCGTTTATTATTTATTTTTTCTAAGTTTCTAAGCACTAGGATGATACGGAGATGATAATAATATGCGGACGCTCCCGTCACTAAAATCCGGGTATGACACGCGGATGATACGGTGATGATATGCGGACGCTCCGGTCACCCCACGGCTTTGATACGTAATTGATACGCTCTACTATGCCCACTAGAGCGTATCGGATTACTTTCCGTACCCGATACGTTCCTAGCACGGTCATGGTATGATACGGGATAGTGGGCAGAGTCATTAAATCATGCATTCATAATAATTTTAAATTGAAATGTTTTATATTAAAAAATATATAACTAAAAAGTTTATAAAAATTGATATAATGATGTCATGGTTTATATTTTAAAGTTAATTAAAAACTATAAAACCGATATTTAAATAATTAAGAATTATTATGTTGTGAGGTTTAAAAAATACATATTACGAAAAATGGTAAGGCTTAATAACAATTTCATTGTAAATTTAAAACACGTTTTAACAGTTTTCCATAGAAATTAACTTTATATGTGATTATATTTTCCTGAATATAGAATTAACATAATTACTTCGACCCGCGGTATCATAAATCACAATCAATCAACACAGTTTCCGTTATTATCAACGGTTGGTTCTATGAAGCTTTAATTATAATACTTAAGTATTATGAAATACTGATAAAACCAGTTGTAGTTGATTCATAGTTCTTTGTATAATAATTATAGCCTATTACCCTGGGGATTGTATTAGTAAAAATAATTAATAGAAGAGGTCTTCTATTAGTTATTTTCATTAACATAATTTTCTCAGCAATGTCTTCACTCCGCAGCGTAGCGGTATTTGACTCGCTTTAAATCTCGAAGGTCGTAAGTTCGATTCCAACGCCGGACAAGAAATCTTTGTGTATTTTCTAAGATTCCTTTCCAGGGATGGTTGAGGGCTACCCTCCGTGTCTTGGAAAGCACTTTAAGCCGTTGGTCCCGTTTATTATAACATCATCTTTAACAATCGTACACCAGGGAATAGGCAGCAGCATTCTCTTGTGTGTTCCAACATAATCTGCGGTCACCAACCCGCCTGCCAAGCGTGGTGACTATGTCAAATACCCTCCCTCGGGTGGAGGCCTCGGCAGTGGACGTTATACGGGCTGAAGAAGAATGTCTTCACTCACGTAATCACACTACACATTATATCTCTCTGGTCCATCCAACGGTTGTCTGGAAGAAATCACTATTAAGTTGTGATAAGACCGCCGATTGTACCTCCATTTATTTTATTAGGGTTCCGTAGCCAAATGGCAAAATACGGAACCCTTATAGATTCGTCATGTCTGTCTGTCTGTCTGTCTGTCTGTCCGTCCGTATGTCACAGCCACTTTTTTCCGAAACTATATGAACTATAATGGTGAAACTTGGTAAGTAGATGTATTTTGTGAACCGCATTAAGATTTTTACACAAAAATAGAAAAAGAACTATAAATTTTGGGGTTCCTCATACATAGAACTGAAACTCAAAAAAATTTTTTTCATCGCACCCATACTTGTGTGGTGTCTATGAATAGGTCTTCAAAAATGATGTTGAGGTTTCTAATGTCATTTTTTTCTAAACTGAATAGTTTGCGCGAGAGACACTTCCAAAGTGGTAAAATGTGTCCCCCCCCCTGTATCTTCTAAAATAAGAGAATGATAAATCTAAAAAAAATATATGATGTACATAACCATGCAAACTTCCACTGAAAATTGGTTTGAAGGAGATCAAGTAAGTAGTATATAAACCGTAAACCGCAATTTACCTTTCATTCAATCAACTATTATTAACATCGATCAGAGTTACAACGAGCTACAAGAACGTTTATACTATGTTACTTGTTGTATTCTTGATATCAAAAATAGGTAGGCACTTGCAACTAGTAGGTACGGAACCCTTCGTGCGAGAGTCCGACTCGCACTTGGCCGGTTTTTTTCGTTTTTGTATTTCCTGTCATATCATGTTTGTGTATATGGGCATGTAGGGGCCGAAAAGTTCTCGAATGGAGACCGCGGATTGGCAAGCGTAGCGTAGGACGTCCACCTACTAGATGGATAAATGATCTGGTTAAGGCCGCAGGATCACGATGGATGCAGACCGCTTCCAACCGCGACAACTGGTGATCTATGAGGGAGGCCTTTTTCCAGCAGGGGACAGCCGTAGCTCAAATGAGGATATGTCATGTAGCTATTTGTAAGTTTGGTGTTAAAAAGTGTATACTACTCTGCTCTAGATTTTAGTTTAATTTGTTATGGTAACTAATTACACTTAAAACTAAACATCACAACACTACCAGCAATAGTACAGGTACAACTGCCCATTTATTAAACCGACCTTTATACAAAATGGAATCTTTTCTAGGCAATAGAGATCGTAAGACTTATAATATAAAGGAATTTTGGAGTGGGTAGGTTACATACACTGACATTAAAAAAACCACTGATACTTAAAAAGTAAAATATCTAGTGTAGATTCCACTTAAATTTGTCTAAATATTCTCGTATTAGTTGGTATTCGTATATTTACATGTTTTTATTGTTCTTTTGCATATTATTTTGTATAATTTGCGGGCAAAAGGTGAAGAAAAAGTGCAAGCAACAAATTTTAGCGGAATTTTAAGTGTAGATATTTTTATTCTTAAAATATAGATTATTGGTTTACCGCAAAGTAATGCCTGTTTGTTTTAATTATAAAGTATATTTTTTTAATTTTTGGAAATATTGTGGAGTACATTATGCCAGATACTAAATTAAAAAAATTGAGGGCGCTAAGTTTAGAAAACAATTATAAAGAAACTAGCTAGCCGCATGAGGATTTTCGACCACCAGTTGGAATCCAACGTGGCTGATTGGCCTAGCATTGGCAGCTATATATTCAAGATGCAGGTTCGAATCCTGCCGATGCATGGTCTAAAATTATGTATGTAATAACCTACAATTTGCTACCGGTTAATTAAGTATCTAGTTTAATTTATACAATAATAAAAATTGTGTAACATTGTGATTCTGACAAGTGCAAGTGTATGTAAATACCTAAGTGCTGAATAAATTCATTATATCATTGTTATTAATCTCAATTTTCGAATTCTGTCCGATTTTCTTTTGAGACTTCTAATTCTTAAATTATCTTATGACGTAAAGTTAAATGCGACAGTTAGTTTTACCTATAAAGTTTAGTTTATTATAATAATTAGGATAAAGTAAATATAATTAACATTCCCAATATGCTAACCTAATTACATTGTCTCTATTTACATATTAAATATCTTAATATTTGAGAGAAATTTGTTAATTCAAATTATGACTGAAAACGTAATAAACAGATCTCAGTGTTATTTAGAACTAAGCGGCCGTAGCCCAATAGCTAGGCTTATGGTCGCCGGTTCGATTCCCACACATTGCACTACCGTCGTGAACCCACTCGTAACACAAGCATTTTAGCTTAGCACAAGGGGCTTACAAGAATACTAGCAGACTATAAAACTGTGCCAGTAATCGTGTAAAAAAAAAAAAAAAAAGAAACGAGACACGTCCCGGCTTCGCACGCGTGCATTACTATTGTTTTATACATATAAACCTTCCTAATGAATTACTATATCTATTAAAAAACCCCGCATCAAAATCGTTTGCGTAGTTTTAAAGATAAAAGCATACAATACATAGTGTAATAAAACTCTCCAAAACACTTAACACTATATTAAATATCGTTATTACAACGTAGGAATCACAATGTGGGTAATACAGATTGTTTAATTATAATTTATTTAATATTCGCAGCTACTCTGATCAATTCTGCCGTCCTTACGAAAAGTGTAATAACTCGAGTTTTGCCCCAAATTGAGTTAGTACATATTTGGAATCTGCAGAATGAGATCTATATTATTATATTCTATTTAGGCACTTTTTACGTATCTATGACGTAGGTTAGGGGGTACGAGGGGAGTAAAATATTTCGTCCAAACGCCAGTCGCGGCTGTATACGGTTTTTCTATGACGTTATTTATCTTTTGGGTCCTCTTCTGTAAGGTTGTGGCAAGAGTGTATGCTGCCACCGGCTTGGGCAGCGCAAACGGTCCGCATAGGTCCGCTTCTCTTTTGAAGAACCTTTCTAGTTACAACAAGTCCGGATTATCCCTCGGCTGTGTCGCTGAGAAGTCGTAGAATCGGTACTTTAAAGTCGGTGTAAGTTTATCTACAACTGTATTGGTCGCTTCCGGGTTGTAGAGGTAGTTGATGCAGCTGTGAGTTTTCAGGGTTGCCACGATGTTGGAGACCGTGATGGAGAAGACGTATATGTCGCGCGGCGATTCTGTGAGGTGAGGTAGTGCTCGTAGCGCCTCCATCTTCATCATGGCGATCGACTCTGGTCTTCAAAATCGCGACTCCAGGTTCTTCATGATGTCTGCTGGATGTGTGTTGGTGACCTTCAACTGATTCCCTCGTCTTTCCCTTCAAATTTCTTCTCAGACAATTTGTGTTTTTTATATGGCCGTAAACATGGTTTCATAGTATGCGGCGCGGAAAGGTACGCAGTTAGCCACACTTGATGTGACCCATTGAAGAACGGTAGCTCGATAACACGTGGTCGCTGACCCGTGGTGACGGCTCGTACGATGGTTTCAGCCAATGCGGAATAGTCGCTCTCCCGCCGGTAGCTGATGTTGTTGATGAAGATGCTCTTCTGTAAACTTCGCTGGTGGGCTTTTATCTTCTATTCTATCTTCCACTTGTTCTACCGGTCGGTTTGCGACAGCAACTCTATCCGTTTGGCTGTTCAGCCCGGTGTCCACCCTCTTGTTCGTCTCTTCATTTTTTGAATAGACTGTGACATCATCATCTTCATAAGTCTCTTCGGTTTCTAGGGCGGCGAGACGCGTGGTGGCAAGCTCCACCTGTAATCTTAATAACTCTTCCTTAGCTTTCGCTATTCTGTGCGATTTCGATTTAATAGACATCCCCCTTCCCCTCCTCTTGCTCGGAGGGTGAGGGTCTAGAGATACGCTCGGCCGCGGCGGTGGGGTGAGCGGTGGCGGTGGTTGCGGTGGAGGACTCCACGGAGGTTTCTGGGTTAGAAGTTCCGGTGACCTCCGTCGCCGCGGTACCTCCCGTGGCGGTGGTCCCAGAAGTGGTGGTTCCCGTGTAGGACGTTTCGGCGCTTGTAGTTTCGTCCGACCCGACCGCGGTTCTACTTGTTGCTTACGCCCTTTTCATTCCGAGCGTGTGACTACTAGCATGATCTTTCCGCTCTTGAGCTAATGATGTTCTCCTACGAAGAATTATCCGGCTACTGAAGGACCATTTAATGTGCAGTATAGCACTTTGACTGTTGAAGGTTTCTTGAGGGAATAAAACAGCTCAAGAGAGGATTTCTTATTTATATACTTTCTATTTATCTTCAGATTGTTCCCGCCATCTGTGTCGATCGGTCGGGGACACCCTCTTTTATACAAGTTATTATGTATTAATGAATTGCCTCTGATTGGTCAGCCAATCAGCGTTAGCAAAATATAACTGAAACCACTTTTTTTAACAAATCTGAACAAAGATATAATGAGTAGACTTGGCTTTACCGAAGACAGATTCATAGTAGGTACCTAAATCGGTGAGAGGAAGAAAAATAAAGTTTTGCAAGCTTCTATTAATTCGTATTTGACATAAAATGTAACCTTTGTTATTCGAATAGTAATAAATTACAACTTTATGGTAAAAAAAAAAACTTAAAAATGCATCATGTTGGTTTCCCTAACCTTAGTGCAATATAGGTTACTTATTGCGGTTATGACTAATAAACATTCTTTCCAAATAGTAATAATACTTAACATTATAGTATTTATGGGTTTTTTTTTGCGGGAATAAATGCGGGAACAAACATTTCCCGTATTTCCACGTAGTGAAAGTTTCAACTCGATACCATGTATCACTGATGGAGATACAAACAAAACAAAAAATAAATCTTTAACCGCGTTTTTCTGGAAATCAGGTTTAACCTAGTTACTGCACTTTTCGTTAAGACGGCAGAATGTGCGTCCAACACTGACGAGCGCCAACGGGAAAGTGAAGTGTGAACCTCCTATTACAAATGACGTTACTACCGTCGTTTTTTAAAAATTGACATATGGCATCAGTGTTGCCAGCGCAAGAAATAATTTGTTCCCAAAATCTATTAGATCACGTTAAATATTACAAAATGTTGTCAATCACAAAATAACAATTAATTAAAGAATCCACTATGAAAATATTAAAATCTAACAATAGGGACAGACAGACACAGCTGGAAGCAACTTTGTTTTAAACTATGGTCTATTAATAAATTTGTTTAGAACTCGACACAATATTGTTTGATCGGGTTTTACCCACAAATAATTTAACTATCAGCGTCTGGCGGTTTCACGCATATTAAATTGCTGCTTCATCTTGCATCAGCCAAACTTTGAAAAACTTAATATGGTGGTTAGCGATGCACAGTAGCTCCAAATAAAAAGGTTTTATATTATTTTATATTTTCCTTTAAGGTCGCTCGCGGCAATTGTTTTATAGCGCAGTCGCACTAACGTTCTTAAGAAAAAATAATGTCATCTAATTTGTCAACTATTGTATGTAAAACGTGTAATTACTAATAAATATATTTCTGGTGGATTTCACGTGTATTTCTATCCACTGTGATTGCCACTGTCGCGTACAGGTAGAAAGAAGTTAACCATACATTGAGCAACAAGCTGCGCCCCGCAGGTTTAACCGCGTTACTCTGGTCCAATGGGTTAGGGCGTACATTTTTGTAGCTTAGAGGTTAATCGAGTTTATTAACTATCCTCGTGAAAATTTTCAGCCCAATATATCTAGTGGTTTTTGTGTGAAAGAGTAACAAACATACATCGATTTATTCTTACAAACGTGTTTAAACTTAAAAAACTATAACACCGATTCCAAAAACTTTCTTTAACCGATGATAACCGGTTTTTTTTTGTTTTTGCACGCTACTCGCAGGCCATCAGACAATTTTGACGCAACCAACTTTTATTATCTATAGAATTGGCTGTAGCTATGCAAAATGATTGCTTTATCATAGTGCAATATTCTAGGATACAAAATACATGTTAGGTGTTGTAAAGCGTGGTCCAAAAGCAATCAATGTTACATCAGCCATTAATCAACGACCAAGTCCTTGTAATTAACTGAGGATGATTACTAATTGCTGTGCATGTGTGAACGCTGTATGAACCTATGAATTTTGAATATCTAATGATATCACAAGTTAACTCTGCAGTATGATTGCGTAAATGGTCAAAATATGTTGCAGTGTCATATATTTTTTAATTGTAGTGTTAGTAATAAATTAATTTTCTATTATTATTTTAATTTTTAAGTAAAATTTCATTTTATTATTTTTGAATATCCATTGTTGATTGTTTTTTTTTTTGCTTATATACGTGGCGTCATCAATGGGGTCAACTAGAACACCAGCACTACATTCATACACAAATGTGTGGACGTAGCATAAAGCTGAAGTTGGTGCCTATTTATGGTGCACATGGAAGCTGTCTAATAATTAATTTGATATAGTATTTTTCGGAAAACAGTGCATTATGAATAAATATTTTTCTTTCTATATAATAAAGGCGCGTTAGGACAGAGCTGCCAAAATTAATGCGAAAATTTATAAACCCATTTTGAAGATTTTTTTACCAATAAAAAGCCACATTATTTGTAAGGCTTAATTTTAATATGTTTCCATTAACGGATAAAACCGCGCGGTACAGCTACTTTCATATAAATTTGTAGATCATTTTTCGAGATCTCAAAACATGTATTCAAGATAAAAGTTTAAACACAAACAACTTTGTTAAATGCAAAACCTGGCCATTTTGTTGTTTTATCTGATACATAACATATACAGTTAGTATATGTAAGTTAGTCAGATAACATAGACGCAACGAGGAACATCATGGAAACATTAACGGCGGCCGGGATGTGACAACTTTCATTTTACTACGTGTATAAAAACACGCGTCCATTGAAATGAAACATTGTTTTGTGTATACATGGAGGCTGAATTTCTGTATGAGAATATTTTATTATGGTTTACAATAGTTCACATTTAGTTTTATTTATATTCTATATTTTTAATTCAAATAATATGTTAAGAATATAAAGATTATCAACAACAACCTGTGCTTAATTTTTATTTTATTATTTTCGGACGGACATATTTAGTTAGCCCCGTGGCTTTTGTTACTTCACCGGGCATAAAGGCGAGCAGAGCTCCAGCCTAGATAAATGCTTTAAACACTACAAACTAAGCAACCTGCGAAAGAGGGCGTCCCCTGTGGGACTTGGACCTCGGCTCAGGGCGGTCGCTGACGGGGAGATTGAGGGACTATGGCTTTTAGTTCAGGGGAGTTTTGGGCAACTGTCGCTCTACTTTACAGTTCGCGGGCCTCTCGGACTTCGGGTCTACGAGGGCATCGGAAGGTTCTTAGCAAACTAAGGGTCGGGAGGGACCTACCTGTGTATGCCATGGTCGTTAAGGAGCCATTACGATATTGCCATAATGACTATGCTTGGCAGGCGGATTGGTGATCGCAGTTACATAGTAAGTAACCTTGAGTTGATATAGATGCTGCTGCCCTTCCATCAGCTGTCAGAGGACAACGGAGACTAGTCTTTCAACCAACTCAAGCCGGAAAAGAATGTTAGAATTAACAAAATTGTCTGTCCAGCGTGGGGATTGGACCTACGAATTCCGTAACTTAATTCGAGACTTGTACCACTACGCCATGGAGGTATATCTATACTTCTATACTAATATTATAAAGAGGAAAGATTTGTATGTAAGTATGTTTGTAACGAATTGGCTCAAAAAGTACAGGACCGATTTTAAAAATTCTTTCACCATTTGCATGCTACGTTATCACTGATTAACGAGTTACGCGGGTGAAACCACGCGTGGGAAGCTAGTCAGTCATAATTTTCTTACTTAGCAATCTACGAAACAGAACGCCCACTGTGAGTCTTGAACCTCGATACGAGGCAGTCGCGAGATAACCCACACATCTATCCATCATTATAAATGTGAATGTAAGTTTGTTTACGCTTTTACGCGAAAGCTTCTTAACCGATCATCATGAAACTTTGTACACATTTTCTGGTAGGTAATAATACGGCGTCGGGATGTGACGACCCCATCGCCCACTGGTTCTTCCAGTGCAAACAGTCAACGCAGGGCAGCTTATGGCGAGCTGTTGGGAACTAGCGTCCCCACGGACCCGAGTACTCCCGGGAGAAGGTCCTGTTCCTCATCTCCGGCTTGCCTTTACTGGCCGGCTGGAGTGAACAATGACGGGGAATAGATCTCCCGCCTCCTGCTTGCCTTATTTGGCCGGCTTGAGTGGAGTCGCAAGAGCAGAGATGCTCGGAGGAGGAAGTATCCCGTAAGTGGTTAGTGGGCACGTGAGGCTGGACCCTCAGGGAGCCAATGATCGGGTAGAATGCCCAGGGGTTCCTCTGCTCCTCTAGCCCCTCAGACCATGTTGCCCCTTTGTTGCTACATGCTAGCGGCCGTTTTTGGGGGCCCATCTATCGTGTGGGCAAGTCACCCCCTGCCATTTTTACATGATATTATCATTGTTTAGGCAGGGGCCATAGTTCTTCCATAGACCCAGTTTTCATCCACTAGCACCCAAACCAATAGACCAAAATTTTGTTTTAACCATATTATGCAATAGCATTATACTAACCGGGGATTGTCCTTGGATGCATTTTCATTGTGTGTACAGGGATAATCGTCGGTTGGTGTCACACAACATTTAGATTAATCTTGTTGAAAGGCCCTCTGCGAGTTGGTTTCGGCGCCCCGCATGGATTCCAAAGGTCCGGAGCACCATAGCTCCGAGATAATGGTAAATACATACAATAGTAATACCGATACTTGCAGAAGATGTCACACCAGCTCAGAAACAATCCAACACATAACATCCGCTTGCAGAGCTCTTGTACAAACTGATTATAAACATCGACACAACCAAGTGGCTGCTATAATACACCAACACCTTGCTCACCAATACCATTTTATTTCAAAAAAGACAGCCTACTATAAATATAAACCAGATAATGTACTTGAAAATGATTGTTACAAATTATATTGGGACCGGACAATCATAACAGACAAAACCATACACTTTAACCGCCCTGACATTACATTACACGATAAAACTAAGAAAACCATCTATCTCATTGACATTGCAGTACCAAACACTCATAATATCCAATCCACTCTATCAGAGAAACTTAACAAATATCAGGATCTCGCCATAGAACTAAAACGGCAATGGCGAGCAGACACAATTCATATAGTCCCCATAGTAGTCTCAGCAACTGGAATTGTGCCTAAAAACCTTCAACGTAGCCTAGACATATTAGAAGTCCCCAAACATACTCTTGAAATCCTACAAAAAGCTGTTATATTGAATACATGTCGTCTTACTAGAAAATTTTCATCAGCTCATCAGTTTCCTCAGCCTATACAATCTCTTAAATTCTTTTTATGCTTGGCTTCGGCCCGTATGATTAGAATCAAAACCCTTTTCCTAGAAGGGAGAAAAAAAAAGATATGAATAAAAATAATAATAATATCTAGGGACAATGTCACACAGATCATCCTAGCCCCAAACTAAGCAAAGCTTGTACTATGGGTACCAGTCGACGATATACATACTTATATAGATAGATAAATACTTAAATACATAGAAAACATCCATGACTCAGAAACAAATATTCGTGCTCATCACACAAATATTTTCACTTGCCGGGATTCGAACCCAGGACCACCAGCTTCGTAGGCAGGAGCACTATCAACTAGGCTACGGTGACCGTCAATAGTCAATAATAATAAAAGTAATATAGCGACATCATGTTCAATGCGAGAGAAGCCGCGGGTTAAATCTAGTGATACTTAATTACAACAATTTTTTTTAAACTAGGTAATTGCACATCAGTAGACTACTCCTTCTGGGGTTAATAAATAAAATATCTCTGAAACTAAGGCTATTATAACCTATCCGAGTTGGAGTACTTAGAGTCGGGACTCCATCCTTTCTTTAATTTGAAGTGCAATAAGTATGTTTGATGAACAGTCATTATTTTATAGACGACTAGCCTACGCGTAGTTTCACTCGGGTTCACAACTTCATAATCTATACTAATATTTAAAGCTGCAGAGTTTGTTTGTTAGTTTGAACGCGCTAATCTCAGGAACTACTGGTCCAATTTCAAAAAATCTTTCAGTGTTAGATAGCCCATTTATTGTGGAAGTTTATTATGATAATCCTTTTAAAATAGGAACTACGCGAGTGAAATTGTGCGTCGCAAGATAGTAATATTAGTGGGGATAAAGTTTAGAAAACTCGAACTATTAACTAAATGTAAACCTTCAATATTGTTATATTCTACGTAAACGGTAACAACAGAAATTTCTTCAACAAAGTAAAATTCTCTTGCAATTCAACTTCACAATCTTTACGTTATATCAATTTTCAGAGCTTTCATAGTTTATAAACTTCTTTAATGAATTTCGGTGGAAGCGGCTGTAGTTTTGTAGTACTTATACTACGTGGTATGCTATGCTGCGGGATTTTGAACTTTACGGGTTTCATTTTTATTTGTTCTGTAAACTGAATGAAGAGAAGAAAAAACACAGCTAATATAGCTTTACAAAAATCCATAAGCCAATCATCATTATCAACCTGTTGTAGTCCACTGCTGAACATAGGCCTCCTCTATCGATTTCCAGCGGAAACGACTAGCGGCACGCATCCACCGACCCCCCATGACCTTTATGAGGTCGTCGGTCCATCGTGCAGGCGGTCGTCCTACGCTGCGCTTGCCAGTTCGTGGTCTCCACTCGGGAATCTTTCTGCTCCATCGGCCGTCAGTTCTTCGAGCTATGTGTCTTCTTCAGCTTGTTAATCCGTTGAGCTATGTCAGTGACCTACGTTCTCCTGCGGATCTCTTCATTTCTGATTCAATCACGCAGGGAAACGATGAGCATAGCTCTTTCCATAGCTCGTTTTTTAGATTTTTATTATTAGATGTAGAACATCCGTATGTAATGGATGGACTGTCTAAACGATGATATGGTTAGAAAGGGGGTGACTGTCGAGATGGCAGCTAATAGAGGAGTATGGAAGAAAAAGACATGTTGCGCTGACCCCAAATAAATTGGCATAAGGGCGGGAGAATGATGAGGTGTAGAACTCCACCATCTTTCGAAATTTTCAATTCATATTACTAATGAAAAATTTTGACGGATTTTTTTTTTAGAGAAAAGATGTTATAACTACACATTTATGTATTAAAACTTTCGTAAATATTTTCCAAATTTTATTTTAAGTCCGGTTTGACCTGTGACCAGCGTGACCGAGGCGTGCACAGCTCGCTCCTTGAAGGTTGTCGTTTGGAGCCGGAACCGTGGTCGAGAAATCGCCATAACAATTAAACGTGAATCAAACCGGACTTTTATATATAAAATATAACAACACGCATTTCTTTATCTCATTTTAGATAAAGAAATACGATATATATAGAAGTTAAGATTAAGAACTGAAATTATGCGGACGGCAAGTTATTTATAATTGTATTCCTTAAAGGGTAAGACCTTTTTGTGTTCCTTGTATTCAGGCATGGTATTGTGTATAATACATTTTGTTTTAAATATTCATAGGCTACAGTTACTGTTTACCTATAGCCAGAGTGTACCTATGCTTATTTCTCCAGCTTTTATTTTATACAAACCAAAGATTATGGTCCCAACTCTCAATGGTTTTTGTTCTCATATGATTTGACTTACTTACTAGAAAAGTACATTATTTTATTATGAACAAACCAATATAAGAAAGAAGGTTACATTTTTTCACAAAAGCCAGTTGTAACGTAATTGTTTTCCTCAACAAATCAAGATTTGTGGAGAAAGCTCGAGAGAATTAAACAATTTTGTTTTTTCGTCCTACCCTCAAACGTACCATACTGTTGAAATGTCCGAGGTTAGAACAAGATTGACAAAGTCGCAAACCGTTACTAATCTAGCTTTGTGTATGTGTCCGTAGATATAGCAACGAAATTGAAACAACATTGGACAACTAAAAAAACGTTGTAGTTACCTTTAATGACGAATTCTTGGTAGGGCCTTTGATATTTATAATATGCTTAAGGTACCTTGAGTACTTATGGTTCTCGATCGTATCTTTTCTTAATACTTCAAACGTTATATTATTATGTATTTGAATTACTTAGTACATATTTGTATTTTTTTTTGTATTAATCAACTTAAATACAAAAAAATTACAATCTATTTTTCCTGTGTAAGGCCATTGACTTATGTTGCGTTTAACATAAAATTGTAATATTATAGATTGAACCTTATTGTAATTTTATATTGTTCACAATAAATTTTGTTGCTGCGTACTCCCTACATTTAATTAATTAATTAATTTATTCGTTATTACACACATGAATTAAAATTATGAAAGACTTCAACGGAGGCTCAGTGGTTAAGGTAGCTGCTTCTGAGACCGGGTGTTCTTGATTCGATTCCCATCCGGGACAATTATTTGTGTGAACGACAAATAGTTGTTTTGAGCCTGGGTGTGCTTTGTGTCAGTGAAATGAGTGATTTTCCCCTGCGACACAGGGGTTTTAGGGGTTTCCCGCTCTAGGGAAAAAAAGAATAACATTAAAAGATGCACAATGGTGAGCTCAACTCATTTATGAGCTTTCTTCCAGCCAAACAGTAACAGGCAAGAACACTTTAGATAAAATAATGACAGTAGGCATGAGGCAAGATTTTGAAATCCTCTTGCGCAACGTGGGTAGTCATTTTCTAAGTACGAAAAACACAATATTTCGGTAATAAATTTAAATTTAACGAAATTTAAGCCATATTTCTATTAAGTTTTAAATAGCGCGCGAAAAAAGGCCTCAATTGTCATGGCGTCGGCTATGACGTCACGCTATTGTAAAAAATGTCATTGAGTCCGCCAAACCTAACGTAGTGGTTAAATTCTCTTTGATGGTTACAATATCGTGACGTCATGCGCCGTGATTGGTGTTTCAGTCAAAATGGCCGATTGCAGTATTTTAATCTTTTATTTTATTAAAAATCACATTAATCTCAAGGTTATATATAAAAATAAATTAGTGTAATAATTTCTTTTTATATGTACTTTCCCTTAAAAATATTAAATCTTTAATTTTTTGATACTGTCGTCACGCCTATTAGATAAGAATTATATATCTAAATAATGCTAATACATACACATAAGAATATATATTGTCTAATACCAATTATGACTTTTATTTGTAATAGGTAAAACGCTGCTTAAACGATGGAATTCTCATTAACAATTAACATATTGTGTTATATATTACGATATTTGTTGGCGAAGAAGAGTTTTTTCAGCATTAAATTAGATAATACTAACATGGGGCGAGGCTGCTATCGCTACGCGATACACATATACATATGTAAGACCAGCAGAACTACAGTTGTGTGACAGTTTTATTTCAAGGAAACACGTACATATATCTATAGTAAAGCAAACACTTTATCCCCCTTTTTACGAAAAGTGGGAGGACGGAAAGGTATGAAATTTCGCACACTTAAAGTTTATATAAAGCAAGAGTGCGGAATGCTAATACTTTTTTACGACTTGTCAATATTATTTTATATCAATTGTTGTTTAGGAATCGCAATTGCTATGCTTCGGTGTATCCTTGCTGTATTCTATGCCTTTGAGAGTCAAAATCAACTGACTTTTGAAATTTCTAGTTCGCCTTGAATTTGAACTGCCAATTACGTTTGCCAGATGTTTGGTATTTCGCCATGGATTCAATAAAATGGTAAAATTTTGACACCATATCTTTTCACATATGAAGAGAAACATAAATTTGGAATATTTGATACTAGCTGCGCCCCACTGTTTTACCCGCGTCCCTCTACTTTAGTGGGTTGGAGAGTGATATTTTGTGGCTTATAGAATAGAATAGAATAGAATAGAATAGAATACTCTTTATTGTACACACATAAGTAAACAGGACAAAGAAAATATAATAGACACAGTACAATGGGCGGTCTTATCGCATAAAGCAATTTCTTCCAGACAACCTTTGGATGGATAATGGAATTCATTAGGTAAATGACGTAGGTAGATTGTGTGCAATTCAAAATTAAGATTATTAATGTAATACCAATATTTTGGTATAACTATATAGGTAGGTACATTAGATTATGTTATTATACACAAAACATACATAAATACAATAATATATATACTATAATATACTATGAACAACATGATAGATATAGGTACATAAATGATAAATATAAATATAATATATAAATTTTATAACGAAGGGACAATTTATAAACGCAAATAGTGTTCTTTGATGAGTTTGTTAAATGTTGAGTGAGTTTGGGCACTTCTTATTGTTACTGGCAGGGCATTCCATAGGCGGACTGCTTTGACACTAAATGATTTGTCCATAAAATTTGAGGAATGCAAGGGAATATGCAGCTTTAGGTCTTGTGACGATCTTAGAGATCGCGAATGTGTATCACAAAGGAATTCAAAACGGTTTTTAAGGTAGATAGGTGTAGAAGGATTAAATAGAATATTATATAATAAAGAAAGAATATGAGCATTACGGCGAAGGCGAATTGGCAACCACTTAAGCTTATTACGAAATAATGAGACATGATCATATTTGCGAAGTCCAAATATAAATCTAATGCAAACGTTTTGGAGTCGCTCAAGTTTATTCAGTTGCTCTTCGGTCAGGTCAAGATAGCTGGCGTCGGCGTAGTCAAGAATTGGCAACAGCAGAGATTGAGCAAGGGCAACTTTAGTGGTAATGGGTAAAAAGTTATGTAGGCGTCTAAGAGAACCTACTGAAGCAAAGATTTTTTGGCTCACAGATTTTAATTGTGGACCCCAGGACAAAGTGGCGTCAAAAATAACGCCCAAATTTTTAACCTTATCTTTGAACGGTATCGTAGATCCATTGAATTTGACTTGAGGAAGTTGGGGCCAATCAATTCTAGATACCATGCGCGAGCTTCCTATTATGATCGCCTGTGTCTTTGACGCGTTGATTTTAAGACCGAAGTTACAACTCCACTCCCCTATTCGTGCCAAATCGACGTTAATAGAGGTGATTGCCTCCGATAATCTATTAAAGGCTGAATGCTTGTAGATTTGTAGATCGTCTGCATAAAGATGGTAAGAAGAAGTAAGATTTTTAGCACGCCTGCTGTAATATTAGACCATGTTGAAAACATATCGTCAACGCGGATTCTTTGCCGACGGCCAAACAGGTAAGATCGAAACCACTCAATTGCCGTTGGAGATATGTTAAGTGAGTTCAGAATACCAAGGAGGATATCAAAATCTACAGTGTTGAACGCGTTGCTGAAATCTAATAGGAGAAAAACTGTAAGACTTCCCTCCTCCATGGCACTCCTAATGTCATCCGTAATATGAACTAAGGCTGTAGCCGTACTATGGCCAGGTCGGAAACCGGATTGCATAGGATTGAGGATATCGTGTTTGCAAACAAAGGCATGTACTTGCCTATGGATTAAACGTTCTAGGACCTTGGATAGAAATGGAAGGATGGATATGGGTCGGTAGTCGGAAAATGAGGTAGGATTTTTGATTTTAGGCAATGGCGTGATTTGAGCTTCTTTCCATGATGTAGGAAAGGAGCCACTGGACACAGAGTAATTAAGGATATGGGAAATGATGGGTAGGATTTCATCAAGGATAGGAATTATCATATTACGGCTAACATTGTCACTGCCGACAGCATTAGAAGTTATCGACAGTATGCTCTTTTTAACATCACAATCGGAAAAATGATTAAAAATGAAAGGTGGGAGACCGGCCGGTGAAAGAGAAGAAAGATAATTCAAAGTATGAGTTTTTGCAAACGCATTACTCGAAGATGCAGAAGAAAAATGCTGATTAAGCGCGTTAATATCTAAATTAGTGGAAAGCTTTTCTGGAGATTTTCCAATGCCTAGCGATTTAAGGAACTTCCAGATTTTAGCCGGGTCTCCATTTTCTACTGATTTATGGACATTTTGGCGTTGAGCGTTCCTACACATCCTATTGCAGCGGTTACGAATCGAAATATACTTGTCCCGATTGCAATCATTGGGTCGACATTTATATTTTGCTTTGGCTGCTGCTTTTGAATTCATAGCCTTTCTGATGTCATCATTCAGCCATGGTGCAGGTAAATGCTTAACTTTTATAGCACGAACAGGGGCATGGATGTCGTAGAGTTTAATCAACTCTGCTGTAAACAAGTTTACCTTATCATCAATTGACATGGCTTCCAGCACAAGGCTCCAATTAATGCCGCATGCAGCTTGACGCAGATTTTCAAGGTTCATACCACTAAAGTTGCGCTGAAATATTATTTTCGACTTTGCCTTAGGTGGGCGAATTTCATAAGACATAAAGATGAGATCATGATAGGAGAACATATCGGCTGAGCATTGACCATGCTTAGCAATCCTATCACGAGAAGAAACGAAAATAAGGTCCAGAAGGGAAGGAGTAACATTGGGAAAATTGTGTGTGGCATTTAAAGGGGGACAGAAAAGGTTAGTTGATTCGGTAATCGCTAAGAGAGAAGAAGCACGGGAGTCATTCTTAAGAAGACAGGTGTTGAAATCACCCATTATTATAGTGTGACTGTAAGAAGGGGTCAAATTTTCTAAGAGAGTTTCAAAAGAGCTAAAGAAATTAATTCGGAGAGATGGACAGTAGTACACACCTAGCAAGGCTTTCGTATGATGTAGTTCGACTTCTATAAAAAGGTGTTCACCGGCATTAGAAGGAGGTGGCTGCGGTGACGTGTCTACTATTTTAAAATTAATGTAATTACGGAGATAAATGGCAACGCCACCACCAACTCCATTGACGCGATCATTACGAATTAAGTTAAAGCCAGGTAGGGTGTAACAGGCAGAAGGAAGACATGGTTTCAACCAGGATTCGGAAACGAGGATGGCATGGATGTTCTTACAGTCAAAATTCGCCAGCATATCAGAAAAGTGAGCCGGAATGCTTTGGGCATTTATGTGAACAACATTGAAATTTCTAAGAACGTCAGTAAAAAGAGAAGAAAGAGTTTCACTTAACGATGGAATACTAACAAAGCTAGAATCACTATCTGCGGTTTGAAAACTGTCTGAACTACTTTCATAGTCTGACAGAGACATCTATGCATAAATATAATATAAAAATATAAATAAATAAAGTTACAAAATAGTACTTCTTTTTTAAGTTACTAAGGTCAACAATTTCATCAAACCACCCGCCAGCCCCTGTATAGAAAAACAGCTGAAACAAACACATAATAACAACACGTTACATTGACAGCATGAACACTTAAAGAACAATTATTACACAAAACACAAATTAACATTGTTCCCAATCAACCCTATTTTATTTACTAATTTGCAATAATAATTCGAATCGATCAAGTTAATGCTTAAAATATGACAGATTACACAAACATGGAATGTTATTTACAGAGATGAATAATAATATAATGTTAATCCAGCATATAAAATATCCGGTTGTAAACTTTCAGCCAAGTCCATTCAGTAGTTTTTGCGTAAAAGAGTATTATAGTTGGAAATGGGAATCGTATGATACTTGTATGTTTGATACATTTCGTTAGCTTTCAAAGTAAATTATAAGATTGAATACATAGAGGTTAGAGTAATTGTAGCAGAACAGTAAGCATCAAAAGCTTTTCATAAATATAATCAATAGGTTATATTTAGCCATGCACTACACCGGCTGTGTTGCTCAGCCGGTGTAATTATTATAGATGCTCTAATGGCCAAATATAATATTTCATACCTGGTATAACAATTATTACAATGTATGTACGTAGGCTCAGACTGTTGTTACTAATCTCTTTGTGTACTAATAAAACAATTGTGTGCTTTAGCTACTTCATCCTGAACATGCCTGTTCATAAATATTTTAATATTTTTCTTTCACTTTTTCAGCACAATTCGATGGTCCAACTCTAATAACTCTAGTAAATAGAATTGTGTTTTTATAAAAAAAACAACCAATGGAGATAACACAAATAGATGAAATTCCTTTATAACAATATAAAATAAATCATCATCATCATCAGCCCATATTACGTCCACTGCTGAACATGGGCGTCCTCCTTAGAGAGGGTTTTTGCCATAGTCACCATGCTTGGCAGACGGATTGGTGACCGCAGTATTATGAAATAACACACAGGGAAACGCCGCTGCCCATTCCCTAGTATACGATTGTTATAGATGATGTTAAAACAATCGAGACCAACGGCTTAACGTGCTTTCCGAGGTACGGAGGGTAGTCCCTCAACCATCCAGAGCCGGAAAGAAAACTTAGAATTTACACAAAGATTTCTTGTCCGGCGTGGGGATCGAACCCACGACCTCCGAGATTTAAAGCGAGTCAAATACCGCTACGCTACGGAGGGTATCAATAAACACACCCATTAATAAATGTTATGAAATAAATACATAATTATAAATTTTATTTAAAATTTGTCAAACTTTGGTAACGAGTCTAATAGATCATAAAAAAATTTAAATCCTTAGGTTGTTATTCTATAATATCTCATGGATACTTACTATTTTACTGCGATCATCAATCCGCCTGTTAAGCGTGGTGATTATGACAGTATAAGTCAACGTCCCTGGCTTGCCAACGCCTAGAAGGCCGATGTCCAGCAGTGGAAGTAAACGGTTGATTAATTTAAAAAGTAGTGGATTCTTAATCCTCTAACACTTTTCTATATGTATCGAAATTTAAAGATCTAAATACCTATATATCAAGATTAGAAGTCGGCAGATCATTATAGAATTCCGTTAAATATCTAATAGGCAAGAAACAGATAAAATATAAAAATGTAGCCGAAACGTGATCTCTAGCAAGAAAACAAAATAATTTATCTTAAAATAAAATGCAGCGCTCTGTGAATGAACTTTCGGGTGTTGCGACTGTCCAAATTGAAAGCTAATCCGAAATAAATCTAAGATGAGCTGTTTTAACTACATGAATTATGAAGATCTTTGTTTAAAATATTTAAAAGTACTACAGTTGGATGCTCGGATCGTGCTTTTCGGAGAAAATAAAAGAGGTAATGAAGGAACAATATTTATTAAACAACGGGCCCCTTTTCTAATGAAGTCATAACGAATAGAGGAAAACTTTATTAAATTTAAACATAGATAAAATAATGATCTTACCTGAAAGGCCGGCGCGTGAGTCGATAGTCGACTATCGATGATTAATCGATAGTCTATCGATAGTCAAACAATTGCAGCATAATCGATAGACCTATCGATACTATCGATAGCTCAGAATGAGGCAATACTATCGAATAAGGGAAATACTATCGATACTATCGATAGTATTGCATCTCACTAAGAATAAACTATCGAAAGTATCGATACTATCGATTGTTTTAGACTATTGATAGTTTAAGAATTAAAATAGTATTGTTTACAATACTCAGTTATAGTAGTCAATAATTATATACCCGTATATTCAATTTCAAACCGCTTCGTTTATTTTTCCTTTTAAACAGTAGTAATAGCACAGGTCGATAGAAATATATATTTGTATTGATTAATTATATTACTGTTATAACATACTCAATACTATTACAAATTCGCAGACTACCTATTGATACTATAAAATAATCGATACTATCGATAGTATCGATACTATCGATATTCCTTTGTTTACCAGACACAATACTATCGATAGTAGTAGTTGTTTTTGTTTATTATGTATAATTATGTATTATTGTATTTTTATTTCTCCCTTAATCCATGTTTTGTGTTTTATATGTATGGCGTCCGAGCCTCAAGTGTTGTCCTTACCTATGTACTTCTTTTTATTTTTCAATGACTGTATTTAATATTTTGTATTCGTTTTGTGTGTTCATTAAATGTTTTTCTTTCTTTCAAAAAAAAAGGTGCATAAAATATCTTTTGGTCACAGAGTTGTTGTTTAAATCAATTAATATTATCATGCTGATCTAGCAGTTAAAGAGGTAAGCAGCAACTGTAATATTGTAAGGACGTGCCAAATCACGTTCAGGATGGGTATACACCATATGAATTAATTAATGTTAATAAATATGATTATGTTAGAACGATAGCTTGTAATTCTTGATGTGGCGGTCGATGCGTTCGCCGCGTGGTTTCCGGTTTAAAAAAGACAACACAATATTTTTCCTTGAGTGTAGTAAGAGGCGACTAAAGGACGTACAACTAATGGATGGGTCGCAGCACCTATCAGCTCATAGATACTTCCATCTTACTACGATCACCAATCCGTCTGCCAAGCATGGTGATTACGACTAACGTTACGATAAAGTAAAGTAAGAAGAGTTTACTGCTAGCTGTGTGCAAGTACATATAACAGTGAATTGTTCTCATAAACATGGACATATAAATTTAAAATGCATTTCACAATGTGTAAACCTATCTCCTTGGTCGAATGTACATTTGAGAAAAGATTACATTGAGAGCAAGAACCAGCAGAATATTATATTTCTCCTTGTAAGAATTCATCTAAAATAACATTTTACTTATTCCTTTAATGTTATTTTATTATTGGTTTCCCTAAATACCATTAATACGTAATTTACACACTATCAAGAGTAATTATTAGAGTTGCGTATGTAATAAACAATTAATTGTTTGTATGGATGGTTTAACAAACAAATTGGTGACTATTAACATAAAATTATTGTTACGCATTGATTAAATATTGTCACAAAGGTATAATGAGTCTAATAGCACTGTGCTTTATTCTGTTTGATGTGAAATAATAGGAATTTATATCAAGTGAATGCAAATAATTCAATGATTTATCCATTAAGTAATTTTGTGTACAAATGGATGATGCATGGTTATAGAGCTGCTTGTATTGGTAGTTTTCATTAAGGTTTTTTTTTTATTTATATAAAGGGACTTTTTAACATCATTCTATGTAGGTGTGTTAAACGATTTTTTACCCGACTGCGCCAGAAGTAGGGTTCTGAAATATAAATAAAAAAACTAAATCAAAACCAATAAGGTACTTTACCTTATTTTTTTAGTTCTTCTCTTGACTTTTTTATTTGCCTGTTTGCGTCCACTACTAAACATGGCTGTCTTCTTTAGAGACCTTAACAAGTCAGAATATTTGAGGTATATTGATAAAATCATCACGCTAGGTACGCGAATTGGTGATCGCAGTAAGATGGTGAGTATCCTTGAGCTGCTAGATGCTGCTGTCTATTTTTTAGCTGTGTGCCTCTTAGTCGCCTTTTACGACACCCATGGGTGGTAAGGTAGTATATTCTAAGCCGGAAACCACACGGCTTCCCTTCCCTTAAGTTACTATCTTGTAACTTTGTTTGATATGAAACAAAGCTTTAATAAAATACAGAGATTTTCCTTCTTTACCAGTTTTATTTTTACAGATTTTATTTTAGTTATTCCAGTATGTGAAAAACTTGAAAGCTGAAGTGCAGCGCGTATTCTGCACGTGTAAGCTCGTTACTGCATCCCTTACATTTCGCGGTTCAACTAACAGCGTTGTTTGTTTGTAAGACGTCTTTCGCAACTCACGCTCCTAGAAGCTCACAAACGTGTGAACAGTTAGCGTGTGACTGATGCAAGCCCGTAATTACCTGGCGCTAATCTTAACGAGCTGCGGAAATGTGACATATTTCTTAGAAGACTAAAGTGCTTTCCTATTTATGTAATAATTAAATTAGAACCTGAACATAATTATTATTTTTTCATCATCAACAACCCGCATAACAGCAGATGACCGCAGTAATTTGGTTTAAAACACTAGAAAATCCTGCTTTCCGTCCCTTGATATACGCTTGTTATAGATGATGTTATAATAATCGGTATCAATGGCTTTACATGCTTACCGAGGCACGAGGGGCCGTGCCTCGGTAAGCATGTAATTCTAGTATTTACTTTTCCAACCACACCCGGAAAGTAATTTAGGAATTCTGTTCAGCCCTGGGAATCGAACCGTTGCGTTGGGATCGATCCCCACGCCTGACAAGACATCTTGAGGTGTCGTTTGAGAGTTACACCGCTACGCGACAGAGGTTGTAATATCATTTGTGGTTTTTGCACAATGTTCAATACTTTTTTTTTCTTTCACATTATACAGTTATCTAAACTTATATTATAAAGAGCAACGATTTGATTGTTTTTTGTATTGAATAGGCTCCGTTGGGAAGCTACACTATCCCTGGATGACATAGGCAATATGTAATTATAAAAAATCCCATGGGGACGGGGGAAATCGCGGGCGGAAAGCTAGTATAAAAATGAGTTAAACTGCGCAAGCAACTTGGCCTAGTTAGTAGTAGTGGCTAAGTTTTGTTCACGGTTTCGTGAGTTGTTAGTTACGACATATTAACTTGATTTTGAATCATTCATCGGAATTCAAAGTAATATGATCAAGTAACAAACATCTATTCATAAAATATGTATAATGTTTTCACAATTATTATATTATGTCATCCTTTTAACTTTTAAGGTTAAGTTAGTAGAGCGTGTCGCGGGGTGAGCATGGCGACCACGCGCTTGTTTTGTATTGTTACAATATTATTGGTGCGAAAAAAAATCACAAAACTGTCGTTATCACTATATGCATTATACTATGTTTTATTGAAGGATTGCATATATCTTGGAAGCACCATACATCCATAAAATATTTTATGCTGTAAAAATTTTTACTTATCTACGCCTATTTTACACTCAGTAGTAACCCTGTAATATTTTTCCATTTTGATTTAACACAAAGATCTTCTCAACGTGAAAATCAAACTCATAACTATCAAGAATGACGCCGAGACTCATAGCACTAGGTTATAAGAAACACAATTTCACCTTTGTATTATTTTATTATTATAACACGATACTCAATTTTAACACACCGCCTTCACACGCCATTAAAAAAATATCGTCATTTTACCCAAAGCTCTGAGGGTGCCATAAATATTGGCAGCGGAAGATTTTCTCTTTTCTTTTCCGAAGCTTATCAGGATTTTACGGTATTTATGATCTGTACCAACCATCGGGGGAGTTACCTAAGCGTTATTCGTAAGCTACTGACTTTTTCTAACTTACATTTTTATAACAACATCCATCATATTTATACTAATAAGTATTATAGATAGATTTGATTGTTTGTTTGTTAATGGGTTTCGAAACTACCAGGCCGATTTGAAAAATATCTTTCACCGCTGAAAACTACGATCCACTATACTATTTCCATTTCTTTATTTTCTCGATGACAGTTCCTGTGGTAAACTTGAATGTGCGTCTTTTAACATTATGTGTGGATTATTTTATAAAAAATATGACGCTTGCACACGTACAAGGTTATACCGAACCGAAACCGATAGCAGATAAGATAGCAGATAAGAATATAACAGACCCGATATTTTTTTACAAAGTGTAAGAAACAAAACTACTGCCGGATATTTTGTACAAATTTATTAACTAATATTATATAAACAAACACAAAATGGCGGTGGGCCATTGAGTGTTCTCACCTTAAAAACATATATTTGAATGTTTGTTGTTGTATTTGTCTTTGTTCAAAATATAATGAATATATGCGATCGATATCATTACTTATTTGGACACAACACTACAACTATCAAATAAGAACTGTCATCGAGAAAATAAAGAAATGGAAATAGTATAGGTCACTAGATCCACGATCAATAGGCTAAGAGGCTGTCCATTAATCACGTGATCTTTTTTAAAGCATTTTACCCCCCACCCCTCCCCCTTCGTGATACATGGTGAGGTTTAATACAACCCCTCACCCCCCAAAGAATATCTCGTGTATTTTTGGTATCTACAAAAAATCATAAATTATATTGAATATCATTTTCCCGTTGCTTAATTATGAAATGAGGCTGGACTTATAATTTTCCAAAAATAAATACAAGTGATATCTTACTAAACCCCCCCCCTCCCCCCTTGTGACATTTCGTGATTTTTGTCCAACCCCTCCCTCCCTCCTTCAAGCCTCACGTGATTATTTAACGACCCCTAAATTTAATTATGAAGTTCCCATGGGAACGGCAGCTACGCAAGTGAAACCGCGCGCGGGAAGCTAGTGACTGATATAGAATTTGTGGGGTTTTTCTTTTTATTGTTCAAAAATGAACGAAGATTATAAATCAGTGTGAACGAATTTTGTATAGTGATCTATCAAAAGATATTCGATTATGTTCGGGCTTAGATACATATTTTCTTTTCAGAAAGGTTCGTTTCTGGATGGAATATAACATAACATACATTTTATTATGTGAGAAGTAATTATATTTAAAAAAATAGCTATAGTCAAGGAAATTGTGTTTTATTAATCACAAGATTTTGACTTACAAGGGACCTTTTTTTAATCAGTTTTGTAAGTTTGTTAAGAGTTTGTTGATTAACTAACATAAAAATGTTTCAAAATTGAGATCAATATAATTCGACCACCGGCGGGACTCAAACCCGCATCTTAGGTTAAGCCCCATATGCCTACTAGCGTACTTGCCATAGTCCGGGTTGGTGACCGCAGTATTATGTTGAACTACACGAGAAAACGCTGCGGCCCGTTTCTTGATATACGATTATTATAGATGATACGGAGGGTAGTCCCTGAACCAACCAGACCCGGAAAGAAATCTTAGACCGTCGGAAAGGAAATCTTTGTGTTTAACAAAGATTTACTTTCCAACGTGTCAATCAAACCTATGACCTGCGAGATTTAAATCAGGCCAAATACCGCTACGCTACGGAGGTTGCCACTAAACTACTATTCTAGATATTTTCTTCTTGCCAATGTTTCCAGGATCACTCTGTTTAAATTTGATCACTTTAATATTTCCATTAAATATCAACACAAGATAATAAATTAAGTGTATAAAAGTTTTCAAGAATAAAAATGTAAATTGATTAAAGATAAATAAATTTACTTACAAACGTATAAAAAGCTGCAAAGGATCGGATACCGTGTCTTATTAACGTAGCTCACGGGGGTTCCTTTACAAAGGTGTATCTATTGTAAAGGAAACAAAGGATAAAGGAAAAGTACACACTGGGCACAAAAAAGATAAACTTGAGAGTTATACGATTTAAAATGTTTTAAATTACGGCTTAATTGATATATTTTGCTATTATCTGTCTAATGTCTATGTCTGCCAAGCTTTTGTTAATTTAATAACCTTTTTATTATTATTCATTCAATAACCGATTTAAATGTATACCCAATGATGACCTGCTAAATTGGGCGCAGTTATTTTTGTGTATTTTATGCGATACTAAACGTTTAATGATATACTGCCTTGGTGTGCAGTGTTATTATTAGAAAATCACACTATACAGGTATACAATATATATTTTGTTAAGTTTTCCATAATAATGGAAAAATCTCTTGGGAAAGCCAGCAATAGCCCTTAGTCATAGTATATTATTTTTTTTATAATTTAAGTCATTATTTTTATTAATAAACACATTTCTGTTTCAACCTCCGTAGCGTAGCGGTATATGGCTCGCTTTAAATCTCGGAGGTCGTGGGTTCGATCCCCACGCCGGACAGGAAATCTTTGTGTAAATTATAAGATTTATTTCCGGGTCTGGTTGAGGGCCTACCCTCCGTGCCTCGGAAAGCACGTTAAGCCGTTGGTCTCGATTGTTATAACATCATCTATAATAATCGTATATCAAGTAACGGCAGCAGCGTTTCCTTGTGTGGTTCAACATACTACTACGGTCACCAACCCGCCTACCAAGCGTGGTGACTATGGCAAATACCCTGTCCCGAAAGAAGACCCATGTTCAGCAGTGGACGTTATACGGGCTGGTGATGATGATGATGATGACGTTTCTATTTTATATTTATTTATTTATGATTTTTTTTCCTCTTAGTTGACGGTTAAAAGGGGAACCTACGCTACGCGCTATCGGAATACATCGGGTCTGATATCTATTAAAAATACGCAAAGGATCTTAATGCGTTTTTTTTTTTTATAATTAGAGTGATTCAAGAGGAAGCTTTATATTATGTATAATATAGTTTCGGGGGTCGCTTGTTTTTATATCATCATAATCATCATCAGCCCGTATAACGTCTACTGCTGAACATGGGCCTGCTTCCGAGGGAGGGAATTTGCCATAGTCACTATGCTTAGCAGGCGGGTTGGTGACCGCAGTATTATGTTGTACCCACAGATATAGATAACCTAGATGACACATGTATCACGATCTGTATGAAAACCAAGCGTGCCATTTTTTGAATGCCTATTATGACGTCACAAGCACTATTTAGTGATGGGAAGACGCCGCCTTACGTGGCGGCGGTTAGCGGTTTGAATCGATTTGCGTACTCAATTTTGAATAAAGTTCGCCTTTGTATATACCATTTCTCAATTACTATACGAATACTATTTATTGCACGGATATACATTTATTGAGTAATTGTGTACAGTAAAGAATTATTAAGAATCGTTCAAATCGATTTATGTATGATTTTATGACAGAGTAATGAGATAGACAGAGGAATGAGATAAACATAGGAAAATAAAATTCCTGATCGGCTTATAAGGCTGTTAGGAATATAATAATATATTATAATGATAATGATAAAAAAAATATAATAATATATAATGCTGGTGTATACTTCGACGTACTGACTACAGTCTGTGACTGTTTTTGTTGTTCAACTGTCTAAAATAAATTTCTAGAGTTGTTACGTTGGTTGTTTTAAGCATATTACTTGATCATCATTGATTACATGGGGAAAGCTAAAAAGTCACGAAATGGTACGATTATTTATTAAAATTCTCTACATAATAAGTACTTCTATAATACAAAATCATTCGTCTGTTTCCGAAATCGATTCTCGAAAATCGATTTGTGTTGCATATGACGAACAGCACTAAACGCGAAAATTGACAAAAGTCCCTGTACTACAAAACCAAAGCGACATACGACAGTATCGCTTGTTTCGGTATTCATCACTTGTTAAAACAAAACCTCTCATCAACCGCTCCAAGTAAAAGCCGCAATGTAATACGAAAGTTTTGTTCTTCTCAAATTTAGTATTATCAGGTATTATTGAGGGTATTAGACTAAAAATTGCTAAAAATAATTGTTTTTGAAATTAATTACGCATAATATTAATCACAAAATGACTTACCGATGGAAGAAAACGTTTACTTTATTTTTTCTCCTCGCATTTGTACAGTTTTTACAATTAATAACAGCACAATTTACCATTTTAATATTTTTAACTGACTACCTACTAGCGCTATACACCGATGCAGACTGAGCGCGAAAGTGGCCACTTACGATTATTGTACGTAAGCTAGGCACGCGAAGTAGTTGCTCTTGTGTTATCTAGGTATATCTATATCCGTGGTTGTACCACACAAGGAAACGCTGCTGCCCGTTCCTTGATATACGATTATAATTATTATAGATGATGTTTTGACAAAAGGGACCAACGGCTTAACGTGCTTACCGAGGCACGGAGGGTAGCCCCTCAACCAACTAGACCCGGAAAGAAATCTGAGAATTTACACAAAGATTTCATGTCCAGTGTGGGGATCGAACCTACGACCTCCGAGATTCAAGGCGAGCCAAATACCGCTAAGCTACGGAGGTTGTCTCTTCAGTTTTTACGTAATTTGTAGTATTCTTATGTTTTTCTGCTTATTTTCGTACTTTCAGTTCCGTACACATTCTTAGAAGAACTATGAAAAAACTCAGGCAAATTTTAATGCCTGTTCTTCATCAAATTGTCAAGTTTCAGAGAGTGGTTTTTAAAATATAAAAAAAGTAAATCTCACACCGAATCTCTTTATAATCACAATAACTTCAGTAACGTACTTAAATAGTTAAACCGAACAATCTCTAAACTTGGTAAAACACCATCAGTCGGGGTGCTTGACAAAATTACAGATACTTAGCGAAATGCTATTCTACCAAGTTTAAATAGCTCCGTACTTTACCATATTCGAGAACGAATTGAGGTCTTGCATTGTACTTCGTTCTCCTTGCTTCATACAACTTTTCGTGTTATGTAAGTTTTGTTGACTTATAGACCACATTATGAACAGGAAGCCGTTTCTGTTAAATTAAATGTCATAATGAGATTAATATTTCGTTTCACACACTTATGTATAAACTTTTATTAAGAACTACAACATAATGTAGTTCGTCGTGCGTCCACTAAAGATGCGATGCGGCGCGGTCTCTCTTATACCTATCTATTTTTATTTTGCTTGAATTCGTTTTGTAATATTTTTAAAAATCATTTATAATATATAAAGCTGAAGACATAATTAATATAAATCGCGGTAAGATTTTAAGGCAAATCATTACCTTTTTAATAATCGTTTCGACATGGGTTACACCATTCGTGGTCACGGATAGGCTAGTATCAAACGTCGGATTATTAAAGAGGTAATGATTTGCCTTAAAATCGTACCATGATTGAGATCCGCGCATACTTTTAATGAAAACTGTAGAGTTTGTTTGTTTCCCTGAGCGCGCTAATCTCAGGAACTACTGGTCCCATATGAAACATCATTTCAGTGTTAGATAGCCCATAGCTATAGGTTATATTTTATAGTGAAGTTTCCAAGGCAACGGGAGTGTATAATATCATCTTCAACCACACATCTTTTTAATAAAAATATAGTGCTACTTAAAAAAACATGAACACACTACTAACAAAGTAATTAGACTATGGAAATATCGATAATAATTCTTTAATACCAGTAATTGACTTTATTAAACATGTTTGCATTAGATTTTAATAACATTTTAATTAGTAGCAAACACATGAACTCGCCTCTTCATTTCAAATAATAATTCTTATGACATCCCTTGGAGTAAACAAAATCCCTTGTTTATATATAAATATAAACCTTCGATATTCTGTGTATGTTTTCAATTGAACGTTAGTACCAATTAAAGTTAAGTTGAATTTTCCTTGGTAATAGCTCTTAGCACTGATTTACTGGTAGGCGAGGCTGCATAACTGTTTCTTTATTCAAAAGACTTTGCAAACGAATAAAAAGATTCCATTCAGAAGTATCACTTTTCTACGTAAGACGGCGATATTTGAAGGTGCAAAATTATGAATTCAAAATACTTTCTAAAGAGGTTTTGAATTATATTATGAGGCAAAAATTAAGTGAAGTTTGAAGTGAAATGTGAAGTGAATATAGTATGCCAGATTCTTTATAGTCATCATCAATGAGATTCTACAGCTATACAAATCTTTTGAAATATAGTTTGACGATTACTTTTCTATTAAAACGCCATACTGTAGTAGCATCTTATAGTTTGCAATAGCCTTTTAGTAATTTGATATAAACAATTTGATATTGGTATGCAAGCGGCAACACAGCTAGCAAATAATGTTCTTATGTGCGTGTGTGTGTGTGAATTGTTTTCAAAGAAGAAGGTCGTAGGTAAATCTAGTATTTATTATCATCATCAGCCCGTATAACGACCACTGTTAAACACTCCTTGCAAGTAAGGATTTTGCTTATAGTCACCAGGCTTGCCGGTAAGTAAACGCTGCTCCCCGTTTCCTGGTATGCAATTGATACAGATGACGTTATGACGTATTGGGAACAACGGCTTCACATGACCCAGAAAGTAACCTACATAAAGGATCTATAGTTATCTAAGTCTTTTGAACGTTATTGTACAGATAGTTAGTTTATGAGTTCATAGTTCATAAACATATAAGAATGTTAAGTAGATAACCTGACTAATACATCCTAACAAGTAGCAATTTAATCAGCGTCATTCCCTTTTAGAATTTAATTTTCTTCTTTTAAATACTAAATCCTTTCAAGTAGCAAGGTTTAAAGCCCTGCATTTTAAAGTTAGACAGAACCTTGCACTCGGCACTTAACTCTCATTGTTGCATTATAAATCCAATTTTTTAGCGGATAAAGTTTAAAACTGTAGTGACAGAATTTTATCGGACTTTTTGCTCGTGAACCATCGTATAGTTAACAGAATATGAATTTTGTTTCTAATTTGGGACTAATTACCTTGATCTAACAGCAAAAGTAATTAAAAATGTATGACTGAACTCACCTTTGACGTCAATCTCAAGTTTTCAAATTACTCAACACTCAACTACACACAAAACCTGAATGTAATTTTTGTGTCAGTCGGACTAGTTATAGTTAATCGTTTTGATTTATGCTGATGTCAAATTAAGATCAATATTTTTTATATACCTGCCTAGCCACTAAATTATAGCTTCTTTCTGAGGGCGATGGTGCGCAGTATATACCAGAATATATTTTGTGTAGAGGGCTTTAAAAAACACACGTAAATGTATATATAGCAAAACATACATAAAAACTACGGATTATCATCAGGGTGGTGTTAACAGGCCGGATTGCTCATGCGTACCGGGCCCCCGCCAACGGCGGATCGAAGGAGTGTCCGGGGGTTTAAGTGGTGTAGTATGACTTTAGCATACCACGCTATTTGAGAGGGCTAGTCCCACATATCCCATCGCCAGCGCGCGAATACGCTGCAGCGGCGGTGGGAATGCGTAAATGCATTTCCCCCCGGAGAACAAAAAAAAAGAAAAGGTGGTGTTGAGGACTCGTCAACTGATGCTGACCACGATCCTCAGATATGAGGGACCGACTAAGAAGAAAGATGCAGAAATAAATCAGTAAGCAAGGCAAACTGAAAACTTGTCTCATACCTCTCTCACTATACCTACACTAATACGAAACAGTGAAGTACCAGCTGGTGAGTAGCGGGGCTAATTGGACGCCATTTTTTTTTAATGTTTATCCAAAAATATATTTGAGGCAAAGGCAAAGACACTCTTATTTTTTTTTTATAAATAATAACCTTGTAAAATTTTGAGTTGTTAAGCATGCGTCTGGCAATGTTAAAACCCCGACTAAAGCGTCTGGTTAATATGTTTTTTATTCTTTAAACATTAACCTACATCATATAAAATGTCATATTGCCTCAAATATATTTCTAATATTTGAAATAGTTAAAAATAATAGGGGTCTTAGACTCGCTACACACCAGCCAAGTCTGTAGTTCCTTTCTTTATGATAGGAGAGTTATGTGACAAGTTTTCAGCTGGCCTCAAATACCTACCCAAAAATTGGTACCACCTCTTACTATATTAATAAAATTCCTAATTGTATTAAGGATCAACCTTTAGAAGTTTTTAAAAAGAGACTCACCACCCTTTTGTTAAATAACTGTTATTACTCAGTTCAAGAATTCTTAAATGATTCTTCTATAAATTATTTTTTTGTGTTACTAACGTTGTATATGTATAAGTTTTAAGGTTATTCTGAGCAAATGTCATAAATGTTTGTGTGCCTAAATAGGCAGAATATACAAGGATTCCATATATATCTGTAACACCAATTGTAAACACCTACATGCTATGGAAATAAAATATTATTATTATTATGTTAGTACATTCTACTGCCACGGGCACATGGGGACCCGGTCATTTGAAAGGCATTCATGGGGCCGAAGCCAACATTGAAGAGGCCTTTGGTACCTTTTAATATCAAAGTGAGATGGCTGCATCTATGAAGGTCTATCCACTGCTATGCCATTGAGATATACCAATGGGCATTCCTCCACAGATACGAAACTATTGCCGGAAAGGAAGAAACTTGGTTTAGGCTATACGGATGGGATGTTAAATGTACTGAAATACTGGGTTGTGGAGTGAGATCGGACATCTGCCTCGAAAACTCTCACATATTTTATATTGGCAGACGGTGACTCGCCGTCTGACGCTAACCTACGAGTTAGCTTCGGTGGGCCCCCTATCAAAAGCCACAACATGGTGGCCAGGGGGCAACACTATGTAAACAGATAAGGTTGTCGAGAGGTGAGACTGCGGGTTGCAAGATCCTTATACAGTCAAGTGCCCCCCGCGTTATGACATTTTACACTTCCAACCTGGAGCATAGGTTCCGCTCTTGCAACTCCACTCTGGCCGGCCAGTTAAGGAAAGCTCAGAGGCAGGGGATGTGTCACTGTGTGTATGTGTATATAGTGTGCATGGCTGTGTGTGTCCCCGGGAGATAGGGTCCGTGGTGTCGCCACTCACCAACAGCTCGCCACAAGCTGCCCTGCGGTGACTGCTTGCACTGGATAAACCAGTGGGCGATAGGGTCGTCACATCCCAACGCTATTATGTAATACTATTGAAACAACTTGTATCTACTCAACATAGTTTCATCCATCGCCTCGGAGTGACGGAGTCTCCCCAGGAAACGTAAACAAAGGGAACTAATTACAAAATATGTTAAACAGCGGTAATATAATACTGCCGTTATTGTTTTTATTTTATCGCTCAAGTTTCGCGTAGAATATAATGTTGATTGGTTTAATAAGTTCCAGTGATTTAGGACAGTTTGTGGTTGTTTTGTGTAATTATGAGGAAAGTGGGATATCAAAGGGATTCAATTCGAATATTTTGTTGGTAATTTTTTATAATATCATACCATAATTTCCTATGTAGATTATTTTACTGGGTTTTAGAACATGTAGAACGTTTTGTAAGTTAAGACTAAAATATTAGTAAAATAATTACTCAAATACCTGCTTATTTTCAATCATCTGTATCTATACTAATATTATAAAGAGGAAAAGTTGCTATTTTGTATATTTGTTTCGGTTAAACGCAAAAACTACTGAACGGATTTCGATAACTCTTTCGCCATTAGATAGAATGCTAGATTATCCTTGGGTTAATAGTTTGCTATATTTAATTATGAAGTTCCCACGGGAACTTGAGCTACGCGAGTAAATCTGCGCACGAGTTGATAGTTATTTATAAATTATTACAAAACTATTATATTGACTCTTTGCATTTTTTCAGTACTCAGTACTTCAGTACTTTGATAATCTCAGTTAGTACCACAGATTGCATTATTAATTAATATTATATTCTATAGATATAAAAAACAAACAAAATTTCGGTTCAGTCATCGCAATAAGAAAATAAATGTTTGACTAGCGGCTGAGGCTTATTACTTATATATAAAGCTAAAGGGTTTGTTCGTTTGTTTGCTTGAACGCGCTAATCTCAAGAACTACTCGTCCGATTCGAAAAAATATTTCTGTCTTGGATTTTTCATTCATAGTAGGGAACTACTGCCCTTAATTTAAAACGACAATATGTCACCAATGATGAATATATTATTACGTTAGGACATAGCACGCTTCACACTACCGTCATTATGTGTAAAGTATCTATACCGACATATTAAGAACTTAATTAGAGCGAAATAAATTGAGTTACCAACATACAAACTACGGATTTACTCAGAAATGCGGAGTAAATATAGTCTTAATAGGGTTGTTTATGAACTACGCAAACATTATTATAACAAAATATATCACACGTAATATTTAGTCACACATTTTGATAATAATATCATCATCAGCCCGTATAACGTCCTCTGCTGAACATGGGCCTTCTCCCGGGGAGGGTATTTGCTGTAGTCACCACGCTTGGCAGGCGGGTTGGTGACCGCAGTGTTATGTTGGGACACACAAGGAAACGCTGCTGCCCGTTCCTTGTTAAACATTTTAATAAAATATATGATGTTTTAACAATCGGGACCAACGGTTCAACGTGCTGTCCAAGGCACGGAGGGTAGTCCATCAACCAACCAGACCCGGAAAGAAATCTTAGAATTAACTAAAAGATTTCGTGTCCGGCGTGGGGATCAAACCCACGACCTCCGAGACTTAAAGTGAGCTAAATACCGCTACGCTACGGAGGTTGTCGGAGGTGTTCCTTTGCTTGAACGCGCTTACCTCAGTAGCTACTGGTCCGATTTTAAAAATTCTTTCAGTGTTAGATACAAAAATTTACTTCCACGGAAACAGTAGCTACTTAGGTGAAAACACAACGGTAGTTGAGATTTACAAGGCACATTCAAATATCAAACAGAAACCAGTGAAAAAATAACAAATGTTTCCGCAACAAAGAAAAGCAACTCCTTACACGGCACGCACGCTATTTTATACGTTTATTTCCTATATCTCAAAAATGATAGATTTTTCGAAAATCTGCTATCCTGAGACCAAATATTTGGCTTGCTTTAAATCTCGGAGGTAGTAGGTTTGATCCCCACGCCGCACAAGAAATCGTCGTATAAATTCTAAGATTTCTTTCAGGATCTGGTTGGTTGCGGGACAAACCCCCGTGCCTCGGAAAGCACGTTAAGCCGTTGGTCCCGCCTGCGAAGCGTAGTGACTATGGCAAAAACCCTCCCTCGGGAGGAGGCCCATGTTCAGCAGTGGACGTTATACGGGCTGATGATGATAAGCAAAGAAAAAAATAAATATCTATTCAGCTTTATATATTAGTATTAGAGGATGTATTATCATTATTTCTTTCAATAACACTGAAATAAAGCATATGACGGCGCATCGCTAATATGTCGTATTTAAACTGCTACTGTCAGCTGTCATCGATGACAGCTTCTACTGATTGGTGACAGTTAACGTCAGGTGTCAATGTCAGACGTCAGAATAAGAGTGACAGCCGTCACTCTAGCGGAGCGTCGGGCAGGTCGGAGCACGGTGGCCATGTTGAAACTTCACTGTTTGAACGGGAGCGGACCGTGCACCACGCGCTAGACGAATCGCTGATATTCTGTGTCATCCTAGTGTGAAATGCAATTATAATAGTGAATTTGATTACTAATTGACTTTAGCTAGAATATAGAACAGTTATTTTGTGAATCAATCTTTGTTAACGCGAATTATAGTGACTTTGTTCAAAACTCGAGTGTTAATTAAAATAACTATCCCCTGCCCAAGTATCCACGCCTGACCAACTATGACAGATTCTAATGAAGACCCATCCTGCGTTTACACATACTTTCTTGTGTTGGTATTGTAATTTACTGACTGTGTCTATTTCGTTTTTTTACTCTTACAATAACAATAATGTTAAATTCATATATTGAACAAAAACACTTTTTCCATTTAGTTATTTTATGACTAAGTAAATATACTCTAAGGTCTAAAAAACTCAGTTCAGTGCAAAAAAAAGTAGTGTATTTAGCTTTCAACATCGCCGTAGGTAGTGCGGGTAGCTCCACACATTCGACCGGCATTGATTTTTGTAATTGAAATTATGTAGATATTAGATTATCGCGTAGCTCCCGTTTTTGAACATATAAGTCTTCCTCTTAAATCACTATCCAATAAAAAGTACTATATCAAAGCCGTTGCGTAGTTTTAACGATCTAAGCAATTATTTACTTTGCAAAAGCAGCATTTTATGTACATATATATTATAAACGAACGAGTTAAAGGATATTTATTCAGCAAATAGGTCTATCTGCCAGTCTAGTATCACGTCATATTATTATGTATAGTAATAACAATAAGTAATTATATAATTAAAATCTTAACGTAATAGACTTAACAACACAATAACAAGTACAAAATAGAAATATGAAATATTATTTTTCTTAATCTTTCACATTTCAAATGTTTGAAAAGTAAAGGAAAGTTGCTTGGTTTATAGTTTATAAGCCATTTAGGTAATAAAGTGTGAACCCTGCTCGCCTCATCATCATCATCATCATTAGCCCATAAAACGTCCACTGAACAAGGGTCTCCTCCCGAGGGAGCGTTTTTGCCATAATCACCACGCTTGGCGGGTTGGTGACCGCAGTATTATGTGGTAAAACACGAGGAAACGCTCTTGCCCGATCCCCTTGCATACGATTGATAGAGATGATGCTATAACAATCGGGACCAACGGCTTTACGTACTTTACGAGGCACTAATGGAAGTCCCTCAGCCAACCAGACCCGGAGAGAAATCTTAGAAGTAACACAAAGATTTCTTGCCCAGCGTGGAGATCGAAACTACGACCTCCGAGATTTAAAGCGAGCCAAATACCGCTACGCTACGGAGGTTGTCGCTCGCTTCTATGCTCGGTGAAGCAGCAAAAACCTCGTGGCTGACTAGATAAATATCAGTCCGCAATTAAATAATACACGCCCGCAGGATTCGTCGTTCAGATAACATGTGTAAGCACCCTAACCGAAACTTTTTCGAGCCAACCGCTATTAAGTATGTATGAGGATTTCTAGGGATCGATGGCTTCTCCCTTAACTTCGCCATAAATCCTTAGGATCAGGCATCGACGACAAGTTTTAATTTAAAACGACTTACCGCACGATTGCTGACGGCGGTTCGGATTAAAACTTGTTCAGGAGAATGTATCGCTCAGTTACCTGTGAACTAAGACCGAAGGAAATCAAATAAAAACTCGACAAAGTGCCAATTTCAATTTTAAGAATATTGCCTTAGGTTTGTTTTTGATTCGACATTTGTTGACTTACATTTTCCGCGTGAAAATATGAGTTTCGTTAATGATTTTATTCAATTTATATCTATTGGATTTCCTATTTCAGTGATAATATTTGTATAAAATATCGCCTATGTCACTTGCTAGTAATGTGCATGAAGCGAAAGATGTGTGTAGGGATCGTAGCAAGTGGAGGTCCATTGTCTCTGCCTACCCCGCTGGGAAACAGGCGTGAGCTTATGTATGTGTAAGTGAAAGAATAGAATACATCTACTAGCTGGCCCTCGTGGTTTGACACGCTTAGATCCCGTTCCCGTGGAAAATTTTACTTAAAATATAACCTATGACACTTACAAATGACGTGGCTTTCTATTGGTAAAAGAATTTTGCAAAATCGGTTTAGTAGATCCAGAGATTACCCCATAAAATTTAACAAACTCACAAACTTTACCTCTTTATATTATTAGTATATATTAGATTGTCAAGGTCAACCGCATGGATCGATAACCGCCTACTTATATTATTATAAATGTTTGTATGTGTGGATGTATGTATGTTTGTTACTCTTTCACGCAAAAACTATTAAATTTATTTGGCTGAAAGTATGCACCCGGATAGTTTATAAGCTGGGTTAACATAAGGCTACAAAATATCACGCTCCGACCCACTAGAGCAGAGTGACGCGGGTAAAATCGTGGGGCAAAGCTAGTTTATTTATAAAATGATATACGATGTATGTACCTAGATCGGTTTTTGCTACAATCAGAGCTAACGTGGAACTAGCACATTATATTTTTCATACGAGCACAAAAAAAGTTGGGTAAACCTAAAAATACAGGTTTCTCACAAATACCTATCTCAAAGGACCATCAGTATTCTCTTTTAAGTTAAAAATATAACAAACACGTTTTGTCCTCCAATAAATTAAGTCACTCCTAACTGAGTTGCTCAGCGCTGCAGACTCTGTTAGCTATATACATATACATAACATAAAGTCCACTTTAGCTGAATTCTTTACACAAATTTATTTCACAGTGGACACTCATTTCGCATATTACATGCTTACTTTATATTCTATTACACACTTATAAAACAGTATAAGTTTAGAAAAGCAAACGAAAACTCTTCATACATTCTCAAGAGTAAAATACCGAGAAATAATTTAATACAAGCAAAATATTTTTTTCTAACAAACAAATATGTATTTAAACACGTATGTGAAAGAATCCATTTTTGTTTGACGCGCTTTCATCTCATCACTTTCTGGGGAGAGCCTTTGTATGCGGCTCTTTGCGCTAAGTACATTATGTAAATGTTATACCGGAGGCAGGACTGGTTTGTCCTCGTACATTTCAGATAACCACACCCATATTGTTTTACACAGACTAAAAATATGATGCGCGTTTTTAACTAGAACGTTAATAGTGTGCCGACGTTATCCTTATGAATATTTTAGACTGTGTCCGTAAATTATTTTTGTGTTAGGTAAGTACGTACAATTGTGTGGACTTGTTAAAGTGAAATACAGATTTGTTGAGAAGTCATAGGTTATTCTTTACAAAAATATCTTGTTATACTGTTAAGGTTTTATAACTCGCCCTTTGTAATTTTAAATTTTAGCGTCTAGAAAACCTAGAAACAGATAAAATTATACAAGGCTCACAATAAAAACCGTAAAAATTGATATTAATTTTTTTACAAACAGTATTGATACTCATTTTACAAAGTTTCCAAAACATTTTTGGAGTGACCGCTTCTTACCTTAATGCCTCATTACCAGAATCAATCAAGAAGCAATCAAAGATTTCTTTGTGGATCTAGTTGATAGAAGGGCTACTCCCAAGTGCTCCAGAAAGCAGGGTAAACCGATGGTCCCAATTGTCATCATCTATGACAATCCGTATACCAGGTAAACAACAACAATATGAAACGCTGCTGCCAAAGCAGCGTTTCATATGTTTGCGCATAATACTGCGGTTACCAACCTGCCAGCTAAGCGTGGCGAGACATATAAAGCGCAGGCCGCACTGCCAGCAGGTGGGCGAGCGAGCTAGGCGGGCGGGCGACGCGAGAGAAGGAAACTATACAAACTATGCGGAATATGAACGAGTAGCTTCGCTGGAATCGCTGGATATTTCGATAGCTTCGATCGCATCGCTGACTTAGTTTAGTCGGTAGCTTGCGGTGTGAACCGAAGTATGTAAAAGACGTGAAACGATGTTCGCCCGCCTAGCTCGTTCACCCGCCCGCTGGCGATGTAGCCTGCGCTTAATTCAATTCATTCATTTATTTCAGGTAACAAAGACCCATATTACATACATAATACTATACAATATAAAATACTATACATAAACAATAAAATATAACAAAAACTAAAATTATACACGATTACTGCTTGTTCAGCAGTATCGGCGCCGTGCATTGCACATAATCCGGTATCCGGCCACGAAATCGGTGGAATATAACTCCCTTAGGCCAGAATTCTGGTGAAGTTAATTTTGAAAGGTGCTCAGCTGGCACTCTCACCACAAAGGAGTTAAAACTCACGTTGTGACGTGATTCCAACTTTACAACTCTCAAAGTCCACTTCATCTTGATCTGTATGTACTCTACAATCTCCTCGGCCTTTGTAGAGTAATGCAGTCGGGACACGTAGAGCGGCGTCACGGGTGCAGCAGGACGCAGCAGGTGGTTCGGTCCGGTCAGTGCAGTGGCGCACTTGTTTTGGGTTGGCTTCTTTTTCTTTCTCTGCACCATCACGAAACCATCCCTGTCAACATTCTTCTTCGGCTGTAGCCTACTATCCTTAATGGTAGATATGCAGGGGTTGACGTACCTACGTTTGACCTCACAGCGGTCAGTGCAGACGTGCGGGTGACGACGGCGGCGCTGGCGACCGGAGCTTTGTCAGCAATATCGGCAGTTTGTGACGCACTCGTATTAGCTCAAGACTCAAAACTGCCAATTGACACATTCTGCGCTCCACTACGAGTGTTGACCTTTGAGAGCTCAGGCGACCTAATTACTGATCCAACGTTGCGAAGTGATGAAATTTCTGCACGCAGCTCAGCGATGATGTCATCTGAGGCCTCCATTCTGGACTGCATCTTGGTCGTCTCAGTTTTCAATGATGTGATGTCCTTGAGCAGTCTCGTCACATCGACGTAGTCAAACGTGACGGGGGGCAATTTACTCAGCTCCCTCGCCACGAAATCGGGCACGTCATCTGGGTCGGTCTTCTTCAAGACATCAATCATGTCTTGGAGACTCTTCTCAGTGCCATCTCTACAGCGGGACGGCATCTGGTCCAGTTTTCCGAGGGACTGGAACAGTAGCAGCTTGGCACTGCTTACATCTTCCTCCTTGAAATTTGTTCGGCATATCTGTAGTATGCTCACTTCGTCCATGTAATCAATAGCATGGGCAAGAAACGCCAACAACTCGTTAACTATAAGTTTTTTCTAACTCATAGTAGATATCCGTGCAGCGGCTAAAGCCGCGCAAAACACGAATAATAATTCAATCCGTGTACAGTGCAGGCACGTCCGTACTCGTTAATGGATTAACTGTTGAATTTCTGCTGGACAACCTCCTAGGCGTAGCAGTATAAGTCTCATCCTAAGTTCCGGAAATCGTGGGTAAGATTTCCGCGCCACTAGATAGAAATGTGTAAAATCAATTATTTGTTTTCGAGTCTGTTCGGTGTGGGGGGACTAATCACCTCGAATAGTCGCTTCCCACTGTCAGTCTGTTCCTATGTACGCTTAGATCTTAATAACTAGGCAACGGATAATAGTGCGTTTTTTTAATAGATACAGTTATTCAAGAGGAAGGTTTATGATTATGTATAATAATACATCAGCATAGCACCCGTGCAAAGCCGGGGCAAGTCGCTAGTTATTTATAAATACTTTGCATAATACTGCGGTCATCAACCCGCCTACACACCTGGTGATTATGCAATCTCCCTACATTGAAAGCATAGTCAAGTGAGGAAGATTATAAGGGTTTTCCTATTAATAATTTAGAACTATTAATATATCGCTAATACAGAAATAATGCTGAAATGATTAGTTTTATTAAAAGTTTAACATGCAAAATTTAATTACCATTATTAATTTACTCGTCAAACTCTTTAAAATTAAATGAAACTGAATATCATTAACTAATTTAAAATAGCAATATATTTTGGTTTAAAATAAGCAAATGTTTTTAATTTTTTAACAAAGTGGGGTGTTTACTAAATAGGTTTCGATAAAATATGGTCATTTTTCGTTGTCTATTTTGACAGCGTTGAAAATAATTTAATTAATTATTGTGGAAACTTTTTTTAAATGAAATTAGAAAATTTGTTATTGTTAATTGTATAATAGAGTCGACGAGATTTTATGAATATATTTAAAATATGAAATATGAGAAAATGTATTTTAAAAATTGTCAACGGTCGGGTAGAAACAGTTTCTATGGATCCCAAATGTACTTAAAGCTCATAATATCTGTATTATTTTGTTGTTAAGGATTTAAAAATGGACAGTTATTTACATCGTATAGTGGAAGACAGTTACTGCAAACAAAAAAAAACACTTCTAGCAGGATGAAAAGGGTTAATATGGAGAAATAGAAAAATACGCAGACGACATCGCGCGAAACAGCTAGTTAATAGTAAAAACAACAACAACATGACGTAAAACTATAAACTGAAGTACATCAAAGGCATCGCATGGGTTCACGCGGTTTCTTTTGACTTTTGAACAATCACCCGATTTAAACTGCCATTGGGGAAAATAAATACATTTCAGGTGCCTATAGCATTTTTGTACTTTTGAGAGTTTATTTATTTTCGAACGCAATATTTGGATAGACTGCACATATCGACAATGTGTTTTACAATGTGCTTTAAATATTGTTTCACTTGAAAAATTCAATAATGTAATTATTACCAAATTATATTCGTATGCGTCGTCATCATCATCAGCCTTGAGGAGATTAGGCTAACATATACGTACACAACTACGACGGTAACTAAAGGTTATTTACCTTTAGTTTCCGTCGTGGTTTTTTTTTTGTTACAATAGTACCGTCGGAGGACCTTATAGGCCGCTATTATAATATTAGATTTGACGAAAATAATATGTGCATAATTTTCATAAAATAGAACAAGAAATTAAAAATAATGTTGATCATTAAAATTTGTAATTATAAGTACTTAACTTTACATCTTTGGCTGTTTTTTCATCAAAATAAAGACACTTTTTATGAACCACAAAACACTTAAAGGAAAATACTTTTCTTACTTACTTGCAAAATAATAAAAAAGCATTTGGAATGTTTCAAATACCAAAAAGCCAAGAACGAAATAAAATCACAAAGAGTTAATTTCGTTCTTGGCTTTAAAAAAAAATAGTTTTTTTACAATATTTTTTCTTGTTTTTACTTCGTTGGTTTGATCTTGATGGCATATCAGAATTGATTTCTGATTTACCTCTTGACATCTCTAGTTCATCCAATTAGCAATGAGCTTTCTGAATAAAAATCCGATAGGTAGAAAGTAGCGTAACCAAAAAAAAAAATGTAAGTACCGACGTAGGGCATGTGAGACCACGTCCGAATTTCAAATTGAAATAACGGCGTCGGCGCAACTAATATAACTCGCATCTACTTAAGAAGAATCTCTCCTGCGTGAGGCAGAGGTAAAACTAACAAAGTGTCTGCCCGCCGCAGTCTCACAGGCCCCACGTTGATAGTTAAAGGTTAATATACTACTGTTCTAGTTAATCCTCCATTCGATTGCTGACGCTGAACTGATGACCTTTGTAGCATATTTTATTCTTCAAGTAAACTTCGGATTTCACACGAAAACTTAAAAACTTATACACAGGTCAAACCTGCAGGACGATGTGCATGTAGATAGTTTTTTTCAATTTTATCACAACCATTTTTTTTAAATATTTTGTATGGAGAAAATATAACTGTTACCCTTTCAAGTATATTTATAGCTTCTAAAATTAAAAACATTTTTTGTCAATAGGTAATTGCTTTCACAGTATAAACTTCTTCCCCGTCAGCTAATAAAATTCTGATGCTTATGAAAATATAAATAGAGTTTAACATTCTCATTAACATTACGAAGGCAACTCGGTTATTATGCTACTCTGGTTCGTTCGGACAAGCTTATGTTTCGTTTTCTAGTGCACTTTGTTTTACTCTGACAGCAAATCTTGAATGAATTTTCCGTTTCTTGTAGCAGTATTGTTTCATAAAGCAGACGAATTTACATACTGCAAAACTCCATTGTTTGCCATCTCAAAGAAACCTCAGTTCGAATTGGGGTTAATTTTTCTGCTTGGAAAATTTGTTTGTAATTATTATTGTTTTGACTTTGTTCGAATGTTCTATTCAGTATGGTTTACTTCTCATATAACAGCAGAAACCCTCAGCCATCGGAGCCGACACTACTTATATAGATAGATATAGAGTATAGATAGCGATGTGGCTAACGTTAGTTATAACGCTCGGCATGTTGGACCGATGACTTGTAGAGGTTGCTCAATAGGCTAGACGCACAAATTAAGGGAGGTTGGAATTCTCAATTTGCATCATTTAGTTACTTAAAAATATATGAATTAGGCAGCAGTGAATAATAATAACAATTACGTCTAGTCTGCTAGTAAACACGATCGACCCGATTCCCGTCATTTTTGCCATAGAAGCAGTCCACTTGAGCCTCAGCATACATGGTGGAGGCATTAGAAGGCGTAGAAGTGGAAGCAGCAACAGCCTTAACGCGTTATTATGCTTTTTTATGCTCAAAGGGACTTGTTGGATGATTGCTTATTACAAGTCCATAGACTATAATATGAAAACGATATACAGTGCGCTCAAAGTAAAGTAATGTCCACATCTAATGAACATTTATAGACTTTATAAAAAAAAGGTTGGAGCATAGGTATTTGTTTAGCATCACTTTTGAATTTTTGATACAATCAAATTTAAAATATAGCTTGTTCATTTAATATGTGACTCGAGCCATACAAACAAAAGAAAGAGAGATATAAAAGAAAATTATGAATTTCAGAATCATTATGAGGAATAATTTCACATTTAAATCCTATAATTACGAAATTCATATCCCTATTTATATAGGTAATTATGAAATTAACTAGATAGCGAAGTAATTTTGTAGAAGTACCGTGAACACACGCTATTGTGGAGCGTCAGGAATTCTTACAAATAACAACTTCAGAGTAATTAGAGACGCTCATGTTAATTATAATTATGAAGATAGCTTAGACTTCATTATAATATTCACCCTAATAGGGTTCATGTTTAATTACAACTTCCATATATGAAAGACCTTAGCAACACGTGATAGTAAATAAGTTACTCAAGTGCTATTGTGTAATGATCTGCTCCAATTGGCTTTAACGTGATGTTTTCAAGCATATATGTATAACCTCATTACTTAAACTTAATTTCAGCTGGAAGACGTCCACTGTTGAGCGTATATCCTTGTGTTTTCGAAATGTTTTTAGCTTCCAACGGCTTGCTGAGTTTGTGATCAGCTGGTCATCAATTATTTATTTTAATATTTGTTCTGAGTCTGGAGGTGCTTTGTGTTCGTCGATTGTTAAGTCACCCACAAGACAAGATTTAATTTCCTACCTGGTCTTTTAAACTACAAAAAAATTACGAATACCAGAGGTTGAATATATAAAATTATGTTTCATTTGGCAAAGTCAAATATTAGTAATACAATTATATTTGTGATGGAAACCATATTGTGTCCTAGGTACCCCTGAAGCACGGGGGCTAGACGAAGAATCATCCAGTCACCTTGTCGATGCCTAAAGACTCTGAATTGGTTGACATGGATTGCACCAGTCGTGATTACGTATAGACTGATCAACAACTAAAACTTACATAATATATAATTCTACTGTACGCGTGTATGTCACTGAACTCCTCCTAAAGGGCTGGACTGATTTCAATGATTTTTTTTTGTATGCGTTTGGGTGGTTTAGATTCACAATCATATCGATACTGATATAATAAATGGGGAACTTTATGTGTGTGTCTTAGTCCGTCTTTCATGCAAAAACTACTGAATGGATTTGGCTGAAACTTTGCACGAGGATAGTTAATAAGCTTGATTAAGATAGACGCTACAAAAAAATCACGCTCCGACCCACTGGAGCAGAGTAACGCGGGTAAAGCCGCGGGGCGCAGCTTGTATAATATTTATATATATATCATGCAGGACAACGTCTGTCGGGTCCACTAGTGTTATTATATTATTTTTATTATGATCGTTATTTCGAAACATCCAATTTATAAAATAGGTTTCAAAGTAATTGCTCGCAGAGTTTTTTGCACTTTGTTAAACCCCTGTGCTTAGCTAAAATGCTTGTTTTAAGGGTAGGTTCATGTCAGAAATGCTATGCAATTCCGATGCCCTAGCCATATGGCCGCTTTTGAATAAGAATGTATAGTTGTGAATAATATCAAAATTACAGGTGATTATATTATATTTCCGGAAGCCCCTCTAACAACCATCTTACCAAGAACCTACCTTAACCTACTTAAATGACTAAAACACGTTGAATCATGTGAATTCCTGTTAATTATGAGGGTGTCGCGTCGCATCGATTTGTTCAGAAGTCGGTCAAGTATTAACGTGAATTGCTACTAAATGTGATTGGCTGAGTAATTAAGTTGCAGCGATCCGGCTTGGGGTTCGGTAAATTTGTAATGAATGAAAATGCCGTGGGTTACTCAGTATTGTATGGAAAACAAACTGTTACGCGATGCATTTGCGTGTATGTGTGTGTGTGTGTCTGGAAGTTATCGTCAGCGCCACCTAGTATCAGTAACTTGGAAAACTGCAAATTTCACCAAGCAAATCTTTCCAATCTAACTCACCCTTTTTCTTTTTTTTACAAGATTACTAGCAGAGTTTTGCTGTCTACTAATATTCCTGTTAACCCCTCGTGCTGAACTAAAATGCTTGTGTTACGAGTGGATCACGTCGGTAGTGCAATAGGTGGGGATGGAGTCGGCGACCACAAGACCACAAGTCCGATGCCCGTAGCCATTGGGCTACGGCCGCTTCTCACGTCGGTATTGCAATTGGTGGCTTTGTCCGCAAATTTATTCGAATAGATTTTAATTTCTCCATACATAAAGAAATATGTAGTCATTGCAGTCATCAACGCGCCAGCCAAGTGTGATGTCTCCTGAAAAAACTTCCCCCGGGACGAGGAATTATTATTAAGTAATGGTTTATTACATACATTTTATTGCAAATATTAACAATTAATGTATTGCTTAATAACTTTAAGTGTAGCATCAAATTGCTAACCAATATTATACATTATGCCGCATATTTTGACGTAAATTATTACAATTATTGTCAAATATTTTCGTATAATGTTTAAGTAACACATAGCTTAAGTACTAACTAGTCATTATTAAATAGAATAGAATATAATACTTTTTATTGTACATAAGCAAACCGGTCAAAGAAAACATAACAGATTTAGCACAATGGGCAGTCTTATCGCATAAAGCAATATCTTCCAGACAGCCTTTGGTTGGATAACGGAACTCATTAAGTAAATGACGTAGGTAGATAGTGTGTGATTCAAAAATGAGGTTAAAATGAAATAAACAAATGTACATGTGATCCTTAATATGTTAAATTTATACTATTTACTAAACTAATTACTATGGAGCGAACAATTACCCGCCGAATAGTTTACGGCTTAGACCAACCTGTATCTTCCTATGAGTAAGAGGCAACTAAGAGGCATACGTCTGATGGATGGGCAGTAGCATTTATCAGCTCAAAGTTATCCCCTCTTACTGCGATCACCAATCCGCCTGCCAAGCTTGGTTAGTACTAGGGATGGTGCGTATATACTGGTACATGTATAAAAACCCAGTATGAGTTTACCAGTACGCAGACCGGGTATGTACAGCAGAGACCCGGTTCGTACCCGATAGGTATAATGTCGAGCTACAAGCCGATCTAAATCGTATGACGGTACGGCCGCATCGGGTATGATGTCATACCCAGTGCGGCGGGTGCGGCGGCGCAGTAGTTCATTTATAGAGTCCGTTCAACGAAAAAAGTCCCGCGGAAATACATGGAGTCATTTGTGGGCTAGGAGTATATTATTAAAATGCATATTATTTTATGAAATAAAGTTGTGCCATAACATTTATTTATTAAAAAAAAATCTTAGTTGACAGTCCTAAGCCTGGTAAAGTAGGAAGGAAAGATTTCATTTCATACTAAATAAATACGAAACATAAATCAAAATAAAAAAAAAAATAATTAAAACCGATACCTAATCACATGATTGTGCTCATGATAACAAACAACTTTTACTATGGCACCAAACTTGAAATCGCGAAAAAAAAATCAGCTGCTCCCTATCATGTTGACGAGTTATGTGAACATGAATGTATATATTCGTGATTTCAGGGTTGGTGCCATAGTAAAAGTTGTTTGTTATCATGAGCACAATCATGTGTTTAGGTATCGGTCACTAATTACCAGTCACCCTATATAGGTTCATATAAATTCTGTAAAACCCTGTATTTTCTCCACAGCAAACAGACCCTCTTCGTTTATTTGTATAGATAAGTATCAGAATGAAAGTGAGAACATGAAATCCGTCGCGTGTTTACTACTTGTACGTGTGAACTAAATTAGTGAAGACTTGTAGACGAAACCAATGACTTTGCTTTATTAACATTAAGAAACTATTATTTTTACCTTTTTTTATATTACTGATACTGCTAGCCTGCATCATCCCACTGCTGGGCAAAGGCCTCTTCCCATGACTTCCAGCTCTCTCGATCCAGGGCTAAACTAGGCCACTGGTCGTTTGTTTTGTCCAGCTCGTCCCGCCATCTTCTACGGGGTCTGCCGCGACGCCTTCTTACTGTGTCAGGGCTCCACGTGGTGGTTATTTTGGCCCACAGCTTATTAGGCATACGGCAGACGTGGCCGGCCCATTCCCACTTCAGCTTAGCGGCTTTTTGAGCAACGTCAGTAATCTGTGTTTTGGAGCGCAGTGTGGTGTTGCGAATATGATCTGTCAATTTGACGCCTAGAATACTACGCTCCATTGCACGTTGGCAAACCCTGAGTTTGGACTTTTGAATGTTTGTCAAAGACCAAGTCTGGAATCCATAGGTCAGAATGGGAAGGATGCACATGTCCATAATCTTTTTTTTGAGTGACAGAGGCAGATTTCCTTTCATGAGTTCTTTCATGGACCAGTAGCTCTTCCAGGCATTTTCGGTTCGTCTTAAGACTTCCTTATCTTGTCTGGACTGGAAAGAGACTAACTGGCCCAAGTAGATGTATTCATGGACATATTGCAATTCCTCACCATTGACTCCGATCCTATATTTAGTGGTATTTGACATCAGCTTGGTCTTAGACATGTTCATCGCCAGTCCAACCTCAAGGCTTGCATCACTAAGCTGGTTTAACATAAGCTCCAGTTCTGCCGCTGTGGAGGAAAATACGACAATGTCGTCAGCAAAGCGAAGGTTTGTTAACCGCACCCCGCCAACTTCAATGCCGCATCTCTCCCAATTTGCCGATAACTCTTTAAACACTTCTTCAAGAGCACTGTTAAAAAGTTTGGGTGAGAGCGGGTCTCCTTGTTTCACGCCTTTTTCGATACAGAACGATGGTCCGGCTGTTTGTAATTTAATTGAAGCAGTGCTGTGTAAGTATATGTTACGAAGTAGGTTGATATAGGTGGGATCAATTTGTTGGTTGTTCAGAGCGTCGAATATAGCATCGTGTGTCAGACTATCGAAAGCTTTCGAGTAATCGATGAAGGCAAGATAAATTGGTATATTGAACTCTTGACATTTTTCGATTATTTGGTTTATTGCATGTAGATGGTCGGTAGTGGAGAGGCCTGGTCGGAAGCCAGCTTGTTGTGGAGGTTGGTGTTTGTCTAGTTGAGGCGAGATACGATTATCTATGACTTTAATGAAGGCCTTATGGAGATGGGATGTAAGGCTAATCGGTCGATAGTTGTTAAGGTCTGATTTATCTCCCTTTTTATGTAAAAGTATTATATTAGAGTGGCAAAAGCTATCAGGGAATATACCGGTTTGTAAAATGGAAAAAAAGATTTGTAATTATAGGGAGAAGAGTAGATTCGCCTATTTTCAAAATTTCGGTACTAATACCATCCTTGCCTGGCACCCTGTTGTACTTCATTCTACTCAGTGCGGTATGTACTTCAAAACCAGTGATAGGGGGGATGGTATCTGGGCAAAAATAGTTGATTCTAGGTGCTGGGGCCTGGCAGTTTGAGTACAGTAATTTGTAGTAGTTTGTGCAGATTTGTAAAACTTTATCCCTACTGCGATGTTTTTGGCCATTGTTGTCTTTAAGGCAGTTTATCCACTGTTTACCTTTTGTGGTGCCTTGTATAGCAATTTTTAATGAACTGTTAGTTTCTAAAGCAATTTGGATTAGTTTGGTGTTTAAAGATCTAATATCTTTTCTAATGTTGCGTTTGACTTCCCTGTTTTTGTTTTTATAGTGGGGGCATGTCTTATCTGCACTTAGAACCTGTCTTTCATCAATAAGAAGTATGGTATTTGTAGTTAATTTTTTGACTTTGTTCGGTAGTCTTTTGATTTTTCTGCTAGCTGTTTTAATACTATTGACAATATTATTAAATTGTTCCTGTACATCATTGGTTTTTAAATCTAGTATACTAAAACTGTTTTTTAATTCTAAATTAAATTGTTCTTTATTGACTTTGAGTGACTCTTTGTTTAGTCTTTTTATTTTATCTGTAAATATTCGTTTTCTGTACAACTTTAAATCGAAAAATAGTGTAGCACGTACGGGTCTATGGTCAGAGTTGTATTTGAATTGATTGAGAACTTGAATGTTTTTGACAATTTGGCGATGTGATGTTAGTATGAAATCAATTTCATTCCTAGTATTTCCGTTTGGCGAGACCCATGTCCATCGCCGTTGCGGTTTTTTGGGGAAGAAAGAGTTACTTATATAGAGGTTTTGGCCAAAGGAGAAATGTATTAGTCGTGTACCACGCTCGTTTCGGTTACCGATGCCATAAGGCCCTAAGTTGCTGAAATTATCAAGGGGTTGCTTTTCACCTACTTTCGCATTAAAATCTCCCATAATAATGTTCCACGTACCGCGATGGTCGTCGCAAGCTTTGTTCAAGAGATCATAAAAGTCTTCTACTTCTGCGTCTTGGTGTGCTGATGTTGGTGCATAACCTTGGATGATTGTTAAGGTTTCAGTATCGGAAACTTTAAATTTTAGCAGGGCTATTCTGTCAGAGTATGCTATGAATTCTATAATATTCTCTTTCCATTTTTTTGCGACTATGAAACCGACTCAGTATAAATCTGCAGTTTGTCCGAAGTGGTAAAAGATATTGTTGTCGCGTTCAATCGTATCTTCACCCTCTCTCCGCACTTCTGCTAAGCCAATTATGTCCCATTTGACGTCATGAATGGCGTTTTCAAATTCCGTTAGGTGTTCTTCTGTCCTTAAAGTGCGTGCGTTATAGGTCATAATGTTTAAATAATCGTCTTTGTCCTTTTTCTTAGCCTTGGTCGTTTGACGGTATATCGATCCCACCCGGGGATTTTTAGCACCCCTTGCTCCGTGGCGTGCCTGGCTACCGTCGTCGTCAGGCGTACCACTGGAGCTGCCGGGCACTTGGGGCCTGTTTTTATTTGTATTCGTCATGAGGAGGAAAATAGACAGTTAATCCACCACGCTTGTCTAATGCGGGTTGGTGGATGCACAGTAAGCCTTCTAGCTCAGCCTTTCAGTTGCCGCCGTTGACGATTGCTAATGCAATCGTTCTTCCGCCGCCAACCAAACCGATAACCTGCACTGTTATCGGTTTTTCTGCTATCTGGACCGTTTAGAGCTTCTGCTCAGATGCTCCAGATGCAGCGCCACAGTTTTATGCCATGTCGGGGGCTTTTTTATATTGTGAGATTTAAACCTTTATTGAATGTTAACTCTGCATTTCATAACATAAGCAAAACATCATATTAATGTATTGGCGAATAGCTGAGGTTCGACTTATTTTTAAATAAACTGTATGCTTAAAATTACTTTTCTTTTTCTAATTATTTTCTCTTTTGTTCGTCACTTTTTTTTCAGTTGTTATTACAATTCCTGTTGCCCGGTCCACAGGCTGCTTACTTAAACCATTTATCTAGGCTGGAGCTATGCTCACCATTATGCCCAGTGAACTATCAAAAGCTTCGGCGATAACTGGACATGAGCGTCCGAAAAAAAAACCTGCCAGGTCACAATGCTTGTTATCATAAAAATGATCCACTCATTCATAACGTATTTTCATAAGTACATACAGTGGACTGTTTTAAAACATTGTGTTATGTAGTGGTGGACCACTACATAACACAATGTTTAAACGTTCGCATTTACATAATTTATAGTTCGCTTGATCTCAGTACAATTTTATGACGAATAAATACATGTTTATTTATTCGCCACTTCAACGTGGTAGGTTACACTTTAAAAATAAACTCACATTGCAAACAAACAAAAATAGATACAATTTAAAAAACACAAATGAAGGAAAGAGTATTTTCATAATTATACCTTCGTATTCCAGTGTTTTCAACGGAATTAATGGCAGCAGGTGTTCATGTCACGTTATTACTTCGGAATTTAATATCAGTTCATTCTTACTCGGAATAAGTTAGTGATTATTTTTGCATCGAATATTAATTAAAATAAATTCTGTGTAAAATATTCGACATGTGAAGCTTATCTACTCTGTCTAATTTACGTACAATAACCAATATTTCGGAAATAAGTTTAACAAGATAACTTTTTTTATGTAGCAGCTAATTATATGATATGCATCTCATATTCAAATGTCATATTAATATAAGATGCATACATAGTATTGCCTCTTTTCTTATAGAGGCGGGCAAGGGTATCCTGGGATATGACACAGTTTTGTTAAAGTGAATAGGATTTTGATATACTCTTGAATTATTTGTAAGTAAATAAATCAGCTATAGAAAAAACTAAGATTATATATCTTATATAACTTAACTAAAATTGTGTGGAAACACATGCCACCATGTCACCATGTCACCATGCCACCATGACCACCGTCATGGTATGGGCATGTGTTACGGAGAAATGAGGAAAATATCATGAGGAAAGTTTTGAGTATGAATGTCGATGGCTATAAGAGAAGGGTAAGACCAAAGAAACGATGGATGGACTGTGTAAAAGATGATATGGTTAGAAAGGGGGTGAATGTCGTGATGGCGGCTAATAGAGGAGTATGGAAGAAAAAGACATGTTGCGCCGACCCCAAATAAATTGAGATAAGGGCAGGAGAATGACGATATAGCTTAACTAAAAATAGAAATAGAAAAATTAGGAATTACGAACAGCTAGAATAAAATAATTAGGATTTCCTAGCAGTAGGTTTACTACATTGTTTCATAACAATTACGAATTAACCAGCAGAGATGGTAAGACACAAAGCTTGAAAAACTGGCGGCCAATGAGGCAGAAAGATTCTCTAGTCGAGATCACACACTCTCGTTCACTGCTCGATAGATCGACGACTTCATTAAGGTCGCAGGGAGTCAGTGGATGAAGACCGCTAGTAATGGTACCCGTTGGAAATCGTTGGGGGAGGCCTGTGCTTAGCAGTAACAACAGGCAAAGATTCTTGAGTGGCAGCCAGGAAGGTAAGAGTCGCTGGGAGCCTCATAATACATATTTTTGAATTAGCTGTAATGTAGACAATGTACATAGACAGAATGAATGAAAGAAGACTAACTAGTCACATTTATAAGGTGAATGTGAACGGATGTTTTGGAAGAGTGAGACCGATGCGGACGTCCCATGTTCAAATCTAGGATGTTCTTAAAAAAGGCCAGGTTAAAAGAACCGAAGGACATGCATGAGGAGATAAATGAATGCAGAAGAGGCTAAAGTGGTATGTCAAGATCGTGGCAAGTGGAAGGAAGCGGTGTCTGCCTACCTCTATGGGAAAGAGGCGTGAATTTATGTATGTATGTAGAACTCTGAGTTGCTGCCTCTGCACTCAATAGACGAAACAATTTATACAAACAAGAAGAGCATAAGGTTACTAAATATTTATTGTAGGTATCTTATCATGAGGTTCTTTTTGAATTGAAGAAAACTTGAAAGTACTACGACATAATAATATCTAATATATACTAAAATATAAAGCGAAGAGAAAATATGAAGAGTTTGTTTGCTTGAACTAGAAAATATATTTCAGTGTGATTTAGCATATTTATGCTATAGGCTATTTTATCTTATAAAATAAAAATTAATTTATAACCCAATTAATCATATTTGATATAAGATGAAAAACATTTCGTTCAACTAGAAAGATCGTCGCTGTCAAAAGAGTTTCAAGTTACTGAAAAGAAATGTCAGGCAAGTTTCTAAGCGCCGCTCTCACCAAAACTATTTTGACAAATGAGAACACTATCGATTAGATATTTTTCGATAGTTAGACTGTATGTTTTTATATGAAGGTGAAATTATTTGAAACTTTTCATTTTGTTATTTTTTTCTAATGAATGAAAAAAAAATGTTTATTGGAGGAAATTTTGCACGTTTTCATAGTAAAAAGGATTTACGTGAAAGGCGACTAAAATTTAAAGAGAATCAATAGGTCGAAGGTGAACGGAATTTTTGGAAGGTCCAAGGCGTGTGTTACACTTTTAATACGTGGACGTTCTTAAGACACCTGGCCTAGGTTAGAAGTAACTGAAGGTAATGCATGATATTAATTAATGTGGAGGAGGTGAAAATGGTATATCTTAGAAAGAGGGAAGAAAAGATCGTAGCAAATGGAGTGAAGTGGTATCTGCCTATCCCTATGGGAAAACGGCGTGAATGTATGTTTTTAAGTGTGGCCATAGGCCACCTACACTTTTTCAATAATACGAGCAACTTCAACCTTTTTTTTTTTTTGTTGGTATATATAGTTTATAATATCTTAGCAGTGAATTATAGGTAAACCTAACATTAACTTTTCCTAATCAATGTCCCCTAAAATCATATACCATGACATTTGCGACCAATTTATCTGCACATTACTCCGATATGATAGATCCGCGCCAGTTCCGTTGGCGCCCCGCTCGGTCCCGCTCCGCTCCGCTAGTGGTACAAGCTGTTAATTTCCGCTAGTTTGTATCGAGTGAGCGAGGCGGGGGCGCTATTATTACGCCTTCCCACTATTTGTGACCTGTTACGTAACGTTTATTGGGAAGTGGGTATATTGGTGAGATGTGCGGAATTTAATATAGGTACAAATAGCTATTAACCGCGGCTTCGCTTGCATTAAATTCAGTGTCCATAACATATTATGTTCCTTCTCATACCTTCAAGAAAATGAGTACTAAGTTTCATGATGATCGGTTAAGTAGTTTTCACGTAAAAGCGCAACATAATATATATTTTTTATTAGCAAATTTTTAATATTAGGCGAGATAGGGATGTAGGTAGAAAGTTATATTTTAAATGCGAAAATGCGAAAAATTTGATTCGTACTTGATCATACCTATGGTATGCTGAACATTTTTTTTTTGAATTTGTATAAAGAGTGGCTAGATCTTGTAAAAGTAAATAGTCTTTCATCTTTTACTGCAACGCTGCCCTCGGTAACTTAACCAAGCGAACAAAGTCACTTGCAAATGCTATATTATAATTTAGCTATTCCCCGCGACTTCGTCCTCGTAAATTCAGATAATTATAAACAAACGTCTCATTTAGAAAGACGCTAGGAGTCGCGCCAAAAGTTGAACGGCAAGCCCCGCATCTGAATTTTTTAATGAAAATAAAATTGCGTCTCAGTAAACATACAACGCAATCTATTTGAATTTAAAACGGGTAGCAACGCTCAACGCCACGCGCGATTCACCGGGCGACAGCTTGTGTCTCCATTAATTAAGCCTGCCGTGGCGGAAGTTTTTTTTTTTTGTAAGACTGCAATGTTTTACAGAGTATAATACGCCCTCCAAGTTACAGGTCTTTAAAATCATCGGTTAAGGTAGTGCGCTGATCCATCAGTCAGTCAGTCATTACAAACGTTTTTAAGAGATACATATAAAAATGTTTATTATTATAATACTCATTTACAGCAATGAAAAAAATACATATACTTATATACAATTAATAGTAGCTAATTTAAAATAAATCTTATTTATAAAATACTAATATCCAAATCTATTCTACTAGGCAAGGTTCCCAGAATGCTGGCAGCATTACCCCATTGAATGGTAATGATTACCTGCTGTGCAAAGTAAATACCAGCACTCCGGGACCATGCTGCTCGAATTATTATTATGAATTTACACGAAATAAATTAAATCATTTTTAAAATATAATAAAACAAGGTTTTAAAATGGAATGATTAGAATTTATACTTTGATTCACTTACGTGTAGTATTACGACAATATCGATGGCTTTTAAGTGGAGGTCATGCGTCGTAAAATGCAGCGTGCAGCGATCTCCAGCTAGGTGGACTGATGGCCTGGTAAAAGTCGCAAAAAGTCAATAGATACTGGTAACTTAAGACATGCTGCAGCAAAATTCGAAGAGCGTATGTTCCAGAAGTAAACGTATAAATATATGATGTAAATTCTTCAGTATTCAGGGTGTCCCAAAAGATTAGGTTTTTAAAAAAATGCCATTTTTTTTTAAATACCCAGAGCGGTTTTTTTTTTATTTTTCTAGTGACCATTGTGTCCACCCCTGTCACCCCCTTTCCCAGCTACTTAACCTTTTGGGACACCCTGTATATTACATGATCAAATAAACATCCACTTTGTTTGATATTCTTTCTAGTTAGTTACCCAGTATACCGGCAATATAGCATAAATATGATCACGCTAAGACCAACAGGTGCGGAGTACCAGTGAAGGATGTTGCAATATCGGGGTTAGCCCTAAGTACACACGGATAGAGTTTCGGGCATTATAACTTCTAGCACGGTATAAGATATGTTCTATATTCAGATTTGTAAATACATACATCATCATCATCAGCCCGTATAACGTCCACTGCTGAACATGGGCCTCGTCCCGGGGGAGGGTATTTACCATAGTCACCACGCTTCGCAGGCGGGATGGTGACCGCAGTATTATGTTGTACCACACAAGGAAACGCTGCTGCCCGTTCCTTGACATACGATTATTATAGATGATGTCATAACAATCGAGACCAACGGCTTAACGTGCTTTCCGAGGCACGGCAGGTAGTTCCTCAACCAACCAGACCTGGAAACAAATCTTAGAATTGACACAAAGATTTCCTGTCCAGCGTGGGAATTGAACCCGACGAACGACCTCCGAGATTAAATGCGAGCCAATTACCGCCACGCTACCGAGGTTGTCTAATACGTACATATAATTATATATTCACGCGTCTTGGTCTATGCTTGTATGGGACAAGCAGAGACCACTTCCTTCACTCCTCTGGCCATACCACTTTCGCCACTTCTACATTTAATGATCTCCTCATGTTTGTCCTTCGGTTTATGGTACTTTTAACCTGGCCTTTCTTAAGAACTTTCTCGACTTGAATGTGGAACGTCCGCTCTGGTGGAACATTCGCCGCATATTTTATCCTGCTAATATAAAAAATGCGAAAGTTTGTATGCATAGATGTATGTTTGTTTGTAACTCTTTCACGCAAAAACTACTGAATGGATTTGGCTGAACTTTTGCACGCGGATAGTTTATAAGCTGGATTACCATATAGGCTACAAAATATCACGCTCTGACCCACTGGAGCAGAGTGACGCAGGTAAAACCACAGGCGCAGCTAGTTAGTAAATAAACTGTTTAAAAGAATATGACATTCTTCTTCTATTTACTTAGTACGTCTCGCGCACAGTTTCACCCGCTCAGCTTCCATTCCCATGAGAACTTTACAATTGAATATAGCCTATGTCATCTTGGGATAGTGTAGCTTTCCAACGGTGAAAGAATTTTGCAAATCGGTCAATTAGTTTCGAAGCCTATTCAATACAAACAAAAAATCCAATCTTTCCGCTTTATAATATTAGTATAGATTGACGAGACATTAGAACTTGACGAAACTAAATCTCAAAAGTTCTTGAGTATAATAATTATAAAAAAAATCATTAATTTTGTTTTTAATTAGTATCATCAACAGCCCGTTTACGTCCACTGCTAAACATGGGCCTCCTCTTAACAGACCTTGGCAAGCCAGGATCGTTGAGGGATATTGCCATAATCACCACGCTTGGCAGACGGATTGGTGATCGCAGTAAGATGTAAACCTTGAGCCAATATATGCTGCTGCTGATCTATCAGCCATATGTCCCTTAGTCGCCTTTTACGACACCCATGGGAGGACTTGGGGTGGTCTATTCTAAGCCGGAAACCACACGGCAATTATATTTAATTAGTATACTTACTTAGTACTATATTGTCGTGCATCATCATCAGCCCGTACAATATCCACTGCTGAACAAGGGCCTCTTCCCGAAGGAGGGTATTTATCAGAGTCGCCACGCTTGGCAGGCGGATTCGTGACCGCAGTATTATGTTGTAACATACAAGGAATCGCTGCTGCCCGTTCCCTGGTATAGTTAAAGATGATGTTATAACAATCGGGACCAACGGCTTAACGTGCTTTCCGACGCACGGAGGGTAGCCCTCAGCCAACCAGACTCGAAAAGAAATCTTAGAGTTTATACAAAGATTCTTGTCCGTAGTGGGTATGAACCCACGATCTGCGAAATTAAAACGAGCCAAATACCGTTACGCTGCGGAGGTGCTTGTGTAGTTTATATGTTTCCGTTAATATTGTGTGTACAGTAATGATATCTATACTAATATAATAAAGAGGACAAATTTGTATTTTTATACGTTTGTATTTTTGTTTCGAATAAACTCAAAATATAATGAACGGATTTGGATGATTCTTTTAACATTAGAATGCTACATTATCCCTGAGTAACGTAGGCTTTAAAAGTCTACTCGTGCAAAAAAAATATTTCTTGTTTTACCTCAAGTGTATGTCACAGAACACAATGAATTATGATGTACAAGCTTTCCGCTCCTCATCACTAAGGCATCAGGTTTATCTATCGCTAGGCCTCTGGTTGGATATTGAGGAAATGACACAGATGCTTCGGATCACATGTTATTCTAGGTAGGTTCGTCTTGAGGTGCATTCATGAATTAACAAGAGATTAGAAACCGGTTGGACTTTTAACCCACTGTGTGAGACTGTTCGTTCGAGTTCAAACGCTTTGATTTTTAGCAGACAATAATAGAATTTGAAAAATCTGTGTTACAAAAGTCCAAAACAATCATGAAAAATATTTCTTGCTTTTTGGATTATTATTTTTAATTTCTTTAATATTCGTATTTTTAATTAGTATGATCTGTATCATACTAATATGACACGCATCAAACTAATTATAAATTGCAATCAGGATTAGCAAGCTGAAGTGGCAATGGGCAGGACACATAGCTCGAAGAACTGACGGCCGATGGAGCAAAAAGGTTCTCGAGTGGAGACCACTAACTGGCAAGCCCAACGTTGGACGACCGCCTGCACGATGGACCGACGACCTCATAAAGGTCGCGGGGAGTCGGTGGATGCAGGCCGCTAGCGATCGATGGGGAAGGCCTATGTTCAGCAATGGACTACAACATGCTGATGATGATGATGATGATGATGAACTATATAATGGTCAGACCAAATAAAAAATTAAGACGGAGCGACAAGCTACTAATATTTCTCTCTTTTTTTAAAGAATGAGCAATATTTATGTTTTCCATCGTTTACCTATGCTATAAGGAATGCCCTTGACCTCGCACCTCGAGCTCGGGCATCAAGAATAAGAACTTGATCAATATAGGTAACTGTAACAGTAAAAGTGTGATTCTTTACGTAAATAAAAATGATTATTATGTATTTTTATTTATTTAATTTATTTAATAGCTATTTTTTTATGCTCAGATACAAAACATCAAGGAATAAACTAAAATGTTGACAGATTTTTATGAGAATTATGACAAAATCTAAATTTTATTTAAGTTATTTTTATTCGATCGGTCAAAAAATGCACTTGAATAAAAATATATTAGTTATAAATTGTTCGCCGAGTTGTTTCCGGCTTAGAATAGACCACCCTATATCTTACTGTGGGTGTCGTCAGAGGTGACTGAGGGATAAACACCTGATGGATGGACAGCAGCATCTATCAGCTCAAAAATACTTTCACCTTACTGCGATTACCAATCCGCCTGCCAAGCGTGGTGACTACGGTAATATCCCTCAACGGCCCTGGCTTGCTAAGTTCAGTTAAGCCCATTTTCAGCAGTGGACGTAATAGTTCCGATAAAGTAAAAAAAAAAAAAATTACAGATTTATTTAAATTGTTATTCTCAGAAGCTCAAGTGCATATAAAAAGCTTAAAATAATTCAAAAATGTATTATTTCTAATCTGACGTTGATGCCATTTTAATGTCTAAAAAGAAAACGCATCTTAATAACTTATCAAATAACGTCTGAGAAATTTTACCAGAAACAATATTCAAGCAAGATTACGCGAACAAAACCAATTTCATATTATACGAAAATGATAAAGTCATAATGAAGTACGTTATTTCTCGGTTTAACCCTTTAACGTCACGCCGCGGTATCTCACGAGGGCTTCTTGTCACCCGCTAGACATTACACTTGACGCTTGTTTACGTTACCACGAATTAAACTTCGTTACTGTAAGGCAGTGTTTTTCAATCTTTTTGATTTCGTTTCCCCTTTAGGCTCCTCGCCTACGGCGACTTTTTGCAGCGATGATGTCGCGCATTTGCATTGAAACAGTCGCGATGCGGTCCCTAGCTGTGTGCCATCGCCCTCTTAAATTAACCAAGATTTAGTCGCGTTTACGAAACGCGCGACTGCCGTGACGCGCCGTGGGCGAGGGGCCTTACAGGTTGAAAAATCCCTTTGTGCTATAGACAGACAATTAAATATATATTTTTTTAAATAACATGCGAGAGTTTTCCTAAACGCACGGCAAAGATTTTTGGCCTGGCATGGCATCGCGACCCCACAGATGGCCGCGACCCACAGATTGAATAACACTGCTGTAGGTTATCGTTATACTGTTAAGGCATGTAGGGTTACGTTCCTACCTCTTGTTCTTGTTTGAATAAAGTTTTGGTTAGGCTTCTTATATGCCGTGTGGTTTCCGGCTTAGAATAGACCACCCCATGTCCTCCCATGGGTGTCGTAAAAGGCGACTAAGGGACATATATGGCTGATGGATGGGCAGCAGCATCTATTAGCTCAAGGTGTACATCTTACTGCGATCACCAATCCGTCTGCCAAGCGTGGTGATGATGACAATGTCCCTCTACGATCCTGGTCTGTTAAGAGGAGGCCCATTTTCAGCAGTGAACGTGAACGGGCTGATGATGATGATGATGATGATGGTTTAATGTATCGATATAAGATTGCTTTAATGTGGGAACTTAGGTGAGGTTAAGAGAACTCGTGATATCCTTGGTGTTGCGAGTGTTGATAGGCATTGGTAACCTCCTACCATTAGGTAGGCCGTATGCTTGTTTGCAGACTAAGTTGTTTAAGGAAACATGTTCTTATGTTTATGGTCATTGTCATTAACTGAAAAATATAGATAATGACAATGACCATGCGAAATTTCACCTGTTTGTTATCTATGATACATCTTTAAAACTACGCAACCGATTTCAATACAGTTTTTTTGCAATCACCCTCACAGTCTTTCAGTATGTTAGACTAACAGCTGTCGAACCGTCAAGACCAAGACATAAGTGTGTAAAATCTATAGTGGGTTGAAAGACAGCTAGAAAATTACTAACCTTCAAAACTGCCCTTTGAGCCCTCTCAAATTTAAGCCTGGGTTTGTGTAGATCCCCCTTAAGGATAAATACAGTAGCTAATTGAAGACTGGACAGAGGCAGGTATATTTTATCATTGTTAGCAAAATTACATTATTCTTTATTTCCTATTATATTATTTGTAGGTATATATTAATAAGCAATTCTTCCATTGACATTCTCATTTTATTTATACACAATGCATCAGAAAAGGTCAGAAGTAAATTTTCGTGGGCGAGAAATGTCACGAACTTTGGGAATGAGCGTTAGTACATTGGTAATAATTAATTTAGTGTGATTATGGTAAAAAAAGCAGTTCCTGTTGTGTGGGTGTTTAATTAATTCTGCTGAGTCAATTTTTATGACTGTTTATTTAGTGCATGCTATACTTAACTGTTGTTTTGTAATACGTAGTATATAGTGTTGTTATTTTTATCATTTTTTTATGAAGATTACTAGCTGAGATTTTGCAATCTACTTGTATTCTTGTTATCCCTCGTGTTAAGCTAAAATACCTGTGTAACGAGTGGGTGCACGTCGGGAGTGCAATCGGTGGTGATCGAACCAGCGACTACAAGATCACAGGTCTGACGGTTCAGCCATTGGGCTATGGCCGCTTCAAAATTGTTATAGATGAATTTGAATCTGGACCTACGACTCAAAGTGCTTCCAGAGACAAGGAGCTCACAACAAAGCAATGGTAGTAAAGACAGGAATATAAGATTAAAATTAAATTACCCTTTTTGAGTGTTTTGACTTACTAATAAAATTTATTAACATTATATTACTAAACGAACGACCGGACGGAATCTATTTCCTTATTAATTAAGCCTCTTTGAACTCTTTTCTGATTGATGTCAGAAACAGAAACAATAAAAAGCTATGTTTGTATGTTATGAATATTTGTTTGATCCAGGTAATATCAGTAACGTCACTGGGTGTATTTGTCTTAATTACTTTTGTTTAATTTTGTTTTGCATTTTTGTCGTCTTGGTTGATCTTGTATAGCTTGTCTATACTTGTAAATGTGGGTGGGTGCACTTGCCGTTAGTTTCTTATTTTAGTATGCAAGAGGTTTTCCTATTAGCTTGAGTAGAAATATTAAATATTATATTACAATTTAGTGACTTACGGTTTTGAGCATGCACTAGCCCACATGTTTAAAAAAATGAATATAGTAAAAAAAGATAAAACAAGCAAAAGAAGACGGAAAAAAGAAAACCGGAGTTTCTTCTCCGGGTCGTCCACTTAGGTAGCAAGAGAAACCTGCTGGTTAGTTAGGTTAGGGTCCTTGCCGGACAGACCGAGGACCGCGTTGGCCCTCTGTCCCAATCCGATGATCCAGTGCCTGTAGTCCGTGCCAGTGATCACTCCCTCTTTTTTAAAATAATTATTGTTACAGTAGTATATTTCATGGCTTGAGCGATGCCCTGAGCCGTGGTCCTAGCCCATTAAGGGTGCCTAGCCAGTGAAAGTCTTACCAAAATCGGACCACCCGTTAATAAGATTATCCAAAACAAACCGATCTACAGACAGATATAATTTAATTATATTTGTGGTTTGTTATTATGTACATATAAACATTGAATTGCATTTAGTCTAAACTTGCTGTTGTTCGTTTACAAATAGTCACTTCCATTTTATATATTTATATAGATATATATATACTATTCTACTACTGTGCGGTATAACAACAATTTTATCGCTGTGAGTATCCAAAATGACCACAATTGACAGTAATGGATGTTTTCTTCCAAACAAACTTTGTGTAAATATACCGTCGTTCCACCATAGAACAATCGAGAAAATTTTAAATCCCTTTGTGGATATATCAATCTTACTTAACAGCAGTTTTCACGAATTTCGAGGGGTGTTTATCTACGTTCATACAATTTGTAAGGCGGTGAAGGTCCTTGCAATTTCAACATTCGCTTTCATCGCAAATAGTAGATTCTCACCAGGAATTATGTTAATTTATTCGTTTTGCTTTACGCTTTTGTGGATCGGAAGGCAATGAGGATGTACCAGGATTTATTTTAAGGTAATCTCTATTTATGATAAGATTTTTATTATAATTTGATTTTAGACAACTTCCGTAGCGTAGCGGTATTTGGCTAGCTTTAAATCTCGGAGGTTGTGGGCTCGATTTCCACGCTGGTCATGAAATCTTTGTGTAAATTATAGGTTTTGCTTCCGGGTCTGGTGGGTTGAGGGACGACCCTCCACACCTTGGAAAGCACGTTAAGCCGTTGGTTCCGATTGTTATAACATCATCTATAATAATCGTATATCGAGGAACGGGCAGCAGCATTTTCTTGTGTGGTACAACATAATACTGTAGTCACCAACCCGGCTGCCTAAAAGCGTGGTGACTATGGCAAATATCTTCCATCTCGGGAGGAGGCCCATGTTCAGCAGTATACGTTATAAGATCTGATGATTTATTGATGACAAGATTTTTAATATAATTTAATTTATGTTTTGCAACTTTTGCTTTGCGATTTTATGATACAAAACCAAGATTTCCACGCTTAGCTTTTATTCTCGAGGGAATATCACTACATTGTATAAAACAAAGTCGCTTCCCGCTTGTCTGTCTTTCCCTATGTAAAGATATTTAAAACTTTTACGTTAATGGCTTTTGATGCGGTTTCATCAACTTTGAAGATAATTGTCGAGTAATATTTATCATTACCGATAGATGGCACTAACGTTTCCCTTAGAGACGCGTTATAAAAGGATATTATTTTTGTGTTCACCAAAAATCTTAAGGTACATCTATGTATGCATTTCTAAAATATTGATCTTAAACCCGTTTAATTGTTTTACTATAATTAAACTACTCGGCCAACAAAATATGTTACATCAAACAAATTCCAAATTAACACCAAGATATAACACTTTTTTATATGGGATAAAATATAATGACCACCATAAATATATACTTGACACCAGAAAAATAAAGTCTAAAATTATAATAGTACTAGCTATTTTACTCACGACTGCACTTCAAATTGTATTCGAACACCAAATGTAGTTAATGATCACCAAATCTTAGCGAGCAAATTATTGCGCTATTTCTACCTTAATAAAATCAATGAAAAATGACAATCGGTTAGGTTAGGTTAGAGCTGCGGCCATACAACGCACGAGCCGAGCGAGCGAAGCGAGCGGTGCCGCGGCAGCGGCCGGCCAGTGCCAGAACCGAATAGGCAAAACAGTTGTTAAATAGATGCTCGTTATGACATATTTTAATTAACATATTTTGGTGCACATTCAGTATATTTGGTGGAACACAGGCAAAATTAGGTAAATGAAATGGGAATAAATTGAAGTACTTTTAAATACCATCCGTTATAAAATAGATTGGTTAATTTCGATGACCGTTTTGGGATCCAACGTGGCCGAATAGTTAATTTAACCTAAAATGCAACATCGGTCGGTCAACATTTTTAATCTCAGTTTTGAAATTTAGTAATTGGTAAACATTTAATTTTCATAAAAAAAAAAATAGATACCTATTGTAATTCAAGAGGTATGTTTATATGTATCAACATTGCACCCGTGCGAAGCCGGGGCGGGTCGCTAATAATTGTAAAAGTAATTATTAAACAGTTATTTGAACACATAAGTACAACGATAATTCATTGCAATTCTTAGCCCTGGAGTCTAAATACTAGAACTGATAGTTACTTGGTTGAGGTTCTAGACTGTAACAGACATACTTAATGGTCCGGAATAGAATAAAGTTAGTGCAGAGCTCCGCAGTAGTCGTTTGTTTGGGTCTCGTTAGATATAGATACTAAAGCTGCCTGCGACTGATTAAACGAAAACTATTCACAAATATTTCTTAAACCGTGTCAATTGTTTGCTTACCTCTCGCTTGTACTATGTAAGTTTTGTAACGTTGTCTATAATTCTTTACTAATATTATTAAGTGGAAAGATTTGTTTTGGGACTGTATGTTTTGTATGTATTTTTGAGTTTCATCATCAGCCCGTATAACGTCCACTGCTGAACATGGTCCTCCTCCCGAGGGAGGGTATTTGCCATAGACACCACGCTTGGCAGGCGGGTTGGTGACCGCAGTATTATGTTGTACCACACAAGGAAACGCTGCTGCCCGTTCCTTGATATAAGATTATTATAGATGATGTTATAACAATCGGGACCAACGGCTTAACGTGCTTTCCGATGCACGGAGGGTAGTCCCTCAACCAACCAGACCCGGAAGGAAATCTTAAAATTTACACAAAGATTTTCATGTCTGGTGTGGGGATCGAACCCACGACCTCCAAGATTCAAGGCGAGCCAAATACCGCTACGCTACGGAGGTTGTCGTTATTCATTACAAACATACACACAAAAATTCAAATATTCCCTCTTTATAATATTAGTATAGATCATGATGTTCCCCTGGGATACTACTACTGTTGAACGAATTGCATATATTTTGGAAGCTCCTTAAAGACCTAATCAGTCATTCATGAATAGCTTGTTACTGCTGATCATCGGCCTCGTAATAACCTAAGATTAATTAATAAGACCTGGATTCATGGTCGCAGTAAGGTGGTGAGTATTCTTAATTGGCAGGTGGATTCATGGTCGCAGTAAGGTGGTGAGTATACTTGAGCTGATAGATGGTGCTATTCATCCATCAGCTGTGTGTCCTTTAGCCTCTTACGGCACCTATGGGAAAACACACGGCTTATTATACAATTACCTTATGGACACCTAACTCAAAATTACCCAAAGTTTTAAAATTAAACAAATTACATATTCAAATTCAAATTCAAAATTCATTTATTCCGTAAAAATGGTTAGGTACATTTTTGTTTGGAATCGTCAGAATTGTTTTTCCCACCGTGCAGTGCGTGGCGTGGCGCCTACTGAGAAACACTGCCAAAAAACTCAGTATAACCCTCTTTTAAAATCTAATAATAAATACATCACATTTTTTTATTATTTTATACAATATATAAAAAATAACCCAATTACCCCTGTACCATCTACAGTAGCCGCAAAACTAAAAGAAGACGAGCAGCGCCATCTATCATCAAGGATCCCAACTGACCTGTATTGCACAACACAAGTTCGCAAGCCAATTCGAACTTATAATGTTCTAAACAACAACAAATGGCCGACGGCCGCCTGCCATACCACCCTCATTATTTTATTGTTTCAAACAAAATGATACAATGTATCAAATAAATACTAAACCTCATGAGCTATCGACCTGAAACCTTCAAGGGCAATACGAAATTACTTTGAGATTAGATGTTACAAAATTATAGGTTACGTCGTATAGCGATAACGATAACTTGCTCAACCTTGAAGCTGTGTCTGATACCTATAGTCTAGCTTTAGTAGGAGCTTCTAAAACATACGCCATCTCTTTAACAGTTGTGTGTAGTGATAATGAAGACATTTTTGTGAAATCATTTTTTTTACTAAATGTTTGTTTTATTCAACTAACGTTTACGTCCACTGCTGAACGTGGGCTTCCTCTTAACAGACCATTTGAAAAGAGACTTGACTCGCACATATAAAACAAGAAATCATCTACTTGACCACAGATGATAGAAGCAACCTGATGCAAGCGAATACCAGTTGTTTTAATTGCTAGCTTGTTCTCCTACATAATAATAATAATAATAATTATAATTCCAAGCCAGGTTGTTAAGGGATATTGCCATAATCAACTCACTTATATAATGTCACATTAGTCGCCTCTTACAACAGCCATAGGAAGTCATGGGATATTCTATTCTCAGCAAACACGGCAAATTTTTTGTTTTACTAAACATAATGTTACATTAAAATCAAAAGGGTACGGGGTAAACTGACCTAGCGCTTGTACCTACTAGCGCTTGGTCAAGTTTTCCCCTTACCCACTTATTCCTAATACACTGATAAGTGTAGCCGACACAACTGGTACTCATAAAAAGACTGGTGCAGGCACTAGCGTCAACGTGTTACAGCAGTGGCTGGGTTCTGGGTCTGATTCCCACCCGATGCTATTATTTGTGTAAGTAATAGTTGTTCTGATTTTGAGTATGCTTTATGTCCGTGAATGATGTGTTTATAATGTCTCCCGCAAAACCGTCGCACAGAGATTTATTTCCCTTGTGTCGGGCGAGGGTGTTTCGAAAATAAGCAAGTATGTTTAAATATTTTGTCTGGAATAATTAAATGTATTATTTCACATTTTTTTTAGGATTGATCGTCGTCATCTTTCTGTAAATAGATATTTTTGAGGAATTATTTACAATCTTATATTACATGGATAGTACACGACTAACTAACTAATAAAATACTACTATTCTAAATCTACTCTACTTGGCAAGTTTCCCAGAACGCTCGCAGCATTACCCCGTTGTTTAAGAAATTGAAATTGTTGTTAAAGAGTTAAGTTGAAGATGGCATATATATTTGGAATTACCTTCTAGTTAAACATTTATTCTGTAAAGTCCCCCCACACTAAGATACTCTGCCATCATATTTATTTTTCCATTGGATAGGCTGTGATGAATAGAATTAAGAAATTAATTATTAAAAAAAGGTCGATACATACGTATCCACGCGACAACGTCCGTAGCGTAGCGGTATTTGGCTCGATTTAATTCTCGGAGGTAGCGGGTTCGATGCCCACACCGAACAGGTTATCATTGTGTAAATTCTAAGATTTCTTTCCGGGTCTGGTTGGTTAAGGGACTACCATCCGTGCCTCGGAAACCACGTTAAGCCGTTGGTCCCGATTGTTATAACATAATCCTTTATATCAAGGAACGGGCAGCAGCGTTTCAACATTATAATAAACCACACACCGAAGTATGATGCGGTTACCAACCCGCCTGCAAAGCATAGTGACTATGGCAAATACCCTCCCTCGGGATGAGGCTCATGTTCAGCAGTGGACGTTGTACGGGCTGATGATGCTGATGATATTTAGCACGCATCTTCAATACCTGTTTAAATATTGTAAATTTGCCACATTATCTAGGTAATAAAGCTTACCTAACAGAGTAACATTAAAATATACAAAGTACTAAAAAGTAACAAGGCTTTTATATTAAAAAAAAAGATTAGGTGGTCATCAACTTTTGATGCTGACTGTACTTAAGCAGAGTTTGGCAGTCTACTAGTATTATTGTTAGCCCCTCGTGCTTAGCTAAATTGCTTGTTTTACGAGTGGGTTCACATTGGTAGTGAAATCAGTGGGGATCGAATCGGCGACCACAAGATCACAAGTCCGACGCTCTAGCCTTTAGGCTGCGGCCGCTTTTAATTTAATTACCTTCTCGTATGTTATTAGGCTTAGCTTCTAAAATTGTTGCTGAAAAGCTGTACAGTGTGCGGGAACTCTTAGTCTGTCTATCTCGTGTCTTATCTCATTATATCAACGCCTACATAATTATGTCACATTATATATATATATATATATATATATATATATAGATATACCCATTCGGCAAATGTTGATCAGACGGGTTGTAGCATCAGTTAATTGTTGATCAGTTAGCAATTGTTGATCAAAACAGCTTTTGTTGATCTAATGTATGATTCGGCATACAAATGTGGCTCCAATTTGATCAACAATTGCTGACCCTCTAGCGACACAAATAAGAACTATTCATTGCATTATTTATACAAATCCGCTCCATCTATTGTTGATCTGATTCAAATGGACCAATCAGAGGTAATTTTTGCCATGATTGGTTGGTTTTGTTATGCGCTGTTGCCACTTCGCTTCGCAATCTATAAACTATGATGAAAGCAATACAGTGTTAAGTTAGGGCATGTAGAATAGGACTTAGGAACTTGGTTCTCCATAAGATTCGACCTGTAATCAAATCTTGCAAGTTGATACACTTTCCGGTTTCCGATTGAGTAAAAATTTTACACGCATAATATGTAAATCGCGTGACAATGCAATATTATGATGACATGGAGCTGATCTAATGATGGAGCTGGAAGGTGGCCATAGGAACTCCGTTATAATACGACATAACCCTATCGAGTTTGGGCTCGTATGATTCGTCTCGATGAGTACTTTTTTTTGTAGATGGTATCCAGGGTCTGATGATGGAGCTGGAAGGTGGCCATAAGAAGTCCGTAATAAAACGACACAATCCCATCGAGTTTTGGCTCGTTTGATTAGTCTTGACGAGTACTTTGGCCCTAAATGGTATCCAGGGTCTGATGATGGAGCTGGAAGGTGGCCATAGAAAGTCCGTAATAAAACGACACAATCCCATCGAGTTTGGGCTCGTTTGATTAGTCTTGACGAGCACTTTGGTCCTAATTGGTATCCAGGGTCTGATGATGGAGTTGTAAGGTGCCCATAGGAAGTCCATAATAAAACGACACAACCCCATCGAGTTTGAGCTCGCTTGATTAGTCTTGACGAGTACTTTGGACCTAAATGGTATTCAGGGTCTGATGATGGAGCTGGAAGGTGGCCGTAGGAAGTCCGTAATAAAACGACACAATCCCATCGAGTTTGGGCTCGTTTGATTAGTCTTGACGAGTACTTTGGTCCTAAATGGTATCCAGGGTCTGATGATGGAGCTGGAAGGTGGCCGTAGGAAGTCCGTAATAAAACGACACAACCCCATCGAGTTTGGGCTCGTTTGATTAGGCTTGACGAGTACTTTCGTCCTAGATAATATCCATATGCAACTCCATCAGATTTAATAAAATAAGTTCGTTCCATTTGTTATGACTGAATGTAAATTATATTTTATTAGATGGATGACCCAATGCCAAGGTGAGCACGTGCCGAAAGCTGAATGGTATGAGGGTGTATAAACATGTCATAATATCACTAATGTTGCGCCTCAGGGTATCAGGGCGAACCCTGTTGTAGCCCTCTTCCCCCTACAATGGACGTAGTTCCCCCCAACTACGCCGTAGTAAATATCTCAACACTTTACAATCACGCGGGATAGATTATAATTTAACGGAGGATACGTGTCGTCGTTGATACTGCAACACCGTAAGTGACAGTTTCTAATAATTTTTCTAATATTTTCTTTACATGATGTGAGTGGAACTGAAAGTGTGCGGGGCGAAATTAAATTCGGCGTTCCAACTGGTTCAGTGTACGGGCCATTGGGATATATTGTGCATGTTAACAGTATGTCCAATGTATTAAAAAAATGTAAAGCATTTATGTATGCTGATGATACTTGCCTGGTATATAGTCATAACAATATTGACCAAATACAGCTAGATATGCAAAACGATTTTGACAGCATAGTTCAGTGGGCACATGACAATGGCATTATAATTAATATTAGTAAAACTAAGTGCATGCTTATTCACTCGCCCTATCATAAAAACAAAAATAATTCGTGGACAGTGGGAGTGAAAGGTCATTCGTACGAATGTCTGCATGACAACAAACTGAATTGTCAATGCTCATATTTAGAAACAGTAACTTCGTACAAGTACCTAGGATTAGTCATTGATAACACGTTCACTTGGAATCTGCATGTCAACAACGTTTGCAATAAGTTACGATCCATTTTGGGTAAATTAAAGACACTTAAACATGCTGTCAACAGAAAAGTATTGTATACCTTATATTATGCACTGGCTGACTCAGTGATTGAATATGGGTTGGGTGGATATGGGCTTACGTTCCCTACACATATAAATAAAATCAAAATGTTACAGACACGGCTACTTAAACTACTTGTAGATAAAAAAACAAAAAAAAGCTTGAATAAGAATTATGAAAAACTCTTTAAAATTTGTAAAATACTCCCGGTTAATTTTAAAAGTAACGTAAAAATCTTGACTGAACAATTTAATAATGAACTTTACAAGGAGGAACGTAAACATATGTACCCAACTCGTTTATCTAAAAAGAAGACACTTGTTGTTCCTAAAGTCACTAACTACTTTGGTAAGCGCACAAGAAAATATGTAGTACCATCGTTAGTGAATAAGTTACCCCCACAGTTGATATCGAATGTCAAATATAAATGCCAACTTAAAAAGATTCTTAAAAAACACTACCTGTCATTGTGTCCATAGCCATTTTCAATAACTGTTATTACTGTAAACTCAACTCAACTTCGCTTATTTTTTTTTAGTTATTTTGCAATAAAAATCGAAATTTGTTATAATAATCTTATTGTGAAACGAGAATAACTGCCGACAAACTGTTCTGCAGTTTGGCAGACTTATTATATTTTATTGTTAAACAGATTTTGAATAAATAAATAAAAAAAACATATGTTTTGAACGGCAATCAAATATATTTGCTACATTTGATTTTCAACCTTATTAGCTATTGTCACTTACGCGGTGTTGTATACTTTCATATTATATTTATTGTGAAATGGAACTATCTTTTGTTTCGCTTGCGATGTTGCCGCTCCGCAGCATCGGTGTACATTTCCGCGGCATTTGTTGATCTCCCAACGTTTATATTGATCAACAAAGTCACACAAAGTGTAAAATAAATGGCGGTTATAATATCAACAATTGCCGTGTGAGTTGGTGACGAGCTAGAGTATTTGCGGCGTAGTAAGGCACTGGGTCGCAATTAGGGGAATTCTTATATTCGAAGTATAACACGATATTATCAAAATTATCTAAGCTACAAGCCTCTAAAGGTGGATCAACATTTAATGCATATTTCGGCCTGATCAACATTTGCCGTAAAGCGGACAATATATATATATATATATATATATATATATATATATATATATATATTACATACAGACGTAAGATAATTAAGGTTCTTCCTGAGTTATTTGAAGGATAAATTTATAATTATTTAGTCATAAGTTAAGCCATCATCTATAACAAGCGTATACTAGGGAACGAGCAGCAGCGATTTCCTATGTGTTACAACATAATACTGCTGTCACCAATCCGCCTGCCAAGCGTGATGACTATTTCAAAACCCTGCCGAGGGATGAGGCCCTTGTTCAGCAGTGGGTGTTGTACGGGCTGATGATGATGATGAATAAGTTAAGCAGCCACACCTAGCGCGATGCCACGCAATTTTACCCGCTTAAAGACCCCCAGTTCTTTCTCCCATGTCTGTAACACTCCGACACATTCCCACGACTAAACCTTCTCAACCCGTTCCTACGCGTTAGCTTGCCCTACCCGTGCCTACACTATTAGAAACCCTATAACTTCTAGTCAAATCAATTAAAAAAGAAATTAATTGCTAAATATGTATTATTAATACTACATAATATTTAGCAGTCTTAAATTTATTGTTATTTGTTATTTCATTTTATTAACCGTTCTCGAGTTTTAGCGAGGTTTATAAGGAATACAAAAGTAATTAAAAAACCAACCTAGAGCGATGTGAACTCACATAGGAGTTTTGAACTATGTGAATTTAATATTCTAGGAATCGACTAAGATGAAAAATTTTATATTTATAGTTAATAAACGTTAGTGAAAAAGCTTTTCGCATTTTTACGCTTCATAAAATTATTATTACGAGTTAATTTTCCAGTAAGACTTTATATGACGCTGGTTTAAAATATAGAAGCCCGTAGAACCGAAGTCCGCGAGGTTTGTGAACTGTAAAGTAGAAAGGCAGTTGCACAAAACTCCCGTGAAAACTAAAAGTAAATAATCCCTCATTCCCCCCGCCAGTGAGCCGAGGTCCAAATCCCACAAGGGACACCGCCTTGCGCAGGTTGTTTAGTTTGTAGTTTTTAAGCAATTTATTCAGTTTTGCTCACCTATATGGTGAAGTAGCAAAAGCCTCGTGGCTAAATACATATGTCCGTCCAAAAACAAGTGCTTACAATATAGTTAACACAGGAGAGATAATGTACCGCATGTAATACTGAGGCTGTTGCCGGTATCCTCGGCTACCTCTATGACTTTTGGAGCACCATGGAGGTTTGAATGAGTTTGCCTCGAGTTATGAATACCATTGCTAATGAAAACGTCAGGTCTCGTATGCTGCCTCCGTTGTAGTGGCGCTACACTTACCGCTATGCCGACGGAGCGGATGTGTAATGCATTTTCCTCGAATATAACAATTAGTGTAAAAATGCAATGAATACTGGTATAAAATAAAATAGGATCAAAACTAAGGCTGGCTAATATTTGAATATCAAGATGATTTGTTGTGAAATTACGAGTATACAGGGTGTCCCAAAAGATTACGTAGCTGGGAAGGGGGGTGATAGGGATGGTCACAAGGGTCACCAGAAAAATATAAAAAATTCCCTCTGGGTGTTTAAAAAAAATGGCATTTTTTAAAAGACTAAAAATTTTACACCTTGTGCTAACTGTACCTACAAATATGGCTGTATTTAAAAAAAATACTGTTATGTAATCTTCAATAACAACAAGGTCATCAACATCAACATCAAAAATAACAAGATGTAAAATTTTAAGTTTTTAAAAAAATGCCATTTTTTTTTAAATACCCAGAGCGGATTTTTTTTTTATTTTTCTAGTGACCATTGTGTCTACCCCTGTCACCCCCTTCCCCAGCTACTTAACCTTTTGGGACACCTTGTATAATGGTAAATTTTATCTTTTAATTCCGTTTACGAACACCGGTTACGAACTGTCAAACACTGGTGGTCCTTAACTAACTTAATTTTCGCAAATTTCACAACTGAGACACTAAAATAATACGATAAACATAGTAATTACACTATTATTCGGTGATTTATTGATATTTGGGCAGAAGTAATGAATTAATTTAATTATTTTCAACAAAAATATTGGGACAATTCAAAACCAGCAGTTTGCAATAGAAGAAAAATAAACGCGGTTTTTTTTTATTTAATGCATGTCCAAAATTTAATATTGTTTTTTCTAATACTACGTAAATGCAGCAGTTAGCGGACAATGCCCAGTAGTAACAAGTTTCAATGTTGTTAGTTATTTTTTTGTAATAAATTTAAAGTTATCCAAAATATGTTATACGATCTTCTCAAAACTTTACCCGTAGTTCATCATATTAATTGTATAAACGGTTCGTTTCCCTTGAAATCATGTTAAGAAGATCACATAAACTGGGTGTTGACTGTTACCTCCAGACTCAATCCGATTTCAATCCGATTTGCTCTAACTAGCGCGGTAAATGATGAATGTGTAATCCCTTGTAACACGATCTCATATTTGGTTTGGTTATTGTTGCATTGAACAACGGATTTGGTGAATAATAGCGGGTATGTGTAGTCAGTGTATAATGTAGTGAAAAATATCTGAGATTTTGTGAAGAAGTAAGTTAAATTAAATTCTTAAATTTTATTTTAAAACCGCATAGTTTTGAATTTATGTTTACAAAGTTTAAATCCTTGTTGTGTTATCTTAGGAGGTGTTAAATAGTTGATAATAATCTATATATATAAAAGAAAGTCGTGTTTGTTACAACACTTATAACTCGAGAACGGCTGGACCGATTGCCATGGTTTTTGATTTGTTGGATTTGTTTCCGTCCCGAATAGCAGAATACATTTTAAAAACAAAAGAAAGTCGTGTTAGTTACACTATTTATAACTCAAGAACGGCTGAACCGATTTGGCTGAAAATTGGTAGGGAGGTAGCTAAGAACTGGGAGACGGACATAGGATATTTTGGACTTTTGGGTAGGGGTAGGGTAGGGTAGGGTAGGGTAGGGTAGGGTAGGGGTAGGGTAGGGTAGGGGTAGGGTAGGGGTAGGGTAGGGGTATGGTAGGGGTAGGGTAGGGGTAGGGTAGGGTAGGGGTAGGGTAGGGTAGGGGTAGGGTAGGCGTAGGGGTAGGGTAGGGTTAGGGTAGGAGTAGGGTAGGGTTAGGGTAGGGGTAGGGTAGGGCAGGGGTAGGGTATAAAAGTCCACCCGTGCGAAGCCGGGGCGGGCCGCTAGTACAAATATATATTTTAAATGTGAAATCTATGTTTTTCTCAGTGACACTGTAAAAAATAACAAAACATTAATGTATAAAAATGGCATCAATATAAAAAACCGGCCAAGTGCGAGTTGGACTCCACGATATTTGAAGTAAAAGTTTTGTTATAAAATATGTAGCATCAAGTCCATTGGAGCCTGTTAATTATAATCAAATCTATCTATATTTTATATATCCCTTTTCACGGCAATATTTAGTTTATCTTCAATTTTAACAAACACTCCTTCCACGATATTTCAAGTAAAAGTTTTTTAAAGAGGGAACACGATTTGATAAATATTTAACAAACGACTAATGCAGCGGAGTTCGTAGGAACCGCTCGCAGGTCACGATGGTACCGCAATAATTTTTAATTTATAGCCGCAGGTGTTGGAGGCAGCGCTCCTTGGTTTTATTGAACGAGCTCTAAAAGCTTGTTTGATTTTCTATAGGTTTTTTCTATAAGATGAAACTCCTGCTAACCTTTTTGCCGAAGGCTAATCAAAATTTATGTTTAAAACTAGCTTCCGCGCGCGGTATCACCTGCGTTACTTCCGTTCTTTTAGGTTTTACTCGCAGCTTTGCTCGCATTCAAGCCAATATTAAAATTATCAGAATAATAGGCGCTGGTCTGCGCTTTAGCATAAAATATATTTTGACAATTATAAAAAATTATATCTATATCTATTCTATACTAATATTATAAAGAGGAAAGTTTGTATTTTTGTATGTTTGTTTCGAATAAACTTAAAACTGTGATTTGGATAATTCTTTCACCATTAGAATGCTACATTATCCCTGAGTAACGTAGGCTATAAAAGTCCAACCGTGCAAAGCCAGGGCGAGCCGCTAGGTACATATAATATATGACAGATTCACAAAAAGTAGAATAGACAATGCTCCAAATACGTTTGATTCGTTATAGCCACTTCTACCTCCAAGAATATGTGTACAAAGCTTCATGATGATCGGTTAAATGGTTTTCGTGTGAAATTGTAATAAACAAACTTACTTTCTCATTTATAATATTAAAATGATAGCCTTCCTCGATAAAAGGGCTATCTAACACTGAAATTATTTTTATATCGGACCAAAAGTTCCTGAGATTAGCTCGAACAAGTTAACCAACAAATAAACTCATCAGTTTTATATTTTATATACTGTTTTGACGAAGCCAATTATAAGTAAACCCTGAAGGGACGGATATTAATCGCATTTACGTCTAGGCTTATATGTTACTTTTTTATGACCCTAAAGTTTTGTTATACAGGGTGTCCCAAAAGATTACGTAGCTGGGAAGGGGGGTGATAGGGATGGTCACAAGGGTCACCAGAAAAATATAAAAAATTCACTCTGGGTGTTTAAAAAAATAAATGGCATTTTTAATTATTTATATATATTAAAAGACTAAAAATTTTACATCTTGTGCTAACTGTACCTACAAATATGGCTGTATTTAAAAAAATGCTGTTATGTAATCTTCAATAACAACAATGTCATCAACATCAACATCAAAAATAAAAAGGTGTAAAATTTTAAGTTTTTAAAAAAATGCAATTTTTTTTAAATACCCAGAGCGGATTTTTTTTTTTTTTTCTAGTGACCATTGTGTCCACCCCTGTCACCCCCTTTCCCAGCTACTTAACCTTTTGGGACACCCTGTATACGAGTTTCCCGCGCGCGGTCTCACCTGCGTAGCTCCCATTCCCGTGGAAACTTCCAAATGAAATATGTAGACCATATTTCATTAGGAAGTTTTATCTATAGGCTACATGAATAAAACTTTTATTTATTCAGTTTTTAGGTATTTACATACTCATGAACTTGGCATGAATTTGTAGCGACCGCCTTCGTGACCATAGACGGACGCCACCTTATTTATTTAAAAAGAAAATTCATATATGTTATTGTGAAAATTTTCATTCAGACATCATGTAAATAACCATTGTAGCAACACCATCATCATGTAAATATAAGTATCTCCTTCTGTTAATATATAATTGTAAATAGTGAGCACAGTGTTATTTATTATAACCATCAACTCGTGCTCCTAAAAAATAATATTAATATAACTAAATACAAAATAGCAACTAAAATCTATCGGGAATCAGCTAATCATCTGTCGGCCAGTCTAGTATCACGTCACAGGTATAGTAACAACAGTAATTAATTTTTTGATAGAAATCTTATATTTTAGCTCTATTGAAAACAGCACGTTTTTAAACAATATTTTTACGTATCTAAAATCGTCGCACGCCTATAAGCACCAAAGTTAGGACCAAGGCTCAGGGTATCACTAAATTATAAATGTTACTGCTATATTTAATGAATAGCGTAGCTTCCTAATGGTGAAAGGATTTTTGAAATCTTTTCAGTAGTTCATACACCGCGAACTAAAGAGATAATTTATGTCAACGAAACAAACTATGCGAAAATGGCATCGACAAAAAAAATAGCATAGCTTATCTCTGTTTGTTCGTACTATGAACAAAAGTGTAAAAAGAGATGACACGATGCTTGTTCGGCCCGTCCGCTCGCCTGGCCCGGCTCCCTCGGCGCGTCAGCTCGCTTCCTCTGTGGCGATCTTTCTCGCTGTCAACTACGAACTAGTTTGCGCTTGTGTTTCGAATAGCCTGAAAAATTACCCCGATCTTGCAAACGTTCCATATTGCTAGATATATGGAACTTCTACTGATCAGATTTTGAAAATTCTTCTGCTATTATAGTCTTAGACAGCTAGGTTGTCTATGATTATCATAGGGTAAAATATATTTTGAGAAGTCTTAAAATATCATGTTATACGACGCCGGGCAGCATTTATAAGGATGCGTAGGTAAGTCCGTTCGAAGCGTAGACAATATAATTACAATTTTGACAACCGAATTGGTATCTGAGGCTATATTAGCTTATCCTTAAAATGTTGCATCAAGTCTTTTTGGTGCCCGATAATTATAACAAAATCTATATATCTATACATATGAATGCAGAAACTGACTGACCGATCAACGCACAGCTGAAACCGGTAGATATAGAACCATGAAATTTTGCATAAATATACCTTAAGCAACATTGGAGTGGAAAAGAAAATAATTTTTGAAAATTCTACCCCTAAGGGGGCGAAAAGTAGTTGAAAAGTTTGTATGAAGATATCGAAATCTACGCGGATGAAGTCACGGGCAACAGCTAGTTTTAATAAGTAATATAATAAAAAAAGTTATTTCAACTCATAATGCAACTTTAATATTTTACATGATATTGCTCATAAACTTCAAATTGCGAGTTAAAAAATGCCCTTGTTGGTAACAACATTTTGTCACCTAATCAAGTCTACCTTTTTTATGAAAGATACGTTTGATCGTAAACAAGATTTCATATGAAAATATTCCATATGTTACGAATAAAAATTAAATAATTTTATATAAACATTATACCGCTAGAACACTGGTCAAGCGTGAATTGAACTCGCATAGGAAAGGATTCTGAATAATGTTTTCTTTACATCTTTGTAGTCAGTATATATGTTACGGATAATAGCCGAAGTGCGGCTACACCTAGTTTTAGCCGGCTACAACTAGGTGCAGCCGACAACTTGCGGTTAAACTTAGGTCAACCTTAATAAGTTCCTCTAAATTAACTCTAAATTAAACAATACCTAAGCAAGGGACAAAAAGGTGTTAGGGTGGTTAAAAAAAAAATAACCTAAACCTAAACCAATGGAGTAGAACAGGGACTTATAAACGCATGTGGCCGACTGCACCTAGTTGTAGCCGGCTAAAACTAGGTGTAGCCGCACTTCGGCTATTAGCCGTAACATATACCTACATATTTTTAAATTTTATTAATTACAATCTAATAAAATTAAAAAGGTAAAATATCTAGTGTTATTTCCACTCAAAAATCTGTATCAATGCTGGGTTACCTTTTTGCATCGCCCTCCCGCCCGCAAAGATAATCCTTATACTATATTAAAATTGGTTACTCCGTACAGTTCAATTTTATCATCATCAACATATTGGTGGTATAAAGACAAAGCTCGCATTAAGTCTCAGAAGGTATCTGGTTAATTGAAGGACTATCCTCTGTTAAGTCGTTAGTCCCGATCGTCTTAACATCATTTCAGACAATCATTACCCTTGATAGTGGTTATGTATTTGTGCCTTTTGGTGTCTACGCTGGGGACCGGGAGCCAAATTAATTTATAAATACCTCGCAGCGGCCCTCTTCAGTGCGGCACGTTTTCCGAATGCTGGTTTTTACTTTGCACAGCTTACCTGCATTGCCATAATTATATTTTTTTAAATTTTTAGCTTTACTTATGCTTGTATTTGTTAGTTAAGTTTAATTATTGTCAGTGAAGATATCATACCGTGTAAATACAACATAACATCGTCATCATTTTGCCTTTACTTAAAGGCGAAGACGAAGAGACTCATAGGCAATAACTTACTTGTGGAGGCAAGTCTTCAGAGCCTCGAACACCGTAGACGAGTAGCTGCCTATCGGTTACTTACATTTCGGGGAGTGTGCGGAGGTTCTGCATAACCTGATACCCCCTTCACCTTTCCATCACCGGACGACTAGGCGCGGCGAGCGGTTTCACCCTTTTGTTGTAGACATTCCTTCAATACGCACGAAGCGATTTGCTTCTTCTTTCATAATGCGGACGGCTCAGTTTTTCCGGAACGCTATAATCTGGACATCTTTTAGACTGAAGTGAACATACACTTTCTAGGCAAGCGTGTATAATCTTAGGCCTTATCTTCCCCTTCAAGCGAGATTATAGTCAAACGTAAGCCTTTATTTAATAATAAAAGAAGACAAAATTATGACGATGTTGACAGACACAAATAATCCATCCATGAAAGGTTTTGTCTTCCCATTAAAAGTCAGGAACTCTAAAACTGGTGGAGTTTTTAATGATTTAGCATCCGAATACGTGATGTTTATACAGTCTTTTAATTAAAGCGTTAATTTTATGAATGTGCTGACTTTGTAATATCCGTTTATTTAGGTTAGTACGCTGAAACTCACTGTTGTTGCTGAGGGAATGTTAATGTAATCGTAAGAACCGTGCTAGTAGAGTTAAAGGTTAGACTTTATTCTTAAGCTTGGATTGTTTGTATCTGAGGCTGTCAACAACTGTGTTAAGTCTGCGTTGCGGTAAGTCTCGGAGACCGTGGGTTTAATTTCAACGCCCGACAAGAAAACTTTGTGTCACATTTAAACTTCTATCCAAATCTAATTGGTTGAAGGACTACCCTCCATGCCTCGGATTGTCTAGAAATGCATGGGAGAAGACGCTGCATACTAGTTATTTTTTATTTTTTAGCAGTAATGTAATGTTTGTAATAAAACAAAAACGTGAACATCTGAAAGACTGCCTAAAATGACTCAATTGCGTTTCTCTGTATATACAAAAGAAACAACATTTAAAGCTATGATTCATCATGATTTTGATGACGTATTGTCAATGTCACAATTGAAAAGTAAAGGTTTATGGTAGCCTCCTAAACTAAAGATAAGCGGTGACTTTACATGCATACCCGTGAGCGTGAAGATTTCAGTCGAAGAAAGTGTGGTTTACTTATATATTAGTATAGATGTGACTAATCAAACAACAGTCGTTTCCAGGAAATATATCGTAAATTACTTGATAGCTTATAAATCGTTGTTAATAATAACGAAAATTATTAGTTATTTGAACATACAGGTAGTAAATAATAGTAATTTAAGAGCATTCATAGAGCAGCGTAGTTTGGAAAATCAGATATTACATTGTACAACAATTTTAGACAGTCTAATAGGTCTTTGGAAGGGTGGAACAATACTGTTGTGCTATGTTGCCATCAATTTTAATATCGAATGAATTATTTTGATGTTTCGCTTTTCAAACCAACATAACTTAAATAAATCAAAGCCAAAAGTCATGATAATTATTATTAGCCCTAATATGGTTGGGTCTAGAAGACCCGTATATAAATTCGCAAGTACCAATACCTAAAAGAAATTTAGTAACATAATTATTGTAGTCATTAATATAACGGCTATTTTTAGAGATTTTGGGTAAACTAAAACAATCTGATATGAAACAATCTGTTTAATTACATTTTTATAAAAGTATTACAAAAATTAAGAAAATATTTTTAAGTATGGCGCGTAATTACAACACGAACTGTATGGTTGGGTCATATTTACCTTTTGCGTGTTAAGCCGCGTCTATCCACCCTTGTGGCTGCAACACGACTAAATTGCGATATGCCAAAGGGAAGGGCTGCTCTTGACCCCAGCTACTAAAAAGTATGACAACGTCGCGCAAAAATCATAAGAAATACACTTATTTCAAAATGTCGCGGGTCACGTAGACCCACCTTTGCTGACACCGGGTTAAGGGCTATGCTCTTACCCTCAGGAAAACCTCTGTGGTCTATCTGGAGGGACGGATTTAATGGTAACACCCTATAATCACCCTCTTGGCGGTGTTATGTATTAGCCTTTATTCTAAAACTAGCTCCGCGCGCGGAGCTCTCCCCGCTTAACTCTCTTTCCAGAAAAAAACTTCATAATTAAATACTTCAAATAATATTGTTTTCAAATCAGTCCAGTAGTTTCTGAGCTTAGCGCATACAAGCAAACAAACAAACTCTTTAGATTTATATTTTATTTTAGTCCAGATATTTAGAAATTATTTTTGACCTGTCCTGTACAACTATCAATAACCTTATTTTAATGTAAGTAGTTCATTAATCATATGAAATTATAATGAAAAAGTTATCTATAATACATGACCATAGAAATAAATCAATAACGACATACCTAACCATATTTTAATGAAATAAAACTAAATTGGACCTTACATAGTCCATATCTTCAAAAGTAAATATTATAAAACTCTAGGTTCACAAAACTTTGACCAGATATCATAAAAATATAAACCGTTCCCGTTAGCACTATCGGCCCCATTTTATTGTACCCTCTAAAACTCCTCGAGGGTACCCCGTCTCCTCTTGGTATGATTATTATGGTATGCACCATCGCCATGGAGAAGAGAAGGCGGTGGGGTTGCCTAATGCACCGGCGGCTCAGTGGTTACTAGTTGCTTCTGAGGCCTGTTGTTCTGAGTTCGATTCCCACCCAAGACAATTATTTGTGTGAACCAGATAGTTGTTCTGAATCTGGGTGTGCTTTGTGTCCGTGAATTGAATGCTTTTAAAGTCCTTCGTGGCACGGGGATTAAATTCCCAAGTGCTGGAGTTGTATTTTAACAAAGAGAAGAGAAGAGAAGTGATTTCTACCTGCCAAACGTGGCGTTGCAATGTCCCTCAACAAACATTCTTGTTAAAAAGCTTGTCAAAAAGGAGGTCCATTTTCAGCAGTGCACGTAAATGGGCTGATACATTAAGTAAAGTAATATCGTTTTGAGCAAAGGATAAATTGTGCCCTTATCTCGTCGGACGTGTGATATTTAGCCACGAGGCTTTTGCTACTTTACCAGGCTTCAGGCTAGCCTTATCAAAAGGTTTAAAATTGCAAACTACGCAACCAACGCTAGAGTGACCCTTTAGGGCTTAGACCTCGGCTCAGAGAGGTTGCATCCGGCTGCAACTTAAGGCAGATATTTTTTTAATTCTAGGGTTCGGTAACATAACTATGTGATATTATTGTATAAAGGTGACCTTACAACATAAACTTTAATCATACGTCAATATTCTTCAAGGTCAAAGTCTAAAGGAAAGGTTACAAAACAAGCCGGAGTGAAATTGCTTTTGTAAACGATCAATACCAAAATGCTTGCATGTAAATGAGGCCAAGTGTATTAAAGTTTTGATATCGGCAGGATTAGCAAGTTTTAATATAAAGAGCCGATTCTGCTGAAACTTGATATTACATGTCTGGCTTCGAATTTCGGACATGACCTGGCATGTTTACTACTTAAATCTTGCTCGGTGTTATGAACGTTTTAACCTAAACTATTCGGAATTATCGATTTAATTTGGGAAAATATGTACCTTTTATGTGCATTCTTCACTTCACTATAACAGTCCATCTAGTTTGATCGGCCATTCAATAGGACGGCTAGCAAAATAATTGGCCGCCAACATTCAATGAAACGGCTAAAGGACACATTGTTGATTTTGGATAGCTCAAAAAATAGGTAGTAGGAGGTATAAATATAGGTCGATTTTATTGTTTTTTTTATTCTGATTTGGAGAGCTGTAATAAACGAACGTCTTGAAGAAACAACCAAAAATTTAATTTCAAAACCTACAATACAGTCTACACCCTACAGTTTGGTCCTTCGAGAAGCCGGATCAGAATCAAGAAACCAGCTAGCAAGATATCAAGAAAATGGTTGGTACCAGAAGCCGTACCAACCAAGAAGAAAGCGAGGGACAGCGCGGCGAGCCAGGACGGGAAGACATCGGTCACCACAGGGTCCTAGGCCAACCGGCTTCACCCAGCACGCAGCAGGAGACCACGACCGGGCAGGGGGCTACGAACGACGCTCCGCTCGCAGGTGCGATGGGAACCGTGACGCACGGGGATACCAAACGAACGAGGTCCCCGGCGCGGTCGATACGGTCCCGGCGGTCTACCGAATGCGTGGTGGCACGGGTGAAATTGGCGGAACTGGAGGCGACAGAGAAACTGGCGGCGCTGAAAAAGAAAGAGCTGGAAATAGAAGCGGAATTAATAAGAAAACGACTGGAGGCCGACGTCACGTTGATACAAGAGGACCAGGACAGTGTCCACGACGAAGCCCCGGGAGAAAACCATAACCAGAAGGTCAGTGCGTGGCTAAGCGCGAACCCCGTGACGGATCAAGAACAGAAGACCAAGTCACGGGACGAGAGACACCTACGTTTCGACCTCCGAGGCCGATCGCCTACCCCCACGAGGACACGCAGCAGTATTGACCGGCTGACAGACGCCCTAGAGAAGATGAACAGACCACGGGTCAAGTGCGCCGACCTACCTGCGTTCACCGGGGCCCCGAGCGAGTGGCTGACATTCAAAGCTGCGTATCGGGACCAGCATATACGGCGTCACGGCGAATGAAAACCTACAGCGGCTCAGGGGCTGCCTGAAAGGGGAGGCGCGCGACATGGTGGCTGCGCTGCTATACACCGCTACAGAACCGGGTCACATCATGCGGACGTTGGTGCAGTGCTTCGGGAGGCCGGAGGTCATCATCGACAGAACGTTCGAGGAACTAAGGCGCCTTCCGCAGCCCAGCGCGTCGGCGGTGGACCTAAATAATGTCGCTGTTAAGTTACAGAATGTCGTGTGCGTGCTCAAGAACATCGACCGGCGCGGGTACCTATACAACCCGATGCTGTCGAGGGAGGTTCTAGAGAAGCTGAGCCCGCACGTGAGGTCGTGGTGGTGCGACTACGCGAGTGAACACGAGGTGTCGGCGGAGCCGGAGATCGTACTACTGTCTCGGTTCCTGATGCGAGAGGCGGACAGAGCACTTAAGTACACGTACGTACCTAGTATTGGCAACATCGGCACCACGGCGGTACGGAGGGAAGTGAGGACATCGGCGACGCCCGTCGCGCAGAAGAGGAAGACGAGTGCGGTGTTCAACACTACCGCCGAAGCGAGCTGCCACGGTGTCCCAAAGCTGGCTGCTGGCTGCTGAAGGTGTGCCCAGTCACCGTGGTGAGATCATGGGGGGAGTGCCGGACCTACGCGCTCCTGGACGAGGGCGCGACCATCTCCCTTATCGACGAGGACCTGGTGACGAAGATCGGAGCGAGAGGACCGAGGCGACAGCTGCACATGCGAGGTGTGAACATGTCACAAACAGAACAGAACAGTCAGCTGGTCGTGGTACGTATCAAGGGGAAGGTTCGTCGCGCAATCGTGCGCGCACCGTTAAGGGACTACAGTTGCGCCGACAGTCCATCATGAGTGACCTGTTGAAGCAAGAGCACCTGCGTGACATACCGAGGGAAGAGGTATGTTACGACCAAGCACGTCCCGGTATCCTGGTGGGGACCGACCATTGGGAGTACATCGTGTCACGGGAACTGCGGGTCGGCGAAGCGAATTGGCCGGCCGCATCAAGAACACAGCTGGGATGGGTGGTACACGGAACAGTACCGCGCAACCTCATCCACCGGAGCCGAGATGACGACGTGCTACACCTCCATAGCCAGTACCGGAGGAACCTGCGGATGAAGACCAACGACTACACGAGATGGTGGAACGACACTTCAGGGTTGACGCGCTCGGCGTCGCTCACACTCCCCTAGTGAGCGAGGCGAAACTCCGAGCCGTGTCGATAGTAGAACGTACCTTGAAGAGGACCACTGAGGGCTACGAAGTGGGACTACCATGGAAGCAAGAGGGGTCCAGCTGCCGTCGAGCTACAACGCAGCGCTTCGCCGCCTACACAAGGTCGAACAGAAGATGGATGCCGACCCAGCCTTCGCCGAGGAGTACACCAAACAAGTAGAGAACCTGCTGAAGAAGGGGTACGCGGTGCCGTGTGACGGCTCTGAACAGACGAGCGCCGTCAGCTGGTACCTACCTCACTTCGCTGTGCAGAACCCTAACAAACCGGGCAAACAACGGTTGGTGTTCGACGCGGCGCCGCAGCGGCGAGGAGCGGCGGGATCAGCTTGAACGATCACCTACTGGAGGGCCCGGACCTGCTGATGTCACTACAGGGCATCATGTTCCGCTTCCGCGAGAAGCCAGTAGCCATCACAGCGGACATACAAGAAATGTTCCTACGAGTGAGGATACGTCCCTGTGGAGAGGTGCAGATCGGACTACGTCGCCCCGACGTTTCAAGATGAGAAGTATGATCTTCGGTGCGGCGAGCTCTCCCTTCATGGCACACTACGTACGCGATTACAACGCTCAAGTGCACGCGAGTACTCACCCGTACGCCTTCGAAGCCATCACACGGAGCCACTACATGGACGACCTCGCAGCGAGCTACGACAGTGATAAGGAAGCCCGACGTGCCGTATCCGAGCTAATGACAGTGCCCGCCGCAGCTAACTTCACGCTACGTTCGTGGAATACAAATAACTGTGATGTACTTACAGAGATACCGGACGACCTGCGAGCGTTGGCACCAACACAGCTGGGAGGGAGAGGACCTGAGAACAAGATACTGGGACTCCACTGGAACGCGGCGCAGGACGAGCTGGGGTTCAACACGTCGATGAACCGCGTCCCGGCCGAGGTACGTGATCGTTGCCGCGCTCCCACAAAGAGGGAAGCCCTCAGTGCGGTCATGTCTATATATGACCCTCTGGGATTACTGAGTCACTATACGATCCGAGCTAAGATCGTGCTTCAGAGCCTGTGGCGACTACAGATGACCTGGGACGAACCAGTACCGGAGGAAGAGAACGAGCTTTTCGCATCGTGGTTGGAGCGCCTCCCGGACCTCACCCGCTTACGACTCGAACGATGCTACTCACTGGAGGGGTATTACGAACTGGAGCTGCACTTACTATGCGATGCGATTGAACAAGCTTACGCAGCGGTGGCATACTGGCGCATACTACGGCCCGACGGAGCTATACACGTGAGTTTAGTGGCTGCGAAGTCTAAGGTGGCACCGCGGCGAGTGCAAACTATACCACGGCTGGAGCTGCAGGCGGCGGTGATCGGGGCTCGGCTGGCGACTACAGTGAGGAGGGAGCATCGGGTCGAAGTGCGGCGTACTAACTATTGGACCGACTCATCCACAGTGATCCATTGGGTGCGACACGACGAGCGGCGCTATATACCGTTCGTCGCGCACCGACTGGGGGAGATCGCTGAGCTCACTCACCGCGAAGAGTGGCACTGGATACCTACGGCAGAGAACGTGGCGGACGACGCGACAAGGTTTAGCCACACACCGATCACCACGAGCGACCCAAGGAACAGTGGCCTCCCGAGAGAACCTTCACCAAGGAGGGAGAGGAAGACCTTCATCACATCGAGGAAGGCCCGAGAGATGATTGGCTGCCCGAGCCCTCCCGCTTCTCAAAATTTGAGACGCTGGTGCGGGCCGCAGCACGTGTTTTAGCCTTTATAGTAGATATGTGCAGGCGCCGAGCAACGCGCCTAGAGTACGAGCACATCCGGAGGGCCGAGCGCGCCCTCATCCAGCGGGCGCAACAGGAGAGCTTCGGCGACGAGCTACAAAGGCCACGAGCGACGCGCCCTCTCACTAAGTCGAGCCGACTATACAAGCCCGACCCGGTGATCGAGGGTGGTCTACTCCGAGTGAGGGCCCGCATAGGGGCCGCAACCGTACCCCTTGGGACCCAGCGACCCGTCATTATGGACGGACAACACCGCATCACCCGGCTCATCGTGCTGCGGGAAAACTGCGCTGCCGGACACGCCGCGCGGGAGCGCGTGACCAACGACCTGAGGCAGCGCTACTAGATACTGCACTTGCGACCCACCGTACACAAACTGCGGGCTGGATTACTTCGTGCCCGTGGTAGTACGGGTGGGACGCCGGCGAGAGAAGAGCTTGTGCCCTCGCTGTCCACGAGCTCGGCGCTGATGGCGCTGCGGCGGATGGCGGCGCGCAGAGGGTGGCCGAGAACGATGTACTCCGACAGCGCTACCAACTTCCACGGCGCGGACACGGAGTTACGGGCGGCTTACGCGGAGTGGGAGCCAGCGCTACGCGAGGAGGGACAACTGCACCGCATAGAGTGGCGCTACATCCCGCCGGGAGCGCCAAATCAAGAAGGCGCATGGGAGCGCCTGGTGCGCTCAGTCAAGGTGGCGCTGGCGGCCACCCTGAAGGAGCGGGAGCCGACGAGCGAGGTGCTGGAGACGCTGCTGGCCGAGGCGGAGTTCTAGATCAACGCCCGGCCGCTCACACACGTCAGCGTGGACCCGCAGGACCCGGAGGCGCTCACCCCGAACCACTTCCTGTTGGGGTCGTCGACAGGCCTGCCGACTATCGGGCCTTGCGACCTCGACGACCAACGGACGTGGCGAGCCAGCCAGGCGCTGGCCAACTGCTTCTTGCAACGATGGGTGCGCGAGTACCTACCTACACTCGTGCCCCGAGGACAACCGACCGACGAGAGGCGACCGCTGCGGGTAGGAGACGTCGTGGTGGTGGTGGACCACAACCTACCCCGGAACGTGTGGCCGATGGGGAAGGTGGAGCCCGTCTACGTGGGACCCGACGGCGGCATCCGAGTGGCAGACGTCCGAACGAAGACTGGCATCTTCAACCGTCCCGTCAGCAAGCTCGTCGTACTGGTGCAAGAGGAAGCTACGCGGGCTGCGCTGGGGAGAGAGATGTGAAGTACGACTCACATGCGGACAAGTTAGGACTTGTAGAAATGTATAAATTGTAAATAAATATGATTTGTTAACGTGTAACCGCGAGCGCACGAAAACCACCACCGATTGCGGGCGGCTCGCGGAGGTATAAATATAGGTCGATTTTATTGTATTTTTTATTCTGATTTGGAGAGCTGTAATATACGAACGTCTTGAAGAAACAACCAATAATTTAATTTCAAAACCTACAATACAGTCCACACCCTACACTGACTTTAATATAAGTGGCACCACTGGGTCGTGGTCCTAATTCCTTAAGGTTACCCTAAGGTTTGTGTCATTTAGGACACCATATTTTCTATATTGGTCCACTAGATCCTATAATAATTAACATGAATATTAACTATCAGTTGAGGAATTAATGTCAAACTGACTGACGGTGTACATTGTCTGTAATATCCTACAATTTGCTGCTACCAGTTAGTTACCTAGTTTAATTCATAGAATAAGAATTATGATATAACATTGTCATTCGACAAGTACCTACAAGTGTATGCTAAGATTTAGGTTTTGAATAAATTCCTTATTTCATTATGTCACACTTGGTTTACTGGTAATTGCTATCATCATCATCATCAGCCAGTGTAACGAGGGTATTTGCCATAGTCACCACGCTTGGCAGGCGGGTTGGTGAGTGGAGTATTATGTTGTACCACACAAGGAAACGCTGTTGCCCGTTCCTTGATATCCGATTATTATAGATGATGTTATAATAATCGGGACCAACGGCTTAACGTGCTTTCCGAGGCAAGTTTCAAGTTTCAAGTTTCTTTATTGCACTCATATTGTGTAACATAGATGGTCTTATTATAATTCAGTAACAAATATGAACCCTGTTAGGGCGTAGCAATATTTTATCTTAACATAATTTTCTAAAATTTAAATATTACAAAATATATTTTTACAATAATACCTACTCATTATATTTTTAAATTAATAATATTAAATGTTAAGTTATATAATAATCATAATATATGTATTTACAATAAATGTCTACAGTTACAATAGTGGAATGTTACAATAATTATTAAAATTAGTCAAGGATTCAAAGTTTGTCATAGAGTTGTTATTATTTATCCTCGGAAAACTCTTTCAGTGTGTAGTATGATTTATTTATTAGGAATTTATTAAGTCTATTTATTAAGGCACGGAGGGTAATCCCACAACCAACCAGACCCGGAAAGAAATCTTAGAATTTACACAAAGATTTCTTGTCCGGCGTGGGGATCGAACCCAAGACCTTCGAGATTTAAAGCGAGCCAAATACCTAATTGTTATAGAAAATGCCGTAACAATCAGGACCAATGGCCAATGACATAACGTACGTGCCAGAGTCATTTGGAATGGTCTATTATAAGCCGTTGGTTGCCGTCTTACAATATATTTTCCCATGTATGTCGTAAGAGGCGACTAGGGGACATACCTGATGGATGAGCTGCAGCATTTATTCAGGGTTACCTGCCATCTTACTGCGATCACCAAGCTGACTTCTAAGCGTGATAATTATAGCTGTGTCTTTCAACAACCCTGTCTTGCCAAGGTTTGTTAATACGAGGCCCAAGATCAGAAATAGACAAACACAGGCTGTTGAAGTAATTTGTCGTATTATATCATGAACAAAGCATGATACCTACCTTTATTTTTGCCTCCAGGGTAGATATGGCTCTGAAATCATTATGCATTTCTTTTCACGTAGATAAATACGAAAATTAATTTAAAATACTTTGAATCGAGCAGTAGTTTTATGCTGAATATTCGTACCAAAGTGTATTTTTAATAATGTTCTATATAGCAAATAGGTCATTTATTATTAGGAAACAATCTCCCTACATTTATTGGCTTACAATAAAAGCTATGTAAGATTATCTATTATGATATCACATTACAACATTTCTATGACCTAACGTTATTAATCTCGTAACTCTTAGAGCCCCCGCACATTGGCCACTTAGTGGCGGCCACTAAACGCGACCACCAGTGGTTCCGCTAGACTACTACACGCCGCCACCAGTGGCAGCCACTGGTGGCTGCATCAAGCCACCAGCGGCTGCGTCTGGTAGCATCGCACCGCTGCATCGCACCGCTGACGATTTATAAGCAAACTCGAAATGAGTATGCTCATTATTAGCAATGTTTCGACACATGCTAATAAATAGCAATTGCTCAATAGTAGCATGCTTACAAGCTAGAAGTGAGCATATATAGTAACTGAGACTTAAAGTATGAAGCATGTAGGTATAGCATGTTGTATCTTGTTTTAGTTTACTACATATTTACTGCAGAAATAAATTGTGAGAATAACTGTGCAGTAAAGTTGTAGAAAACTGTTTTGTCCTCTGAAACAGGTACAAACTATGTGTCAAACCTACGTTTAAATGTATTTGTATTATTACTGGTTATACAAATATTAAGGTTGTCACTACGCTACGACAACCTCCGTAGCGTAGCGAAAAAGTCCGTAGCGTAGCGGTATTTCGATCGCTTTACATCTCGGAGGTCGTGGGTTCGATCCATCTCGAAATCTTTGTGTAAATCGCCGGACAGAAATGGAGGGACTACCCGGAAAGCACGTTAAACTGTTGGTGCCTATTTCTATAACATCATCTATATCAATCGTATACAAGGGAACAGGCATCAGCGTTTCCTTGTGAGTTACAACATAATACTGCGGTCACCAACCCGCCTGCCAAGCGTGGTGAATAATGGCAAATAGCTTCCCCCAGCATGAACCCATGTTCAGCATTGGACGTTTACGGTCTGATGATGATAATGCTACAAATATTTGTTGACGAAATAATAACGATGGTGTGAAGCAGTTTAAAGTTACATAATTAATGGAATTCAGGATGATATTCCTGCTAAACAAAATGGTAACGGTCCTTGCAATTTTATGAGTTTGAACAGTCATTTCTAAGTTTCACTGGCTTTGCCTAAAGTAGGTAATATAAACATGTAAAGCAAATTATTTGACAACATATAAACTTTGATTGATACCTGTTAGACCATGTATACAAATGTTTATCAAAATATGATTGACAGTGACTGACAGATAGAAGCGAGAGATGGAATAGAAACGCGTTCTACCTTTCTAGTTTTAAATGATTAAATAAAGCTCGAGCCTTGCTCGCCTTTATTTCCAGTAAAATAGTAAAAGCATAAAGCTTTTACTATTAAATAAGTCCGTCCGAAAAATCTACCTACTGTATTGCGTTCTAGATAAGTATCAAAATAGATGTATGAGTTAATTTATAATATAGTAACAACCATGGTTTCACACCCTTTTTGTCTATCGGACATGTGCCAAGACACATTTATAACTTCTCCAGTAATAAAGCTGAAAAAAGCTTATTAAGTGCCTTAAAAACAACAAGCTATTCTACCCAAATTCCCAACTCTATGACTCCTGTAAGCAAGGATCAACACTTACACACACAGCTCGAGCTTTATTTAATCGTTTAAAACCTAGAAAAGTAGGGCGCGTTACTATTTCATCTCTCGCTTCTATCTGTCAGACACTGCCATTCATATTTTGATAAAATTTGTTACACATGTTATGTCACAAATGTCGCTTATAATACTTAAGGCAAAGCCTAGAAAAAACTATTCGTTATATGTTCCTCATAAAATTGCAAGGAACGCTAATATTTTGTTTAGCAGAAATATCGTCCTGAACTCCTGTAAGCAAGGATCAACACTCACTGGAAATAGCGATTAGCATCGAGGCTTGCCAAGTCCCGGGAAAAAAGTTTAAAAGCCTAAGTACCTGCATTTAATTTAATCAAATTAGGAGGAGTAAGAAAATCTTCTTTAGGACGACCGCCTAAACGATGGACCGACGACCTCATAAAGGTTGCAGGGAGTCAGTGGTTGCAGGCCGCTAGCTATCGTTCCCGCTGGAAATCGATGGGGAGGCCTATGTTCAGCTGAGGACTACAACAGGCTGATGATGATGATGATGAAAATCTTTTTACTCTTACTTACTAATCTTACATCGTAAGCCGTATGATTTTAACGTATAAAAAAACAATGGATAGTTTTTAAATTTACTGAATTCAAATAGACACAAAGTCGTGTTAAGGGGGAGGGTTTTAATTAAATAAGTAGTGCATAACATTTACAGGCTTTTATAGCTAAACTCCATTAGAATGTACGAACGGGGTTAAAAGTTTTCTCTCACAGTTCCTCTGTAAACAAAATGTACATATAAAATAACAATTAACTTCCACGTGGTTTAAACTAAAATACTCAGTTGTATATCTGATATATTAAAATGGTCTGCTAATGGAATAGAAATGCAATACCTTCATTACCTTTAAATGTACGGATCTAAATAGACCGGCTACGTTGTGAGGCGAAATTAACAGTATTAGAACACATTGTTATACTTAATCATACTAATATTATCAATTTGAATGTTAGTTCATTTTTTACGCTTTCACACGAAAACTACTGAACCGATATCATCAAATTTGTTCACATATCTCGAAATTGTTTATTATATAAGTTTATTTGAATGTAACTGATTGAAAGTTGGTTTTTTGGATTATAAATTAAAAAAATTTGTTACAGATTTAGATTTTTGAATGCTAAGGAGATTCCCACGGGTCCAGACATAACCCTCACCTAGTACTACCCGTACTATATTATAAAGTATTGTACTATATTTCAGTCTATACTACATATTTTACAAAAGGTTTTAGGTTTACACATTTTAATTTCATATGACTGTACATTCCACCATTCGTGTCCTGAATGACAAATTTTAGAGAGGTTAACCATAATCAATCAAGCTTTCAAATAGGCAATCAATGATAACGCATCATCCATTCGACAGTCCCAGACTAACAACACTCACATTTAAATATTTGTAGGAAAAACAAATTGTTCGCGGTTCATATTGTTTAATATCAACGAAATCATTGTGTGCTTCCAGTTTTTATGTCGACTGTAATTTTACTATACACTAGCTTATCTACATGGTTAGTGGCGGTTCGAAGGGGTGGGTGATAAGATGAGTCTGCAAAATCAATATTTTTAGGCACGCGGTTTTTCCCGCATAATTTCGGTTTCCGCAGGACCTTCATAATAAAATATAACTTATAGACTATAATATCACCTTTCTGGATACATGTGCTATCCAACACTGAAAAAAAATTCAAAACTTACCATTAGTTCGTGAGATCAGCGCGTTTAAGCAAACGAACTCTACAGCTTTATATATTAGTATAGATTAGCAGTTCCGCCTGGTTTTACTCGCGTTATTCCCATTCCTATGATCTCTTCTTAAAATATGAAAATCACAAATAGCTTGATTTGGCTTTGGATTTTCATTGGTAAAAGATTTTCAAAATTGGTTCAGTAGATCCAGAGATTACTCCCTACAACTAATCAAACGCACGAACCTCTTTATAAATATAAATACCTATAGATAAAAAAAAAATTGTTAAATTTCGAATATTAGCTTCTGCGCACTGTTTTCATCCGCGTTACTACTGGTTTCGTAAGAACTTCATAATAAAATATAGCTTATTATAGCCCGTCCTCGATAAATGGGCTTAAGGCGCTACCCTGACCAAATAACCTTCGTTTAAGCATTCGTTCCCTCTTTGTGGCACACGACCTCTGCGCAAGAGTTACTTAGCGAGTACGCTCAGATTTTAGAATAAAACCTTTATAAAATCAAATTTTCGTGTTTTGAAAAAAATAAAACTACCAAAATGTTCTTTGCCACTGTAACGTAGACCCCACTATCACGTTGGGCCACTGTAACGTAGTACGTGTTGGTGTAGCCAACCACGTGTTACATAAATGAAAAAGAGATGAGTTTTATATAAAGAGAGGAAGTAAACACAGATCACTCAGTACACTCATCATTGTATTTGACTTATAATAAGTACGATCGATTCGTCTACATTATCAATAAACGTTTTCATTTTCATTTTCACTATAGTTTATTTAAATTATAATTAAAGATTAACAATATTTAGATCAGGGGGCAGGTTCTAAGACTCGGTTTGAGTAGGTGACCAGTAGGTAGTCACAATAAACACGTAGCTTGCTTGTTAGGAAGCTGGATGGTAGAAGTCTCGCTGACGCCTTAGGTAGATGGTAGCGGCAGCGAGGGAAGCAGGGCTCGTCTCCACGTCTCGTCCAGTCCGGATGGTAGCAGCCGGCTGGTGTAGGGTGTCGACCTATCCATTAGTTTAGGAAGCAAATCAAAATAATGGTTATTTTAGGAGGAGATGTATGTTATAAATCATTAATTCTCATTTCTGTGGCTTTTTTGTGGCCCTTTAATTAAATATTATGCCCCTTAAAAAAAAAGAAACTACTATTTTGGAGTCAAGATTATTTAGAAATTTAATGTATTTTTTATTAGTTGCTAGTTCTTTAAGATTAAGAGAAGTTGGCTCCCAAAAACAGCCTAGAAAACGGCTACCCTATGTTTCGCACGGGAACGCGCCTTAATGAATTTTTCAAATTGGGCTAGTTGTTCGTGAGATTATCGCGTTCCAGCAAACAAACTCTTCTACTTTATAATTATATTAATAAATAGATTAGCAGTTCCGCCTAGTTTTGCTGGCCTAAATCCCATTCCCAAAAGCTCTTCTGTAAATATGACACACACAAATAGCTTGACTTGGCTTCTTATTGGTAAAATATTTTTCAAATTCGTTTCAGAAGATCCAGAGATTCCTCCGCACAAATTTCCAAATTCACGAACCTATTCTATTCACGGAAAAATGTGTTTGTTAAATCTGCTAATAATTACTTTCCAATTTTTATAAAACTTCAAGTCTAAATTTATAAAAAGATTATAATACTATCTAAAAATATAAACTGAATTGATGAATTAAGTAATTTATCTCCATAAGTACCTAATCGATGGTTTAACTTATATTGGGTTCATCTATTCATCTACATAATCAATAAACTATTAAGTTATTAAATTTCGACTGTTTTGCAGCAATTGTTAAGTAACTTCCATGTTAAAAAAAAATTGTAACATGTTCCTAACCTTTTTTACTGCATAGTCCCAAAACTTCGGCTGCGGCGCCATCCATCAGCAGTTTAGGTGACTATAAGAATTTTCTTAGTATCTACTAGTAGTAAATCTGTATCACTTCATTACAGGATTTCTATCTGCTATCTCACAATCCCTAAGAATCAACCATTAGGGTATAGGAGAAATACTTAGACAGATCATACATCTAATGAAAGACACGTGTAAAGCTCTCAGATATATTTAAAGTTTCATCAGAACAAAAAAAAATCGGCAGCAATGCATACTAATATGATAAAAGCGAAAATTTGCGAATATGAATGGCTGTTTGTTACTTTTTCTCGCAAAAACTGCAAACGGATTGGCTGAAAGCTTACACGCGGATAGTTTTAATGCTGGAATAATATTTAGGCTACAAAACATCTCGCTCCAACTCGCTGCAGCGGAGAAACGCAAGCATAACCGCGGGGCGCAAAGAGTTAATCATTAAAGAGAATAAATTACACAACTTGGTATTTATTGTAAGTGTAAGGATGTGTGAATTTTAAGAAAATTCCTATAATTTCCTTGTTCGTCTCGATGACACAGCTCGAATAGGTACTAGTATATATAATATATATCAAAATTTCCATACAAACCGATACTTTAAAACTGCACTTTACTCTATTATTGTCACTAATGAGCAACTAATTATGTTGCTTAGCGTTAAACTTAAGAATAACTTAACCAACTTGCTTCACGCTTACTTAATTGTCAGGACAAGCCTTGCATCAAACATTTAGTATTCAGGCAGACGACGTCGGACACAACGTTAGACTATAAATATAATTTATTAGACAATACAAATACTAACTAGTTACTCATGTTATCAAACAATCATTTTGAACCTTTATAAAGTACAAAAAAGTTCCAAAATATATGTATTAAATCTTATGAGACGAATAAACGTTTCGCACGCAAATAACGAATCAAAGAAGCTTTGTATGGAGTCTCAAGTCTTTGAAACATTTCGATCTAACCAACTCGCCTCCAGGCATCTAGAACCGTTTTTTCTCCTACGTTCTGTCCTTACAGTGCATACTTTATTTCTATTTGCCTGTACACTGAGGTGAGGGAGGGGGGAGGGCCAGGCACGCGCGGTAGCGTCGCCCAGACCAGTAGAGACTGCGACGTCGCCCCGGACGCATGTCGCCGCCGTACCATGGGAAAATAGACCTAGTGGAACTAACATAGTGTCTGTGTCTGGATCGCACTAACGTGGATACAACTACGATAAATCTGTGACCCGAGTTTGTGACTTGTGATTCAGTGGTGTCGTGCAACTTGGAAAGTGAGTTTGTTGCGAGTTACCGTGGTTGTGCCGAAAGGTTGCTATTGGTAAGTAGTGGTGTTTTCTACGATAAAATTAGCATTTATTGAGTCTGGTGAGATTGAGTTCTTATTGGATGTATGTACGGATATTTTTTTCCCGATTACTGTGAATATTTTACTTATATAATATGACCACGCTGTAATAAATAAAAATAGTTAGGGTCCGATGGTAGGTAAAAATAATTTTACTACTGACACAACACATTCATTCCCTTCCATTCCCTTATCTTTTAATAATACCTACGTAGAAACCATGGTTTTCGTCAGAATTAACCGCGGCACGTGGTTAAATAGGTACATAAGTCCGATCTTATTTCTTTAAAATAGTTTTGTAGGATTTATACATAGGTACTTAATAGTGTTAATATTTATGTTCGAAAATTCTAGGGTATTATTGTGCAGTGTACCGGTTAGCGATAAAGGTTAAGCGAGCCGTCCATGCTCTGTCGAGTATTGTAAGGTCCTCTTAAATCGTACCTATCATAACTTTAAATATTTTAATTAAACCTTCACAATAGGTTCAATCTACCGACAACGTTTTTAATTAAATGTTAAAATTATATAGGTATAACATTTATGTAGAGCACACGGTGGATAATCGAATCTCTGTTCACGGAATACCGAAATATCGCTAGATAAATGGTTTGAATTCATACAATTGCGGTTTTATTTATGTACGTAATAGGTGTAATACAAATGCGAATTTAGATTACATTCATTTATTTAACCCAACACGCATGTTCGATGCCGTCGCGCTGCGCCTCAACTTATGTTGGTACCTACCTAGCTAGTATTTTACGTCGGTACTAAAGAATACGACTATTGATAGTAAATAGCTTTATTTCTACGTGTTCTAAAAAGTATTTAAAAAACATGAATAAATTTCAACAAAATCGATATACCTATTGGCTTTTAACATAGTAATCCTAGTAATAGAAGCGGCCGTAGCTCAATGGCTTGGGCGTCAGACTTGCGATCATGTGGTCGCCGGTTCGATCCCCACGTATTCCACTGCCGACGTGAACCCACTCGTAACACAAGCATTTTAGCTTAACAAGAATACTAGTAGATTGCAAAATATCTGCTAGTAATGTTAAAAAAAAGTATTATAAACGCGAAAGTAAGTAAAACGTATGGATGTATATTTTTTCCTTTTTAAGCACAAAGTACTGAATGGATTTTGTGTCTCTTTTTTCGAAATTTGCACGCGGATACTTTATAAGCTAGATTAACATATGGGCTACAAAACATCACGATCCGACCCACTGAAGCAGGGTGATGCGGGTAAAACCGTGCGGCGCAGCTAATATTGATTATGATTATATAAATGCTGCGCCCCACGGTTTTACCAGAATAGCTCCAGATTATTCTCAAACTCCGTTACAATTGACCTTTCCAAACGTATATGAACAACATTCAAAGAAACGGACAGTCGATGTTCAATCGTGTTCAACCATCAATTATATTGATTACGAAATACATTATTCCGACGTTTTCAAACTTATTATTAATGTTTACAATATAAATACTTAATTAAGTATTATAAATTATAACTTTTACCGAAATCTACAAGCTTGTTCTTATATACAATTCTTATTATCTTTTCAAATCTATTAGACGATACAAAAGACAATAAAAATACAATGTTACAAGGAAGTTGAAAGGCGAATTCCATTTCCTTTTGACCCTCTAGACATAATTTAAGATGATACCATAATTAACGTGAAGAAAATGCCTTTACAATTGAATGAGTCAATTGTATAGCTTCATGAATAATACATTCGTGCCCCAATTATTATTAAGTGGTTTGTTCTCAAACTTAGAGATGACAATCTCATCTTGAATGGGTTGAGACATCTTCACAATACAGTAAAAGTAAGAATGTTTTAACAAAAAGATAAACAATCCAATGTAGTAAAACAACTAGCCTTTGCTCCTAGTTGTTATATTAGCATCTATATCAGCCATATCTGCGTTGAATATGTCTCCCTTTGAGCATAAAAACTCTAAAAGTTTTTCCGTGTGGTTTCCGTCTTAGAAAGTGGTCTACCACACCACGTCTTCCCATAGCTGTCGTAAAAGGTGACTAAAAGACATACAGCTGATTGATGGGCAGCATCTATTATCACAAGGTTACCCACCATCTTGTTGCAATCACCAATCTGCCTGCCATGTTCAACAGTGGATGTAAACGGGCTGTTGATAGTGATGGTGATATGTAGTTAGGCGAGCAGTACTCCATCCTTAGTAAATGGTTTAAAAACTACAAAATAAGCAACCTGTGCAAGAGGGCGCACTCTATGGAAATTGGACCTAAACGCTGCTTATTGCTAGTGCTGCAATACTACTTGATGCCCAAAACAATCTACGCTTGTAAGAGTAACTATATAAAAGGGTACATTTATCGGCTAGCAGTTATATTGTATCACTACATAATAGAACAGTGGCAGTCTGTCCCTATGTATGCTTAGATCTTTAAAACTATGCTACGGATTTTGATGCGGTTTTTTTTTTATAGATAGAGCGATTTAACAGAAAGTTTTATATGTATAAAACGTTAGAATTGCACCCGTGCGAAGCTGGGGCGGGTCGCTAGTAATGTTTAAGCAAATTAAGTAATTGCTTATACGATAATCTAACATTGATTATGCTTCAGTTGTGCACTATATCCTGAAGTGGACTTTACACAAGCTGATGTTAGAATATGCCAGCAACATACCCGTACGATGGCAATCTACTTATTATTTAAGAAAAATAACGCACAGCATACAGTTTTCATTATCATTTTACTTATAATAGGTAAGTTCGATTCGTCTTTATTATTAATAAATGATATTATTTCATTGAATTATGGATATTTCCTTGCAATTGTGACATATTTGGTTAAACGCTTCAAATTTACTAAATTCTACATCTCTAATGCTAGTTGTGCTTCAACATCATAATTCTGATGGGAGCAAAGAAAGAATGTATGGTATAAGAATAAGGTCAATTGTTATTTTAAAGCACATTATTGCATACGGTAGCAACATTTGGTTTTAAAATAACTTTTTGATATTTTAGGTACCTAATAGACTCAGAATACCAAATACCAAAACTCGTCTACTTACGATTGAAAATAAATTCAATTTATTCAGCACTTAAGTATTTACATACACTTGTACTTTGTCAGAATTTCAAAGTAGGTTATTATAAGATAAATAAAAACTATAAGTAACAGATAATTCTTACTCTTGAAATATCCGACTAGGTAACTAATATTAGTAGGCAAATCTTACAAATCTACAGACTACATTGTCCGTCCGTCTATTCTGTGACATTTATTTCTGTTATCAAATTATTTGAGAATGGATTAAAAACCTTTAAATAGCAAAATCGGGGCTTTGGTTTATGTTAGGAAGATCTACAACCTCTGTATCTTAACTTAATCCACTCATATAGGTATATAAGGCTGTCTTATTGATTAAATTAACGCATTGCAGTAGAAATTACTCAATATTCATAGCATAATCATTAATATGTGGAAATAAATTCATAATAATATTCCAGTAATTTAGGCTCTGAAGGCAAACATCAAAAGTTATTTAGGTACATGTTTGTTCGGGACATAATATCACAAACTAAAACTATTTACTTTGTGATATCTATGGCGATTTTAGTTGAGCGCATAATAAATAAAACATATGACAATTATGGTTTAGTTGTTTATAAAACGCGGTATTATAACTATCATATGACATTATGAAAATATAGCTAAACTTTAATTTAATAATATATAATTATTATCGTTAAAATGTCTTAATAAAATTGAATTTTAGCAAAATTACTAATAAAAAAAGTGTTCGATAGTGTCTTCATTTATTTTATGATAGGAATCATTTCATTTAATTTCATTGTCCCTTAGAAACTTGGAAAGATAATTCAAAATTTCGACAGCCGGCTATGGTTCACAATAGCTGAATGGTCAAGGCATTTAGGGCTTTGTGGGCGGTCTGAATTTCTAACTATCAAATTATATAAATCTTGCTTTCTGCGCGCGGTTTCAACCACGTTACTCCCATGAGAACTTAATAATAATGTACAGCCTATAGCCATCTTCGATAAATGCGCTATTTAACACTGAAATAATTGATCATGTCGGTTCAATAGATCCTGAGATTAGCACGTTCAAGCAAATAAACAAACTCTTTAGCTTTATATATTCGTATACACTTACAGTCAAATAATATCATTGTCATGCATAACCTGGTGGGATGTCACGCTATACGCAGGACCGACGTTTACGAGCTCTTCAAAGTAATTACTCCCATATCCGCAACTTCGTAACTTCGGAATGCTTTAGGGTTTTGCTTTAAAAACGGAAGCACAATCTTACACCACGTAATGGCTTAGCCGTGGACCTCGTTAGTTTTAATGAAACTGCTGAATCAATGGGAAAAGATATATCTATACTAATATATAAAGCTGAAGAGTATGTCACAGGAATTACTTGTCCGATTTGTAAAATGATTTCAGTATTAGATAGTCCATTTAACGAAGAAGGCTAATATACAGGGTGTCCCAAAAGGTTAAGTAGCTGGGAAAGGGGGTGACAGGGGTGGACACAATGGTCACTAGAAAAATAAAAAATAAATCCGCTCTGGGTATTTAAAAAAAAAATGGCATTTTTTTTAAAACTTAAAATTTTACACCTTGTTATTTTTGATGTTGATGACCTTGTTGTTATTGAAGATTACGTAACAGCATTTTTTTTAAATACAGCCATATTTGTAGGTACAGTTAGCACAAGGTGTAAAATTTTTAGTCTTTTATAAAATGCCATTTATTTTTTTAAATCTATCACCCCCCTTCCCAGCTACGTAATCTTTTGGGACACCCTGTATATTAGCCTTATTAATATATATTATTATAAATGATTATGAAGTTCCTATCGGAATATAAGTTTAGCGGGTGTGACCGCGTGCAGTAACCTAGTAACAATACAAAATAAGACAGATAGAAAGAGGTCTCATTTATTTTGATGACCATGATAATTGACAAAGTATTAGAAATTGAAATGGAAGGAAGGTTTCATTAAAACTAAATAGGGTTGCTACTGCTTTTTTAGTTCAATCAATTGGTAAATGTTTATTTTAACAGTCACTTAAAAAATTGCAGTGGTGGGCTACTAAAAACAGCAGGTTAGAATGCCTCATTGGTCTAATGGAAATACGATTCGACCGTAAGTAACTAAGTTAACAGACCTTGGCAAGCCAGGGATATTCCCATAGTCACCACCCCTGGCGGTAAAATAGCAGTATATTTGAACTGATAGATGCGGCTCCCCATCCGTCTGCTTGTCCCTTAGTCACCTCTTGTGACATCCATTATATGATGTATGATATGGGGCTCTATCCTGAGCTGGTAACTATACGGCAAACTACAAACGAATCTGTAACTATTAACTTTCTTTGAAGGTATTCTGGGGGTTAGTGATACCCGTGCCTCGAAACTTTCGGCCCCATGCCTGATTTCTCACCGGTCATAGCGGCAGAACCGTTTTATCCGATTTTGAGAGTAAAGTAATAGAAAGTGGACCTGTGTTTCCGCACACTTGTGCACTATAATGTGGTCTGTGCATAATTGATAATCTGTATAATATCTGATGGATAATTTCCTTAGAGTTTGGCCACCGTAGCCGACATGGATCTATAGGACTGTAGTAAAACTAATATCATCAAATATACACTGCATCACGGAGGGGTAAAAATTGGCAGTTATATTTTCTGTGACACTAGTTATTCAGATAAATTGGACTATTCAAATAATAGTTATTAGTAATACAATATTAAGTAGCCATATTATAATGAAAAATATTCTCTTAATTAATTTTTTATTAATTAACAAGCACATATATTTATTTTTCAGAGAAACAACACTCAATAAACCCTCGTTGTCTAGTCACGTAATATGATTATTATTCATTTAATCTCTTTTCTGACAGAATGAGATTAAATTAGTCACTGAAGTAAGCTCGAATGTGACGTATAAATAACCTCGCCGTATTTTTAAGTAATAAGTAGAACATGGTATTAATTACACAATGAAATGAAATGAAATGACAATTATTTATTTGCTAGAATATAGGTACTTAATAACATGGTTAAATAATTTTAGACTCACTATATTCGACTTAACAGTCGTGCAAATATTTCTAGAATATGCAAAACAGTAATAATCATGAAATTTCATCAATGTCATTGATCATTAAGTACTCATTAGTCATACACAATTACATATAATAAAATTTAGTCTTGCATCAAATGTATATATAATTAGGCACAAACAAATTATAAATATATATAATAAAAATAAACGAATAGACTAATGGAACAGCAGCTACAATTTGTATGTTTTTTGCACAATGAATATGGCCGACTTAATGCCATAGGCATTTTCTACCAGTCAACTATAGGGTGGTGCAGAGAAAACACATTACATTGTCCATACATACCTATTAACTTAAAACATAAGATCCTAATAAAACAAGATAATTAAATATATATTTGGCTTGCAAAAACAATCTTGCTTACACGCAGTAGAGAACTTAATAATTTCATTATCGTACATTGTTCATTTTTATTTTTATATCAACGATTTTCAGCAAATATTGTATGTAAAATAATACATTCACACAGTTACTTCAATGGACGGATTTGTATGTCTATTTTATTCAATATACATTTCATAGAATACTTATTCATCGATAAATGTTTGATAAGATTTATTTTTTCTCTTTAGTACCTTTGTAATTCCATAGTTAAATGTGAGCTGAAGTTGTTACGTTATTATAAGAGTAAAAAACACTGACTGAAATGATTTTATTCGTATTTCTATAAGTTCATTATGACTACATCAATTGATTTGACTCATCTGAAAGAATACGTTTTTGTGTATTGTTATCATGCTATATTTAAATTTATGTTGTGATAGTTTAAGTTAGCTTAATATTTCTTGAACACGTCAACGAACTAACTAAATGCTATTCATTAATTTGTTAATTACATACTAGATTTTGCTTGTGTCTTCGATCGCGTGGAAAGTTACGTAAAGGTTATTTCAGTATTAAGTTATTTATTTGCGATAAATGACGAGCTTGCGATATAAGTTTGAGACGTGAAAATATAACAGGCAGAGTTACTTTCGCATTTTATATTTCGCATATTTAATAACATATTGATTTTATCGATGAGCGTAACTTTCTTCAACTGTGTAAAACTTTTATTTGGAAAGCTTACAAGTTAAAATTAAAGAAGCTAATATTGAAATATTGTGATATAACCACATGTTTAAGCCTAATCTAATCCTCCTTTAGAGATTGTCCCGAAACTGCTACATAATATCTCAGAAAATGTTATTGTATTATGAGAGTTAATCGTTGGACGTGAAAAAAACAATCAGCACTTTAAAGTTTTATTCAATTTCATTTGTAACCATGTAACGCGTGAGCTGGGGTGCGTAGCTCGGCAGGGATTACTGCTAGTCCTCGACAAGGGTGTGTGAGGAGTGCTTAGTGATATAGACCGTACAGTCTTTATCACTAAGCACTCTTTTAAATTAAAGAAGGCACTTTATAATCCCATCAATATTTATCGCGTGCGGAAAGCGGGTAAGCCGATAAAGCCTGTATGCACATTAATTATATGTTCCTACTAATATTATAAACGTGAAAGTTTGTAAGTATGGATGAATGGATGTTTGTTACTCTTTCACGTAAAAACTACTAAACGGAATCGGCTGAAATTTTGCACCGGGATAGGTTATACGCTGGATTAACATGTAGGCTACAAAACATCACGCTCTGACCCACTGGAGCAGAGTAATGCGGGGCGCAGCTAGTAGATAATAAAAGTTACATTTAAGTGTTTAGTGATATCAATCCAATCTAAATACCTTATGTTAACGTCACGATTTCTCATGACAAATACTTAATAGATCAGAATCTACCAATTTGTAACGGATCGAACCAATTTTAATATTATTTTGTCTGGATATTATTAATTCGTTATTTTAACTAATATAAAAAGCTGAACAGTTTGTTTGATTGTTGTTTGTTTTCTTTAACGCGCTAATCTCAGGATCTACTAATCCGTTTTGAAATATTCTTTCAGTGTTTTGATTGCCCATCTATCGATTAATACTATATATAAACCAGCGGTTTTTATATTTACTAAATCCTTTTAATTTGACGAAGTTCACCTACGTTAAATAAAAAGCCACTGGTTTACGGAACTATGATATACACTCGCATTAAACATGGCGGTCACAAACGGAACCCGCACATAACTGATTGAGAAATCCCATCAAAGCACCACTCTGATTAATTACTTGCCAAACCATGATTAGCAAATGGAATTACCATGTAGATTAGCTAACACTCGTTGGGCATTTTAATTCATTTCACTCGAAATATTATGCTAGAGATAAAATTTATACATATTTTTTTATATTTTAAGCATAAAATTATATGCTTTATAATATTATGCTATATTCTATATTTTATAAGCTACTAATATTATAAACGCGAAAGTTTGTAAGTATGGATGGATGGATGGATGTTTGTTGCTCTTTCACGCCAAAACGACTGAACGGAATTGACTGAAATTTTGCACCGGGATAGGTTTTACGCTAGATTAACATATAGGCTACAAAACATAGTAACGCGGGTAAAAACTGCGCGGCGCAGCTAGTAAATTATAAATATTTTTTATTTCACGTAAACCTATTACAGGAAGATAGTCAAAACAATAGTTGAGTATTAAATGATCTATAATGATTACATTATATAAATGTGCGAATAAAACAGGTATTTGAGTTATTAATTAAAAATAATTTTATTGTATTGGAGCCCCCCTTATAAATTTATTTCATTTTATTTTTAGTATTTTTTGTTGTGAAAATTTCAACTTTCTAGCTATCGCGGTTCTTGAGATGCAGCCTGTTGACAGACAGACAGCGAAGTCTTAGTAATAGGGGCACGTTTTACCCTTCGGGTACGGCACCCTGAACATGAATAACGGTGACAATAACGGTATATGACACCATGGAGTAGCGCTATAAGACTAGCTTTAAGTCTCTGAGATCGTAGTTTAGACAAGAAATCTTTGTGTAAATGTAAAATTTCTTTCCGGGGCTGTTTGTTTCAAGGCCTCTATTCCGTGCCCTGCCCGGCAAGCATACGCAGCGCGACTCGAGTCTACTCTACGGAGGCCGACCAATTACATTGCAGAAACGCACTGTCACGTGACATTTTCTGCAATGTGATTGGTCGGCCTCCGTAGAGTAGACTCAAGTCGCGCTGCCTATCCTAGCCGGGCTGGAAAGCATGTTAAGCCGTTACCGATTATTTCAACATGTGTATACTATAGAAGCATTTTCCTGTGTGTTTTAACATAGTACGTAGTAGGTATATTATGTAGTTTATATTTATCTATAGAAGTATGTATCTAAGTATATCTTACATATAAAATTCTCGTGTCACAATGTTCGTTCCCGTACTCCTCCGAAACGGCTTGACCGATTCTCATGAAATTTTGTGAGCATATTGAGTAGGTCTGAGAATCGGCCAACATCTATTTACCGGGTCGGCTAGTATGTAAATATTAGTAAGTAGGTTTATTTGAGACCTACGCACACTATTCGTCTTAGCAAAATCCTCCCTCGTGATGATGCTAATATTCAACAATGGGTACGGGCTGAAGTTAAATGGTGAACAGGAAGATTTTTAAACAATATTAATCGCTGGTCGACATTAGTAATCCCCCTACGTCCCCCTTGACGTGACGTGTTACAAAGAGATTAATAAATTTCGATGACCGGCTGTGGTTCCACCGTAGCCTAATTGGTTAAGGCATAAGGGGCTTTACCTAAGATGCAGGTTCGAATCCTGCCGGTGGTCGCATTTTATGAATCTCAATGTTGAAATATAACATTAGTAATATTGACCTTCTTATTTAACAAATTCTTTATAATAACTAAACATGCTCCCTAATAACTTCTCATGTTAAAAATCGATAGAATCTAAGGCCATTCAGTTCTTTAATTAAGACGATTCGTTTCCTTTGCATTTTCCTTAGTGACGTCACGCCGTAAAAATACATTTTTATGTTTATTTTATAACAGAGCGAACTCATTAAGAGTACTGCATTTCAATGTTTATGAAATTGATGTTGCGCTTTTTATATTCGTACATTTTATAATCTACTGAAATAAAGGTCACGGTTTTTAATAGTATGCTTTCTTTATAGATGTAGCTAATTGGATCACTGGAATATGACAAATATTTTTTGCCTGTATGTTAATTCAACGTACATGACGGTTGCATATTAGAAAATCAAAACTTTCCTGAGCAAATTTCAAAAGAACAACGTACAAATCAACAAAGTTTAAAATAACGATGGTAATTTGATCAAAAGTTCAGCTGACCAAAGTCTGGAATCTGGTTGTGGTCACAAACCTAACCTAACCTAACCTACAGAAGTTGGAATCCTGGGTTGGAGTGTACTATTTTCTAAGATGCAACCCGTATAACCATATCTAACCACTAATATCCGTCGTTATATACTCATGGTCCACCTAAATAATGACAATTGTTCTAACCTACTATAGACAGAACAAGCTATTTGACACAATATAGTTAAATAATAAACTAAGACGTTAAGACTAATATATAATTAAAATAATAACTTAAATACTTGTTTAATTTGAAAATTTATAAAATATTATATGATAATTATACATAATAATACTAAATACTAAATTATTGTTTTGACTATAAGCAAGTGCCTGTAATAGGTTTACTTAACTAAAAATCATTTTTATTTTATTTATTGTAATTACTTATATTGTACATTATTTTTAAAGTAATTAATTAATTAATATCGTATTGTATTCAATAAGCATGAAGACTAAAAAAATATAATTAGTCCGTCAGTTAGATTACTTAATAAATATTGGACATGTATTTTTTTATTTATCAAATCAATGAAAATGTAAAAAGATACAGAGCAACAAAAAATAAAGTTCAGGAAAAATTTAACTAGAAGTGACGTCACACGAAATTTCACGTTGATGTATCGTCGTCATATTTTGCTTGAGGAACGAAAAAAAAAATACGAGTCCAATTTTGGTGATCTAACTGACGAACCAATTAGAAATGTTATTCTTCGTGCCTATTAAAAAAGCATTGTTAGCAATAACTATGAAATACCAAAGTTATTGGACGGTTTCGAAATACAGTTCCTACATAACAAATCGATTGAAAACTGTCGGAGTTGAGAACTTTCTAGAGGCCGAATATTCGGATGAATCCTTTACAACAAAGTGGCATACTTCAATGACTGACTGACAGTTAGCTACCATAGTTAAAACAATACCCTATTTCAAAATCCTATTTTTTAAAACGAACAATAACAATTTGGTAACAAAAACTGACTCGATGTGACGTTGGGTTTTCGTAGCAAATTGTTTGGCTAGTCGAATGGTTTTGGAATTGCGTAGTCAGCGTAGTGTACTCGTTATATTTAAGAGGTTGTAAGAGGACTTTTTAGTGATAGCTAGGTAGGTAAGTAATATGCTGCGCGGTTTCACAAATTTCTTAGTTTTTAGGGTTCCGTAGCCAAATGGCAAAAAACGGAACCCTTATAGATTCGTCATGTCTGTCTGTCTGTCTGTCTGTCTGTATGTATGTCTGTCCGTCCGTTCGTCCTTATGTCACAGCCACTTTTTTCAGAAACTATAAGATCTATAATATTGAAACTTGGTAAGTAGATGTATTTTGTGAACCGCATTAATATTTTCACACAAAAATAGAAAAAAAAAACAAAAAGATTTGGGGGTCCCCATACTTAGAACTGAAACTCAAAAAATTTTTTGTTCAACTAACTCATACGTGTGAGGTATTTATGGATAGGTCTTTAAAAATGATATTGAGGTTTCTAATGTATTTTTTTTCAAAACTGAATGGTTTGCGCAATAGCCACTTCCAAAGTGATACAATGTGTGTCCCCCCCTGTAACTTCTAAAATAAAAGAATGATAAATCTAAAAAAATATATGATGTACATTACCAGATCTTGTAAGTAGTTTTTTTTTAATACGTCATAAATCGTAAACCGCAATTTACTTTTCATTCAATCAACTCGACTGATACGGAACCCTTCGTGCGCGAGTCCGACTCGCACTTGGCCGGTTTTGAATTGGTGAAAACCTTATTTAAATACGTTTAGTTGTTTTCGAGTTTAATGCATCCATATGACAGGGGATTTCATTATGTAAAGGTAAAGAGATAGTATCGCTCATTTGGAGCGACAGTAACACATTTGCAAAAATATGCGAAAATGACTTATTAATGCCAAAGTACTATGCACAATCATCTGCGTTGGCAGTGAAAACGCCACATTTGTGGGTTCAAAAACCGTCTGATAGAGGGCAAAAAGTCTTTGTAGCATTATTCTTCTTTTGAACTAAGAATAGTTATTTGTTATACAAGAGTACAAAGTTGCTTTACAATTTTGATGACCGAGCAAGCGAAGGATTCTAAAATTGAATCACAAGCGCAGCGAGTGATTCAAAATTAGAATCCTGAGCGTTAGCAAAGGAAACAAAAGAGCACGAGGTGAAAAATCTTTGCACTCGAGTGCAACACGTAACTTTTCATTCCACCTCAGCGAGGAAATGCGCATTATTAACAGTTTCAGTCAATTCTGTTGGCGTCAAACAAACTTCCTCGTCGCTAGAATCACTCATTTTAGTTTTTTCACTTGTTTTCAAGTTTCTTGTTTTTAATATAAGGTTTAAAAATGACGTGAAAAAATGCCGCGTAAAGAACCGCGTACTAAGCAAATTGAAAAAAGTCTGAGTTTTTAACAAATTTAAAAAAAGTTGTATGATATATTCGGCACCATAGAGGTAGCAGTAAATAGGTTTAGTGTTTTTTTTAATTCACAAACTTAGTGCACACGATGTTCTAAATTCAATTAACTTTATCCTCTAGAGAATAAAAACGGCTTTTCCACTCAGATATTGAAGATTAAAAATACTCTTTCCGAGATGGTGGGATGAAAATAATATTTATTCTGATCTGGTGTAAAGTTAACTAATTTGCGTTTGTGTCGATGTCGCTCCAAATGAGCGGTATATTTATGAACAAAACAACGACAATTTCAGTATTAGTACATATATTTTTAAATATATATCACACATATTTTTAAATTAATTCATGTATTTCTTAACTTAGTATAGTGCAAATAAATTGAAATTCATGTCAAAGGCGTTTAAAGAAGATTTTGTCCCAAAAAAAAAAAAAAAGATGTAGTACCTCTAATTACCATCCGTTATAAAATTATTCGTTACCTTAAAAAAAAAGAAGTCCATTTGATTACCCAATTTGTTAATAAAATTCCTGTTTGCATGTTTTGCTTACCGTGTATGTTCCTACCGCAAATTAAATAATATCAATACCAATAGATTGGAGGAAATGACCACAAACATAACTTTTGATTTTTACTCTAGTTATTAGTTTACCCAAAACGAAATGTTACTCCATTATGTAACAGATAACGATCGATATAATTCTTAAAATTTCACAAAGCTTGCGCAAGTAAAACTGCTAAAATGTTATTTTAATATTCAAATAAGGATAATTTTTCAAGGCTGTAAAGGCACGGTAGCTAAGTAGGACCGCAAAGCGCTCTAAGCTTGAGCACCTGTGTCCTGGAGCTAAATTATTATTACGGTCGAGTGTCGTCACCTGTTTTGAGAAACACCGACCGGGCTCGTGTTGGGAAATCTTTTATATTTTTAAACTAAACTAAGAAATTATAAGTATTTTGCTTAAAAGACCTGAAATAAATTAAATATATATGTTTTTTTTTTAAAAGACAAGCCCGCACAATGGAAATAAATCCCTGTGTCGCGGGGGACTTTACAAACATACATTTCACGGACACACAGAACACCCGGACTCAGAACAACTATTTGTGGTTCACACAAATAATTGTCCCGGGTGGGAATCGAACCCAGAACACCAAGTCTCAGAGGCAACTACCGTAACCGTTTCGACTACAAACTTCCGTATTTTTCTATAACAATGCTCTGGTCCATCTAACGGTTGTGAGGAGGAGATTACAATTATATTTTGATAAGACGGCTGAATGTATCTCCACTAATTTTATTTTGTACAAGATTACCGCGGTCGGTTTCCCTAACGTAGGGTCCACCCAATACATCATTAAATATTAAGGCTATTTTATGATGAAGGTCCTACGGGAAAAGGAGTTGTGGGTGAAAGAAACCGCGCAGTGTAAAAAAAAAAGCGCGTTCAAGTAAACTAACAAACTCTTTACACAAAGATTTATAATATTGGTAAAGATTTGTATATGTCGTATACCTATTGTAGGCCACCTCCAACCGCAATAACTCGAAATCTATGAGGGAGACCTATGTCCAGCAGTGGACGTCCTACGGCTTAAATAATGATACTTTACTTAACTCCAAAACTTGTTTAATAATCATTTATGAACACCGTACCGTGTAATTTACCAGTTGAGTATGTTTCACCGGATTGTCTCATATATGCCGTGTTAAACCGGTAGTAAATAACCGACTGAGTTTGTTTCATTGGGTTTCCTCAGTTTGCATTGAATCCAGTGGCAGCATTAAATTGCGTCTATTGTTACGGTCTCATGGTCTGCCAGTATAAGATGACTGTTTAGGTTCAATACAGACTGAACAAATCCCATCAAAAATTTAAATAAACATAAAACATATTTTTCATTTATTTTACAACATAAGATTTTGCGCAATTAAGCGTAAATTTTAAGTTAAATCATATTTTTTTTTACAAATTAAATTTACATAACAAGCTATAGATATTTTGTCACTTACATTTGTTATATACAATATAAAGATATTTAATTTGGTCACTTATTCCCAAACAGACGTGCATACAAATTCAATTTAAACATTTTTCTGACACTGGAATAGATTCCACGTCCTTCTAGTCTAAATCCAAATTTGTCAAACTGCTAAGCTATAAAGTTTTTCAACGAAAGTAGAACACATTAGTTATTTATACCGGTAATAGTTTCCCCGCAGTTTATTTAATATTTATTCAACATGAATAGATAGAGGGATTGTTCTGACAGACTCCGTAACGTAGCGGTATTTGGCTTGCTTTAAATCTCGGAGGTAGTGGGTTCGGTTCCCACGCCGGACAAGAACACATCTTTGTGTTAATTCTTTCCGGGACTAGTTGGTTGAGGGACAACCCTCCGAGCCTCGGAAAGCACCTTAAGCCGTTGGTCCCGATTGCTATAACATCATCTATACTAATCGTATATTAAGGAACGGGCAGCAGCGATTCCTTGTGTGGTACAATAATACTGCGGTCACCAAACCGCCTGCCAAGCGTAGTGACTATGGCAAATACCCTCCCTCCGGAGTAGGCCCATGTTAAGCAGTGGACGTTGTTACGGGCTGATGATGATGATGATAATTGTTTTTCTATAATACGAATGTGTTTTTATAAACTGTAATTACTTTTTTCAAATATTGTTTTATGCGCCGATGACAAACTTTAATTAAACAATAATAAAAATATATTTATTTATCCACCATTATAATAACATATCGGCGAATGTGTGTTTTCAAAACAAACGTGGAATTGTACTGTTCAGAATAATGAAAAATATTGTAGTTTTGTTTGTTTCAGTGACTCAATGTAAAATTTTAATTTATTCACAACACTTCTCTTCTGAAACCAATTTATATTCAGCTGTCTATAAATCACATAAACATACATATACCAGAACAAACACAATACATACTCGTATACATACCAGTATATCGGATAGATATTATTATTTTCTTCCTTGTCGAAAACCGTAAACACAGCTGTAAATTTATTTACTTTTTTGACAGATAACTGCTGTACAACGAAAATACATCCCTACCTGATTATAAACACATAATTGATGAATAAAAAGTAATGGTGTGCGTTTTATCCACGGTTTATTTTTATTTAAGTCTTATCTAGTATTATTTTTCATTTTCAAAAAGATAACTCCCGTTGTTAGGGAAATTTATCCCTGTATCGCGGGGTAATTGACAAAAAATTATCTGTGGTTCACACAAATAATTGTCCCGGGCGGGAATCGAAGCCAATACACCAGGCCTTAGAGGCTGGGTAAGCGCAAAAGCTTGTATAGAATTTTTTAACTAAAATATTACTACCAGAGTTTTGCAGTCTACTAGTATTCTTCTTAATCCCGCATGCTAACCCCTCTTAACCCCTGCTGCAATGGGTGGGGATCGAACTAGAGACTACTGGATCATAAGTCCGATGCATCTAGCAAAAAAAATTGATTTGGCTGGGTTGTTACATAGGCTACAAAACTTCTTATATGTATACTTAGATTATGTGTAAAGATATACATGTTGGTCGTCGGCAGTCTCACATCACAGTATTATTTACTAAACCTTTAAGCTATTTTCACAGTATCATGTCTTACTCTACAGCGAACATAGAATTTTTTCATTAGTCAGATGAAAAAATCAAAACTATCTTAGTCATTTGTTTTTTTTTCTAAACCAGAAAAAGTAAGAATTCTAAAGTTTTCATAATTTGATTATTTATTACAATTTTGAGCATCATAAATTTTACACACTTTGCCTCGTCGGTAATGTATAAAGTTTGTGAATATTTAAAAATATTTAACGCACGTGGGTCGTCTCCAGTGGCCGCCATTTTTATTTTTATCGACCTGACCGCGCAAACGTCGTTGGCAATAGGTACCTTTAAAACATGTAACTCATTTGACACATTTTTGACATAAACAGTGACAGTTGACAAAGTCTGTCCGTGCTTTTTATCTTAACCAGAAACGGCATTGAGAAAACATAAAGATGCAAACAACAAATTTCATTTGTTTGTTCAACTTTCATATCTACACTAATATAATAAAGAGGAAAGATTTGTACCTATTTTTGTATGTTTGTATGTTTGTAATGAATAGGCTCAAAAAGTACTGGGCCGATTTCAAAAATTCTTTCACCATTCGAAAGCTACATTATCCCAAGTAACATAGGCTAAATTTTATTTTGGAAAAAAATAGGGTTCCGTAAGATATTTGGGTTTTTCTGACACAAGGTGTAAAAAATCAACCAGAAAAGTTACTTATTTTGCGTACGCTGCCTAAACTATAAAAGATAGAACCATAAAATGTTCTAATTAATTATAGATCTTATAAATATCTACAAAAAAGTCCGCGACATACTATACCTATCTATGTCGAGTGAGGCACAACGACCATTTTTTTATTTAGAAATCTTGATTTTTTTTTGGACTACATTTAAACGCGTTTATTTTACTCATGCTATTAATCCTTATCAAAATAAATTATTTCATCACTAAGTTCAGTTTATGTAGATAATATTTGGTCTTTGAATGATTAAAATTGGACGTTTGGTTTTGAAGTTATGGCGAAATTAAAATATTACGATTTCTGCTGCACGGCCCGTTGCGAAGTCTAATAATTTTCGTGCGATTTTCTTTAGATTTCGTTCTTAAAACTACACCTACGCAAAAGTTCTTCTCAGAGCTAATCAACAGTTCTTTTCAGAGCTTTGAAAATGCCTAAAATGCCTAATCCCTAAAATGCCTATTAATTACATCATTAATTATATTTTCATCATTAACAACTTTAACATCCACAGAAAGACAATCTGTGCAGCCTGCGGATAATGACTGCGTTGTCGATGTTTATGTCGGTGTCTGTGAATTGATCTGGGAATCATTTTGCTGACCGTGTCTTTCCTGGGTAGGCTTTTTGCAGCGGTAAGCGACATCCGCACGGAGCCGCGGGCGACCGCTATCACTACATCACTACATATTATAAACAAAGTCCCCTGCCGCGTCTGTCTGTCTGTTCGCGATAAACTCAAAAACTACTACATCGATTTTCATGCGGATGTTACCAATCGATAGAACGATTCTTCCGGAAGGTTTACGTATATGATTTGTTTAGTTTATGTGTACATTTGACTAATATATATTGATATTTGTCAGAGGTGTCGGAAAAAATTAAGCCATTTGGGAGCTTTCAACGAAAACGCTGCCTAAACCCTATGAGATATAACAAAACAATGTATGGTGGCAAATATTCTTCTCTTTTAGATCTACAAAAAAGTCTGCGATAGCATATGTCTATCTTTCAAGGTTAACTTGCTATATCCATTATATCTTAGAAAAATGATAATTTCTAATGCGGTAATTGTAAAGCTAATCAGACGGATTCAGTATTTATCCTTATCATTGTAAATGAGTTAATATTCTTAAGCATTTCATGCAGATTATTTTACCCCTACACTATATACTTTTAATGAATAACTTAGAAGTTAGTTAGTACTTAGAATAACAGCGCGTGTTTTAGGTAGGCCTAATGCGATTATGCGCGCTCGATCCTTAAGAATTATAGGGCAAATTTTTTGTTTTGTGTTCGTTGTAACAATGATGGATAGATACTTGAATACCTATTTATTTAGTGTTTGTTGTATTGTTAGTCCTGAAGAGTATAGGTATTTCATACGATAAAAGTATACCCACCTACTTATTTCACTGAGTTTTAGTAGGTCATCATCATCATCAGCACGTATATCGTCCACTGCTGAACATGGGCCTCCTCCCGAGGGAGGGTATTGCCATAGTCACCACGTTTGGCAGGCGGGTTGGTAACCGCAGAATTATGTTGTAACACACAAGGAAACGCTGCTGCCCCTTCCTTGATATACGATTATTATAGATGATGTTATAACAATCGGGACCAACGGCTTAACGTGCTTTCCGAGGCACGGAGGGTAGTCCCTCAACCAACCAGACCCGGAAAGAAATCTTAGAATTTACACAAAGATTTCATGTCCGGTGTGGGGATCAAACCCACGACCTCCGAGATTTAAAGCGAGCCAATTACCGCTACGCTACGGAGGTAGGCCGAATGCGATTATGCGCGCTCGATCCTTAAGAATTATAGGGCAAATTTTTTGTTTTGTGTTCGTTGTAAATATGATGGATAGATACTTGAATACCTATTTATTTAGTGTTTGTTGTATTGTTAGTCCTGAAGAGTATAGGTATTTCATACGATAAAAGTATACCCACCTACTTATTTCACTGAGTTTTAGTAGGTACCTATATTAATTTGTTTCTGTTTGTTTTGACCAAATTTCGCCCGTTTGTTAGAGGTTTAAAGACATTATGTAGTATAATTATCAGTATTGTACCCGTGCGAAGCCGCGGCGGGTCGCTAGTAAATTATATAATTATTGAAATTCTCTTCATGATTATGTAAAGTATAATATAATATAGTATTATTATATACCTATGATAAATATTTTTATCTCCTTTTAGTATAGTATTTATATAATACTAGCTTCCCGCGCGCGGTTTCACCCGCGTAACTCCCGTTCCCGTGGGAAATTCATAATAAAATATAGCCTATGTTCTTTCTCAGGCTCTAGAATATATCTGTACCAAATTTCATTTAAATCGCTTCAGTAGTTAAGGCGTGATTGCGTAACAGACAGACAGACAGACAGACAGACAGAGTTACTTTCACATTTATAATATTAGTAAGGATGTGTATTATTAGAATGTAGATATCACGTAATTATTATTTTTTTCCTACCAGTACGGTAGTAAATTAATAACCTATCTACTACTTCAGTGCATCTACCACTTTTTCTCTGCACCACCCTATGGTTGACTGGTAGAAGCTGCCTATGGCATTACGTCCGCCATATACTGTAATTGTGAAAAAGGTAAAATAAATAAATAAATAAATAAATAAATATGATCTCACTAAACAAATATTATAAATGAAAAATACTGTGGATGTTTGTTAATACATCATCAAAATCAAAATAGGAACATTTCTCAATATACGTATCAGTTTTAATAAAAAAGAATCGCTTCAATGTATATAATTATGCTCATAATTTCATAACTTGAATCACACTAGCGTGATTGAAAATATAGAATGATTGATTGTTTGTTTGTATTGAATAGACTTCGGAACTAAATTGAACGGAAAAATATATTTCACCCTTAGCTCCGTTATCCAAAAGTAACATAGGCAATATTAACGTCGAAGTTCCTACGGAAACAGGAGTTCCGCGAGTGAAAGATAGTAAGTATTTTACTAATATTATAAACGCGAAAGTTTGTAAGTATGGATGGATGGATGGATGTTTGTTACTCTTTCACGCCAAAATTACGAACGGAATTGGCTGAAATTGCACCGGGATAGGTTATACGCTGGATTAATATATAGGCAAACGAAGCATCACGCTCCGACCCACTGGAGCAGAGTAACGCGGGTAAAACCGCGGGGCACAGCTAGTGTAAAATGTACTATGAAACAACACATTATTACACTAACAACTTACGTAAAACAACAACTTCAGGCACCCCTAGCAACTTCAAATAAATCACTAGAAACATGAAAGTACAGTACTACAACTTTTAAATTATTATAAAAATAACGTGCTCCAATAAAAGTGGATACTTGATACTTTTCAATGAAACTATTTTACGCAAGATAAATGGATAAATGAAAATTGCTGCGGCTTTTTCATTTCATCTTTACTATCAATTATAGTGAACGTACAAAAGCAGATTTATATACAGCTCCTTTAGCAGTAAAAATAAATATAATTTTGCAATATAAATTTCATAAAAATATATATTTTGTACCTGGTTTGTACAGATTGATCGGGTAATAAATGGTATTGTGGCCTTCACTCAAATCATTTACATTGTACACACATGATTATGATAAAAGACTTAACAATAAAACAACAAAGAGTAAGAATAAAACTCGGACTTTCTTTCTTTCTCTCTTCTCCGAGTGATCAACTTATCAAGATCAAGTAGCTAGTGAAAGGTTAGGCTCGGATAGGAGTCAATATAACATTTCGTGAATCGACTCTTAAATTCAGAGGCACCCTGAACGTTTGTCTTCAGATGAATAAATCATTTTTATTTACGTAAACCAATTACAGGCACTAGTAAATCGTCAAACATTATTTGAAAATTAATTATTATTTATCTTAAATTACATTTATTGTTTATTTATAAACCTATTATAATTATTTATAATGAAATAAATTATTATAATTAATGTATATTGTCGCTAGAGACGCAAAATGCTTGTTCTGTGCCAAAACAATTGTCATCATTTGGGTGGTGAGCATATAACGACAGGCGCGAATCTCATTTAGACTTAGGCCGGATTCTCAGAATTTCATTTTTTCGTCTTTTTTCTATCATAACTTTAAACTTACGTAACAAGATTACAAGACGAAGTAACAAGATTATTATTTTTATACAATTTAATTTACAAACATTAATTATATTACCTACATAGAACTATTCCGCCTCCAGAAAATAACCATTCCTGTATATTATGATAGTCATTATTAAGAACATCTCGTGAAAATTAAATGTTTTAGTAAGAAATTGTATTATGAGACATGCAATTTAAAATTACAATGATATTATAATTCCCTGACATCGCGTCTGCGTTTTTCGAGCAGAGCTACGAGAAATATGAGTTGCTACGCTGCTACGCTGCTACGTATGCTTTCGTAGCACTATCGTCGTAGGCATCGTAGCAATGTAGTTATATTAATCGTATTTTGTGTACTAGATTTACAATTTTAGTTTACTAGGTTTTGCCTGCAACTTTGGTTGCGTGGAATATGTGCTTTGGTAAGGATTTTTTTTTTTTTTTTTAAGGAAGGCGATCATTTCCCAAAAAAATAAAAAAGTCATTAACCATTTGTTAAAAAATCTTCCTATCTTCCTACACTTTGACCGGGAAGTCATAGTACCATAATGGGCCTCCTCCCGAAGGAGGGTATTTGCCAAAGACACCACGCTTGGCAGGCGGGTTGGTGACCACAGTACTATGTTGAACCACACAAGGAAACGCTTCTGCCCGTTCCGTGATATACGATTATTATAGATGATGTTATACGGGACCACGGTATAACGTGCTCTCCGAGTGTCCTTTAACCAACCAGACCCAGAAAGAAATCTTAAAATTTACACAAAGATTTATGTCTGGTGTGGGAATCGAACCCACAAACTCCGAGACTTAAAGTGAGTCACATACCGCTACGCTACGGAGGTCGTTATATATTAGTATAAGATATTTCTACACAATAAAGACAATGTTTAAAAAAATATATATTCATAAAAATACAAATTAAATATTTAGGATATAATTTATTATTCAAAGTACGTATAATGAATAAACACGAACAATCAGAGTGAATAGACGGATGCTAATAAAACGGTACTAATGGCGGTGTTAATGACCCATTCGTTACATTTTTGCTTTTTAATTTTATGAACGGTTTTAATTAAAACAATATTTAATAAGACTCTTTTAGAAAAAAAATAAAGTCTCCTATTATAAGTAACTAGCTTCCCGCGCGCGGCTTCACCCGCGTTACTCCCGTCGCCGTAAAAAAATCATAGTTAAGTATAGCCTATACTCTTCCTCAATAAATGGACCATTTAACAATTAAATATTACTTTTTGAAACGGACTATTCCTTCAGTTTTATATATTAGTATAGATTTGAAAGACTTTTTATTTTATTTTATTCGTAGTGTTATGAGTTAGTTTATTTCAATATTTGTGTTTATCTTAAAATACCATTTTTTTTCTAAGCCGTCTATTCTAAGCCGGAAACCACACGGTTCTACTCATATGCGAAGATTACATTTTAATGTACCAATTAAAAATAAAATGTACATGAAATATATAAAATCCATCCGCATCAGTTGATCCGATCAGCTACAACAGCAAAATGCAAGGCGTCTTATTGTTATGTACAGTCAGCAAAAGAGATAGGTTTATGCATTTGAAATTTTATTATTAACTATATTTTTGCTGTGTAATATCTTGTGTGTTGTGCTGAATAAATGTATTTTCTTTCTTTCTCTAACTTAAGCTGGTGATTAACTACTATCAGCTTCATCATCATCATCATCATTTCAGCCGTAGGACGTCCACTGCTGGACATAACCTCCCTCATAGATCTCCAGTTATTGCGGTTAGAAGCGGCCTGCGTCCACCGTGATCCTGCGGCCTTAACCAGATCGTCCGTCCATCTAGTAGGTGGACTATCAGCTTACAACGCAGTAATTAATCACATAATACGCCTTCAAACAGCATTTCTACAAATTAATAAAAGAAATTGTAGCTACCATTACAAATGTATTGACATTCTAATACGTACAATCAGCAGCAATCACCAACACGAAATTGAATAATAAAACTGTGAATTTAGGTCAGCAATTTTGTGCTTACATGTACTTTGTACACATAGGCTATCGTTGACCTTTCATCCAAGGGGCGAAAAGAACCGTCGCCTTTCCTCAAGTATACGTAATTAACCTCGTAATTTTCGCTCTTTTTTATTCGTTAATTTACGTAATTTACGTTCCTCGGCAATTTGTCTGTGCTGTGGAAATTAACTGCAGAATCTAGATAAGAATAAAATATGTACACGTTTGAAATGTACATACAACTGAAATGTAATGTAGGATAATAAAATCTAGCAAAACGATAAGATATTAATATTTCGTTTTTATTTCAAACAGAAATTCTGCAATGAGATGCCTGTCGAAACGCTATATTTCTTATATTTCTTTCTTTATGCATAGACAAGAAATAGAAGATACAACAACATGGAGCCTGTGCTATTTATATAAATAAAAAATAATCGGCATAAATGCTTGTACGCGCATAACTTGAGAACGACGCGATTGATTTGGCTTAGTCTTTTTTTATTTTGTTGGTAATTCTGAGGACAAGTTTTAAATAAAATAAAATTTTGGAAATATCACGGGAGATGTCAGCACGGTCCATTCTGACGGGCGATGCCGGGCATTTACAGCTAGTTTGATATACAAAATATAGAAGTTTATACCTATTATATATACTTAAGCTAATTTTATGTAATTGTAAACTATACGAATATTATAAAGAGCAAAGATTAACTAGTATGTAACTATGTTTGTAACGAATTGGCACAAAAAGAACTAAACCGATTTTAAAAATTCTTTCATCATTTTAATGCTACATTCTTCAACTTCTTCTTCAACAGCCCGTTTACGTCCACTGCTGAACATGAGCCTCCTCTTAACGGACCTTGGCAAGCCAGGATCGTTGAGGGATATTGCCATAATCACCGCGCTTGGCAGACGGATTGGTGATCGCAGTAGGATGTAAACCTTGAGCTAATAGATGCTGCTGCCCATCCATCAGCCATGTGTCCCTTAGTCGCCTTTTACGACACCCATGGGAGGACATGGGGTGATCTATTCTAAGCCGGAAACCACACGGCAAGAATGCTACATTATATTTTATATAAAGTCCGGTTTGACTCACGTTTGTAGATTTTGGCGATTTCTCGACCACGGTTTCGGCTCCAACCGAGAGCCTTCTTCAAGGAGCGAGCTGTTTGCGCCTCGGTGTCGCGCGGGTCACTGACGGGCGGCGCGAGCTTCCGCACGAGCGGCCGCGCGTTGCGCTCGCGCCGACAAGGTCCCCCGTAAAGCACTTGGTTGTTGTGTGTTGTCGTCGTGTACTGTGTCGAGGTTTTGTTTTGCTTGTGGATTTGGTGTACTGGTATGTGCATCCAGAACCGTTTTCCACACAGGCGGCAGTGTCCATCCCTTGTCCCGGTTAAAATTGGGATTCCGACCAATCTCTATAGCCTCACGTATTTTTCGCGGTACAAAGTATTTCTCTCTCGCTAATACGGTCGTCTGGTCGAAGCATATAAAGTGGTCGGTGGAATTAGCGTGTTCTGCGACTGCCGACCTGTTGTTATCGAGGTTCTTCGTGCAGCGTATGTGTTCCCCCAGTCTGACGTCCACATTACGGCGTGTCTCACCAACATAACTTAAACCACACGTACAAGGTATTTTGTATACCCCAGGAGTGCCTAAGGGGATGTTATCCTTAGGAGACCTTAAAAGCTGTCGCAGTTGTGTGGGCGGACGGAAGATTGTCCTGATGCTGTACCTCCGGCGTAATAGGTATCCAATCTTATCCGTCACCCCTCTCACATATGGTAGGAAGGCAGGCACTCGTTCCACATTGTACGACTTACCGCGGCTTCTCGAGGTTGCCAGACGTTTACAGTGCCGCCACTTATAACCGTTTCCTTCTAGCGCCTGCTTTAAATGTGTCAGCTCCGTATTTAAATGTTGCGGATCACAAATACTCAGCGCTCGGTTAATTAAACTTCTAGGCACAGAAAATAGCTGCGACGGGTGATGATGTGAGTCTGCCTTAAGATACCGATCAGTGTGAGTTGGTTTTCTATAGACCGTATGTGATAAACGGCCATCTGTCTCTCGCATGATCAACACATCCAGAAACGGTAGGCTACCATCATTCTCCTCCTCTACAGTGAACTTAATATTTCTGTGCCTAGTGCTTATGTGCTCCGTAAACTCCCCCAATGCCGCTCGATCAATTATCGCGAACACGTCGTCGACATAGCGCCACCAGTAACGAGGCTTTCGTGAGGCACTACTGAGTGCCCGATCTTCAAACCACTCCATAAAAATATTGGCCACTACCGGTGCAATCGGCGAACCCATTGACACCCCATTGAGCTGTAAGTAATAATCACCTTTCCACAGAAAATAGCCGCTTTTTAAACAAAATTTGATGCATTCCATGTAACCAGTAGGTAAACCTGTACTCGGCATCTCCATCGGCATCTCCACTCTTATGCCGAGTACAGGTTTACCTACTGGTTACATGGAATGCATCAAATTTTGTTTAAAAAGCGGCTATTTTCTGTGGAAAGGTGATTATTACTTACAGCTCAATGGGGTGTCAATGGGTTCGCCGATTGCACCGGTAGTGGCCAATATTTTTATGGAGTGGTTTGAAGATCGGGCACTCAGTAGTGCCTCACGAAAGCCTCGTTACTGGTGGCGCTATGTCGACGACGTGTTCGCGATAATTGATCGAGCGGCATTGGGGGAGTTTACGGAGCACATAAGCACTAGGCACAGAAATATTAAGTTCACTGTAGAGGAGGAGAATGATGGTAGCCTACCGTTTCTGGATGTGTTGATCATGCGAGAGACAGATGGCCGTTTATCACATACGGTCTATAGAAAACCAACTCACACTGATCGGTATCTTAAGGCAGACTCACATCATCACCCGTCGCAGCTATTTTCTGTGCCTAGAAGTTTAATTAACCGAGCGCTGAGTATTTGTGATCCGCAACATTTAAATACGGAGCTGACACATTTAAAGCAGGCGCTAGAAGGAAACGGTTATAAGTGGCGGCACTGTAAACGTCTGGCAACCTCGAGAAGCCGCGGTAAGTCGTACAATGTGGAACGAGTGCCTGCCTTCCTACCATATGTGAGAGGGGTGACGGATAAGATTGGATACCTATTACGCCGGAGGTACAGCATCAGGACAATCTTCCGTCCGCCCACACAACTGCGACAGCTTTTAAGGTCTCCTAAGGATAACATCCCCTTAGGCACTCCTGGGGTATACAAAATACCTTGTACGTGTGGTTTAAGTTATGTTGGTGAGACACGCCGTAATGTGGACGTCAGACTGGGGGAACACATACGCTGCACGAAGAACCTCGATAACAACAGGTCGGCAGTCGCAGAACACGCTAATTCCACCGACCACTTTATATGCTTCGACCAGACGACCGTATTAGCGAGAGAGAAATACTTTGTACCGCGAAAAATACGTGAGGCTATAGAGATTGGTCGGAATCCCAATTTTAACCGGGACAAGGGATGGACACTGCCGCCTGTGTGGAAAACGGTTCTGGATGCACATACCAGTACACCAAATCCACAAGCAAAACAAAACCTCGACACAGTACACGACGACAACACACAACAACCAAGTGCTTTACGGGGGACCTTGTCGGCGCGAGCGCAACGCGCGGCCGCTCGTGCGGAAGCTCGCGCCGCCCGTCAGTGACCCGCGCGACACCGAGGCGCAAACAGCTCGCTCCTTGAAGAAGGCTCTCGGTTGGAGCCGAAACCGTGGTCGAGAAATCGCCAAAATCTACAAACGTGAGTCAAACCGGACTTTATATAAAATATGAACAATACTCACGAAAGTTATTATACAAAAATGCTACATTATCACTGATTAATATAGGCTATATTTAATTATGAAGTTCCTACGGGAACAGGAGTTACGCGGGTGAAACAGCGCGCGGGAAACTAGCATAATAATAAAAAAACGAAATTACTTTCAATAAACTTACTATGTGTGTGCAATATGTCCCATATTATTTTATATTAAGATTATATGTATTATAATTTATCATCGTGATATTTTCGCAAGAATTAAACCATTTGTAATGAAATCAATATGTCATAAATAAATTTTGCTGAAATTGTCTTCAATTTTACTACACTGTATTTACGGGAGTTGCTGATTCTGGGTTCAATTCCTACCCAAGACACAATTTTCCGAAACTAAGTATGCCAATATGTATATTAAATTAATTAATTAAATTAATTAATTATATGTTTGTAAACTCTCCTGTGGTACAGAGATTTATTTTACATGTAGTCTTAAAAAATATAGTTAAGTCTTAACTCTCAAAATCTACAAATTTAATTTATAAAAGCTTACTACATTTTTTTAAATAAATACACTTGGCATTCATCTTTACAATTTACTAAGCTCCAATTTTCTTCTTAAGAGTTACAAAATGTTTATATTTATATACTAAATGTAAGGTAAATTAATTCAAAAATATTTATATAAAAGCTACACGTAAGCCGAAAACTTTTATTAGCTTAGGACTTCTTCGTTATACCTACACATTACATTTGTAATAACAACATTGCATTTAAATTGCCGTACATTATTTTTAGCATTATAGAAACAAATGGCAGCGAATGAAGCGAGTTTTTTTTTAATGGGCAATGTCATTTTAATTATCGTCATTTTCTTTCTTTGGTAAACATTTAAATTAGTAGTTTTTTTTTGTTATTGTATTTGCAATCAGTAGTGAGTCCATAATCAAATTTCATCTGCGGTATGTCTATTGTGGAGGACCGGCCAGCGCCGCTACCAATCAAATATGGTGGTCTCTTCCAAGTCTCTTGACCACCGCAGACGGGTCCAGCAAATATGTCACCAGATTTTGGTTTAGAGATATATCCGATCTATGTATTGTTATATCACTCGACCTTAGAAGAAACTGTCAGTGCGTTAAGATATTATTGAATTTAATAATTTATACAAATAGGTAATAAAAATGGTTATTAAATCGAACATTCAATACATCGCACACTCAATACATCGAGTGTTCAGAATATCGAATGTTTGTTTGATCGAGTGATCAAAATACGAATGTTTGTTTGATCGAGCGTTCAACGCATCGCATATTCATTCTTTACAAAGATCAATACAAATATTTTTTAAGAATACAAAAAAAAACTAAATTTTAATTGCATTGAAAAGAACAAAAAAGAGGCAAAAGAGATGTAAATGCAATTAAAATTTAGTTTTTTTTGTATTCTTAAAAAATATTTGTATTGATCTTTGGATAGAATGAATATGCGATGCGTTGAACGCTCGATCAAACAAACATTCGATATTTTGATCACTCGATCAAACAAACATTCGATATTTTGATCACTCGATGTATTGAGTGTGCGATGTTTTGAATGTTCGATTTAATAACCATTCGATGTTATGAACGTTCGAGTATTTAGTCGTTCGATTTATAGTGGTCGATCAATTGATATTCGATTATTTGGCATTCGATTCGGTGTAGTACACCCCTCTTTTTTTAACTTTATCGTGTACGTCTACTGATAAACATAGGCCTCCCCTTTAACAGACCTTTGCAAGCCAGTATTGTTGATGGATATTGTCGTAATCAGCACACTTGGCAGGCGAATTGGTGATTGTAGCAAGATGGAAGTATGTTTGAGTTGATAGATCCTCCTGTTGTCCTTAAGTCGCCTCTTGCGAGAATTACAAGAAGATATGCAGTGGTCTATTCTAGGCTGGAAACCACACGGCGACTATTTATTATATTTTGCATAAGTCTACGTAAATGGTTAGTAAAAGTTTCTAATCCATCGACAAATTTCTAAGTAAATATTCGTCACACCATTTTCATTTAACGAACGAGTTGTATGTAACACCTATTAGTACCATACATTTTGCAAATAAACCAGTACTATATTAAAAAAAACACCGTTGTAATCAACAAATATATATATAACTACTCTAGGAAAATGATATGTGTATCCTACATGAAGTAAAACATGTATGCATGTTGTATTTGTATTCGCGACTTGTGGACCTTTTGGGGACAATACAAAGCTAATTGGACTGTGTGGGTAGTTTCTACATGCTGAGTTTGTAGCTGACCCTTCAGGTTAGTTGCTTTGAATGGGAGATCGTAGGTTTGCTGTCCATTTTTGTTTCTTTATTAGAACTGTTATTTTTTGTGATGTTAATTTATTTGTGATATAAATAATTTCTAATCTGTAACTTGTTAGTCGTTGGAAAAATCTTTAAGTAAATTTGTTCCACGTAGCTCTCGTCCCTGTGGATATTTCTTATGAATAAAGCCTATAAAAATATACTCATAGATAGCTTACTTTTCTTATGGTGAAGGTATTGTTTAAATCGGTTAAATATTTTTGTATTATATTTAATGCAAACAAAAAAATCAAATTTTCTTCTTTGTAATATTAATATAGATATAGACACTAGAAACCTCCTAAATCATGCTATTTGGCTATCCCGGTTAAACTCTATGGAGATAATCTATCTGCGCAGTACAATTTTTGTGCTTTCCAAGGATTTAATAAGGAGCTTGGCCTATGCCAATATTGATTTAAAGAGAGCTACAGCACATTGCTTTTAATAAACTAATATGTACAACTGAAGCGTTTGTTTGTGTGTTTGCTTGAACTTGTTAATCTTAAGAGCTACTGACAAATTATTTCAGTTCCATTTATTGAGAAAGGCTATAAAAGACTATATGTAATTATGATGTTCCTACTTGAACTCCTCACATGGGTAAAACCGCAGAAGCTAGAAAATAATAAAATACACGTCTACTATTCTCTATCTATATATATATATTAAAACGGCTTCATCCAAAACAAGTAAAAAGCAAAGCCAACATATTTTTATAATAAATCCCGCCAGTCCAGACCGAAGTCGTGTAATGGGAGGTACAAGTCTAGGGTTATTAACTGTCGGGCACGGTTCCAATTTTCAGCTAAACACACACGTTTGATCTGTGATGTACACACAACCTTAGTTTAAGAACGTTAGTGGCTAGAAGCAAGCCTTCGCTAATGTAATGCCACGGGTACGATGTTAGCGAGCTGCAGGCGGTGGCGGCAGCGGCGCGTTTCAGTGCATAGCTTTATATGGAATGGTTCATGAAGATAGTAGCTTAAAAGTTTTGTTGACGTAGTGCCGTGCATTAAGTTTATTTTGGTAGTAAAATCCATCAAAATTTAAATAACTTTGAATCTGTGTGCAACCTAAATTATCTTTTATTGAGCTTAGATCTTATTTTACAACGTACATTTATCATTGCCGTCTCCTTAAGGGTAACATTTAAATATTAATGTTACTGATGATACAAGTACTACTGTACTGATTAAAACACGTCCTGCCATTTATTAATAACGACTAAAAAGTCACGGTGTATGTTGCACGTTACAATTTTTTTTCGCATAAAACTGATAATTATCAAAAAACATATTTTTGATACTAATTTTGGTTCAGAAATTTCGTTCGCGAACAAATACCAATCTTGCACGGCGCCACGCGATTTGCCCGCTGGCTAATATTTACACTTTCAATTGATTTTTCCAAAACAATTTTACAATTGTGTATAAATACTTATATACTAAAATATATAAATAAGAAAAGGGATAAAATACAACAACGAGCTTAAATTATACCAATTAACATAAAAAATAAATAAATAACGGAGCTGCCACTTCGCGTCGCTTCCCACGGATCCGCAGCCCGCTGGCTTTGTGTCCGCGGCCCAAGACCCTCAGAGCCTACCGAAATAACACGCTAAGACATTTATTAAGTAAACACCACGTTATTATGACGAAAAGGTAAAGTGTGTGAGCGTTTCGTGAGAAAGTGTTTGTTCAGCTTAATAGGCTGACGTGCTTTAATATAATAAAGTAGGGTGACGCTTACATTTCTGAATGACTTATGATTTTCATACTTATATTGTAAATGCGTATGTAAATTGGCTGTCTGTTTGTAAATTTTTCAAGCCTACACTATGAAACCAATTTCAATGATTTTAATAGACAGATGTTATAGGTCAATGGATAAGATACAGCATTTTTTGTCTTTCAGCAGATTAAAATAAATCACTTCGAGTAATCATTTATCTAGTCGTGAACAATGATATAAAATGTTACTTACTAGTCTAGCAAATTAGTAATTAGAGGAAGTAAAATACACTTAGAATCATTTCGAATCTGTGGTTTGTAATTGAGTCCTTGACAAATGCGAAAGTTTGTGAGTATGGATGGATAGATGTTTGGATGTTATGTTATGGTATGTTTGGTGAACTACTGAATGGATTTGGCTGAAACTTTGCACGGGGATAGTTAATAAGCTCGATTAACATAGAGGCTACAAAATCACGCTCCGACCTAGCTAGTAACTAGCTAACTAGGGTTAATTGTCCTAAAATAGATCTCTTTAATTATCATAAAATAGAGAGAAACACGAGAAAACTTCTTCCAAACGATTCCCAACGAACAGGACGTACTGTAGTGCTTTTTGAGAATTTAATGAGGCTGGACCTTTCCCTTTTAGATTTACTCGCCTATGTCAATATTGATTTCACGAAACCTACACTACAGTTATTTTACATTTGGCTATGAGGAAATTACACTTAATGTCTGAAACAGCAGCGGTGCGCAGCGGCTGTAAGAGTAAGTATCTGACTGCGTACGGAGCGGCTATGACTATAAACCTTTTAATTACGTAGATTAGATTCAAAATGATTTGTAATATTTTGCTCCTAAAAGCTACCGCCGTTTCAATAGGCATTGACCCTTAATGTGACATTTAAAAACTAGAAACATAGTACAAACAGCAGTTGAGATTTTGTGCTTAAAACTTTCGGAACATCCTTATTGCATAACTCGACTAGACTTCACATAAAACTAGTCTTGGTTCCCTTAGTTCCTATTGGTATAGATTTATGAGTAACTAGCCGCGCCCCGCGGTTTTACCCGCGTAACTCTGCTCCAGTGGGTCGGAGTATGATTTTTTGTGCAAAGTTTCAGCCAAATCCATTTTACTCGTAGTAGTTTTTAAGTGTAAGAGTAACAAACATCCATCCATCCATCTATACATACAAACTTTAGCGTTTATAATATAAGTACGAATATATGAGTCATATTAAAAATTACAATAAGAAATTTAACAAACTATAAAATCATATTCAAACAAACAAATATTTAATTTATATCTAACTGAGATTCAATGATAAATAACATGAAGTATATTTATTTTATTTTATTTGTTTAATAGTTTATGTACACACAGAATAACAAAGAACAAAAGGAGGGTACAATACCATATAGGTACAGCTTATTTTAAGAGAAATTTCTTCCAGCTGTCTCGCGATTTATCATAATAAGATAAGTTTTTTATTCTATGGAAACAAAATGCGCATAGCTTAAAGGCATTACCCAATTAAGACTATTTTCAATGTAACGCCAAACAGAAACATGTACAAAAAACAGCAAAGAAAAAATGGAAACCATAAAGTTTTTCATTGTAATGCAAGTTTTACGGAGAATAAAGAATAAAAAGTGAAATAAGTAAGAATTTTGTTGGAAAATTTTCGTGGACAAGTAAAAAGGTTCACAAATTTGTAAGAGGGGATCGCACGTTTATATTATTCGATAAAAAAAGGGTTTTTATGTTTCGTTTTTTATTGTTAAACATTTTTTCGTTAGATGTATATTTTGAATATAAATTTCAATGGTTGTCAGTATACATACTTACAACCACTGATGTTGTAATGATTAGGAATATAGTATTACATACTAAAAGATGCGGTTCCTATGGATATTTCGAAGTGATAACATTTCGGATTATCTATACAAATAAACAAAATTGAAGTGACTGTTTGAATCCAATAATATTATCGTTCTAGACAAATGTGGCAAAATATACTGCACCGAAATCGGCGTATATACCCGAGCCAATCGTATACGTGTCGAAAATTTCATAAAAAATTTGAATAAAGTCTCAACACAGTTTTAATACGCAAACTGGCATATTACTATGTCAGTTTTCGTATTAAAATTGTGTGAAAATAATACTGACTTCGAGATATACGGTCATCGGGATCACATACTAATAGTAAGTATCGTAAAATTACAAATTTTTACGTAAAACACAACATTAACCAACAAAAAAAAAAGTGTGTGTCTATCTTCATTTCAGTGTGTTATACAAAACTCAATATTGTAGAACATTGAGTTGCCGCCATGTACGGGGCTATAATTTAAAGCGACTAGAGATGTGTAGTTCGCGAATGAATCCTTCAATTGGAGTACTTTAGTTGGAATCACTCTGTATCTCTTTCGTTCAGTGCAGATTCATATACTTAAATAGTTCAGTTTAGTCTATTTATTTCACAGTGTTGAGTTAAATTCTTATACTCAATATAATACGTACACAATATAACTTAATGCTTTTAAATGAAAGCTATAGGTACTTATAATTTAAAAAAAGAACAAACAACTAATACAAAACAATATAATCATCCTCATTATTAGTTCATTGCACGATCGATGATCGTTTGAAAGACCTGCGAAAATTGATTCAAATGAATCTAGTTCATAAACTGAACTAGTGAAGTAAATGAATTCGATGATCGTTTGAAGACCATGCGAAAACTGATTCAAATGAATCTTGTTCATAAGCTGAACTAGTGAAGTAAATTACTGATATAGTTCACTTAGTTCAAATGAAGTATACTTCAATGACACATTTTGCGCATGTCTATATCTCATTGATTCGTTGTGATTTGCTGAACTAAATAAAGTACTGAACTAAATCAGTGGACTACTTCATTGAGCCAAAAGATATACTTCATTCATTTCTTTTTACTGACACATTTTGCGCATGTCTAAAAGCGACTGAGAAAGAGAAAGAGCCAGTTGAGCGCGAGACTCATAATTATCCAAGCTAATTATAGGTTTTTGTTGCATTTTACATTAGTAGACTAAATAATTAAAATTTCCTAGCGACCCACCACCCGCCGTGCAATGCTGATGTATAAATACATCGGCATTGCACGGCGGGTGGTGGGTCGCTAGGAAATTTTATAAAGTATCCTCTTGAATCACTCTTTATCTTTTAAAAAATAACGTAGTCTCTTGAATCATACATAAGGACAGAAAGACAACGGTAAGCGACTTTTTATACTATGTAGGGAAGAGATAAGCAACGCCCTATTTGGTCAAATTGTCTGTTAAATACTAAAATGCGATCGCTTCTAATATTTCTATTTATCACGAAATGTTAACCCTCAAGAGGCCGTTATATCTCTTGATAATGTTTAAATCCAGTGCATTTGGAATTGGTAATCTAATAATCCACGTTATTATTACAAACGTTGAATTATTACACTGAAATTAGAAAATTTGTGCGCGAAAATGAGAAGAGAATAATTGACATAGTGCGGAAGAGGGATAGTCAGATATTAGATATAATGTGGGATTAGAATAGAGGGTCTACCCTCCGTGCCTCGGAAAGCACGTTAAGCCGTTGGTCCCGATTGTTATAACATCTTCTATAATAGTCGTATATCAAGGAACGGGCAGCAGCGTTTCCTTGTGTGGTAAAACATAATACTGCGACCTGCCAAGCGTGGTGACTATGGCAAATACCTTCCCCCTGGACTTCTCCCGAGGGAGGGCCTCCGCCCATGTTGAGCAGTGGACGTTATACGGCCTGATGATGAGGATGATTAGTATCCGAACTTAAACTTAAACTAAATGTTTATTGTTTAAATGTGTTACCGTATGAAATTCATAATTAAATATAGCTTTAGTTTCTTCTGGATAATGAAACTTAGTAATGATGAAATAATTTTCAAGCCGGACCAGTTCTTCCAACTCCTACTCTTCAGCTTGATCATATAATTATAATATGTTCATTGTTCATAGTTTACGAAATATGGTTATATGAGTTTTATTTTTTAATTTCCAAATCTACAGGGACCTTTATAAATTTAGCTTCTAGTACAATAAAGCTCAAATAGCAACCTTACATGTCTTTGTTCGTAAGTATATGAATAATTTATCTCCTTACTATTGCGAAATCCCCGGGCACTTGGTCGTACTTTCGCAAACAGAAACGGTTAGCACTAATAACTTTACCAGTTAAAATTTAGATATGTGCTGCCTTATATAGTGTGTTACACATAGAACATCTCCCAGCAAATAATAGAGAGAGCGTGTAGATATGTGAAAGAATATAAATTCTACAAACTTTATAAATTTGACTGGATTTGTTAACCTCTTTACATATATTTATTATGAAAAGGAAAGATTTTCGCAGTAACCTTCGAGTCATCAACATCATCCAGATGATGCTCCGTGGCGGAGCGAAACACGTGTCGCGTCTTCAGCTGATGATTGTATTTTTGCTTGTTGCTATCTCGGTGCCAAAATTTCATTACAGCATATTGAAATATTTTTTTGCGGAATTAACTCTGATTTTTAGTCTTTTTAATATAGGTGGTACATGGTACATGGTTTCACCCGAGTGGCTTTTTTAACGAAAGCCACTCGGGTGAAACCATGAGCAAACAGCTATCATGAATGAAATTAAAAAAATCGTTGTGTTGGAAAAATAACAGGTACAACCTATAACAAAAACACAATAAAAATGTCTTTCTGTGTGTTTTTGTAGCAACGGCTGGACTGATTTCGACTTTGGGCTTTTATTGGTAGATATCAAGTTTTATAGTACTAGCTTTCGTTTAACTCCCGTTCCCGTAAACACTTCATAATTAAATATAGCCTATAGCCTTCCTCGATAAACGGGCTATCTAACAGTGAAAGATTCTTTAAAATCAGTCCAGTAGTTCCAGAGATTTGCCCATTCAAACAAACAAACAAGCTTTTTCTTCGTCTATCTATTTGTGCAATAGACTTTTATTATTTCATAGCTCATTAAATATTTATTTGACACGGACAAAATCGCAAGCAGCAGCTAGTTTGTAATAATTCTGAAATTATACTCTACCTTAGCAGATTTTCTAGTTACTCACATTAAAATCATAACACATATTTTCTTTCGCACAAACACTAAAAAACGATCATCTTTCATTGTCATCTGTGTTCTTTCCATCCATTATAACGAAGTAATGTGCTTATAAGAGAAACGTTTTTCTACATATGCGAGATAGTCTCACACTACTTGCACAGTTGTCACGAACAAAAACCGAAGAGACCTGTGTCTCAAATAGAAAGATTTATTATCACAAAACACTTCTTTCGAGTACAGAAAGTAGGAGCAAAAACATGAAGTAAATTGGCAAAAATAAACTTCGCAGGCCAACTGTTGGTTATATTGACGTACTCGTGGGTAAAGCAGACCACATATATCATTGTAGACCTTCGTAGTACGATAATATTCACCATCTTCATCATTATTATTTCAGCCGTAAAATGTCCACTGCTGGACACAGGCCTCCAGATATGGCGGTTGCAAGAAACCCGCTTCACACATAACACTGCTGAACATGGACCTCCTCCAGAAAGAGGGTTCTTGCCACAGTCACCACGTTGGCAGACTGGTTGGTGGCTACATCATCATTATCAGCCCGCATTACGTCCACTGCTAAACATGGGCCTCCTCCCGAGGGAGGGTATTTGCCATAGTCACCACGCTTGGCAGGCGAGTTGGTGACCGCAGTATTATTTTGTACCACACCAGGAAACGCTGCTGCCCGTTCCTTGATATACGATTATTATAGATGATGTTATGTTGTTGCTTTCCGAGGCATGGAGGGTAGTCCCTCAACCAAACAGACCCGGAAAGAAATCTTAAGAATTTACACAAATATTTCCTATCCAGCGTGGGGATCGAACCCACTACCTCCGAGATTTAAAGCGAGCTAAATACCGCTACCGGAAGTTGTCACAGTATTATATAAATTGTCAAGGGGACTAGGCGAGTATGGCGATACAAGTCAGCAGATTGGGATGAGATGCGGCATTTCTTCGCGTCTTACCCTTGGCTGCGCTTATGCTTCTCTTCAGACGACCCGACTCGCTGCGCGGAGGCTGTTTCTGAGGTGATATGTCAGGCTATGGAATATTTCATTCCATTTTCTGACATCTCTCTCCAAGACAAAGCCCGTCCATGGTTCAACGCTGAGTGTGATAGTGCTGAAGCACATAAGCACTCTGCTTACCAAGCGTGGGCGGATGCTCGAGCCAGCAAAGCGCCAAATATTCGGAAGCTGAAGAAAGCTTACAATAGTGCTGCCAAGTCTTGCAAACGTGCCCTACGCCCGCTTTGACCATATTGGCCGCATTGGAGCCAGACTAGCATCTTACCCATCTGGGAGTAAAGCTTTTTGGTCTCTTGCCAAATCGGTCGAAGCCAATTTCTGTCGGTCCTCTTTGCCGCCACTGCAGAAGCCGAACGGTTCATTAGCTCACACCGCCAAAGAGAAAGCAGACTTGTTTGCGTCTCTATTTGCGAAGTATTCACAACTAGATGCTGCTGGTAAAAGTCCACCCAGGCTACCACATTGCACTTCCACTATGCCTGAGGTGCACATTCGGCAAAAAGTGGTACTTAAAATTCTCAGCACTCTAGATGTGAATAAGGCTAGTGGGCCTGACGGCATTCCTGCCATTGTCTTGCGGTCATGTGTGCCTGAGTTGTCTCCTGTTTTGACTCGCCTCTATCGTTTATCCCTGAAGACTGGTCTAGTTCCAGCATCCTGGAAGATTGCCAATGTTCAACCGATCCCCAAGAAAGGTAGTCGTGCCGACCCTGCCAACTACCGACCAATCACCTCCATACTCTGTAAGGTTATGGAGCGTGTTTTAAACAGCCGTCTCCTGGCATACCTGGAAGACAACGACCTCCTCAGTGGGGATACTGGGGATCTTCTTGTATATGCTACTCACTTCTGGAGCGAAGCCATTGAGAGACACGGTGAGGCTCTTGCCGTGTCTCTTGATATCTCTAAGGCTTTTGACAGGGTTTGGCACGCAAGTCTCATTGGTAAGCTTCCGGTTTACGGTATTGCTCCCGTACTTTGTACCTGGATTCAGGATTTCTTGAGGTGAAGGTCGATTCGAGTTGTCATTGATGGCGCCTCGTCCGATCTTCTTGGTATTAATGCCGGTGTCCCTCAGGGATCTGTTCTCTCCGCGACTCTTTTTTTGCTGCACATAAACGACCTGCTAGTTACTCCCGGTATCTTTGGGTATGCAGACGACAGCACAGTCTCGGTGAGATACTTGTCTGATGCGAAGTCGGGGTCAATAGTCCAGTCGTTCAGGGAGTCGATGATTGAGGGGGTGAACTCGATCTTGGAGGCTGTTTCCTTATGGGGTGATGCCAACCTGGTTGGGTTTAACCCCTCAAAAACACAGGCGTGTCTTTTTTCGGCGAAACGGAGTCCATTCCAACTGACTCCGACTTTCCGGAATGTCTCCGTTCCGATCAGCGACCATCTTGAGCTCCTAGGGCTTGACCTCTCTTCTAATCTAAACTTCGGTCACTACATCGAGTCCATTGCAAACACTGCAGCCAAAAAACTTGGCATTCTCTCCAAGGTGAGGCGGCACTTCACATCGGAGCAGCTCTTAAGTCTTTACAGAGCTCAAGTTCGCTCCTCAATGGAATACTGTTCTCATCTTTGGGATGGGTCTGCTGGATATCAGCTGGATGCTCTGGACTCATTGGAGCGCCGAGCGAAGAGAGTCATAGGCAATAACTCACTGGTGGAGGCAAGTCTTCAGAGCCTCGAACACCGTAGACGAGTGGCCTGCCTATCAGTTTTTTATCGGTTGCATTTCGGGGAGTGTGCGGAGGTTCTACATAACCTGATACCCCCTTCACCCTTCCATCACCGGATGACTAGGCGCGGCGAGCGGTTTCACCCTTTTGTTGTAGACATTCCTTCAATACGCACGAAGCGATTTGCTTCTTCTTTCATAATGCGGACGGCTAAGGAGTGGAATTCTCTGCCGGCGTCAGTTTTTCCGGAACGCTATAATCTGGACATCTTTAAGGCTAAAGTGAACAGACACTTTCTAGGCAAGCGTGTATCATCTTAGGCCTTATCTTCGCCTTCCATCAAGCGAGATTATGGTCAAAGGTAAGCCTATATGTAGTAAAAAAAAAAAAAAAAATATTAAGCCTTTTGTACCTACTTACCTGTATAACATCTGCTCTTGTTGGTGTATTCTAGAGTTTATATAAAACCACCAAAGGAAACACTGCTGGCCGTTCCTTGATTGATGAAGATGATGTTATAAAAATAGGGACCAACTGTTTAACCTGTTTTATGAAGCACGGGGAAAATGTTAAAGAAATGTAAAATTGAAATACAAAGATTTCTTGTCCAGCAAGGGCATCGAACAAAATACATATTTATTCTAAATTTTTGAGTCTTCAAGTTATGAAAATTGACAAGCATATGAAGTTATCATCCCAATAAGAGGTTTCAACGAAAACGCTAAAAATTCCCCAAACTGTGATCTTGAGCCAGCGATCATCACCACTGTTCGTAAATCGACTCTTTTCTCTAGTGGCACCCTGAGCGTTGACTCCTTAAGAGTGCCCTCAGGTGGATGTCGCTTAGATTTCGGCCGGATTCTTCGAAGTTAGTTTTGGACCTTTAACGAATCTTACTAAAATGTGTACATTTGTCATTTATCGCACGACAGATGGACAGACTGATTAAAAATTCTATAAGATCAAATAATTTTAACAATGTTTTTAGCTACTTAAGTGATACTTTTGTTAGATTTAGTCTTATACAGTGTAATTTAAACAAGAAAAGTGTATGTAAATACCTAAGTGCTGAATAAATTTCATTATTTCATTATTATAACGGGAATATCGAACCGGAGTAGTATTCCCTAAACAGTTCTTAATATAAATATTAAAATTCATGCAATTAACCAATCTCCATTTTTAAATAACACAAATTTGACATTTCGCCCACAATTGTTAAAATGTTCGAAAATTTAAATTAAGAACTGAAATAAATTCATAAAAATTACTCTAGAAAATTCAATTGAAAGTCAAATGAAGACTTAAAAAATTTGACGTCAAAGTTTTGTTTATTATTTCTTTTCTTATTTCACCGTAAATGAAACAACTTTTCTTTGTTAAACGGTAAATGACAATCCGTTTTCATACGTTATCTATCTCTATCTATAATATAAAAATGAATCGCAAAATGTGTTGGTAAGCGCATAACTCTACAAAGCCTGGATCAATTTGGCCAATTCTTTTTTTTTAATGTTCGTGGAAGTTCAAGGATGGTTTTTACGGCGAGAAAAAATCGAACAATTGCCTGAAAACCCCTTAAAACAGCCTTTTTCTTTTTCCCATACAAACGTTTTCTAACTAAAATGTAGAGTCAATTTGAGCTTTATTTTGTTAATTAAAAACTTGAATTTTTTTGCCAAGATTTTTTAGGGTAGGTGTAGGGTAGGGTAGGGGTAGATTAGGGGTAGGTGTAGTGTAGGGTAGGGGTAGTGTAGGGTAGGGGTAGTGTAGGGTAGGGGTAGTGTAGGGTAGGGGTAGTGTAGGGTAGGGGTAGTGTAGGGTAGGGGTAGTGTAGGGTAGGGGTAGTGTAGGGTAGTTGTAGTGTAGGGTAGTTGTAGTGTAGGGTAGGGGTAGTGTAGGGTAGGGGTAGTGTAGGGTAGGGGTAGTGTAGGGTAGGGGTAGTGTAGGGTAGGGGTAGTGTAGGGTAGGGGTAGTGTAGGGTAGGGGTAGTGTAGGGTAGGGGTAGTATAGGGTAGGGGTAGTATAGGGTAGGGGTAGGGTAGGGGTAGTGTAGGGTAGGGGGTAGTGTAGGGTAGGGGTAGTGTAGGGTAGGGGTAGTGTAGGGTAGGGGTAGTGTAGGGTAGGGGTAGTGTAGGGTAGGGGTAGTGTAGGGTAGGGGTAGTGTAGGGTAGTTGTAGTGTAGGGTAGGGGTAGTGTAGGGTAGGGGTAGTATAGGGTAGGGGTAGGAGTACCGCATAAACGAAGTCTCTACGGCCCAGTTTATTTTATACAAATGTTTAGGTCTTTTATGTATCGATTGAGGCAGTACGAAGTCTGCCGGGTCAGCTAGTCTATATATATAAAACAAAGACGGGTTTGTTACAACACTTATAACTCGAGATCGGCTGGATCAATTTTCATGGTTTTTGTTTCGTTGGATTTGTCTACGCCCTGAATAGCAGAATACATTTTAAAAACAAAAGAAAGTCGTGTTAGTTACACTATTTATAACTCAAGAACGGCTGAACCGATTTGGCTGAAAATTGGTTGGGAGGTAGCTAAGAACTGGGAGAAGGACATAGGATACTTTTGGGTAGGGGTAGGGTAGGGTAGGGTAGGGTAGGGTAGGGGTAGGGTAGGGGTAGGGGTAGGGTAGGGGTATGGTAGGGGTAGGGTAGGGGTAGGGTAGGGTAGGGGTAGGGTAGGGTAGGGGTAGGGGTAGGGGTAGGGTAGGGGTAGGGTAGGAGTAGGGTAGGGTAGGGGTAGGGGTAGGGTAGGGGTAGGGTAGGGGTAAGGTAGGGCAGGGGTAGGGTATAAAAGTCCACCCGTGCGAAGCCGGGGCGGGCCGCTAGTTTTATATAAAGAGCAATTTCATTGCATACTGTTGACCTGTTGACTACTTTTTTTTGTCGTTAGTAATGTATGTAAAAAATGCAATGCAATTATTTCCATTATGATCTTTCCGATGATGTCTTAGAACCGAAGTCCGCGAGGCAAACGTGTCATTTACACTGACACTAAAGCTCATTTTGCAATGTAAATTAATCATTACCCATAAACTTTTTTAATAAAAAAATGTGTTGTTACGTTCCAACACTAATACTGATACCAAATCGTCTTGGCAATTACTAGGAACGACTGGCAAAAAATTGCAGTTTACAGACAATTACAAACATCACGATTAAAAACACAAACAACAAAGCGAAATAACACCGCAACATATTTTATAAGTCAAAGTACGCTGTTCAATAGGTACAATTGATATATATTTTTCCACCTGCCCTGCTCGTTGTTTTCAAACACCCCGAGAATTCTAATAAAGAGGAAAATTGGAAAATGGAACGTGTACCTTTATTTGCGTACATTTATTTGTTTACCATGATGAAAAGTAAATTTGGTTGTGTTGTGTGGTGATTAATTATTTGGCGAAAAATACGATTTGTCTACAGAACAAACAATAGGTATGTATTTTTATACATATACTAGTATGTATAATGTATGTGTTACTTTTATGTTTTTGGTGTGAATAATAAACCGGTTCCCGCACGCGGTTTCATCCTGGGATCTCCCGTTCCCGTGGGAACTTCATAATTAAATATAGCCTATGTTACCAGAATTTTTGAAATTGATCCAGTAGTTCCGGATTGTATTCCATGCAAACGAACATACAAAAATAGAAATAAATCTTTCCTCTATTAGGTAGGTAGGTAGTATTTAAAAGTGCTATATTTTTAGTTGTACAATCGCTATATGACTCAAACTTTTTCTATAACTTAAAATATTACAGATTCAAATAACTTCGAACGTTATAATACCTTCGAAAATATAAACAGTTTTCTTTAGTGGGAATCGAATGCAGAACTCCAATTCTCAGAAGCAAGTACTTACTACTGAGCTATCGTCACAAATGCGTGACGGTATGTCATAAAGCATTTTTTGCCCGTAAACGTAAATTATCAATGTCGCTAAGACTACAATACATATATTTATTATATTCTTTATAACTTATATATAAAGCTGAAGAGTTTATTAGTTTGTTTGCTAGTTTGTGCGCGCTCATCTCAGAAACTACTGGTCTCATTTGATAGAGGAAGGCTATAGGCTATATAACATCACGCTAATACCAATAGAACCAGAACAGAATAGATATTTTTTCAAAATCGTGGTTAGCATAAAGTACCGAACTTCACATGGACAAGGTAGCAGGAACTAGCTAGTCTAGATATAAAAGTGTTATTTAAATTTTTAGTATATAATATTTACATTTGCATAATATAACATTTGTTAAGTCATCGTGTTGTCAACTAGGACGGATGTGTCGACCGACATGTGAATGTGAAATATGATGTATGCACAGCGAGGCACAAAAGAAATGTAACCACATAAGTATGTATGCAAATACTGGGACACATCAAAGAAGAATATACAATGATTTTATAAAGAAATACAGACAAAGACAACCTCTGTAGCGTAGTAGTATTTGGCTCGCTTTAAATCTCGGAGGTCATGGGTGTTATCCGTTATCCTCACGACAAGAAACTTTGTGTAAATTCTAAGATTTCTTTCCGCGTCTGGATGGTTGAGGGACTATCCTCCATGCTCCGGAAACCACGTTAAACAATAGTCCTTGATTGTTAGATTAATAGATTATAAAGAAATATTTAGTCGTTCTTATGAATGATGACATGATAGCTTATGTAAGAGCCATTAAATAAATACAAATGTGCCTACTTCTATATTATTTTGGTTTCAATTTATAGACGTTGATAAACATTTTCTTTTTATGATTACTAACAGAATTTTGCAGTCTACTAGTATTCTTGTTAACCCCTCGAGCTAAGCTAAAATGCTTGTGTTACGAGTGGGTTCACGTCGGTAGTGCAATGGGTGGGGTTTGAACCGGCGACCTCAAGATCATAAGTCCGACGCCATAGCCATTGGGCTACTGCCGCTTCTATCCGCACTAGCCATTGGTCTCGCTTTAATGCGATCGAAGCCGCGGCTTCGATCGCAATAGGCTAGTAGCATATATTTTTGACAATGACAAAAATTATATTATATACTAGCGACCCGCCCCGGCTAAGCACAGGTACAATGCTGATGTATTATACATATAAACCTTCCTCTTGAATCACTCTATTTATTAAAAAAAACCGCATCAAAATCCGTTGCGTAGTTTTAAAGATTTAAGCATACATACAACCTCCGTAGCGTAGCGGTAATTGGCTCGCTTTAAATCTCGGAGGTCGTGGGTTCGATTCCCACACCGGACAAGAAATCTTTGTGTAAATTCTTAGATTTCTTTCCGGGTCTGGTTGGTTGAGGGACTACCCTCCGTGCCTCGGAAAGCACGTTAAGCCGTTGGTCCCGATTGTTATAACATCATCTATAATAGTCGTATATCAAGGAACGGGCAGCAGCGTTACCTTGTGTGTTACAACATAATACTGCGGTCACCAACCCGCCTGCCAAGCGTGGTGACTATGGCAATGCCCTCCCTCGGGAGGAGGCCCATGTTCAGCAGTGGACGTTATACGGGCTGATGATGATGATGATGATGAAGCATACATAGGGACATAGGGATATAGGGACAGAGAAAGCGACTTTGTTTTATACTATGTAGTGATAAAATATGACAGTTTCACTAAAATTTTGAATAGACAATGCTCCAAATAGGTTCGATTAGTTACACTTATTATTACAAAAACATAACAACCAATTTATTACAAAAGCAATTGGGACCAATTTTATTACATTAAAGTTTTCTCACTCAGTATTCGATGAGACACCAATTTGTAGTAATATGTTTCTTTGGCACCAATAAAACCCTATCAAATGACAAACGTTTCGAATAGTACGACCTGGAACGCGGTTACAATAAAATGCTGTAGAATCAAGCGAGTAACGCGACCCAAGGGTGTCGTTATTACGACAGAGCGTGTTCCAGAACATTCTAAAAGACCGTAAACTGTATTTACAACTTAGTACTTAACAAGTATTTCTATGGGTGAGCTAAGCACGCGTGCGCTATACTTTTTGGGACCTATCATAAAAGAAAAGATTGTCATAATAATTGACAAATGTTTTGTCAATTATTATGACAATCTCCGTGGCGTAGCGGTTAAAGGCTTGCAAACTCAACATTGTAGAATTCATTCCCGTTCCGATTAAAAAACGATATTTTTTTAACAGTCAAAGTTTTCTTTCCGGAATTGAAAGATTTCACTCAGTGCCTCAAAAAGGACGCAATTAACTCCAAACTTCCTAGTTAGCGGCTACACCTAAGATTCAGGTTCGATACCTACCGGTGGTCTAAATATCAATTTTTAAATCATACTAAGTAATATTATAAACGCGAAAGTTTTTAAGAATGAATGGAAGTACCATTTTACGAAAAACTACTGAACAGATTTAGCTGAAAGTGCGCACGCAGATAGTTCATAAGCTGGATTAACATATAGCCTAAAAACATTCACGTTCCGACCCACTGGAGCAGAGTGACGCTGGTAAAACAGCAGGGCGTAGTTTTACTATAACAATTGTTACCACGTAGCAATTTCCCTTACCGCATTCTAAAATCTGGCTGATGTAAGCCAGTTCAGTTAAAGCGACCTTCAGCTATTTTTATAATCTGGTATTTTATAAAAAGCTTTTTTTACACAATTTAGATTCGACAAGAGACAAAGTAAGCTAGGTTAATGTTCCAATAAAACCTGGAGGTACTGAAACAGGCAATTCTGAAAGTCATAAATTTCCTGTGACCTTAATAGGAATACGAAAACCACCACAGTCGTATTCTCATGATTTACAACGACATTATATCAAGTTACTAGATCTAAGCAATTATGGTTTTTACTAAAACAAAAATTATGAAGATACAACATCAGATTTTGTCGGGTTCCTAGAGAAATTCGTATTTGAAGTGTTACCAGTTTTAAGGTAGATTTAAAAACAGCGGCCAGCTAGAATTGCTTAACGCTGGATAAATATTTAATACCTTCGGAAAATCGGTAACGTCAAATATTTAAACAGAAACTTAAAAAATATAATAGCCCAAATAGCCTCCAAAAAGCTTGGCATCCTCTCGAAGGTGAGAAAGTACTTCACACCAAATCAGCTGCTCACTTTATACAAAGCCCAAGTTAGAGCATGTATGGAGTACTGTTCTCATCTTTGGTATGGTTCCGCCAAGTATCAACTAGAGGCACTGGAGTCGATTGAGAGGCGCGCCAAAAAGTTAATAGGCAACGTAGCTCTGGCCGAGTCTCAACTGCAAAGCCTTGAGCACCGACGAAGGGTTGCAAGCTTGTCGGTTTTTTATCGGATACATTTCGGAGAGTGTGCTGAGGAACTGCACAACTTAGTTCTGCCTTCCACTTTCTTCTATCGGACAACGAGACACTCGGAGAGGCGCCATCATTACATGGTCGATATTCCCAAAATAAGTACGAAGCGCTTCGAGTCCACGTTTTTTGTACGTACTGCGAAGATGTGGAACTCCTTGCCGGGGTCTATATTTCCAGATAAGTACAATATGGTTCTCATCAAATCAAGAGTAAGCCGGTTCCTTCTAGGTAAGCGTGCTCCATCCTAGGCTATTCCGATGCTTAACATCAGGCAGGATGTAGTCAAACGCTTATCTATTTTTAATAAAAATAAAAAAAAGACAGCGGGAAGCGACTTTGTTATATACTATGTAGTGATAATGTAACAAGTTGTCTAGTTCTGTCACATAGACTGTTCAATTATTTAGTTAGAAGAGCAGCTACGTCATTAATAGCATTATAATGTATTGTATATTGAATTGTTGTCGTTAAAAAAATAAGTATTATTTATAAATAATCTAGGTAAATATATAAAAGCAGAAACTGACTGACTGATCGATCAATGCACAGCTGAAACCATTGGACCTATAACCATTACATTTCGCACAGATATTCCTTAAGGCGCTGTACTTAGTCAAAATAGGCTTCACAAAACAGTTTTTTAGCCAAATGTTTACATTTTAGAGCAGCTAAAAAAATATATGTTAATCTTGATCATATTTATGGGGGACCATTGTGTTCAAAACACGTTTTCGGTAAATTTTCTCCATAAAAAAAAACCATAAAATAACCATTTAAATTGAAATTGTAGCAATTGTAACTGTATTATTTATTAACAAATCTTGATAATATTAATAACAGTGATGTAATATATAATAATAAAGGGAACTGTTGTTTTTATTTATCGATTGGAATAAGATATTTGCAAGGATTAATGTATTTAATAACTCGAACGAGTCGAACGAAACGTTGCGCCATCGCGGCGTCTCTTCGCTTCTCTTTCATTTCTACGCGGAGCAACAGTGACAAAACTAATACGTAAAAGTCGTCTATTCACCGCGCCTTAAATGACGTAAGTGTGCATTAAGAAAGGATTAAACATTTTTCCTAAGGGGGTGAATAGGGGTGGGAAAGTTTATTTTAATAACTTTACTACTACTTTAAAGCTGATAATTAAGAGAAACGTTGAATTTGAAAATTTGAGTTTACATCAGTTGTGATTAATTTAGTATTTATTTTTTAGTAAAATATCTGCGACACCGGATTTATATCCATAGTGCGTCAAAGATTGTCGCCCTTAAATAATTAATATTTAATAACTGCAACAGAATAAGTAAAAGTAGTTAGATAGTACAAAGTTTATTGACATTGAACTACTTCTTATGTCTCACATCTTTTAACTTCAACTTCCTGGTTACATCAACTGCGAAACATGATAAGAAGACCAAGGCTAGCTTTGTAGACCTAGGCTAGCTATAACTATGGAAATATCTCTTAAACCACCACGCTTGGCAGATGGATTGGCGATCGCAGCAAGAGGATAAGTAACCTGGAGCTGATAAATACTGCTGCTCATTCATCAGCTATTTGGCCCTTTCTCGCCTTTTACGACACCCATAGGAAGAAATGAGATGCTAAGCGAGCTATCACCACATAGCCGGCTTTTTGTAACTTAACCGCGTTCAAATTTACCGGTACTTCGAATTTACTAGTAATTTTATATAAGCTTAGGTGCTCATTCCGTTAGCGTTTCCCGATGATTGAATTTTCCGCTCCTCATTGAGTTTATTTTCACGTTCAATGGATATTACAGAGGAATTTTAATCAAGTTATATTTATAGGTAATAGTTGATACCAGGCCTTTGAACCAGCTAAAATACATGATATCTTTAGTACATTTCTGATACATATTATATTAATAATGTAATTTGTATTTGAAGCATTATTTCATTTTATCAATCACGTGATTATATTTATAATGATAATGCTTTAGCTGAGGCAGTTTTATAATATAAGCAACAGAGGGGTATTTCAATTTAATAATAGAACTGCCACCTTTAATTATGTGGCATTATATATTTCAATTCTACAGCTATTTAGGTCTATTACACAATTTAATAGTAATTTATTATGTTAACTCCCCTTTTTTTCTGAAAACGCAAAGGTAATTACAGGAGTTTAATAAACTTGGGTTCTTGCACAAACAACTATAGACGTATGAATCATTTTAAAATAAATTATCTGAATAGTTATTCTTTTGCGTGGTAAAAATATCGTAGAAGCAGTGATACAAAACAGGTAATTTATTTCTGTTTATTTATAGAAGCGACACCGGGACGTGTCCATTCCATTAGAATATTAAAACAGGTATCGTAGAGCTTTCCTATCTAGTAAAAAATAAAGTACAATGATTTTTTTCGTGCTTGTCACTAAGCATTAAGTTAATTAGGTCGCACGCTTCTCATAATTAATCATAAAATGAATATTATTTAATAATAAAATGGTCTCGATTTCGACTGCACTAATAGCGTGCCTATTCCTCTCATTTTTTATTTTATAACCACAAAACACGACAAACGTTATTAGCCACGAAGCTTTTGCTACTTCACCAGGCATAAAAGTGAGCAGAGCTCCAGCCTTAAAAAATTAAAAATTAAAAACTACAAACTAAGCAACCTGCACAAGAGCGCCCGATTGTACTGGTTGTTTAGTTTGTAGTTTCCCCCCTGTGGGGCTTGGATAGGTGACCGCTGGCGATAATATCGAGGGATTAAGACTTAGTTTTTTTTAAGGTAGTTTTGTGCAACTGGTCCTCTTTAAAGGTAACGGGCCTCTCGGACTTTGGGTCTACGAGGGCTTCGGAGGTTTCTTTGCAACCTAAAGGCATGGAGGAAGGTCCAAGGTCTGGATGGACCTACTTTGTGTCCATAAAGTCCCTCGCCATACAGATGTGTTATTATTGTTTGGTAATTAGAGAAGTTATCTTAAAAACTGACAACCGGTTATTACCGGTTGTCAGTTTTTAAGCTAACTTCTAGACCTTATTAGGTCTAACATATTTATGTTGACTTAATTTCCTTGCATTCTGGAAAGCTTGCCAAGTAGAATAGATTTAGAATAGTAGTATTTTTTAGTTAGTTTTATTTTTAATTAGCTACTTTTAGTTATGTATTTTATTCATGTTTGTTTATTAAATAAAAGTATTTCCTTTGTATTCAATTAGATGAACAATATTTTTTTATAAATATATATGAAGTACGTTACGTTCATATAAAATTTGAGCTTTGCTTTCAATTTCTGTGATATTCAAACATCAGATCCGTGTAAATTGAGCCACGTCTGGAGCTAAAACTCATCCCCCATTCACAAAGCAATTTTTTTGTGAAAACATCTCTACAACTGCTCTCTACAACATTCACAAAACAAAATTAAATATAAATAAACTACAAACATAAGAAGAATCCTGCATTTCTAAGTAACAATAAAAGCAAAACGAGTAGCACAGTTCTATTAAGGGAAGTATTCCGATATTACAATTTGGGAGTAATGTGTCAGTTGTCGGTTAGCGGCAGGAACACAAAGGAACTTGCATACGACACCAGTTATTACATTTTCCAGTTTATAATATGACGCACCTGGAAATAGGAAAGGCAACATTTTTGTGCATTGTTTATTATTGTGTCATGAGAAAATAAATTGTGTAACATTTTTTTTCTCATGACAACTTCTGTAGCATATCGGTCCAACCAACTTAATGCGAGCCTTTGGCTCGCTTTAAGTCTCGGAGGTCGTGGGTTCGATCCCCGCACCGGACAAGAAATCTTGGGTAAATTCTAAGATTTCTTTCCGGGTCTGGTTGGTTGAGGGACTACCCTCCGTGCGTTGGAAAGCACGTAAAGCCGTTTATCCTGATTGTTATAACATCGTCTATAACAAAAGTATACAAGAGCGGGCAGCAGCGTCGCCCTGTATGTTACTACATGCGGTCACCAATCCACCTCAATCCAGCAGTGGACGTTATACGGGCTGATGATGATATAGAACTTGGTCCACGGGTCAGGGCAGTTGCTAGAAAGTTTAAATCTTTTGCGATTTTTGTACAACTTTCGCGCTAGCGTTCGCGGCTGGTTAAGACTTTAAGTCTATAAGGGCATCCGAACGTTTTTATTACAATGTAAACCTTTTTTATCAATGTATTATGATGCTTACACAAGTATATGATTCAATTGAAGGCACAAAGTTGCTCATTTCTTCGGAACCCATTCAAAATATAAATATACTGTATAAATATCTTCGTTTCCCTTTTCTTCGGTCCTTTACAAATGATTGCAAAGTCAAAATACGTTCCAAGAGAGAATCCTATGGCTTTCTTCCAGTTATTTACAATTTTCTCCAAGATTGCTTCAGACTTTTACGGACGGAAAATTGTTAATGCTCTTGCTATTTTTGTTGTATTATAATGTTCGTATTCATTATCTTAAAATTTATAGCAATGTTTTATTAACTACAATAATTTAGATTAACAAAGTATATTTTTAGTAGTATTAAAGGGTCCGCGATTGCTCGTGCTTGAAGGATACAAAATATAATTATAAATAAATGAAAAAAAGGTATTTATTTAAATTAATTATTTGTTTCTGTAATTTTACAGCTTTTTGGAAATACAACTTTTGAAGAGAGTAAAAAAATCATGTTACGTAGACACCAATACAACATAATTTTATTTTACAAGTTTTATACTTAATTGCATAATTTCTTTCTGATTGATTGTAACAACGTGGCATCAAATGCCACCGAGATGTCAAAACCGTCAAAAAATTTCATAGATGGTATTCGTATTTGAACGGCAATGTGGTTATTAAAGTTCCTCTTTAACAAGTAAAAATGCCAATATCGTAGATGTTGTATTGCTTTAAAATACTAATACCACTACACTCCCGCTACTGCAATCCTGTAAGCCAGGTTCAACAGTGGCACACACTAGAAACGGCAGCGAGCGCCGCAGCTCACCAAATCCCGGCAAAAAGTTAAAGTATTGAAATATATGTTTTTATGGTTCATGTTATTTTTACCAATCATATGTGGTACAGTATTTGATTTCACATCAACCTTTTGTTAAATGCCAGACGCCCCGTGATTTATATCACCACGTAAATGTAGTTTATATGTTATTATTGACACTCTATTGCAACATTAACGCTGCCAGCGATAATCACTTACATTCGAATATTGAGTATAAACCCCACCGATAAAGGAGATGGTCTCAAATGGAACTATACTGTAGTCACGCGACGCGATAGCTTAATGGGGTGTTATTGTATCACGCTCAAGGTTAATGACTCGCTAATGTACTATAATGTTTTCTGATTTGAGACCCAATCTGATTATATCGTAGAAAATTGAAATTGACAGACTTAACCAGCATAACGCAGATCAAACTGTTCTGGAGACAAAAAGCACGAAATGGATAGTTGATAATGGCAAAAGCTAATGCATGAATTAGTATTCATGTATTTATGTTTCCAGGACAGCTCGATGTTAGACTGGTTATTTGAGACGATTTAATGAGACTGGGCCTCAAATCTAAATACTTATTCTTCGCCCTACTAGATTATACATTTCTGGTTAGAAGCTACCAGGTTGGATTTTAATTGATATTATAATAATAATTTAAATTTTAATACACATATTATAATATAATAATTATTTACAAAGTCAAGTAAGTGAGAGGCTATGTTTTTATCGGGCCAGCATCCCTTGATTTACTGATCATTTCGAAAATAATGATACTGCTAGCACATAGCATTAAAAAAAGATTGAAGAAAAAATATTATAAAACATTTTTAAAGTCAATAACATTGCCGAGCTCTGTTCTAATAAAGTGCAAAAATACAAAAGGCAACCTCCCGGTACCAAGTCCTCGATGAAAGACGATAATCTTGAGATTGTCAATTTGAACACCTACCTGACTTAAATATGTTTGATGGTGCGTTCGCCTGATATTTTATCAATTTTGATTCATCTTGTATCAATTGCCGTTCTTTCAGGGCGACGATTGATACAATATCAATATATATCTTATACTCACGATCAATGTCTACATTATTGCATTAGTACGAATAACTGTCAGTTTGCGAGGGCAAATAAAATGATAAGATGGAGAAAAGGAAAACCGTTGAAGATGGTATGATATTAGTATTTCTTTAACATTTCTAGCAACTTTTTAAATTCAGACCATTCATTGCGCAATCGTATTGCGCGATACAGGTTAGTTGGAGTGCTAGATGCTAGATGGCGCTGGTTGTCTTCTTGTGGTTTGTGCTACTGTCGCTAGATGTCGGTAAAAAATAAAATAAAAAGGATAGGGAATAAGAGATAATTAAGTGTCTATTATGTGAATAGTTTTAGTACAGAATTGAAAGCAATAGCAACTACTTAACTCATTGAGATAAATCATGGTACTAATACGTTGAATTAAGAAACACATTGATTAGTTTTTCTACGCACAGCAAATTATTTAATCAATATAACAAAAAGAGAAACAAGTACGCAAGTATGTTTGTTTATAATTCGACCATTACTCCATTAAATATGGTTGAACGCAGTAATTATCAATTCATTTTATTTGAATAATTAAACGCGACGCGAAATGGCACGAGTGAGCTTTTTGTATTATTGTTTGTGTCTTAATTATTCAGTTAATTGTCATACATTTTTGCTAATTGCTCGTTACTGAGTTTGGGTGCTCGTTTTAATTGAACATTATGATATTAGAGAGTTTATATCAATGAAAGAGAAGAGTTAAGATATAAATGTGATAGCTTAACATTTTTATTCAACTACATATATGCGTTCTGTATTGGAATACTCCGTAGCGTAGCGGTAATTGGCTCGCTTTAAATCGTGAAGGTCGTGGGTTCGATCCCCACACATGACAAGAAATCTTTGTGTAATTTCTAAAATTTCTTTCCGGATCTGGTAGGTTGACGGACTACCCTCCGTGCCCCGGAAACACGTTAAGCCGTTGGTCCCGATTGTTATAACATCATCTAAAATAATCGTATATCAAGGAACGGGCAACAGCGTTTCCTTGTATGGTACCACATAATACTGCGGTCACCAATCCGCCTGCCAAACGAGGTGACTATGGCAAATACCCTAACCCGGGAGGAGGCCCATGCTCAGCAGTGGACGTTATACGGGCTGATGATGATGATGATGATGATTGGAATACTATTCTGCTCAGTAAATTTGTAGTTTCTATAAAACGGGTATGACTATATTACGTGTGATAAAAATAAATATAAATAATATTAGTGTGAACGTGCACGGTAGATGCAGGCCGCTTCTAACGGCAACAACTGGATCTATGAGGAAAGCATATTTCCAGCAGTGGACGTCCTACGGCTGAAATGATGATGATGAGTGTGAATGGATTGCGTATAAAAGGATATGTGTGTGAAAGGAGTTAGTATTGAGATGATCTGATAGAGATGAGTGGAAGAAGAAGACATGTTGTGAACTAACCTTAGAGGAGTAGGGCGCATGGGATAAGGACAGGAAGGAAAAGAACTATAATGTATGCAAAATTTCATAGCTATAGATTCCATAGTTTGACTTTTGACTGCACCAGTGGCTCAGTGGTTAAGATAGTTGACTCTGAGACCTGGTGTTCTGGGTTCGATTCCCACCCGGGACAATTATTTGTGTGAACCACAAATAGTTGTTCTGAGTCTGGATGTTCTATGTGTCCATGAAATGAATGTTTGTAAATTCCCCTGCAACACAGGGATTTATTTCCCTAGCGCGGGAGTTGTCTTTTTTAACAAAAGAAAAAAATAAAAAATAGTTGGCGTAATGGAATAAAAAGATCCAAAATTTTCACCTACCGGTATAATTACCTCTCCTGAACATGTCTTTATCTTTTAAATTGAACTTTAATGTTTTATAAGTGATTTAGTCTAATTGTTGTCTACAAATCATTCAGTCACAGTATTGTTTTAAATACATAGCTTTGACACAAATCCTCCTAATCTCTTCTTATTAAACTCTTTGCGGGTCCGAAGGTAGTTTACTTTATTCCCCGGGACTTGGTGTGCTATTTCCAGTGTGTACCACTGTTGACTTAGCAGAAACACAAACAACAAAGTCTTGTATTCTCAAACAGGCAAAGGAGAATGAAACGTGTAAAGAAAAAAAATAATAGATTGTTCATATTTCTATCGCAAAGTCTGTTGATAACTGTGTACAGAGTCGTACGGCCGTAGCGGAATGTGAATGTCACAGAAATATGAACTGTATTTTTCTGTGTAAAGGTTTCAATTTTCGTCGCCGCATTGTACATTACCGATCTGCCAGCGTCAGTAAATCAGAATCATACCTAAGTTATTTCCGTGTCATCATCATCATCAGCCCGTATAACGTCCACTGCTGAACAAGGGCCTCCTCCCAAGGGAGGGTATTTGCCATAGTCGTCACGCTTGTTGGTGACCGCAGAATTATATTGTACCACACAAGGAAACGCTGCTGCCCGTTCCTTGATATACGATTATTATAGATGATGTTATAACAATCGGGACCAACGGCTTAACGTGCTTTCCGAGGCACGGAGGGTAGTCCCTCAACCAACCAGACCCAGAAAGAAATCTTAGAATTTACATAAAGATTTCCTGTCCGGCGTGGGGATCGAACCCACGACCTCCAAGATTGAAAGCGAGCCAAAAACCGCTACGCTACGGAGGTTGTCATACCTAGTAACAGTTGATAGTCAGTTCCCTACCTAGGAAAAAGTATAAGGTTTGCCCTCATTACCCTAAGGCTCTCGCTATCCAACGAACCACTTCAGGGCATCGTCTATTTACAACAAAAGCACTCTAACTTAAGCTACTTAATGCTGTTGTTTTGAAATATTCTGCCTCCAAAAATACCGTGTAAATTTTCTCGAAGAAAGAGCGACAGCTACCAAAACAGCGATTTCATTCTTAATCACAATTCTACGAGTTAATCCCGGAATAATGGGGAAACAAATAAAATTTGCATAATTAAACTTTTTGACAGTAAGTCAGCGCTTCAAAGTGTTTTTACAGAGATTAGGGAGGTGATATTCGAGTAACTAAACATTTTTTCTTCGAATTTTTTTTTTGCTTATTAAAAGAGATATTAAAAAGCTGACATTAAAATCCTACGTTAATTACTTTTTTTAGACCTAACAAGACTTTTTTCAACAACCAGAGTAAAAATCAATGATTAATTATTTCACATGTTTATACGTGAAGCAAGAACGTTGTATCCTTTTTTACAGATAATGCGAGGACGGATGTGGATGAAATTCCACGCACTTATAATTTATATAGAACAGGGGTGCAGAAGGCTATTTTTTTTTATTATGGTCGAACTGGGCCCACTGGATGCCCACTAGATAAAATAAACATAAATAAAAGCGTTAGTACTGACGATAGTGTCACCCAATTTATTTTGCTTCCGAATTTCTCTCGGTGTCAACAAAATTTACTTTGAGAGCTCTTATATTGGCTAAAGAACCCGCAGAATTAAATAACTATTACATTTTAAATCTGTGCGCTAAATAACCGACGATCAGCTTGTGGTTAACAAAATCAAAATGAAAGTGAAAGCCTACGTTTTTAATATATAGATAAACTCTTTATTGTACACTTTCACAAAGAGAAAAATACAGAACTTAAAACTAAACTTAAAATTACATAGGTACAATTGGCGGCCTTATCGCAAAATGTGATCTCTTCCATGCAACCGAGGAAGGGACCATACAAAGGAGTTTAAACGAGGGGTAGTTAGGTGTACTGGATTATATTAATTATACCATGGGTACTTGGGAGAAGTTATATACAATTTTTATATATAAATATAAAGGAAATAAATAAAATAATACCTTACATAAATACATATTATAATAGACTAAGAAATATATCTAGTGTTGCTGTGTGAATTGTAATGACACTGTTCATGGACTGGTAGTGTTCATGGACTCTTCTCTGAAACTCGGGCAAGCTTTGCGATCGCTAAAGGCAACGCATTCTATGTCCATAATCGCACACTTTGAACCACGAAAGATTTATCCAAGAAAATTGTGGAATGCGCTGGCATTTTTAACCTGAGGTTTGTTGACGATCTCAATTCTTTAATGTGTACTAACTACATCCTACGGATTTACCTACATTACTATGATTTGTAGAACCATCAAATATCACTTAAAAATGAATGAATATTAAATGTTACTAATATTATAAACATGAAATTTTGTAAGATCGATGGATGTTTGTTACTCTTAACTACTGAACGGAATTGGCTGAAATTTTGCACCGGGATAGGTTATAGGCTACAAAACATCACGCTCCAACCCAATGGAGCAGAGTAACGTGGGTAAAACCGCGGGGGTCAGCTAATATGGTATAAAGAATCTATGTAACGGCTTCAGAAATAATCGCGCTTGAGACAGGGTTCTTGTAGGAAGACGCGTAGATCAAGAAATTATTTGCATATTTGAGACGTGGTATAAAACCATAATGTAAACAACTAAATTAAAAAAATTGTACTCTACATTAAAAGTGTAGTAATTTTTTGTATTACTTACCATAATTCCCATTACTTAAGTTAAATGTATTTTCTTTTTTATTTCATTCTTTTACTTAAAACAATAAAAATATAAAAGTATAATATACATTGGTTTTTTAAATTTAAGGTACGATATTGTTATCACTGTTTTACAAAATAATTCCTCGTTTTGATAAATTCCTAAACTAACCCGTCATATTCTCAAATAGTGCCTAAGCGCTGATCCACCCCGTCTTAAACAAATCAACAAACTTGTGCTTTACTTAGCGTTCTCTGCCGTGTCAGACTACGGCGTAGCAATATCTTTACTATTAAGACGTAGCATATTATGTTGTATGCTTAGTATGCGTAGTAGTTTAAAGCTTGGGTTATATTTCAAAGTATAGTATTATCAATATGGTGTGTAAATGAACGCTGCGTAATGTCTATATGATATAAGTTTCGGGTGTGTGCGTGTATACAACTTCGGAATAAAATTAAGCTCAATAAAATGCTTGACCCGGGAAGGACGACGAAGATTATCGATTCATGTTGTGTGCCTGTGTCTAGATAACAACGCCAAAGCTCACATCGTAGCTTACGTTTTAACACTATCTATGTAAATGATATTATTATATTTCTCGTTCATAGGTTTTGTTAACTACTTATCTGCAGGCAGATTATGTGTTTATTAAACAATCTCCTTATCATCATCAGCCCGTGTAATGTCCACTAACAGGGGCTTCCTCCCGAGGGAGGGTATTTAGCATAGTCACCACGCTTGGCAGGCGGGTTGGTGACCGCAGTATTATCTTATAGAACACAAATCGAGAACGCTGCCGCCCGTTCCTTGATATACGATCATTATAGATGATGTCATAATAATCGGAATGGTCTGATGAAATCAAATAATAACTTACTATGCAAAAAAAACTATTACACATATCCATAAAAAAACGTACATTTTTTGGATAATTTCCATTCCTTACTTATAAGTTGGAGGGCTGTAACCCTGCGTGCAACCCCCGAGGAGTTGTAATAAAGCTATCAGATTTACGACAACAGGAACACGATGAACGCCTACTTTTTGAGAAAGTGTTTCGAGGAAAAAGTAATCTCTTTACTCGGATAATATATTTCTTAATATTGCGATTGAACGCAGTTGGAACATGAAAAAACCAAATGGAATGGAATTAAAAAAAATATGTCAAAAATTGAGATGAATAAATTTTGAATACAGGCGGGATTCGACCCTGCATCTTAGGTATAGCCCCTAATGCCTAATCTATCGTGGCCAAATGGGCAACGATACAGCCCAACCGGTCGTCAAAATATATCAATATCATTATAAACGTGGTGCCATCTAACGATTATGGTAAACATAACTTGAGTTTAAATATAGTATGTAGTAAAGGTAAAATTTTCTAAACTAAAGATGAAAAACGAACTTGTTTTGTTGAGTACATGTGTTCTGTTGCAAATTCTATACTACAACTGCTACATCACCAATAAACATACACATTGATGTCTCATTAAACATAATATTAAGCGTAAATCCAAATAAGGACTGTTTCCCAGGCATCATTCTCGCTCCTACGATACAGAAAAGGAAACTTCGTATTTCCTCAGATTTGTCAGTTCGTAAGTTATTCATATTGCAAACTAGAGCTCTCCGATGGCACATTTAGTCGTGCCATCGTGCATTCGAGGCGTGTAATAAAAATTTGAAGACGCGCTGGGGTCACCAAGTTTATTTCGTACAAAAACTCATAAAAGCTTAATTTTTATAATGGAATCATCATCAGCCCGTATAACGTTCACTGCTGATCATAGTGCTCTGTCAAAGGAGTTGTTGCCATAATCACCAAGTTTGGCAGGTGGGTTGGTGACCGCAATAAGAAGGTACAAGCAAACGCAGCTTCCCGATACCTGGTATACGATTACGATATATAGATGATTTGAAATTAATGATAGGATTGCCCTTAACGTGCTTTTGGCATGGAGAGTAATCTCTCAACTAATCACAACTGAAATAATGCTTTGTTTTCACATAAAGCTTTTAGTTTTATATAGATTTAAGACCAGATCGCTCTTGAATTACTCCCATCGCCACGCCATACATGACGTATTATTTAAATAGTAACGCAATATCTGGTATTATAACAAAAAGTTTTAACATTTTGTATGTTTTTTTACTCACATAACTGAACTACTAAACCAATCGAACATATTTTAACAAGAAATAAAGATATTTTATTATATAGATTTAAAAAAATCCCTAAGTGGATGAAAAGGATTGCTAAAATAGGTAGTTGTGTGGAGAAATCAAAATCTACACAGATAAGCTAGAATTTTATATAAGTCAAACTGCACCTAATTAGAAAAAAATGTCTTATAATCTTTTTTATTTTTATTTTTAAAGACAACTTTCGCATTATTAGAATAAATCCCTGTGTCCCTTTTCAAACACATAATTCACGGACACAAAGCACACCAAGACGTAAAACCACTAGTCGTGGTTTACACGAATAATTGTCCCAGGTGGAAACCCACAACACCAGGACCCAGAAGCTATTGGCGTAATCACTGAGCTACTAGTCGGCGAAACAAAATTCCTTTAACATTGTGCATTCAAGCACAAACCTTACAGTTCAGTCTGTGAAAGCGTTCTAATTGTGGCAAAATAAAATTGGTCATTGTGCGGCGCGCCACAAAGGAAAAGCCAGGCTGTTGCACTATATTCTCTGCCTGATTGAATTCCTACATTTACACCAGTGTAATTATGAAACCGTAATAAGCTAAGGAACAAGTAATTAACCAAGTAGTTTAATACTGAAACTGGTGGTAGAATATAATATATGTCCCAACTGAGAAGACCCGGTGAAACAAACTCAGCGGGTAGTTTGTTTCGTCGGGTCTTCTTAGTTGCGACATATTGATTAAAGCGGCCGTAGCCCAATGGCTAGAGTGTCGGACTTGTGATCTAAAGGTCGCCGGTTCGAACCCCAACCATTGCACTACCGACGTGAACCCACTCGTAACACAAGCATATTAGCTTAGCACGAGGGGTTAACAAGAATACTAGTAGGTTGCAAAAATCTGCTAGTAATATTTATAAAAAAAAAAAAAGAGTCCTACGGAAGCACTAAAGAGAGTATGTCGATATTCTATGGTCCGTCTAAATTGTAACTAATTCAAAGGACAGAACTTATTAAATAAAAAATAAAAAAAGATATATGGTGTTGCCATACCTAACAGCTTTAAGACAAGCTAAATAACACATTGATTCATAGAAATCATAATAAGCTTTTAGAACAAATAAAAAAAAAACCGGCGTCTAGCTCGAACCCACGACCTCAAAGATTTAAAGCGAGACCCTACTCGCGAACCTATACCATGGAGGTATTAGTATAGCGGTATAAGTAAAGCAGGTTAAAAACTACCATTTATCAAGGCTGGAGCTCTGCTCGCCTTTAGGTTCGGTGAAGTATCAAAAACCTCAGGGCTAACTAAATATGTCAGTCCAAAAAAAAAAACATTAAAAACGTAGAATATTAAGGACTAATTTCAGCATGGGCTTAAATCGGCTCGTAACAATAACATTTTTAATTCAATGAAAATAATAGCAATTTAAATTTAGGCATTAATAACTTCCATTTTTATACCAGTTATATTTATGCCAGTTAACTTTACCAGTTAATTTTCATGAGCCGAGATTGCACATTAGCAAAGTGCTGCGGTTAGATTGTTGTGACGAAGCAGTTTGCTAACGCGAATAAAAACAAACCAGCAAATTGCACTGTCATCGTCGTTATGCCATGATTTTATATGGTAATTATATTAAGTGCTCAGATAAATATATTACTTTTATATTCTTCATCATCAGCCTGTTTCAGTCCACTGCTGATCATAGACCTCCCCCATCGATATCCAGCGGGAATGATTACCAGCGGCCTGCATCCACTGACTCCCTGCGAACTTTATGAGGTCGTCAGTCCATCGTGCAGGCCTACGCTGCGCCTCCTACGCTGCGCTTGCCAGTTCGTGGTCTCCACTCGAGAACCTTTCGGCTCCATCGGCCGTCAGTTCTTCGAGCAATAGGTCCTGTCCATTGCCACTTTAACTTGCTAATCCATTGAGGTATTCTCCTTTTTTATGAATAAATATTCTTTGTTTTCGATGTGTCTACAATAAGAATGATTGGCGTGGGCATTTACAAAACAAAACTGGTACAGATATTGGGCGAACTGCATCATGCGCTACATAGTCTGACATTAACTACTCTGAACATTGTTCTACTGTCAACTTAAATAAGTTTTACACATAAACATATAAATATATGTCAGTGTCAGAATACACACGTACATAAACTAACTAGGTAATTGAACTTTTAACTAAATAACCAACCAGCCGATATATTATGCCCGGTGAAGTAACAAATTTTAATGTTACTTCACCGGGCATATAAAAAACTAACTCATGGCAATAACTCATCTGTGTAGTGATACTGGCTGAATCTTTACATAAAATAAATAACAACTATAGTTCAAAATTATATAAATTAATTGAATTTTGAAATATTTTCGTTTGGATTTGTAATAAAACGCCAAAAAACTATTAATTACGAAAAGTAATAAAATTTTAACAAAAGCTAACTTCGAACATAAAATCTGATATTAAACTGAAAACATGTCACTTACGACGTACTAAATCTTTATAAATATATTATACATATATCTGTGAAAATTTCAACTGTCTAGCCATCGCGGTTCTTGAGATACAACCTGGTGACAGACAGGGAGACAGACAACGAAGTCTTAGTAATAGGGTCCCGTTTTTACCCTTCAGGTACGGAACCCAAAAAGGGTAATTTAAAACGAAAACTTACTTTTAAAATTATAACCATTCTTATTATTTGCTACTGGGCCACATTCCCAGAATGCTGGCAGCATTGTCCCGTTTAACGTCAATGCTTATCTGCTATTCAAAGTAAACACCATCACTCGGGAAATTAATTTAAACTCAATATAAAATAAAAATTGCCATGTAAAATTTAATCTTCGAACAGAAAACTATAGTAATTTTCCTTCATTTTTCTGTTACCTACCCAAGAAGAAAAGTGCACAAAAGGAAAAATTTTAAAGGAAAAATAACAATAGTTGGCGCTCACGATTTCATGTAAGCCAAGATTCTGATATTTATGTAACCCCCTCCCTTAAGGGTGAGTATTAATTTAGTAATAGCAAGGGGTTGTCGATATAATCTTGATATTTAGCTGGTATAATCTAAGATGGCATTTTTCGGTCGATTGGTCTCGTTTGACGTGGGTAGAAATTGTTAATGCTGCGCCAAACCTCTCTGATTTAATGAACTTAAGCGATGTTTAAGGAAAATTTGTGAATTAATTTGCTTTTAGTTTGCGCAGGGATATGAAATTGAATTCATTATCATAATTGTAGGATTTGATGTTAGTTAGTTGTATATTTCGGTGGAATTAGAAACATGACAAAAAAAAATTACTATCAATACGATATATGACTAGCAGCTTTCCACGAAATGAGTTTTGACTAAATCGGTTCACTGACAAACAAAATAAAAAGCCTTATACCTTGTAAATTAAACTATGCATCGATGAAAACTGAAAGTCCCACCGCGCCGGCCGTTACTGAGATAAGCCTAAACAAACAAGAGCCAAAAAAATTCATGTTTTTGTTATTGGTATGAAGCGGCTGTATCCCAATGGTAAGGGTGCCGGTCTTCCGATCATGTGGTCGCCGGTTCGATCCCCACCCAATGTACTACCGACGTGGATCCATTCGTAACACAAGCATAGCGCGAGGGGTTAACAAGGATACTTACACCTACTAATGTGCAACAACTTTGAACCCTTTTCAAACTTTTTCAAACATTTATATGCCTGTATTATAAACATGTAATGCTTCTATTACTAACAGACGTTTCAATTTTAGTTATTTATAAGATTCTAAAGTATTAAAGTTATCTATTATCGCATCCTAATCCTTCCTTTACTGCTGATCGTGACCTCTTTTTATAACATCTACATGTTGTCTGCATTAATCAAGCTTCATTGCTTATAGATATTAGATTCATCGTACGCGACATCTGCATCTTGGCCTTTTAATGTCTATATTCCAGCATTCCAAATGCTATATCTACATAGCATCTCAAATAAAACAATAATTACAGATATTCAAAAGAAAAACATCGAACAGATCAAAACACAATAAACAAAATAATAACTACTAGAGATATTTTTTCAATCCCGAGATATAAATTACCAAAGTTGTAAATTTTAGTAGCGATGACATATAGATCTGAAACGTAGTCTCTTACAGTGTACTCAAAGTCTTTCAGATTGTGGAAAGAGTTGTTTGGTATTTCCATGCGTCCATTGAGTGAGCGCTGAAGAGATCTGCAGAAGAATGAAGGTCGCTAGTATAGTTCAAGAGGAAGGGAAGCTAAAATGCAATGGGCATGGCGTAGAATTCTAACTGAAGGCTAATGGAGCAGAAAAGTTCTCATGTGGAGACAAGAGCTGGTAAGTGCAGCGCGGAACGACCGCCTGCACTATGGTACCACCACCTAATAATACTACCTAGTAAAGATCACAGGGACCCAGAGGATGCAGGCTGCTACCATTTGTTCCAGCTGAAAACGATGAGGGAGGTCTTTGTTCAGCAGTGGGCAGACTGAGATGATGATGTAAATTTAAATTATGACAGATTTTTTATGGACATCGTATCAAAATTAGATTTTATTAACACAATAAATTTCATCATATAATTGGAAAATTAACCCTATTCCTACATAAATTACTAACGCAATGACGATACATTTTTAATAAAAGCAACAAATACGCTCATTTTATCACAAACCCAACGGTTGCTACGCAGCTCATATTTTGATAGCATATAAACATGAAACCTGATAATTCTGTAACTGTATCGTCACATGAAATCCAATAATATTATTATGAGAAACTTTAACATGGAAACATAATAATCTAACTAGAGAAAACACAAACAAATGTATACGAATAAATACAAATGGCGTAGTTAACATATTAAGTCTATTAAAGACTGGATATTACAAATTTACTTTTTGATCATTTAAGCAAAGTTAAGCGTTATTTTTTATTTTCAAAATGTTTATCCGGGGATAGTGTAGCTTTCCAACGGTAAAAGATTTTTTCAAAACGGGCCAGTAGTTTCGGAGCCTATTCAATACAAACAAACAATCAAATCTTTCCTCTTTATGATATTATTACTAGCGACCCGTCCTGGCTTCGCACGGGTGCTATTTATAGGCACGCGCCCCGGCCTTTCGGCCGCAACCGCTTTGTCCAGCTATGTCCCTGCAAATAAAATCTGTAATCTTTTCGAAATATTTATTAAAATTACTAGCTGTAAAGGGCCATATTGATCTATATTAAATGCACAATGTATTGAAGGCACTTAATTAAATAAAGATTAATGCTATATTGTTTAAAATTGCTTCTTAAATAACCCATATAAAAATGGTTATCGAGGGTTATCCATGACAGATAAACATATAAAATTTTACAAATTTTCTTGACAAGTACGAGTGTATGTGTAAATACCTTGGTGCTTAATAAATATCGTTTATTTCATAGATGATATAAAGAAAGAATGAAACAAAACATTAAGGTTTAATACAAGACTCATACCACTACAGCTACAGAAGATGTAATATACCATATTCTACAACTCAAGAGGTTTGTAGAAATGTTCTAGGAAATCATAGCGTGACGTTGATACTTAACTCAAAGTTGTTTTCCCAAAAGAAAATGAGTTACCGTTTTTTCACGTTAACTTCCTGTATATGAGACGTGTATATCGTTCCTGAAATTCAGCTAAAGGAAATTACTCCTTTTACGAAGAAACCCTTGAAAGAATATAGAGGGGAAAATTTGATAGCTTATGGCTTTGATGGCTAAAGAAAATGTTAAGAAAATATTTTGAGGTAAAACAAAACTTATTTTATGCTTTAAACCTTGAAGAGTAACATTTTTTGAGAGGAATAAGTGACACGTTTTAGTAATGATATATAAAACTGACGAAGCAAAGCGAAGGGCAAAATATAAAAAAAGAAAAGATTTAGTTGTAGTTACGAGTGCTTTGATACTCTAGGGCAAATACCTAATGTTTAAGTAATAAAAGTAACCACTTAAGTACCTACATTTTACTCTTACTTAGAGTAAAATGTTCGTTCTTTAGATCTTCTTAAACAAACCTTGTATTTTTTGTTTATTTTGAGTGATTTTATTTACATGATTTTTGACAATATTAACTTAGATGTTGATAAATTGTGTGCTTGAAATATGTTTCTTATAATCTTAAAAATATAATTATGTATTGTTTTTTGTTGTTATCTATACTAATATTTTTAAGTTTGTGTTTCATATTTTATTTCCATAGTGATTACTGTTGCTACGTGATTACGTATTACGTGATTACGTATTACGTGATGTTACGTGATTACGTATCACAAGCGGATTGGTGATTATAGTAAGATCATGAGAAACTTTGAGCTTATAGATATGGCTGCCCATCCTACTAATATTATAAAAACGAAAGTTTGTAAGTATGGATGGATAGGTGGATGGATGTTTGTTTGTTTGTTACTCTTTCACGCAAAAATTACTAAATGGATTAGGCTGAAAGTTTGCACGCGGATAGTTTATAAGCTGGATTAACCTAAAGGCTACAAAATATCACGCTCCGACCCACTGGAGCAGAGTGACGCGGTAAAACCACGGGGCGCAGTTGTCTATCACATATATGGCATGGCAACAAATGGGTTGGAAAAAAGCAACACCCGCTTGCTCAACAATATAATTACTAGTTTCCCGCGCACGGTTTCACCCGTGTAGCTCCCGTGCCCGTGGGAGCTTCGTAATAAAATATAGCATATAACCTTTCTCGATAAATGGACTATCCAACACTGAAAGATTTTTTGAAATCAGACCAGTAGTTCCTGAGATTGGCGCGTTCAAACAAAAAAACTCTGCAGCTTTATAATATTAGTATAGATACAGTATAATGGTAACAATGAATCTAAATATATTTACAGCTAAGTAGAACCCGATAAAATACTGCGATGTAAATTTAATTAAGTAGCGCTTTGAAGTTTGACCCAAATTCGGTGTTCGATCCCCTATACATTATTATCCAGTCTTGTTTTAGTTTATATACTGTATTTAGAAGCAATTAAATCCACAATGAACGATTTTAAGTTACAGATACAAGATCCATTACTCTTTCAGTGTTAGATAGACCATTTAATGAGGAAGCATACAGATTTTATTTTGTTATTAAGTCCCCACGGGAATGCTTGTCACGCAGGTAAAACTGAACCATCCGATGCCGTCGTAGACCCGAAGTCCGAGAGGCCCGCGAACTGTAAAGTAGAGCGACAGTTGCTCTCTCCCCTAAAATACTAAACGTCATAATCCCTCAATCTCATCGCCAGCGACCGCCCTGAGCCGAGGTCCAAGCCCCACAGGGGGCGCCCTCTTGCGCAGGTTGCTTATTTTGTAGTTTTTAAACCATTTATTAAGGCTGGAGCTTTGATGCCTTTACGCCCGGTGAAGTAGCAAAAGCTTCGTGGCTAACTACGTATGTCAATTGCCGGAAAGCTTGTATTTTATAATACTTTCAGAAGATAACATAGTTTTATAATCTCTATAGTTAGTAGATAAGACTCTATAGTTTTCGATAACCAAACTTCAACAACTATTCTACAACTAGCTACCTGTACATGGTATTGCCCGCGTGACCCCCGTTCCTGCAGGAGCTTAGTAATTAAATGCCCCCCTTTTCACTCCCTTAGAGGTTGAATTTTACAAAATCCTTCCTTAGTGAACATATATATGTCAAAAAGAAGCAACGATCCAAATATCAAGTATTTCTGCAGCTTCAGTAGTTCTGCCTCGGCGTTGATGAATCAGTCAGTCAGTCAGGACATGTTACTTTATATATATGTATATCATCATCATGAGCCCCGTATGACGTCCACTGTTGAACATGGGCCTCCTCCCAAGGGAGGGTATTTGCCATAATTACCACGCATTGCAGGCGGGTTGGGGACCGCAGTATTACACAATTGGTGTTCTACACAAGGAAACGCTGCTGCCCGTTTCTTGATTTACGATTATTATAGATGATGTTATAACAATCGGGACCAACGGCTTAGCGTGCTTTCCGAGGCACGGAAGGTGAAATCTTAGAATTTACACAAAGATTTCTTGTCCGGCGTGGGGATCGAATCCACGACCTCCGAGATTTAAAGCGAGCCAAATACCACTAAGCTACGGAGTTCGTCTTTATATATATATAGATATGACGAGGAAGAACGAGCATCGTTGTTTTTAATAAGGTGTGACGTCATCATTGCTGACGTCACATTCATCAGGATGGTTCTCTATCGAGGGTTGTTGATCCATAGTAACAGCAAAACTCCATAATATGGTTTTCAAGTTTTATTCCAGTAAATTGAGGAGCTCCGTACAGTCCGGCAGCTCGAGCGAGACTGAATTGCAATCGGTCCGCCGGCCGTATTTATACTAAACGAGCGGCTCACAAACAGTAAACAATTTAGTTTGATAATTTTCAAACTATGTGAACAGATAATTATTTCTACAAATATTTCAACGATTTACAAATCATAATTTGATCCTGAATACTTATTTATTAGTCTAGTATTTTATGAACATATTTGTGTTTCTATCAAATCATGCATTGATTCACAATTTATTTATTTTGATGAGACGAGTAATTGTATTTATGTGTTTATCATTAATGAAGTGTTGTTGCTATGCTTATTTTATGTGGTTGCGCCGATACGGCCATTCTGACAGGCGGTGCGCGCTCTGCACCAGCCTCGTTGATTCTCGTCGCGTAATTGTACAATTTTATTTTATTATTTTGCATCTATGATTAAATCTAAGTTCTGTCCTTTGAGTATGTTATTATTTAGACGGACCATAAGTATCTTAACGAACGCGCTTTAGTGCTACCACCGGATCCAATACGCCCCAACTGAGAAGATCCGGCGAAACAAACTCAGTGGAGTTATTCTACTGCCGGTTTCAACGCGGCCTCATCGAGACGATCCGGCGAAACATACTCAGATGGGCATGTCCAAGAAGTTTTGGTCCAGTTACTTTTATTATTTAGTTGGCATTCACAATTTACCAATCGGTTGTCTTTATACGAATTTTATTTACGTTTTCATTAAAAAACAGATTAAATAATTTATTTAAAGACAGAACTAAATAAATATTTGGGAGTATTATTTTTATTATTACAGATAGTAAGTCTAGGAATATCAATGCTAATAAGGTGTGTAAGGTGTTGGAAGTTCTCGAAGAGTTCTCGGAGGTTCTCGTAGAGTTCTCGGAGGTTCTCGTAGGGTTCTCGTAGGGTTCTCGGAGGTTCTCGTAGGGTTCTCGGAGATTCTCGTAGGGGATGGAATGATGCTGTGCTCTGGGCGGTCCTGTTCGCCGTGGTACACAGAGGCTCTACTGGGAGTATGGAACTAGGTTGAAGGTGTTTATACACAGGTTCTAAAAGAGTTAAATTCAAGGTAATATTTTGTAAATATGTTCAACTCACAGTTTATTGTGGCAATGAATCTTCTTCACTTTGATCTCGTAGTTTTTGCTGAGGCAATCCGTCACTTGATGTGCTTGGTACGGGGCTCTATTTCTATTTCAGGTGATGGTAGTGGCTCATCTTCTGCCGATACGGTTACCTGATCACCAGGTTGTGATGCACGACGAAGTTTAAATTTAGGCTTACCTCCAGAACATAGCGCTCCGGAAAAACTGACCCCGGCAGGAGAATTCCACTCCTCAGCCGTCCGCACCACGAAAGAGGAAGCAAATCGCCTCGTGCGTATCGAAGGAATGTCAACAACAAAAGGGTGAAACCTCTCGCCGCACCCAGTCGTCCGGTGATGGAAGGGTGAAGGGGGCATCAGGTTATGTAGAACCTCCGCACACTCCCTGAAATGTAACCGATAAAAAACCGATAGGCAGGCCACTCGAGGCTCCAAAGACTTGCCTCCACAAGTGAGCCATTGCCTATGACTCTTCGCTCGACGCCCCAATGCATCCAGAGCATCCAGCTAATATCTGAAGATAGATAGAAAGATGTACCGCCCCACCCTGGAGAGGAATGCCGTCAGGACCACCAGCCTTATTCACATCCAGAGTGCAAAGAATGTTTAAGTACCACTTTTTGCCAAATGTAGAAGTCCAATGAGGTAACCTGGGTGGAATTTTACCAGCAGCATCTAGTTGTGAATTCTTAGTAAATAGAGATGCAAATAAGTCTGCTTTCTCCTTGGCGATGTGAGCTAATGAACCGTTCGGCTCCTGCAGTGGCGGAAAAGAGGACCGACAGAAATAGGCTTCGACCGATTTGGCAAGAAACCAAAAAGCTTTACTCCCAGATGGGTAAGATGCTAGTGTGGCTCCAATGCGTCCAATATGGTCAAAGCGGGCCCTGCGTAGCGCACGTTTGCAAGACTTGGCAGCACCATTGAAGGCTCTCTTCAGCCTCCAAACATTTCGCGCTTTGCGGGCTCGAGCATCCGCCCACGCTCGGCAAGCAGAGTGCTTATGTGCTTCAGTACTATCACACTCAGCGCCGAACCATGAACGGGCCTTGTCTCGGAGTGAGACATCAGAAAATGGAACGAAATATTCCATAGTCTGGCATATCACCCCAGAAACAGCCTCCGCGCAGCAAGTTGGGTCGTCTGAAGAGAAGCATAAGCGCAGCCAAGGGTAAGACGCGAAGAAATACCGCATCCCATCCCAATCTCCTGACTTGTATCACCATACTCGCCTAGTCCCCTTGAGATCGGGATCGGGTGGCGAGCAGACAGACACAGATTTCACCAGACAGTGGTCGGAGCCACCCAACGGCGAGGAAACCGCGACTTGACATGGGTCTGGATCAGTTGTCAGCAGAAGGTCCAAGCAACCGGCCGCATGGCCATCAATGTCGGGCACCCGTGTCAGTCCAGTCACCAGTTGGGAGGGACCAAGCGTCAGTGAGAATGCACACGCCAATCCCCCAGCATGGCCGGTGCTCCGGCATGGGCACAGCCACTCCTGGTGGTGGGCATTGAAGTCCCCCAGAACAACAAGCTGCGCCGATGGGCACCTGAGCTGAGCCAGTTCAGCCGAGTCCGAAAGATAGTGAAACAACCTGGTTGTCCCCATGTTGTCGGTGTGCGACTGATAGACACCAGCATAGAGTATCTGCTCCAAGCCAGTGTCCACCAGAACCCATAATACAGAGAAACTGGAATCCTCAATGTTACGGAGACGCCGACAGCAGATGTTATCGCGAGCACACACGCAGGCGCCAGCGCGTGGCTTTAAACTGTGCTCCAGGGTGTACCCCGGGCGGCGCAAGCATGCTGCGTCAGCCGGACATCTGATTTGCGTCTCCATGAGGAACAGCAGATGTGGTTTTTCGGTCTCATGGTGGTGATGGACCGGTATGAGATCGGAGTGCAGACCTCGGATGTTAGAGAGGTGCATTTTTTTTTTTTGATCATGAGCGACTTTTCGTGTTCGCCCTCTTCCCACAACTCTTGCATAAATGCTCGAACATTTGCAGATTCATTTGCATCATGTGCATGAAGAATTAAGGTGGCACCCCACCCATGGACGTATTCGGCATAGGTACATTGATCATCGGCTGTTGCCCCTGTTGCGTAGACCCCATTGCTTGAAGCCAAGGTTGAGTCGCAACAGGTCGTGATGAAGCAGTTCCAAGGATCACTTCGAGTCCCACTTCTGATGACGAGGAAGAATGAGCATCGTTGTTTTTAATAAGGTGTGACGTCATCATTGCTGACGTCACATTCATCAGGATGGTTCTCTATCGAGGGTTGTTGATCCATAGTAACAGCAAAACTCCATAATATGGTTTTCAAGTTTTATTCCAGTAAATTGAGGAGCTCCGTACAGTCCGGCAGCTCGAGCGAGACTGAATTGCAATCGGTCCGCCGGCCGTATTTATACTAAACGAGCGGCTCACAAACAGTAAACAATTTAGTTTGATAATTTTCAAACTATGTGAACAAATAATTATTTCTACAAATATTTCAACGATTTACAAATCATAATTTGATCCTGAATACTTATTAATTAGTCTAGTATTTTATGAACATATTTGTGTTTCTATCAAATCATGCATTGATTCACAATTTATTTATTTTGATGAGACGAGTAATTGTATTTATGTGTTTATCATTAATGAAGTGTTGTTGCTATGCTTATTTTATGTGGTTGCGCCGATAGATATAATCAATAAACATATGCATATTTCAAATATGTATATAACTGTAGCGTACAAAATTTATTTCAAGTTCATATTACGAAGTTGTGTCGGGAGTGAGGCGGCATCTTACTAAGTAATACAGTTGTAAGTTTAACCATAAATATAAAACTTAGCCTGTAGGTGATTTGATGGTATCCCCTACTAAGATCAAGTACGGTTCGTTAAGTTCCATTCGAGTAACTAAGTTACATAAGTGAGGGATGAGAAATCTGTTAACTTCAAAAATGTTTCTCGGGAGTGTTCAGTATTTCGCAGTTCACGTTTACATTTTGGGTTAAGAGCTAATGAAACACTTTATATCAGCGGTCTCCAAACTACGGCCCGCGGGCCAAATCCGGCCTCAACAACTTAAAGACTTGTGTCATTGATCTAGCCCGCGTATCTTATGTCTTATTGTTGTTACTATTGCTGTCATAAGTTGAAAAAGACAACACAATATGATAATTACTCGGTCGCGAATTTTGCCACTAGTCTAGAAATAAGAGTATAGTTAAGGATAGAAAAATTAAAACAGTTTTGGCCCTTCGAACATATTGAAAAAATCGTTATGGCCCTAAGGCGTCAAAGTTTGGAGACCCCTGCTTTATGTGATAAAAATACTAGCTTTATCCCGCAGTTCCACCCGAGTATATCCCGTTCCGGTTACTGACATAGCCCAACGGATTAGTTCGTTGAAGTGGCAATGGGCAGGCCATATAGTACGGAGAATGGATGGCCGTTGAGGCCGAAAAGTTCTCGAATCGAGGCCGCGGATCGGCAAGCGTAGCGTAGGACGTCCACCTACTAGATGGACGGATGATTTGATTAAGGCTGCGGGATCACGGTGGATGCAGGCCGCTTCAAACCGTAACAACTGGAGATCTATGAGGGAAGCCTATGTCCAGCAGTGGACGTCCTACGGCTGAAATGATGATAATATCCCGTTCCAATGGGAATTTCGTCTTATAATATAGCCTACTCACAAATGATGTCACTTTATAAATCAGTTCAGTAGAATGTTAAAATTAAGTTCCTTAGATTTCTAAATCTATCTGTACCACAAATATATTCAGTTCTGTCTTTAAATAAATTATTTTATCTGTTTTTTAATTACGTAAATAAAATTCGTATAAAGACAACCGATTGGTAAATTGTGAATGCCAACTAAATTATAAAAGTAACTGGACCTAAACTTCTTGGACATGCCCATCTGAGTATGTTTCGCCGGATCTTCTCGATGAGGCCAAGCTGAAACTGGCAGTAGAATAACCCTACTGAGTTTGTCTCGCCGGGTCTTCTCAGTTGGGGCGTATTGGACCTGGTGGTAGCACTAAAGCGCGTTCGTCGAGATACTTATGGTCCGTCTAAATAATAACATACTCAAAGTACAGAACTTAGATTTAATCATAGATATAAAATAATATTGTATTTCCATACCTGACAGCTTTTAGGCTAAAGCTATATAGCTGTATAACATAATCAATTTAATACAGTAAATTGATATGCCAAAATATGTTTTGACTATTTACAAATACCTGTTATATGTTTACGTGCAAAAAACTTTTTTTTATTTTTATTTTATCTATACCTACTAATATAAAAAAGCTGAAGAGTTTGTTTGATTGCTTAAGCGAACAATTCTTTTAGTGTTAGATAACCCATTTATTGATGTTATATTTAATTCTCCTCAATAAATGGGTTATATAAGACTGAAATCATTTTTAAAGGAGAGGTTGAGTATATTTCATTATGAAGTGAAACCGTGCGCGGCAACCTAGTTATTAATTATATCTGTTGTTTGAAAAGGTTTAGGCATCTAAACTAAAACTGGTTCGAGTTTTAGTTCTTACAAATACAATACAAGTATGTATCAAACAGATTGTATCTAACAAGTTCGTAATCAATATTGCGATCAAAGGTAGTAGTTCGTGAGAATAATTTGAAAGGCGAGTTTCAAAGGAATCTCTAAAGTGGATTTGCGTTGAAAGAATAGAAGCCTTTACAAACTTGAACTGGGGCGTCTCCTTACAGCGGCGAGTAAATGTTTGCTGTGAGATGAGTTCACACAGACGCTGTGTAGTGTGTACGGCCTATGATGAGACTCACCCACTTTCTGTAAAAAAGCTACTTATGTTTAGTATTAAAATATAGGTTTCGATATGACTGATGGTTTTGTAAGTTTTTTTATATTTTTTCTTATAATTAAGGATTTTTAGATGACTAAATGTTGGCTGCGACTTCATCAGCGTATCTTCCCTTTTTATCATTTTAGGGGTTCAATTGAAAAAAAAACCTTTCTTATCCGATGTCTACGACATATAGATGATATACCCTTCAAGGTTCAGTTTTCTCAAATCAGCGGTTAATTCCATTTTAAAAATATGGATATATAAGGACAATTATTTCATCTGAGAAATACAAAATTAAATAAATTAAATTGAAACTTAAAGTCAAAATTTATTTATTCGTATAGACAAAAATTCAACAGACATGGCAACTCTGAGAAGAACTGGCAAGAAACTCAGAGGAATCCTTTTTTACAAAAATCAATGTATCGTTACTTTGCAATATTGTTTAGCAGCAGTGTCATTCCAGAGCAAGATACTCCCAAGCCATTCTGTCATTTACATAGTCTGATATTTTATAATATGCCTTTTTACATAATTTATCTTTAACAATGACTTTAAATTTATTAACAGTTTTATAATATAACTTGAATAACCAGCATTCAAAAAAACAAGTTATATGGATCAATATTGTCCTAAAATGTCAAAAAGCAGATGCATACTTAAGATCGACAGCCATAATAGCAGCAGATAAAACGTCAACGGCGTAAGACGAACGATTCAAAATCTCAACACTTCAGAATGTCAGCAGCTTACTAAGTCAACAGTTCACCAGACCAAACATTAAAATCTCAACTTGGAAACTATACCTGACCGACAACTACAAAAGTAGTAGTACATTATAGTTTTAATGTAAAACTAGTAGTTGTAGTTGAGATATTACTGAACTTTTGATCTGGTGAACTATTGAATTACTAAGCTACTGATATTCTGAAGGGTTGAGATTTTCAATCGTTTGTCTTACGTTGTTGTCAAAAGGCAGTTTCAAAATAGCAGTTTCAAAATAGCAAATAATAAACCTACATTTCATGTAACTACATGGCCTTATAATAATGTCAATCAGTCCTTCGTTTTTAATAAATTACCGTTTCTTGTCGTACTACTGAACAAATATTATTCTTTGTTTCATACAAACACAACATGAGTAAATATAACATAAAAACTTACGATATTCTACTACTCTGTATTTGTACAAACGAGCCATATTTACCCGCAATATAAAATGTTCCTTAAGATTAAATATGTCGGTATCTTGGTTTAGGACTATCGACAAATAGGTTAAGTGTGGCAACAAATAACTGATATTTATGGCAACACTGACATAAATCTAAATGAAGACGTTTAATTTATGAGTGTCATAAATGAAATTATAGCTGAGTTTACTAATATACATATTTACCTATTATATGCAGCATTTATTTGTTATGGTGGGTAGTTTCACCCTTGTTAACGTTTATATTTTTGTCTGAAATCCTAACTTTGCTATGTCATATTTTTTCCTAATTGTCTCAATGTTTTTCTCTCTGAGGTCCCTACCCCTAAAGGGTGCCCTCAGGTTTGTTTCGCTTCAATATAAATAAAATTTGGTTAAGGACCACTGATCTCGTAGTTTGATCAATCTATATACCTACCTACTACCTTTTTTTTAGACTGACAGACTTCAAGCATGTATTAAATATATTTTAAACGTAAATGTTACCGTGATGCCCTGACCAAGGGCATTCTTTTTAATATGTACTTACCTAGATTTAATTACCTTCCCTGCGATTTGAAATAGTGCATATATCTGCTACCTATGAAATAATGTAATACATTTAATGCGCACCCATTGTATAAGTAACACCTAAGTATAATATATGAGAGGAAACTTTCCGGAAATTAGTCTATTAGTCTGTCTAGAGTCTAGACGATTCCCAAATTGAATCAGCTAGATTAACTGGACTGTGAAGACCTGAAAGCCTAAGTAATAAAATATACATAGCCATTCCATATAGCTTTAGTTGTTATCTTTCTGTCTCTTGAAAGTTTAGCTTTTTATCTAGGTATACATATAATAAAGAGGAAATATTTCTTTGAATTAAAAATGCTGATGATGAATGAAAAACTATTTATTGATAGTGATTCATTCATCATCAGCCCGTAAAGCATCCACTGTTAAACATGGGCCTCTTCCCGAGAAAGGGTATTCTCCATAGTCTCCACGCTAGCCTGGCGGGTTGGTGACTGTTCATAGTGATAACTTTATCGAATTCCATTCTTCGTTTATACCGACAAGACGTTATCAACTAGTGATGGGTAACTCATCATTTTTATATGAGGTTGAGGGAGTACCTCTTTTTTCCTCGCGAGGTCCTCACGAGGTCCTCACGAGGTACCCCTCATTTGAGGCGAGGAGTCGTATGTCAGCGTATCCTACGAGCCGAGCCGAGCCCGAGCCGAACTCAGCCGAATTCAGCCGATAGTCCGAAGCAGCGGGGCGGACGGTTGCGTCGACTCATAAGTACTCACGATTCTGATTTTTACATCTCCCTCACTCTCATAATTTTCTTTCACTCATGAGTTTTTGACGCGTGAATGAGGAGTGAGGTGGTTCAATGTTGAAATTCGAGTAACTCTTTCAATTTGCGATCACGAGTACCTCAAATGAGGCACCTCATGAGTGAGGGACACATCTCTATTATCAACATAACCAACTTTTATAAATTCTGACAATATACGTTCGAATAGAATGTAGCAGCTGAATTCAGTTAGATCCAATAGTAAGTAAAACAAGTAACCAGTGTTAGTTCGAATGTACCAGATTCGTTTGTGCAATATGTGGGAACCAAAATAGTAATACTTCAGCTGACATTTTCCTGTCCAATGATTTACAACTCCCGGCCGATGCGCGAAGCGACGGCCCAATTGGCATTCTGTGAAACAACACAATTTTTGTTTCATACCGTTTTCTGCAAATACTGTAGATTTCAAAAAATAGGCACGATTCAGGCGACGGCTGGACCCATATTTTAGAGCGTTTGGGATGAATGTAAATCTTGATACCTTTGGCTTTCTGCCCAGTATGGGATGTTAGGTCAGAGACGTAGTGACCTTTGTTATTGGCAGGGGACTTAAGAGCTATAGGGAAATATTTATGAGGGTCAATAAGTAATTAAAACTATACTTGAGCCATATCGCAGAGGCCAAAGAATTTGACCTCAAAGTCTAGTTTCACCGGGTAGTGTCTTAAAAGATTGTATCGGTTTTGACAAGAATTTTACTTGGAAATGACTTATGTCACAAGTAAATGACCTAGACTAATGTGGTATTAGAAAAATAATATGCAATCCTTATAATAGACATTAAATCACTATCTATACTAATATATAAAGCTAAAGAAGCTATGTTTGTTTGCTTGAACGCACTCATCTCAAGAAAAACTGGTTCGATTTGAAAAATTCTTTCAGTTTTAGATAGCCCATTTAGTAAGAATGACTACAAGCTATAATTAATTAAAGTGAGTGAAGTTCCCACGAACGGGAGCTACGTGGTTGAAACTGCGCGCGAGTAGTTCATTTATACTTCTATTCATTACATTAGTCAAACATTATTTAACACATTTTATATTCTAACCAAGTATGGTAGGTAAGTAAAATTCCAACTGCTATAGTTTCCATATTTATATCTACACTAATATTATAAAGAGGAAAGATTTGTACCTATTTTTGTATGTTTGTATGTTTGTAATGAATAGACTCAATAAGTACTGGGCCGATTTAAAAAAATCTTTCACCATTCGAAAGCTACATTATCCACGAGTAACATAGGCTAAATTTTATTTTGGAAAAAAATAGGGTTCCGTAAGATATTTGGGTTTTTCTGACACAAGGTGTAAAAAATCAACCAGAAAAGTTACTTATTTTGCGTACGCTGCCTAAACTATAAAAGATAGAACCATAAAATGTTCTAATTAATTATAGATCTTATAAATATCTACAAAAAAGTCCGCAACACACTATACCTATCTATGTCGAGTGAGGCACAACGACCATTTTTTTATTTAGAAATCTTGAATTTTTTTTGGACTACATTTAAACGCGTTTATTTTACTCATGCTATTAATCCTTATCAAAATAAATTATTTCATCACTAAGTACAGTTTATGTAGATAATATTTGGTCTTTGAATGATTAAAATTGGACGTTTGGTTTTGAAGTTATGGCGAAATTAAAATATTACGATTTCTGCTGCACGGCCCGTTGCGAAGTCTAATAATTTTCGTGCGATTTTTTTTAGATTTCGTTCTTAAAACTACACCTACGCAAAAGTTCTTCTCAGAGCTAATCAACAGTTCGTCTCAGAGCTAAACAACAGTTCTTTTCAGAGCTTTGAAAATGCCTAAAATGCCTAATCCCTAAAATGCCTATTAATTACATCATTAATTATATTTTCATCATTAACAACTTTAACGTCCACAGAAAGACAATCTGTGCAGCCTGCGGATAATGACTGCGTTGTCGATGTTTATGTCGGTGTCTGTGAATTGACCTGGGAATCATTTTGCTGACCGTGTCTTTCCTGGGTAGGCTTTTTGCAGCGGTAACCGACATCCGCACGGAGCCGCGGGCGACCGCTATCACTACATATTATAAACAAAGTCCCCTGCCGCGTCTGTCTGTCTGTTCGCGATAAACTCAAAAACTACTACATCGATTTTCATGCGGATGTTACCAATCGATAGAACGATTCTTCCGGAAGGTTTACGTATATGATTTGTTTAGTTTATGTGTACATTTGACTAATATAGATATTTGCCAGAGGTGTCGGAAAAAATTAAGCCATTTGGGAGCTTTCAACGAAAACGCTGCATAACCCTATGAGATATAACAAAAACAATGTATGGTGGCAAATATTCTTCTCTTTTAGATCTACAAAAAAGTCTGCGATAGCATATGTCTATCTTTCAAGGTTAACTTGCTATATCCATTATATCTTAGAAAAATGATAATTTCTAATGCGATAATTATTATTGTAAAGCTAATCAGACGGATTCAGTATTTATCCTTATCATTTTAAATGAGTTAATATTCTTAAGCATTTCATGCAGATTATTTTACCCCTACACTATATACTTTTAATGAATAACTTAGAAGTTATCGCAAAATAACAGCGCGTGTTTTAGGTAGGCCTAATGCGATTATGCGCGTTTTGTGTTCGTTGTAACTATGATGGATAGATACTTGAATACCTATTTATTTAGTGTTTGTTGTATTGTTAGTCCTGAAGAGTATAGGTATTTCATACGATAAAAGTATACCCACCTACTTATTTCACTGAGTTTTAGTAGGTCATCATCATCATCAGCACGTATATCGTCCACTGCTGAACATGGGCCTCCTCCCGAGGGAGGGTATTGCCATAGTCACCACGTTTGGCAGGCGGGTTGGTGACCGCAGAATTATGTTGTAACACACAAGGAAACGCTGCTGCCCCTTCCTTGATATACGATTATTATAGATGATGTTATAACAATCGGGACCAACGGCTTAACGTGCTTTCCGAGGCACGGAGGGTAGTCCCTCAACCAACCAGACCCGCAAAGAAATCTTAGAATTTACACAAAGATTTCATGTCCGGTGAGGGGATCAAACCCACGACCTCCGAGATTTAAAGCGAGCCAATTACCGCTACGCTACGGAGGTAGGCCGAATGCGATTATGCGCGCTCGATCCTTAAGAATTATAGGGCAAATTTTTTGTTTTGTGTTCGTTATAACTATGATGGATAGATACTTGAATACCTATTTATTTGTGTTTGTTTGTTAGTCATGAAGAGTATAGGTATTTCATACGATAAAAGTATACCCACCTACTTATTTCACTGAGTTTTAGTAGGTACCTATATTAATTTGTTTCTGTTTGTTTTGACCAAATTTCGCCCGTTTGTTCGAGGTTTAAAGACATTATGTAGTATAATTATCAGTATTGTACCCGTGCGAAGCCGGGGCGGGTCGCTAGTAAAAAAATAAACACAATACCTATTATTCGAACAGGAAACATAACAGACTCCATTCATTGATGCCATACAAATGCTGTACATCAACACTCAACAATAGACATACACACATTATTGTATGATACAAATAAATTGTATCACACAATAATTTCAATTCATCTTTATAACTGAATACTTGACGTCATTCTCATTACGTATAAGTCTAAAAGGTCAAGGATTAGTTTCACTATACTATTTACTTTATCAGCTCATTTATGTCTACTGCTGAACACGAGCCTCCTCTGTACAGACCTTGGCAAGCCATAATCACCACGCTTGGCAAGCGGATTGGTGATTGGAGTACGACAAAAGAATCTTTCAGCTGATAGGTACTGATGCAAATTCATCAAGTGTACATCCGTTAGTCGCCTCTTATCAAAGAAATATAAATTATTAAGTAGCGACCCACCCCTGCTTCGCACGGGTGTTATCATCATCATCATCATCAGCCCGTATAACATCCATTTGCCACAGTCACCACGCTTGACAGGCGGGCTGGTGACCGCAAAATTATATTGTACCACACAAGAAAACGCTGCTGGCCGTTCCTTGATATACGATTATTATAGATGATGTTATAACAATCGGGACCAACGGCTTAACGTGCTTTCCGAAGCACGGAGGGTAGTCCCACTAGACCCGGAAAGAAATCTTAGAATTTACACAAAGATTTCCTGTCCGGCGTGGGGATCGAACCATCGACCTCCAAGATTGAAAGCGAGCCAAATACCGCTATGCTACGGATGTTGTCGGGTGTAATGCATGTATATATATATTATATATATGCATATATAATGTATTATAAAGCTTCCTCATGAATCACTCTATCTACTAAAAAAAAGCATCAAATTCCGTTGCGTATTTTTAAAGATCTAAGCAGACACACAGCGGGGAGCGACTTTGTTTTATACTATACTAGCGGCCCGCCCCGGCTTCGCACGGGTGGACTTTTATACCCTATCCCTGCCCTACCCTACCCCTACCCTAACCCTACCCTACCCCTACCCTACCCCTACCCTACCTCTACCCCTACCCTACCCCTACTCTACCCCTACCCTACCCTACCCCTACCCTACCCCTACCCTACCCCTACCCTACCCTACCCTACCCTACCCTATCCCTACCCTACCCCTACCATACCCCTACCCTACCCCTACCCTACCCTACCCTACCCCTAACCTACCCTACCCTACCCTACCCTACCCCTACCCAAAAGTATCCTATGTCCTTCTCCCAGTTCTTAGCTACCTCCTTACCAATTTTCAGCCAAATCGGTTCAGCCGTTCTTGAGTTATAAATAGTGTAACTAACACGACTTTCTTTTGTTTTTAAAATGTATTCTGCTATTCCGGGCGGAGACAAATCCAACGAAACAAAAACCATGAAAATTGATCCAGCCGATCTCGAGTTATAAGTGTTGTAACAAACCCGTCTTTGTTTTATATATATACTAGCGGCCCGCCCCGGCTTCGCACGGGTGGACTTTTATACCCTACCCCTGCCCTACCCTACCCCTGCCCTACCCCTACCCTACCCCTACCCTACCCCTACCCCTACCCTACCCCTACCCTACCCCTACCCTACCCCTACCCTACACCTACCCTACCCTACCCCTACCCTACCCCTACCATACCCCTACCCTACCCCTACCTTACCCCTACCCAATTCTGAACGGTAAAAAATGGCCGTTGGCCGCCGGGCATACCACCTCGCCCGGCATTACAAAAGTGTGTCTCGTTTCCCAAACTCAAATGCTTTTAATATTTAATTATGTTAAATATACCAATCGAAAATGTCTCAATATTAATAGACGAACGAATCCGAGTTATCATAATTATCGACAGCCGAACGATATGGGTCAGTGCGGTCAATTATTCACATCAATTATTCACACGGTGAATAAAGTACTAAAATGATTTATTCAGAACTGTTGACTATAATTAACTTGGTAAACTCACATTTGGATTCGATCGATCTATAATTAAAAATAGCCAATGGAGTACCGCGTCAGTTGTTTATTAATGGGACCTGAAGTTATAACGACGTTACTAAGTAAATTAACAACGTCGTTTTTACTTCAGGTAAAAACGCCGTTTCTAATTGCTTTGGTAAATATTCAATCAAGAAAATACACCGCATTTTAATAGGTCAAATACGACGTTTTTATTCATGATTATTCATTTGCAGTATTCAAATAAATAATATCTACAATTTCATTTAATATGTCGTGAATCCCAAGTTACGTACATGTACAGTTTTATGCTTGGTGTGTAGTCATAATATTATAATTAGCAGATGTGTTACTTATCTACATCAATCGATTCGATTTTTTGTAATAAATATTAGTAATGGTAATTCTATGAAATGTATAATTTATTTTTGCTTATCTTTTCATCTTGAACATAGGCCATCGATTTCCAGCAGGAACGCTCGTTAGCGGCCTGCAATGGATGGGCCTGCGTCGGTCCATCGTGCAGGCGGTCGTCCTACGCTGCGCTTGCCAGTTCGTGGTCTCCACTCGAGAACCTTTCTGCTCCATCGGCCGTCAGTTCTTCGAGCTATGTGTCATGCCCATTGCCATTTCAGCTTGCTAATCCGTTGAGCTATGTCAGTGACCTTCGTTCTCCTGCGGATCTCTTCATTTCTGTTTCGATCATCTTACTACAACTCTCGCACTATGGCCCTAAATACCATTCATTCCCTCAATTCCATCTTTTATTTCGCCTTGATTAATATCCGACATAGCCCGCAGTATAAGCATTTTTTCAGGCAAAGGACTAGCCATGTCTGCAGAAGGACTGACAGCCTTTGGAAAAGACGAGTCCTAGAGTAGGGATCGCGTCCCGGTAAACATAAAATAGGACATCCCCGCCAAGATGGACCGATGACCTGAAAAATTTAGCCGGTGTACACTGGATATGTAGGCCGAATGACCGGGTGTTATGGCGCACATTAGGGGTCTTATGTCCAGCAGTGGACAGAGATATGCAGATTAATTGTCTTATTGAGTTTCCGATCAATAAGTCGAAGTTATCAAATTATACCTATTGTCTTTATTTCTATTCATAGTGCAACACGAAACAAACCGTCATGCTAAACAAAGTACAAAATAAGTATAAAATTAATCTATTACCCAGTGTACACAAAATATCAACAGAGCTAATTCCATCAACCACAAATGGTATCATTACTCTGAGATATTTCTATGTTTATTCCCATCGTTAATTCTAACGAAATAACTGGAAGATTACCCTCGGCAGGGGGCGTCGGCGTCGCCATGAAATAGCTACTATTATTCAAACACTCCTTTTTTCGTATTTTTTTCTTATTTTATGTAGATTACTGGGTTTTGTATAATATGGTGATTTGCAAGCGCTGCTAGCGAGATGAGCGCTGTGCCAAAAATAGAAAATAATATTACCTTTCAAAAATAATACATCCGTTAAGTGTTATGTTGTGTGTTGAAATATAGATTTAGATTACGATTAAAAGGATTTAGTTGAACATAGTCTCCCCATGTGCCAGTAATTTCTAAAGTGTTAACAATTAGATACCATGCCTTATGTTTTTCGATTTTCTATGTAAAGGGTAAAAACGTGGCCTAATTTTTAGGATTCTAATATCTTTCTATCTTTCACCAGGCTAAAATATTCTTAGATAATGCTTGCAAATAACGATAATAACTATTGCGATCTGCGATTTTTTTTACTACAACCACAAAAAATACTTTAAATAAAATAAATATTTTTTATTTTATTTGCACGGCAACAGGTAGATGCTTGAAAAAGACCTTTGTATCTTTTGATAATATAGCATCTTAATTCTTTTGTTAAAGAATCCTTAGTGGGAGGGCTAGACTCAAGCTTGTACGCTTTTTTACCCCATTTGAAATAGCCATAATGTCAATCAGAATATTTGGGTGACATTTTTTACGAATCTTTTTATTTATTAACTACAAGATTTCGAAACGTTTCATTTTTTTATGTTTTTTTTTTATTGTGATTGTTTTGTCAAAAAAAGATTAACATTGAAATTGAATAAACTAAGTATCAGCATTAATATCCGACTTCCATCATCAGATTAGTGGAATCAGTGATATGTTATAATCTCGTCAGCATCTGAGCAATGCTTCCGAACTCAATGAACTTAGCCGAACTCCTCGCGCTCTGCCAACTGTCTCAGCTATCGATCCGGTCACTAATCCGTTCAATCGTGTAGCATTAACTATGAAAACAGTTGTATCGAAGGAAATTCGAAGCTAAAATTTATTCTAGACCTCAGAAGTATGACGTACTTCAGAAGCATTTGGTCGTAAGTGCCAGTTTACGATGAACGCACATACGACAAATGTTTTTGACGTATAATGCATCCGACTTTATGGTTTTGAGCTCTAGAATTTATTCCGTTATTATCTTCCCGTGTGCGGATCCACCCGCGTCGCTCCCATTCCCTTGAAAACTTAATAAAAAAAAGATAGCCTTCCTCGATATTATTTTTCCTCGATCGTGGAAACTAACACTAAAATATTTTTTCAAATGAGTAGTTTCTGAGTTTAGCGTTCAAGCAAACAAACTCTTCAGATTTATATATTAGTACAGGTAATATGGCTATGAAACTGTAGTGCCAATGATCACATCTTCGTTATATATATCTGCCTCTTTACTTCAACAACCTGGACCGTTTTAAGCCCCATACCCTTATGGGGCTTAAAACGGTCCAGGCCTCAGGTGTGTGTCACTTAAATGGAGTCATGCTTGCAATTTTGATGCTGTTTTGATTATTTTTCTTATAATAATTAGATAAAAGAAATATATGTCACAGGACGGGCGAACTATGTAGTCAGTAGATTTGAAAAATTTATATTGGAAATTGTTGGGTAAATCCGTGGAGTAGCAGTAAAATATTCATAAATTTAGCACACAGGTATTAACGCGATAAAATTACCTTTTTTATATTACCCGACGTTTCAAAATAAAATATGCCTTTCAAATCTCAGAGTTCGTGGGTTCAATTCCTGCGCCGGACACTAAATATTTGTCTAATCTAAAATTCCTTTCTGGGTCTAGTTGGTTGAAATACTACCGCGTTAAGACGTTGGTATCGATTGTTTAAACATCATTTATAACAATCGCATGCCAGGGAGCGGGCAACAGCGTTTCCCTGTATGATACAACATAATCTTAACTGTGGTCACCAATTCGAATGCCAAGCGTGGTGGCTATATCAAAAAGCCTCTCGGGAAAGGCCCATGTTTAGTAATAGACATTATACGGGCTGATGATGATGATAAAAGTTGTATTTATTTATTTATTCGGTTAACCAACAATTACTTACACTATCACATAATTATAATATACAAATATTGAAATTGACATTTTGAGTGTAGTTATTACTTATAGGCTAACACCACATGCACAAATTATTTACGGTCTAGACATAGAAAAAAATAATAAAAATATGAAACTAACAATTAAAAAAAAAAAACATTAATAATGATAATAATAAAAATTTTGGTACCTAATGAAGTTATATTAAATTATACATTGTAATATTTATCAATTTAATTCAAAATAATAAAACTGAAATATTACTCGATGAATGTATGAAGATATTAACAATAAAGTCGGAACAGGCATCAGTGTGTATTAAAAAAAATCATACTGTAGTCGCCAATCCGGCCATGTCGTGCCGAAAAAGCCCCATCGGGCATATATCTACCAAGCCGTTGGCACAGAGCTAATGATAATGACAAGCTCTAGCTCGTACAATATTTCAAAATTCTGATTATAGTAAAGCCAAGCCCACTCGCGACCTATTTCAGAGATTATAATACATAGAATGGATCATCAGATTACGTTTCATATAAATGACGAGCCATTTGCAATTTACCCAGCTTAACAACCTCTGCCATCAAAATATTGCGTGTCAGCCTGAGCTAACCAGAACGTATGACCAGACAGTGGCTTAATCCCTTTCGCTAACAAACAAACTTGTCATAATATTTGTTTTTAATTTAACAAACCGTACTAATAATATAATATTTAAATATGAAATTGTATTAGTTATTTTATCACTGTATAGTCAAACGTATGGAAATGTAATCGGGTTATTGTTGACGCCGCGCGCCGTAATAAAAAATATATGTTTTTGAAAATGGCTAAATATTATGGTGAAACGTACAAATAATGAGGGGCAAATATACCAACTTATTACTTTTTAAGAAATATACGCATACGATTACGATATATGGCAGCATATAACTAATTTCTTTAGCTTACATTTTTATCTATAGTCCTACATACCCATATACCTGGCAAAATCCTCGTGGCTAAATACTTACAATTGTTGTTGAAGAAAGATAAATAATTAAGATCGTTAGATATTATGTTTAACAACGTTTATTATCCGGTAAAAGCCAGAAATATAACAGGAACTGACAGTAAGCCACACATGTGACAAAATGCATTAAAAAAGTTTCATTCCAAATTCAATTAATGTTTACATTTAAACAGTTGATAAATGTTTCATTTCGCTTGAAGTTTATTTATTCAACCGTCAGATTAAATTCATTAGACAAATATACTAAAATTTTGCTTGAAAACTTTCCATACAAAATGTATCACAATACTGTGTTGATTTTTTTTCGTAATTACTAAACATGTTTACTTTTCTAGGCCATTGCTCCATTCCGTACATTTCGTTATACTAGTTAATATTTATTAAAACAACAAATTATGATGACATAGTGTTGTCAAGTTCCATCGGTCCCCAAGGCGCACATACCCGTAGAACGCAAGTTTTGTACTATTAATATAAATTACTTGGGATTTACTGTCCCATTGGGGTGTTAAATTACTGTTATTTCCTATCTCGAGTATTAAATCGTTGATGGTGGCTTATGACGCTGCTAGTAATTTCATACTCGCAAAGGAATACAACATTAATCAATAAAATTTGTTTGTTTTTTGTTTGTATTGAACCTGTTCAAAAATGTTTTTATCAGGTTTTATACAGAATGTAAATAAATATAGTTTAAATCCAAAAATCTTATTTTATAGTAGTAAAATAACCTATATTTAAGACATTCCAGGAAATGAATTCAATAGTAGAAAAACAGTACGGGTAAATATCAGCAGTGAATATTCAATTAAAATATATACATTACCATAAATATAACAATAAGAGGTAATTCACACTGACAGAAGACACGTCTTCAATTAACTTCTGAGCCTACAATTCAATTATTTCAACACAATTATTCCCTATCCAAACACAAATCCTACCCAAAACTTAAAGACATCTTACTCCAACACGTACAGAGAGATAATTTAGAAACAAACATAACTTGGAACAAGATACATTATATAATTGTTTAATATTATCTTCCCTTCATTCTGGTGTCAGGCACATAATACAGATGTTTTAACAAAAGACATCACTTCAAATTTAATGTCCTATAGGTTCAGTGGTATATTTGACCCCAGTTAAAAGCTTGAGGCCAAATCACCCAACCATTTCAAACAGTGCATTACTGTTTGAAATGTAACTCTGAAATGACTACACAAATTAGAATGCAGCTTCATTTCGAACTAAACTAACTACCTATCTAATCCTAAAAGAAAGGAGTGTAGTTTTTCTTCATAATAAATAAACATAAAAGATTACTGTAAGGTTTTCAAAAATAATTTCTCGTGATATAAGTACGTTATTCTGGATTATAGGTAACTATTCGACAGTAGCTTATTAAACTTAGTCAAACCGACAATTGTTTATTTAGATATAAAACATCCAACTTGATGGCCAAGTAACGTATAATCTTGAAGACGAATAATAAATAATTCATAAGTGTCCAATTTATATTAATATTATGAACGTTGAGTTGGGACGTTAGATCGCGATAATTGAAGAAGCAAAAAAACAATGCCATCAAAAACATACTTGTAAAAAAACCCAAGTCTCGTAACGCAGTTCTTTTACCGTTAAAAGTTGTGAGATCTATGTAATACCAAGTCGGTTAATTTATTCAGTCCCTACTTAAGGGACCTTCTGTCTTAAGCTATTACGTAACTATCTCACCTAACCGACTCTTAAAATGATCTTATGAAAATTCGAAACTTTTAAGTTTTAAATAATAAATTAACTTGGCCATCGGATACTATTAGAATGTGTCTCACAAGTGTTTATTGCGATGGCCAAGTCAATCTAATATTCATAACATAAAAGTTTTGAATTTTGATAAGATAATTTTAAGAGTCGGTTAGGTGAGATAGTTACGTAATAGCTTAAGACAGAAGGTCCCTTAAGTAGGGACTGAATAAATTAACCGACTTGGTATTACATAGATCTCACAACTTTTAACGGTAAAAGAACTGCGTTACGAGACTTGGGTTTTTTTACAAGTATGTTTTTGATGGCATCTCATTTCTTTTTGTAGATAGTTGTACCTTTTTTCCTTTGCTTTACAATTTACATAGTTTTTTTGAATACCTACAACGGATTTAGGCTGTATCTCAAGAACCGCGATAGCTAAACAGTTGACATTTTCACAAATTATGTATTTCTGTTGCTATATTAACAAACTAAACATAAATTAAATAATTAAGGGGGGCTCCAATACAACAAACTTTTTGTGGCAATACAACTTTTAGGTCCAATACAACTTTTAGGTAGGCACTTGAAAATGGTACGGAAACCTTAGTGCGCGAGTCCAACTCGCACTTGGCCGGTTTTAGTCTATTGTATGCACAAATGGAGGATTCCTGCGCTTTAATCGTTCCAAAGTAGACTTAAATTAAATGTAAACCGTCCAGACTCGTAACTCGGTGCCTTTATTTACAAAATAACTTAACTTACGAATATATGAATACCCACGTGCCTAGCTGGCATGGCAACACTCACCATACGTAACAAGAGCAGCTTCGTCGTGTACTTTTTTATGGTTTATTGATATTCGTCGCACTCGTCAAACGTCATTTAAAATTAATCCTTATTTAAAATTGTTATCTCTCATTCATTATAAATATTGTCAATGTACCTAATCGAAAACTACAACATCAAGCTTAACAGTGGATTAACATGAACTTATGTATGGCACTCACGGCCTCACTGTCAAAGGTTTTTAAATAAAGAAATTACTAAACTGTTTTTAATGGAACTTTGGCACATGTCCGATTTTGGCTTTTTTTGAGACAGCTCCCGCACTAGGGAAATTATTATCTATGTCGCGGGTCAAAGTAACTTTTCCACAGATACAAAGTCGCGGCCATAAGCTAATATGTACATAAGTAAATTTAAAGCTACCTAGTTAACATCAAACTGTGTAAAAAATATTTGATAAAATGAATATGCAAATACAGTTTGTGTCAGATAAATAAAACGTGGTGTGTGTGTATACCTGCGATATCGCAGTAAGACTTGTTAATTACTTGAAAGAAAGTGACCGTCTTTCTGTGACGAACGGGAAGCGTGGAAGCCGTAGTGTTTGTCCGGGGGGAATGCAAGAATTTTACGCATCTCCTCCGACACTGCGGCGTTCCCACACGAGCGGTGGGGTATGTGGGACTCGCCCTCTCCATAGCAGTGGAATGCAAATCATACCTTGAGAGAAAAACACTTAAGCCCCGGTTACTCCTCTGACCACAATTGGTGAGGGGCCCAGGAACTGTTGCCTATCTGGGATAGCCTATGGCAGCGTCCGCGACTCAAATGGTGTTGCGGGCTCTCCTGGGTCCAAATAACCAGTTTCAGGGATGCCAGAGTACACGGGGTCCCTACTTCTCAAGGGGCCGCGGCCTGTTGGTATACTATCGTTCATAGCACAGTTGCTTTTACATTCCATTGAGTTTTTTTTTTTTTTCCTTCGATTTTTTTTTTATTTGTTAAATTAATCCCTGTGTCGCGGAGGTCGCACCGCTTGATAGATAAACGAAAACAAAGCACCCCCTGACTCAATACAACTGTTTTAATTTCAGACGAATAATTGTCCCGGGTGGGAATCGAACGCAGAAAACCAGGTCTCTGGAGCAACTAACGTAACCACTTAGCCACCACCTTTCAACATAATCGCATCTAGGTCCCTATCTACACCTATTCTTCCATTAAATCACACATATTCATTTACACTGATTCACTGACTGCAAATGTAACTTTGTAATCCTATACATTTATAAGAAATAACAAAGTTATTATTGCAGTTGATGAAACTTAACAACTGGACCGAAATTGCAAAATGTTGGAATTTTCCCATGAGTTTTACACTAAACTCTACTAGTACTCAAAATTTGAAGCTTCTACGTCTGCTAGAAGTGCCTAAACATTTTGATGATCGGTCAATCACGTGTGAGCGAGTGACAAAATTACCGAAATTACCGAACTTTGAGTAGTTATAATTCTTAAAGTACTGGTTCAAATTGAATGAAATTTGAAATATGCTGTAGTTTTACAAAGCCTGCTTAGGTTCTGAAATTTCAGGCTCCTATCTTCATCCACAACGAAGTTATAGAGGGTCGAAAATCGGCTGAGTTGCTTCGAGAAAAGATAGGTACGGCCGTGCACCTTTTTTTTTTTTTTTTTTTTTTTTTTTTTTTCTTACTCGACTTGGGGGGGCACTGCCGTGCCCCCAGATAATATTACTTTTGATGGTTTTTTTATTTGAGAAGTTTATTCATCATCAACATATCAGATATGCTATAGACGTCCATTATTTAAAATAGGTCTCATTGGTTTTCAGCAGGGACTATGTATCACTGGAGATCGATGAGGGAGGCAGCTGGCTTTTTTTCGGTGAGACATGCTTTACGCATTTCTGCCACATGAGTATAGGCATTCAATGGCTCCTGACGACCTTTATTAGGTATATCGGTCTATCTCGTAGTCGGTCAACTCACGCTACGTGCCAGTTGATGCCCACTCTAGAACCGGCCGTCAGTTATTCGAAGCTTATGGGTTTTGCCCTCAAGACTATCGTACTGGTTGTCTATGTAAGGCGACAATTATATTTAACGTAATTTGACTAGTTTCAAAACCATACATGTAATTTTTGTATACTAACTTTCGTGAGTATTGTTCATATTTTATATAAAGTCCGGTTTGACTCACATATTTATATTGGTATAAAATACATACATGTTATGTTTTATATTCTGTACTAATATATAAAGCTGAAAAGTTTGTTTGTTTGAACGCGCTAAACTAAAGAACTATTGGTCTGCTTTTAAAAAATATTTCAGTGTAAATTAGCCCATTTATTGAGATACAAGCAGAGTAACGCGGGTAAAACCGCGGGGCGCACCTAATAGTTCTATATGTTTGACACACTTTCTTCAAGATATAATATTTCAACTGAAACACTTCTAAGCAAAACTCTTAAAGCTTTCAGTCACAAAAGATTTAAAGTTTTCATTTTATAACTCAATAATATAACTACGATAGCTACTTAAAGTCCAACTAGACTTTCTACTTACCCGAAATCGAAATTAAGTTCTGACACAAAAGGCATTAGCAAATAACCGATATTTATAAAATAAACTTGGGATCTCCTAACATTGTTACTCATTAAAACTTCGGTGATAGATATAAAGACATAAGCCGTATCATATGTGTCTTGAAGTTTTCACTCGAACTCAGTCTACACGAGACGATACAAAGTCGTAAGGACTTTGTTACATCTTCATAAACAATGTTAAAATAATGAAAGATGTGAGTCATCGAAAAGTTCTTTGTGTGTTAGTGTTGTGTCGGCATAAAGTTTTATAATCAGTGAGAGAGATAACAGACTTATGAAACTTGTTTAATATTTTTTTAGTTTAGATTGTAATAATGTAGGTATTATAATTAATTATAATGGCGATACAAGAGGCCTTTTTACAATGCTTTTATAATAAACTGGCTTTGGTTAGATGGTTTTAAGTCTATAACGGGTATAAGTAAAAACAGTTGCCATATTAAGAAATAAATAAAATTCATTTATTTACGGCACATTATAGGTACAATGACAAATAAATATATAACAATTAGATAAGTAAATGTGCCATAAATGGGAACTGGCTTCATCTTAATGCTAACTCAAAAACCTTAAAGGTTTTTGTGGCATTGCTGGTATTCTAGCCAACCCCAGTCAGAACGGCACGCATGCCAACCATTTATTAAAATAATATTAAAAATACTAATACTACTAACAAGTTATTAAAAATAAAATTAAGAAACAAATAAAATCAAAGTAAATAATTCACAAAAAGATAATAATAAAATTCAAATGGGCATAACATTAAAAACAATAAATAAATAAATAACATAGCGAATAAATAAATTATTATTTACGAATTAGAGTTGCGGCCGGGTACGGCAAGCGGTGAGTGAGTCGTGGTGAGTGAGCGGTGAGAAAGAATAAATATGTTGTTTCTAAATAACAAATTATTGCTTACGGTGAAATCATTTTGGAAAATGGTAGAGTAGTTTTAGATTGTATCCGTTATAAGTAAATCATTTCAGTCATCATCATCAGTTTCTGTACCGCAAGTGCCAGGAATGATCTCGTTTCCGTAAATATTCCCATATTTTAAGTTTTTTTTTTTATATTATCAACAAAACGATGTGAAAATGTAGCTTAAATCTATATTAAGAATACCTTACCCAACCTCAGGTATTTGAAATCAAACTTTGACAAATTGCTAGTTTTATAATTAAGGACCTTATATTTGGAAAGAAGAAGTAAGTTAACGAAATAAACCATAAGAATGCTTAATCCTATTATAAGGCATGACTATGACTTTAGCACTCCATAAAATCCTTTGAAATTGAACAAAGTTCCATAAGCACCTTACTGGAAGCAAATAGTACGAACATTACAGAAAACTTTGAAACAGTTTCGCTCTTAACACTTTATTTAACTTTAAAAATGCGAAGTTGAATTTCGCCGAACTCATAATGAAATGGGAAAATAAATATAGGCGGGGTAAAAATTTGAACATTGAAAAAATTATGGCATTTTAATTGAAAAGTCTAACAAAAACGATAACTTCCGAAGAGAACCAAACCCTTGTTGAAAAGTTGAGTGAAAGGCTACACTTGGATAGTCGGATTGTAACTTAGATTGGTCTGCCTACCGTTGGTCCTCATCGTTTTAACAATAGTATACCAGATAAAGGGTTGCACGATTATACTATACACAATATTGCGGTTACCAAGCTGCTAACCAAGAGTTAGTTTACTGTATCATAACTACCTTCGTCGCGTCTAATTTCCACAACTAAATAAGGGCCTCCCCTATGTTCTGCAGTATACATTAAACGGGCTGGTGATGATGATAAATTGAAAAGTTCCTGTTCCCTTAAACAAATTTCATTCATTTTAGAATTCACTTGATTTTTTTTATCAATTAATATTTATCTATACTTTTTGTCTAATGAAGGAGCTATTTTGTAAGTTAATTGGTTACCTGGTTGGGTTTAACCCCTCAAAAACACAGGCGTGTCTTTTTTCGGCGAAACGGAGTCCATTCCAACTGACTCCGACTTTCCGGAATGTCTCCGTTCCGATCAGCGACCATCTTGAGCTCCTAGGGCTTGACCTCTCTTCTAATCTAAACTTCGGTCACTACATCGAGTCCATTGCAAACACTGCAGCCAAAAAACTTGGCATTTTCTCCAGGGTGAGGCGGTACTTCACATCGGAGCAACAGTCTTTACAGAGTAAGTCTTTACAGAGCTCAAGTTCGCTCCTCAATGGAATACTGTTCTCATCTTTGGGATGGGTCTGCTGGATATCAGCTGGATGCTCTGGACTCATTGGAGCGCCGAGCGAAGAGAGTCATAGGCAATAACTCACTGGTGGAGGCAAGTCTTCAGAGCCTCGAACACCGTAGACGAGTGGCCTGCCTATCAGTTTTTTATCGGTTGCATTTCGGGGAGTGTGCGGAGGTTCTACATAACCTGATTCCCCCTTCACCCTTCCATCACCGGACGACTAGGCGCGGCGAGCGGTTTCACCCTTTTGTTGTAGACATTCCTTCAATACGCACGAAGCGATTTGCTTCTTTTTTCATAATGCGGACGGCTAAGGAGTGGAATTCTCTGCCGGCGTCAGTTTTTCCGGAACGCTATAATCTGGACATCTTTAAGGCTAAAGTGAACAGACACTTTCTAGGCAAGCGTGTATCATCTTAGGCCTTATCTTCGCCTTCCATCAAGCGAGATTATGGTCAAACGTAAGCCTATAAGTAGTAAAAAAAAAAAAAAAAAATCTTCAGTTTTTATGTACAAAGATTACATTATTAATAAATTGGATATTTATACTTTGTTACGAGTGGATTTACGTCGGTAGTGCAATGGGCGCGAATCAAACCAGTGACCACATGATCGCAAGTCCGACGCAATTGGGCCGACGACGGCCGCTTTATAAAAATGTATTTCTCAGAGTTAACATATATTTTTAATATAACGTATGTTCAATATTATTACTTTTCTAGAACTAAGGTACACAATACATCTGTAGAATATAAATATATCACGTAAAACTACATTTAAACAGGATATAGAAGAAGGTAGTTCTTAGCACGTGACAAGCCAATCCTCGCGGGGGAATCAGGGCAAAGACGTACAGCGAATATAAATATACGTTGTACTCATAGGAGAATATCTGCTACTATTGATACGAGCCAACTTATATGAAAAGGAAATATAATTTTTGCAAAAGATTCGTAGAATACGGGTGTCTTATATTGCTTGTATATTAAAAGAGGCACACAACATTTCTTATGCGTTATACTTTTATTTTGCTTATCAACAAAGAATTTATTTTATTCTTATCTGTTATAATTCTTCAACAATGACATTGACTATTATGTTTTGTAGGTTATTATGTAGAAATGTGATACTTGGAGTCTTATTTTGATTTTGATTTGAGTGTGGATGTCCAGTATCATTATTACTCATCATCTTCCTACTCTGCTACCATTATTTAGGGTCGGTGCAATAATGTCACCCTCTTCCATGTTTCCCTATCACACCTTTCTTATACATGTCATGCTGAAGGATGACATGTGTAAGAAAGGTGCTTTTTTGGCCATCCTTTTCCAACATATCCATTCATATTCAGCAGTCTTTTCGTTACATGCATGTCATCCTTACGCATAACATGCCCATACCACGCTTAGCGATTTCCTCTTAATTTCTCTGTCACTAGCGCCACTTTCAGACTTCCTCTTATGTTCTCATTTAGAATACGATACATTATTGTTACTCCGCACATCCATATCAACCTTCAAATCTCTGTCGCATGCAGTCTTCTTTCACCCGTCCCCTTTACGGCCCAAAATTCAGATCCATACATGACGACAGTCCTGATAATCGCCTTCTATATATTCCCTTTAATTTTGGAAGGCATTCGAGGGTTTAATGTTTGCTCCTCCTGCCGCCATTTTTTGTGTCATAATTACTTACAATAAAATATGCGTTACTAAAACCTTGTAAAAAATGTAAGATTCATCCCACTACCTACTCTGAATTTGAAACAAACTCCATTAGTGTTCTAGATTTTATCATTAAGTCAAGTTAGCAGTTTAGTTTCAAATCGATTATGCAAGCAGAAACGGTGCTTAGTCGGGAGATTAGGACGAGGTCACACGGTGCGTTGACGGTGCGACGACGGAGAGGTTAAACTATATCGTCATACGTTAACCTCCTTAAAACGCAAAAACCTGGACATCGTCACTATTGTAAAGTGATGACTTCCAGATTTATGCCCCTCTCTAGCGACCGCCTTGAACCGACGTTAAAGCTCCAGTGTGCCTTGTTGCGCAAGTTGCTTAGTTAGTTGTTTTATATTCCATTTAATGATGTCCTACTAAACTTTATCAATCAAGTAGTCATAGTCATAATAGTCGTTCAACATTTCTTTACTGATTTAGACACAATTTCAGTGTTTTAAATCATGTTCTTATGATTCGTCCATTTCTCTGCCTATCACCAGTGCAGGACGTAACAAATTTGAGAAGAACTGCCGAGAAACTTACGGGTATCCTTTTTTGAAATACTCAATATTATAAACGTGAAATTAGTAAGAATATATGCTTGTTACTCTTTCACGCAAAAACTATTGAATTTGGCTTAAATTTTGCACCGGATTTTTATAAGCTGGATTAAAATATAGGCTACAATACATAACGCGCCCACTGGAGCAGAGTAACAACAAGAGCAAGCAGTAAGTAGCCGAAGACTTGTGGCAAATTAAACATATCCATACGAAATCAAATAAAAAAACGATGTACGACACATGAATTATGTATATTATGGTTCGGTATGTATTCGCCGCGGCGGTGCATTAAGCCTACGTAATTCTATGTCACACTATGCGTTGACTGTGCGGTGTGACACCAGAGTCGTGCCAGCATCAACAAATACAGCGACGACTTTCCACAAACAATTAAGTATACCTAGTCACACCATGCGTGTATACATAAAGCTATAGAGCCCAGATATTGTTGTGATCCATTGCGATAATTGTAAGCAGGTGTAACGTTTGGCATGGCGCTTTTATGGCGAAAATAAATATAATATATACTTATTTTATGTTAGGTCTGCGAATCATTTTTGCAACTTGCTACAATCTCTTTAGATTATATTATAAAAATTGGAACCAACGGTTTAACGTGCTTTACGAGGCATGGAAGGTATTATCAACTAACTTAACTAACCAAACTCGGAAAGAAATTTTAGAATTTGTCCAAAGATAGCTTATCCGGCGTGGGCCAAATCGCCAATATCGTAACATAGATATGGTGAAGAGTTCTTTTTATTTGGCAACCGAATCATGAGGCCCTTAATATACACAATTTTGCCCAATTACTTAATAAGTAGAATAATACAGCTGTACTTTATTATTATAGACTTTACAGAGTATTATTATAAATTGACCCTCGCGACCGAATAAAACATTTCGTTATACACAAAATTGTGCGGCCAATTACAAACTTCAAATCCCTTCGAATTCATTATTCATATTGTTATTTCATTTATTGGTATAACTATGAGAATTAATTTTGAAATGAATTGAATTCCGTAATTGGCTAAATTTCTGAACGATTTCTAGAATAATTCATAACACTGAGAAAAGTACTCACCAGTGAGTGAAGAAATATATTATAAGCAGCGGATATGTTGGGTAGAATTTTGATGACGAAGAAATTTGTGTTAATAAAATTCAGAACTTTTTCGGGATTTGGTTTGTGGAAATACAGTTATGCTAAGGAATTAACACGTTTACGTGTATCAAATACAGCTGACACCAAATCTACCAATCATAATTTTAAAGAAGAGGCCCTGGGAGAAGGTCGGACCTATGCAGATGTGAATATGATGTTCATAATTGATTGAATTAAACCCATGATTATAATTAAATTATGAAACTTTGCAGGCTCAACAATGAATCCAAAAGTAATCGCAAGGAATTCCTAATAAACATTTAACTAAAATATATTGCCTTCCCCATTAATTCACTTCGTAAACGATCGCGAAGTTTGTCCCCCTCAAACTTACGGTGTTATAATGCAAATGAGTTTTGTAACTCTTCGAATCCTGAATCTTTGCCACGTTTACACCAAATGTGACACGTTTAATCCTAGCTGATCTGGAAAACATATAATGTTTTCTTTAAAAAAACTCCTGCTCTAGGATATTATGGTCGCGGAGGACAAATATCCCCAGATTTAGTACCACAAACTGTTTTTTTGGGCGGTCATATGTAGTTTACTACAAGGCTCTAGCTATTTCACAGCACTATACACAGGCTTCATAATCGCCTCAAACAACAATCCTTGTTTGTTTTTCACACAGAATGGGGATCGAATACACAATAACAGTAGCAGCCACCGTCATATCTATGTCAATTGACACTTGAAATTCAAGTCATAAATATTTATACGCCAAGCACACATCAATATATCATAGCAGCTAGATTTCTGAGATGATCGTTTATGTGTTCGTGCATGATAATAATTTCGCAACAATACTTTTTACTGAATCTAAAGTCTTAAACAATTCTTAGTAAAATTATTTTAAAATATTGCCCGCAAATAGCAAAAGAATAAACATTTTTTTGCTATTTGCGGGCAATACTTTGCCATGGACCAAACTTAAACAAGTTTGTTCCATGGCAAAGTTTCTCGGTAAATGACTGCCTTAATTGGCACCACACACCTTTTATTAAGAGACATAGGGATCAAATTCCAAAGACAGCTAGTGCCAGTAGTTAGGTACAGCACGAAACCTTATCTTACGGCCCTTTTCTCGGTGAGCTCTGGAGACCTTACCTTACCACACGCACAAGAACACAAGATTAATAAATAACTTTATTTAGCTCTAGTATTTTGTAAGTCACAGTCGAGTAGCTTATTCCTCTTCATAGCATTAATTATCCTAAGCTTGAAACCTATAAACTTACTAAACGTTTTATGCTTAATTACTAAAACAACTCATTCCTAACAAAGTATGTACGTCCTGCAGTTTTAACTTAAAGTCATTCCTTGCACGAACATTGTCTCAATTTGCGGGTTTACACAAATAGCCAAAAGTAACTGTAAAGTCTTCACTGTTCAAAAAATATTCCGCTGCAAAAATCTGTTTTATAGCTGAAAGTTTTCTCCTTTTTCCGGTGCTATGCATTCTCAGTGTTGTTCCGATCTGTATAAGTTTCGTAAGTTCACTCAGTGTTTATGCACCGTGTCTTTTGGCACCAACTCGCGACTTATAAATCATACGTCTTTTTGTAGAAAAATATCATTACAGTCAATCTTGTACGTTGGAAGTGTGACTAACATTTTATGTGTAATTCTACCTGTGCCCTGCAGTTTTACTCTGCTCCAGTGGGTCGTAGCATAATATTTTGTTACCTATACTTCCAGTTAATACAGCTTATAAACGATGCAGCAATATTAGTTAAATCGGTCCATTAGGTATTAGGTCTTTTACGCAACAAGCATCCATACCAACTTTCAGGTTTATAATATTAGTAGGATTCTTAAAGTCATTTCTATCGTGACATTTCATACTCGTGGGTTGTTTATTTATTATTCACTGTAAGTCGTATGGTCCTCCATTTTATAATTAAAACCAATTTAGTACTTAACAGGTGAATGATGGTGTCCAAAATTTGTGCTTTTAACGTCGTAAATTAATATCAATTCTCCGTCATTGTAAATTGGTGATGTTAACCAAAATTGATGATGTGTCAAACATGACCTATAAAAATGACCGTAAGATAAAATCAGGGTTTCTTAAATATTTAACTACTTAATACTTTGTCATTTTAATATCTTTGTTGGTTGAGGGACTACCCTCCGTATCTCGGCAACTATGTTCAGCCGTTTGAGCCATTTGGTTATCATTAACAGTATATCCAGTAATGGGAAGCAGCACAACATAATACTGCAGTTACCAACCCAACCGGCAAGCTTAGTGACTTAGTCAAAACCCACCCTCGGTAGGAGGCCCAGATTCAGCTGTGGAAAGTCGAGCTGATGATAATGATGATAAATATCTTTAATTATATTATTTGAATAGCCATTAAATGAAACTCCAGCTAACTAAGTATAATTAACTTTGCTAAGTATTGCTTTAATTACACTCAATGATCGTTGTAATACGATAACAGCAATAATCTGATCCTATGAAAGTCATAGGTGAGATTGGATACGTGAAACTTTCTGAAGTTGTTATACCTCGAGTATTAGTAACTGATACCAAAGTCGAGCATTAGACTTTATCAGCCTGTGCGCCCGTTTACATCAGTGCTGAACATAGGCCTACTCTAACAGTCTTTGGCAAGCTAAATTAGTTGAATATTTCTGCCATAATCATCATGCCTGGTAAGTGGATTGGTTGTCACAGTAAAATGGTGAATATCCATGAACTGATAGTTGGTGCTTCCCATTGATCAGCTGTATCGATGGGAAGACATGGGGTGAGCAATTTTAATCCAGACACCACACAGCAATAGACACATGGACTAAATTTTCCTTCATGTGTGTTCCGTTCAGTCAATATAATTAGCTATGCAACTTATTTATGAAAATATTTAAAGTATTATTCTCCTTCATGCACTGGGAGTCGTGGCCTCTTCGAAATATTTTATAAAAGACTGTGTTTCGCTAGATCTTCGGCAACGTGGATTGCTCATGACGTGACGTGGATTGATCATCCACCTGAGGTGTTAATGCAGAGCGGATCTGTGCTTTATATTGCGTTGGGCTTCTTACTCTTTCATTGTCATCAACAGGTTGTCTCTCTTTCTAGTGGTGTGGCCAAAGAACTCGAAACTTTTCCTCAAGTATGTGATGCTAAGTTTCATATGTAATATAAGATCGGCCAGGTTGAAATGAATGGTTCAAGTATTATATTTAAACTTCATTTCCTAAAGGTTTCTTCATTGATGTGACTCATTTTTCAACTTTTATCTACAGGTTTCACATGACTTACCGTTAATATTCCTTTGAAGTCTCAATTATTCAGTGGCATTATCCAACATATTTGGTAATGTTGCAAAATAAAAAGGAAATGTCTCATTTTGATCTCAGACGTGGGTGGCTCAGTAATTAAAAAGTAAATTAAAATCTGTTGTACCTAAAATGTCTTTTGTTCTCTCCTCCGTTTGTTCTGACATACTGTATTTATGATACAGTCCACATTTATTATACTGAGCCGAAAAAAGGTTCAGAACAAAACTGTTTCATGTCGAATGTGGATAAGGTTAAAAGATTACGCCTTTTTTCATGACATTTGTATTGCAATAGTTTACAATCTGCTAGACTGGTTGCAAATAGCTTTTCACCTTTTTATATTATCCGAAAGTAATATGAAGACTTTAACACCTTGAAAACTTTAGATTCGTATTGTAAAGTTTATAATACCTTAACGAAATGGCTCTACTCGTTAAGGTATTTTAATTCGTATGTAGTAGTTTTTAAGTATAATCCATCAAGCTACGTTCCATCATGTCGTTGGAAAACTGATAAGGTAAAAGTCCTATTTTTAACTTCAGAACGGGATGAAAGCCGCCCTTGTTCATTAAAATATCAAAGGAACAAAATCCTGTGTGTAAATAAAATAATATTTTGCTAACAACATCAGAATTTACTGGCCTAATTTCAGCTGTTATAACGTATTTTGACGTAGCGGTATAATGCTCAAATGTCGAAGGTCGTGAACTAGATTTCCGCTCTTGATTAAAAAATCGTGCGTAAAATCAAAGATTTCTTTTCAGTCTTGTTGGTTACGGGACTAGCCTCAATGTCCTGATTATCATAATAATATAATGTAACGTTGTTAGCAGTGGCTGACGATAATGATGATGAATACATTTTAAATCTGTTGAACAAAAATCCTCCAATATTTAGTATTAATTCTTTTGTTTTTCTTCACTTACCAGTACCTGATAATATTTATTTCATGTTCTAATGATACAACAATAAAGCTAATAGTTATTAGACATTTAAAAACTTTCATATATCGTCTTAATTGACGGTCTTTTGGGATCAGCTTCAAAACTCAGCTTTGCACAGGTGACTTTCATAATTTGACACTTGCCCACCAAGCCACTTGGGATCCAGTATTTGGATGATATATTTGTTGTTACATTAAGTATGTGAAATATAACTTAAATGTCTCCTATCTTACATTTAACAAAATACGCACTTATATCCCTATTAAGGACCGATAATGTTACCCTGTGGACCTCACTAGTAATTTAGATGATCAGCTTATGACGGTCCGACAAATATAATAATACTATCGTATAAATGTGTGATGATAAACTTTTGTTGAAAATCTGTTTTCAGAGTACCATAAAAATATTTTACTGTCCATACAAGCCACATTTTATAGTCTGTTTATATGGCGAATGAAGAATGGATAGTTTTATGGAAGGATATTGACGATTTCGTATTTATTTTTGATGAAATTTTAGCTATTGCGTATTTTCTCTTTTCATACCTATGGAAATTAAGATTAGGTACTAATACTTATATGATATTGTTTATAATTAAATTATTATCGAAACATACGATTATAAAGGTGGGAAAAATGAATGTTTTTTTTTTTTATTGTTCCGAGTTCGGTTATCACCCAAGACAAAGTTTTACCAGTGATCCAGTGATTATTATTATTAGAGTTGAAAGCATTGTCGTGACCATTTTTTCTACTACAATTCATATATTATGATTATAAAAATATTTATGTCTTACAAGATAATTTAAAAACTTTACTGTAAAATTACACATGACACATAATAAAAACAACACATGCTTACCTTGTTCTTCAGCAGTAAAGCATTCTGTAATATGTACATGTTTCTCTGAATTCCTCTTATTGATATCCACGCAACAGGAGTTACGCGGGTGAAACCGCGCGCGGGAAGCTTGACTGAAATAAAGCCAAAGAAATAATTATAATATTTTAATTAACATGTAGGTATTATTCAATCCTGTTCAACTTATAAACATTAAAAGTTAGGTGGGCATGTATCAGGCAAGATTTGATTTATCTTTAACTAGCGACCCGCCCCGGCTTTGCACGGGTGCAATGCGGATGTATCATACATATAAATTATCCTCTTCGCGTGCGTAGTTTTAAAGATTCAAGCATACTATGTAGTGATTATATTTTTATAAGTTTTATACTATGTAGTGATTATATTTTCCTTCTGAATTATTAAGTTTATTATGGATTATTTTTTGGTATTTGCTTGTTGTACACCCCAGTTGTCTTATGCGTGCACCCCATTTATTAAGCTGTGAAATTTAATAGTTAAGGTATTGTTGAATGTTGCCTAACTGAATTGTTTCGGTATTGTTGAATGTAGTTCAGCTCACTGAATGCTATTACTTAGAAATACCTCCATCACCGTTAAACGTTATCTCAAGTACAATACTTATTAATTTATTCTGAGGACATTTTGAATTTATATATATCGCTGCTTCAATGTTATAGTGACACAAAACCAAATGTATCACTTTACCATAATGAGTTTTAGACAAATGATTTTACGGATCAATTTTCGTTGAATCAAACCCTTATTTTGTGCCACTATCAAATTAAAGCAGCGATATGTATATATATATATACTTGGTGACTTTTTTACCGTCTTGAAAATAATAGAGCGTGATATGTATATATATTAATTGGATGTCTAAAGCATAGTTATTTTATATATTTTTTTCTTTTTACTGACATAGACAGATATGAAAGTCATAACGATAAAAATTCGTACCTAGTTAGGTAGTTACGTTACATTAGTTAAATAAATGCCGAGAATACTAGGCCGTAATCAAATATGAATGAAAAGAGTGAGTAAAATAGCGTAACTACCTCCTTAGGTACGGATTTTTACGGTTACGATTTTCACTCTACACCAGTAAAAAAAAAAAAGAAAAAACTATGTCTTACGCATCTTTTTCATATAAATATCACGCCCAATTATTTTCAAGACAATAAAAAAGTCAACCAGAATATATAAACATTCGGGAAGCTAGTACACTATATAATAAATAAAATTATAGGATATATAACATTTATACCACAGAAAAGAAAAGTCACTCGGCTTCAGTGACTTTTAATGCAAAATATTTTGCTTTTATATTTCGTTCCTCAATGGTATGAACGGATGTTTTAAGATGACAAAGAGGAAGGCTTGTTACTCGTAGCTTCAAATTAAATTAAATTTCTTTCTCTTCGCAAAGGCGCTTTTTTTGCTTAACAAAATTAGAGCCAGCTGCTTTGATTACTATGTGTGAACATGATTCAATTTACTGTACCCATTTTCTTTTGATATATCTATACATTTTACAAGCACATGGCTGGGAATTAAGTAAGACGGTCCAAAGTGAGGGGAATCGTGTTTCGTCAGCATTAACATTAAGACAAATTGGAAAAAAGATTGTAGGCCAAAGAAATGATAGGATTTTGCTTGTCTCTTTGAGTAATCACAAGCTCCTTTTTTATTTCTTCTCTCAAAATTATTTTTATTACTTCATTTGGCTTACTTAAATTGCAAACTGCCTTTAAAAAAACATTCTTGAAATAAAAATGTGTTTTTTTTTTATAATTTTCGCATCAAACAGACTGTAGACTTGCAAGGTATCCTTTCTAGAAAGCTTTTGATAAGATTTCAATTATTTTCATTTGTAATACATATTATTTGTTTTTGTATTGCTTCTTTAACATTATTTAACATAACATCTTCGAATAGAATAAAGCTTATCTTTTATTGAACTCACTAATAAAATCGGCTTCAATTTTACACAAACGTAATATATAATGTAATATAGATCTAATTTTTCATGTACATATGGAAATAGCTTATATTTTTTTAAATATTTATCTTAAGTTCTTCCTTTGAAAACATTATCTATACTAATATTATGAATAAAGATAAGTATCATCTATAAGGGACATAATAATATGTAACTATCATCCGGGATGGAAGAATGGCCCATTTTTAATTTGGATAAACACTAGATCTGTTAAAAGTCAGAAATCCAACATACCCACGTAAAATAACACACCTAGAAATATAACAGTACTGTACCAGGTATCAGAATTTGTTAGTACTTAGAGTAAAACACCTGCCAAGTGTCTGGTAGTCTCACCCTCTCAACGCTTGTGTTCATATATCAATACATCCGCTTATTGTTGCTGTCCACTGCTGGACATAAGCCTTCCCTGGTTTTGTTATAACATCCTTCGCCTTTCGCATCCAGTGTCCTTTGGCTTCCGTTTTCAGGTCATTGATTCATCTTGACAGGGGAAGTTTTTAAGTTTGCCGAGACGCGGTCTTCATCTTTACATGATAATTATTGACGATGAAATTACTTAATAAAGTTAATTGCACATAATTTTAATGTCATTGTTAGTATATTCAATTTGAATTATTTAAGGGACAAAATATAATGACCACCAAAAATATATACTTGACACCAGAAAAATAAAGTCTAAAATTATAATAGTACTAGCTATTTTACTCACGACTGCACTTCAAATTGTATTCGAACACCAAATGTAGTTAATGATCACCAAATCTTAGCGAGCAAATTATTGCGCTATTTCTACCTTAATAAAATCAATGAAAAATGACAATCGGTTAGGTTAGGTTAGAGCTGCGGCCATACAACGAATAGTAAATTAGTAAAACATTTAGGTACTTTTGGTGATCATTTACTACTTTTGGGTTAACAATGATTTATTTGGAGTCATTTTGCTTAAATACTATAGCGAAATGTTCAAACTTTGGTTACAATTTTACATTAAAATGCGGGTTTAATTTTGGTGATCATTTTCAATTTTTTTCTGTTATATGTTACTATATCTGATGGTAAGTTAAACATAAGCCATTATTTAATACTAGCTGCGCCCCGCGGTTGTACCCGCGTTGCTCTGCTCCAGTGGGTCGGAGCGTGATGTTTTGTAGCCTATGTGTTAATCCAGCGTATAGGTAACCTATCACGGTGCAAAATTTCAGCCAATTTCGTTCAGTAGTTTTGGCGTGAAAGAGAGAGAGATCCATCCATCCATATTTTCAAATTTTCACGCTTAAAATATTAATAGGATATCTGCCAGTGTTAAATATAATTTCGTTTTAACAGCTAAATTATGCAGACTAAAATCTAGCCTGCATATTTCTGTCAACTAACTTACCTGATAGTTGCTCTTAGTATTAATTATAATATGTAGACGGAGCATTACATTGCGTGGAGACACACTTCATTACCTGAACTAAAACAGAACAGACGGAATAAAAGAAACCTTATGTAGGTGTCGGTAACAAAGAACAGACGTAGGTAACACAAACGGAGGTGTTCCGCAATACATAAAGCGCTGAACACAATACAATTTCTGCCTCGGACGCCTTTGCACAATACCCGTCGTCCTTTTCAGGTCACTTCCAGTGTTACATGTTCAACAAATAATTATGCTTTGTTATGTGAAAAAATGTTTGTTCTGCCTCGTTGACCGGACTGGACAATTTGATTTAGCATAACATTACCCTTCGCAGGACCGTCTATTATTATGTTAGGTATAGGGACCTCAATTCCGGGCGTTGTTAAGGAATTCTAATGTTTGTTTAATATTAGGAGCAGAAATATTTTGCGACAATATAATTATTATATGTTATGATTCCCAAAACCTTTGTACGATCTTAGAGTGAAAAACACGACCAATACCCAATCGTGTATTTTTTTTATTTTATTATAGTTACCAATTACATTTGCTGTGTATTGTGTATTTAAAACTAAACATTTTGTTAGGTGCCATTACTGACTTTCTTCACAGTCGTGTCAAATATGTAAATCCTCTTAAATTGAGGCCCGATTTTTCAATCGTTAATTAAAAGACATCTATACCATTCCAATTATACAATACATTATCTTTTAACCTATTAATATATTTTTTCTTTTTCAGGTGAAAGACGGCAAACAAAAGTCACCAGTTAAACTCCCACCCGAGGAACAATGTCGATTAAAAAGTCTTATGGTTTAAAAAGAACGATGAATGTGCCGAAAGGCTTTTAGAGTGAAATTGTGAAAAATAAAAGAGTAACGATGTCGGTAACGTCTAGCGTTGGTTAAGCAAAAAGGGGAATAATGGCCTTCAAAGGATTGTGTGGAGAGGTGATCGGGTTTTTCCTGGCGGTGGCTTTTTGCGTCATATGTCCGGAATATGGTGAGTGCAGACATATCTTTACTTTATTTTCTTGCAGGGGGAAATGCATTATGCTTCCTTTCCAATTTTTTTCCGACAGACATTTAGTTACCCACGAGGCATTTGCTATTTTACCGGACAAAAAGGCGAGCAGAGCTCCAAATATATATATATGCCTTAATAAATGCTTTGAAAACTACAAACTAAGTAACCGGGGATTGTTCTCAGCATAGCAACGGTATGATACTCATACCTCTTCCAACTGCAAGTGTTGGAAACTCCAGAAACTACTTTAGCATGACCTCGAGTACCAACCCTAGACTACTACGAGTACTTTACTTGTATTATTCGTAATATCTAGTAGAATAATAAGATTTGTATCTCGACCTCTTGCAACTTGCAGTACTCCCCAAAGTGTACCGGCTAAGCTCGCCTTTTGAAGTAATGTAAGAGATATTGTGTGACGGCTTAAGCAACAAAGTTGCTTTTGTTGGTATTGCCGAACAGACTATAAAAATATACTACATAGACTTTACTTTTGTCTAATACAGAATTACCGCATTGTATTAGTGAAAGTGTTTGTAAATTTTAATCTATTATTATGTAAGGTAAACAATACTATATAAATTGTAGGAGTTAGTCACGGTGTGACACTCGGAGAAGAAAGACTATAAGAATAGTCTTTCTTCTCCGAGTGTCACACCGTATGTAGATAGAGAAAGACTCATAGGAAGCTAGGATAGGATAGGATAGGCTCGCGACGCGTTCTATGCTTCAGACCCGATCCCAGCCCGCGCTGGTTGATCTTAATTATATTTTATAATAAGCGACAACCTCCGTAGCGTAGCGGTATTTGGCTCGCCTTGAATCTCGGAGGTCATGGGTTGGATCGCCACACCGGACAGAAAATCTTTGTGTAAATTCTAAGATTTCTTTCCGGGTCTGGTTGGTTGAGGGACTACCCTCTGTGCCTCGGAAAGCACATTAAGCCGTTGGTCCCGATTGTTATAACATCATCTATAATAATCATATGTCAAGGAACGGGCAGCAGCGTTTCCTTGTGCGGTACAACATAATACTGCGGTCACCATTCCGCCTGCCAAGCGTGGTGACTATGGCAAATACTCTCCCTTTCGGGAGGAGGCCCATGTTCAGCAGTGGACGTCATACGGGCTGATGATGATGATGATGATGAATAAGCGATTATCACATGCCATAGCAACATTGGTAAAATTTTATGAAATAACATTGTTGTTGAAATGTAAACTAATTTATTAGTTAAGATTGTTTTTTTCTTTTTGTTTTCATTATCATTGTATTTGTCTTATAATAAGTACGATCGATTCGTCGTCATTATCAATAAACGTTTTCATTTCATTTTAATAAAAACATTGTCGTTTCAAATTTTAACAGTGAATCAAAAATTATTACTCATCGATTTATTAGACCAATTACATAAAAGTAATAAAATGGATCACAACATCGATTCTATACATACAAATCACTTTCATAAAAAATAGTAGAGCCAAGAAAAAATATATCATAATGTTAAATAAATATTGGGCATATGATTGATATATCAACAAGGCAGTTTTATTGGAGATCTTCGACTTCCTAAAGTGGCCCCATGTTTACACAGCAATAAGGGTTATGATGTTCAGCAATGTTATGTATATGTGTACTATTGAGGTCACGAACGGAGCATCGATTTACGAACACCATACTTTGAACTGCGCAGTGCGCAGAGCATCGTGTATTATACTATCTAAGCTGGTGTTCTAACATCAGCTAAGGTCTACTTTAAAACCACAAATAGTTGCAGTCAATTTTCTCAAAAGTAATTTTTTTGGTCCAACCTATTTTGGCCATGACAATCAAACCTTAAGGAACAAGAGGATCTGCCTGAAGGAAATACTAATAAGAATGTGTTATTTTTTTCACAAAACAAAATGGGACGGCCTTGCCTACAAGACCGGTGAGCTAGTTGTTCAAGAAGTTACGCTGCCTGTCTTAAGCCTACCGCTTAAGACAGGCAGCGTAACATCTTGACTTTGATAGTCAGCCCTAAGTCAGAAAGTACTTACTTAGATACTTCCTGACTTGGCTTGACTGGGGTGCCTACTAAGGTTTCTCTCGTGACAAAATTTTAAGTAACAAAATTTTCGAACAATCCCGGAATCGAACACGAGACCTCGCTAGCTGTGGCCGAACATATTAACGCTAGACCAACGCGGCACTTGGTCATGTATAGTTAACATTAATATTGATAAAATATAAGCCGTAGTTGAGCCGGTAGTTGTAAATATTCAAAACACAGTATTTGCTTAGTCAGTCCGTGTTTTATAGTCATTATAGTCTTTGAAATAAGATCAAATCAAGTTATGTACGTACTTTGTAATGTAATATCAAGCGAGTGACAACCTCCATAGCGTAGCAGTATTTGGCTCGCTTTAAATCTCGGAAGTCATGAGTTCCATCCCCACGCCGGACAGGTAATCTTTGTGTATTTACTAAAATTTCTTACCGGGTCTGGTTGGTTGAGGGACTACCCTCCGTGCCTCAGAAAGCACATTAAGCCTTTGGTCCCGATAGTTATAATAACATCATCCATAATAATCGTATATCAAGGAATGGACAGCAGCGTTCCCTTGTGTGGTACAACAATACTGCGGTCACCAACCCGCCTGCCAAGCGTGGTGACTATGGCAACTACCCTCTCTCGGAGGCCCATGTTCAGCAATGGACGTTATACGGGCTGATGATGAATGTAATAGCATCAAAAAGGGTACATTTTGCAGTTATTCAAATTCATAAATTTACATAGCTGTCGTTCGACGCGCTGTTTGCGTCAAATCTTTTTGCAAACCGCCCTTTTTTCGTAGCCGAGTTTAGTTTTCCAACATTTATTACTCTTTTGAGGATTATTTGTTTCCGTTCATGTTGAAACGTGTTGCTGTGAACAAAAGCGACGTAATTCTTTCGAACATCACTTACTATTGTGCTCATCCCTCTCTGGATGGTGGAGCGTAAAACCTCTTTTGAAACGAAGTCGGTTCTTTATTTTTATACAGGCGATCCGGTGCACGGAGCAGCCTGCTTCTTGCTACTTGGAGGGTTTATTGCCTCTTTTGAGTCTTACGTAAAGGGCGTGGGTTTGATGTGTTGCTGTTAGTATAATGATAAGATGCATCCTCGTAGCTACAACGATATAGCTACAAGAAATACCGTATTCCTGTTGGCTACACCACGGAGAAAACATCCATGATAAATAAAAATGAACATTAAATTTCGATGCAAAATAACTTAAAGGGATCAAGTGTTAATTATTTCAGTTCTCATTAATTATTTTACGTAATGTTGGGTGAGATGATTTCGATAGCTGTAGGTATTCATCATTTTGTAGGAAGCTATTAGTTAGCCATTTACTTGGGAATTTATAGTGCCAATTCCTTAGTATCAGCTTTGTGGTAAGTATTTTCCACGAATTTTATATTTCGTGGAAAATACTCTAGTAACAGTTTATTTCATTTAATTTTGTACCTCTAAGTTCTTAAGTTAGTTCAAAGCTCAAACCCAATTATATGAAACCACACACAGTAACAACTAACTCTGTTATAGTGGCACCGCAACAAATTTTTCCAAACAAAATGCAATATCGTAAACATTTAGGAACCAAAACCTACCTGTTTCACCTTTTGAAGCCGCACAGCAAAATTCGTGCCAAACTAGTACTGGGTCGATTAGGTGAATTTGTTGGTAAAACTTCGAAACTTGGTGCGGTCACTGCCGCACAAAATTTTGGGTTGAAACCGCTAAAATTGGGTTCGGCAACAATTTCCGATGTCAGTTATCCTTTGTATGGGAGTAGGTATTCAGTATTCCGAAGGTAAACCGCGACTACTGGACCATTTGACTTGTTATTGACTAAAATTCGAAGAACGACTTGTATTCAACCTTCTTCATTATGAAAAGGAAATACTTAAAATATGAATCACTGAACCAATCAATCAATAAAGGTATTTTCCACCGACCAACACAACCTGAATCGCTAAACAAAAAGACCTGCAACTTACAGATTGAATTCTATATATGAAGTAGACATCCGATAATAATGGATTTAAAAAAATGATGATGTAGGAGGTTATGCCCATTAAACCAAATGAAGAGTAATAAATAGTAAAGAACAGCCAATATTAGTACCGTATATCATTATTATTGAAAGCATCGTTTCGGCCATAAACGAAAACATCTGTTTTTGATGTCATTTGTTTACTTTAAAAAAATGTATTATTATTAGGTATTAAACTACCATAGATATTTATACATATTTGTTTCCTAAGTATACGTGTAAATTTTGGTATAGTATGTTTATTTAAGACCACACACTCCGTCTTTTCTTTTTCAAATTTCATCAGCAAAGATGTCGAATGAAATAAGCAGTAGCTTTGTACAAAATGTCTCTTTATAAAAAGTAAGTTTCAATTTTCATTGATTTTAGTTTGCTGTGTGTTTGTTCACAAACAAATAAGCAAATCAAGATTTGCAGCCATCAGAAAATGAAAAAAGGATACAATTGCCTGTTCTTTGCTTGTCATCATTTCGGTCGTAGGACGTCCACTGCTGGACATCGGTCTACCTCATAGATCTCCTCATTGCGGTTGGAAAGTGCCTGCATCCACCGTGATCTCGCGGCCTTGACCAGATCATCCGTTCATCTAAATGGTGGACGTCCTACGCTACGCTTCGAGAAATTTTCGGCCCCACGGCGAACAGATGGCCGTCCCATTTCCACTCCAACAAACTATTATTTTCATTACCTATATGCTTCTAAAATGCAGTCCTGCACGAATATATCTGCTATACTCTAATAGTTATACTGCAGAATAATTTCAGTTATGAAACTATTAAAAGTAGTGCAGTGATACACATAAAGAGACCAGTTCACCTTTCAAAGTTACCGCTTGAGTAATTACAAAAACTTATTTAATGGTTCTAAACACGTAAACGAAATGACTAAGCACTTACCGGCGGGCTTTTAAAATAATTGTCGTAATACGTTGTTCATCCCTGTATACTTAACATCCCTATTATTTTCTGACTGAATTATATCTCGTTGGGATGATGGTAAACAAGGAGATGATTTATATGTACCGGTATATTGTAAGCGACGTTTTTTATGTAGTATGAGGCGTTTGTTGCATGTAATTAACTTAGATTGCTGTGCTTAACTTTTGATGTGCGTTTTATTTTTTTCTTTTTTGCCCATCATACGACGAGGTGAGGGTTACCCAATAAAAGTTCCGTGAAATATTTGATACAGTTGACATTTCCCCCGTAAAATCCATTCAGTAGGAACGGATAGATTCATGTAAATACTCGTATCTTTACAAATCTATTAATGTATAAAATTGAAGAGTTTTCATTTCATTGGTCCGATTTCAACAAATATTATAGGGGTTAGTTATAGGCTGTATTTAATTGTAAAGTTCCCACAGGCACAGAAGTTACGCAGGTAAAACCGAGCGCGGGAAGCTACCGTATTCACAAAAATGTTGTGAACTTAATTTGGACCTTAAGTCAAAGAAACTAAGGTTCAGAAGTAATACGTAGGGGTAGCTATAATGCCGCTTTGCTTTTTTATTTTGGGCGCAGTTTGTTCTTAAGTGATATATTATGTACCTACATTACATTATACACCACTGAGGAACAAAGTGGTACAGTTAAAACCACGGAGCGCTGCTAATTCATGTAGTGTTCATAATTTAGCCAATCAAAATTTACTGTAATCGTTGAAAAGCATTTTGGGAGATATTAAAAGTTTAATGTTTAATTTGACCTAGTTTTGAACATATTACAGAGTTTTTAGCTTGTATTATCTTACAAAATATACATTAAAATAGAAAAAAACGAGTCTGACTCGCGCACGAAGGGTTCATACCATTGCTCCCTCTACTAAATATTTATTAATTAAACAGGATTTTGTGAATATTTTAAGTTCCTACCCATTATTGATATGGAGCAAAACATCAAGTTTGTTCTAAGGTAATGCCCCTTAAATGTTTATTTTATTTTTGCTATTTGATGTAATACATCATTTCACAGCCAAAAAGCAAAGTCTTAGTAATAGGGTCCCTTATCAGTGGTACCACTGGGTCGTGGTCCTAACCCCTTAAGGGTGCCCCCAGGTGTATGCCACTTAATTTTATGGTTTTTTCCAAATTTTTCTATATTGATCCATTAAAGTCTAAAATAATTAATATGAACTTACACTTATTATGAGTAGAGAAATTAATGACCAGCTGACGGACGGACTACCTTGTCTGTAATATCCTACAATTTGCTACCGGTTAATCAAGTATCTAGTTTAATTCATAGAATAAGAATAATTGTGTAACATTGTGATTCTGACAAGTACAATACCTAAGTGCTGAATAAATTCATTATTTCATTATTACATCATTATTTCATTATAGGGTTTTACCCTTCGGGTACGGAAAAATGGTCAAGGGTATAACAATAACAGACTTTAAGATACTGATTGTCGTTTTTAAGCTAAAACACTTTATGTCCAGTTACAGCCTTTTGGATTGTCGCACGAGCTAATTCCTTTCTATGATCTGAGGTTTCACACATAACTAGCTACAGTCTGTTGCCTACCCAACAAACAAAAATTGCTCTTGTAGTGGCTTATATTGCCAAAAATAATATTCTTATAGGAGCCGCATTATCGCTAATAAGGGTGCATTTGGGCACGTTTTATAAAGACAATAACCTTAAACCCCCCTTATAGTTGCTTTATTGTCGACTTTTTTTCTTTATACGTGTTATATTATGACAAGGAACAAGGAAGTTAAACTTATAATGGCAAGAAAAATGTATTTAAAAGCCAACACACTTGTAAGAAACATATAGAAAACGTTAATACGGGCGATCACCCTTATACGTGTTTTATTATGTTCCGATACAAGGGAGTTAACCTCACTGTGGCCAATCAAAGGCTCTTAAAATGCCGTAGGCCCTTATAGCCGTCTGTTTATGATTCTGCAATAAGTTTTTTTCTTAGTGATTTATATTTTCGCAACAGTTTTACGAATAAAGAGAAACGTCAACCATTTTACTGAAAAGTTATTATTTTATGTTGTTTATTTACCTGATTTATGTGCTCGTTTATAGTGAAAAGTTTATGGGAATTCAAATGCATGATAAAATGTGGTACGCTGTGTGTTGTAGTAACAACCCGCCCTAGAATTAAAGCTGTTTTTGGTCTACAAAGGTTATTAATTATTTAGTCATGTTATAAATAGTGCTATTATGAGAGCAAAACGATTCGCACATCGTCTACAAGGAGTCTATGAGACTGAAGACTTTATAATAGCAACATTGGTTGCTTATGCTATCGCCATTTTACATACTGTTAGGGTTCCTTTCTCACGAAAAAAATCCTGTCCCTAGCTAGTCTTGTTCCCATATGTATAAAATTTATGATTCACTACGGTTGGGTTGGTTGGAAGACATCTTTTTAAAGGGATAAGTTTGCTTTTGTGCAATAATTTTAAGTTCGAAATATAATTATAATAGTAAACATAAAGTATAAAATATATATATATGTATTATATGTTTGTTCGCAGATATTGCAATGGTAGTACCTATACATATTGGCAGATGTTGACAAATTCCTACAAAGTAAAGATTTTAATTTACATAATATACGATGGCCATGGAAGTGGACACATTTTATTGCTTACGTTAATTGCTAAGATAATAATCTTTCATTTTTAAATTGTTGTTACAAAGACTGATGATTGAAGTCCTGCATTAAATAAGGTTTAAGACACGAGCTTTGATAGTAAAATACCAAGAGAAAGCTCCCAAATCAGGCATCATTCACAGGTTATTTTCAAATTCACAGGTTATTTTCAAATAGCGATACTGAACCAGTGCATTGAGGTCAGTTCTTAAACCAACAAATTTAATACAAAATTAGCCTTCCTTTAGACAATGCCCGATTTGAGAGCCACTCTTCCTCTGGATTTTGATAAACGGCGGCATGATAGCCTATATAAAATGATGACTTTAATAAAAATATGTGATTTTCAAATTAGTTGTTTTATTTTACAAAGTATGGATTAATGGTGTAAAATACAATACCGAATTATATTATACTTTTAATAATTTACATTTAATGTCAGTGCATGAAAAGTTATATATATTTTTTGATTTACTGGATATGTAATCTTCACGTTTATAAATATTAATTAATGAAGACTTTAAGGGGTAGTAAAAGGCGTCAACGTTAACTTCAACTTTAAAAATAGGTCTATATCATTATCCCTATCGCTATAATTATATTCTTCCTCTCTGGTTTCCTTTTCATTTTTTATAAAATAATCCTTTGCGGAACCACTGGCTGATTCGTTGGTATCGGCTTGGTCATTTTGTAGCATCATAGGAGTAGAGGTGGTGGGTGTAATGCTCCCAACCATGTTTTCGTAGACGTTTTTAACTTTTCTTCTGTAACTACCGCTCCTTTTAAACTTCTTCCAGTCTTTTGAATCCATTTTTAAATGTAAGTAAATTCCACTCCGTAATAAATTCACACAATCTGCTGTGAAATGTGCAAAATGGTGGATCTAGTTATGTAAAACATTTTAATGTAACCACGTAGAGAATAATATCTTTATAATCACTGTATAAGGAAATACGAATTGCTTTCATCCTTGTAAAGATCATATACAAAGTTAGAAATCGTTTGTTAGATAGACGTCTTATAAAAATGCTCCTATAAGTTAAAAAGCATCATAGTTACCTTGTGCATTACTTTTCTAAGAATAATTGACCATATTAAAAGCCTTTATATGGCTTTGAATATTATATGGCTAAAAAGCAATGTAACTGGCCTCTATAAGAAGAAGACATTTCGAACTCTTATTGTAGCCGTATTAATTGGATTTATTAGCGTTTACCCAGCCAAATTATAAAAATAAAGTTAATATTTGCCAAATCTTCTAATAATGTGCCACTATAAGTAACATTGATATAATAAATGCTCTTTTATAACAAGTATAAGAGTTTAGACCTTATTAACTTAATTTTATAAGCTTAGTTTGTTTGTTGGGTAGTTATACTGTGCTAATTATTACCATTGTGGGCGGCAACAGCGCAAAGCAACAAACGCTAGGTAATTATGAATTATCTCGACCTAGTTTGATATACCTATTGTATTATGTTATGTACGAACCTATGTAACATGATAATGTAAATGATAGAAAACAAATATTATTATGTGAGGCTCATAGATAAAAAATTACGATTGAGTGAAAAATTAGCTTGCAACACTAATTAGGCATGTTTTCAAAACTTACAAATCGTAGGTATTTTTTGTAGAATAATGTATTACCATTTTATCTCTTGAATTAAGTTATGAACCGTTTTTTTTTTTTTTTTTAATCTTTAACTTGTCGCGTTTCTAACGTGCTACAAAAAACAAAGTATTACAAAATGGTTCTCCTTTTTAAAATAGTTTCCTTAAATGCATTATGATTTAATAAACATTTCGGTGATAGTCCTGCCGTAAAAATTAGGCACGAAGCTTAGGACAATAAATATATTCCTTATTTCCTATTGAACTTTTGGCTTTCACTATTAACTTCCTTTAAAGTGACATTGGCAAGAAAGAGTCATTAAGGGATAATTCCAGAATCACCACGCTTGGCAGACGGATTGGTGGTTGCAGAAAGATCGTGAGTCATACATCAACTGTGCTGTGCTTTAGTCACCTCTTACGACATCCAAGGGACAAGGGTTGGTCTATTGTAAGATAGAAATCACTCAGCCAATTTTAAAAATGAGTAGATCATTTCAGCCGCCATAGCCTAATGGCTAGTGGCGTCTAACTTCTGATCGCCGTGCCGGCTCGGATCCCACCCTTAGCACTATTGACGTGCACCCACTCGTAACACAAGCATTTTAACTTAGCACGAGGGGTTAACAATACTACAACTAGACTGCAAAACTCAGCTAGAGCTCAATAACGTTATTTTTCGTGCATCAAAAATGTCATGTCGAATGTTATCAAATATTTTCTCCACGCGAAGTATATAAAGCTATAATTTATTTTGGCGATGACTCCCTTCTAGAATTTTATTAAAGCACAAAGGAAAATTCTGCGAAAACTTCATAATTAGTCACGCGCGAAACCGGGAAAAGAGTTTTGTAACTGCAAGCAGGGTTTATAAGACCGAGAGACTCTCTGAAAACATGTACAGTATCTTAAGATAACCACCTAAGATTGAAATTCGCTTGGCAAGTTGGAACAACAAAGATTTATTCCGTATTCGGCACGAGCAACCTTTGGACAACAATTAAATTGGAATGGAAATAAATATTTATATAAAATTCTTTCCAATTCAATTATAAAGTTTACTCTCGAATCTGACGTGTTTGTGAGTAAATAATACTGTTGCTTTCTTGTAGCGGTAAAATATTCGAATGTAACTACCAAATTAATGTCCCTGGTTCAATTCCAGGGACGGGTAAAAATGACAATCGTATACCAGACAACGGACAGCAACATTTACCTGTGTATATGCAATTCATAATATTGCGCTCACCAACCCGCCTGCCAAGCGTGGTGACTATGGCAATACCCCTCCGAGGGCGGCCGATGTTCAGCCGTGGATGTTAACGGTCTGATGATGATTCGAATTTACATTTATCATCATCAACGTCTACTGCTGAACGTGGGCCTCCTCCCGAGGGAGGTATTTTGCCATAGTCACCACGCTTGGCGGGCGGGTTGGTGACCGCAGTAGTATGTTGTAACACAACATAATATACAATTGTTATAGATGATGTTATAACATACAGGACCAACGGCTTAACGTGCTTTCCGAGGCACGGAGGGTAGTCCCTCAGCCAACCGGATTTCTTGTCCGGCGTGGGAATGGATCCCACGCGAAGAAATCCGGTTGGCCTCAACCCATGACCTCCGAGATTTAAAGTGAGTCAAATACCGCTAGGTCACAGTGGTTGTATTTGCATTACTTGTGTAAATAACTGGTTATCCCACGGTTTTACCCGCATTGTCTGGTTTCACAGCTCCAATTAGCTAGAGCTAGAGTACCTAACCACATAAACTTTACCGTTCATAATTATATGGAGTATATTTCACCGTAATCCGTTTCTAATAATATTGTTATCGAAATTCTATGATAACCTATTAGGTTCATCAAATAATGTATCCTTACTTATATTAAATAAATAAAATGCGAAAGCTTGCGAGTGTGGATGGATGTATGTCACTTTTTCACGCCAAATCTACTTAACGGATTTGGCTGAAAGCTTGCACATAGAAAGTATATAAGTTGGATTAACATATAGGCTACAAAACATCACGCTCCGACTCACTGGAGCAGAGTAACGTGGGCAAAACCGTGGGGCGCAGCTGTATGCTAGCTGCGCCCGTTGTATCTAACATTGTTATTTATCAATAGATTGTATCTAATACTACAGTTATGATAATAAAGAAACTAGAAACGAGGTTCTACATGCGTTAGAAGGCTGTCATGTCCCAAAATAGCGTATTTATTTATAAATAGTGTATTATTACATGAACCGTATATTTACGAGTCAATCTTTACATAAAAAGACTGTTTTTTTTGTTATAACGAAGTATACTTAAAAAAATCCTTTTAACTTTTTAAGACAAAACTTCATGGAATCAAAATCCTAGAGGGTCGGGAAAACTTATAATTCAAGTACACAAATAAACTCAAAACAACGTTTCGTGGCTCACATAATTAATTTCCACATAAATATATTGAATCCAGAACGCCAGTTCTCAGAAATAACTACCATGGTCATTTATCCATTTTATTCTTCGAAGAATCAACTAAATAGCAATCAAATTAATTTAGCAAGCTTTATCCAAATGAAGATAATCGTAGGATAATACTGTGAAATTAAATAAACTAGACGTTTCTAACAGCATAACAAGATATATGACGAGTGGTTTCCGGCTTAGAATATACCACCCCATGTCCTCCCATGGGTGTCGTAAAAGGTGTCTAAGGGACATATGGCTGATGGATGGGCAGCAGCATCTATTAGCTCAAGGTTTACATCTTACTGCAATCACCAATCCGTCTGCCAAGCGTGGCGATTATGGCAATATCCATCAACGATCCTGGCTTGCCAAGGTCTGTTAAGAGGAGGCACATGTTCAGCAGTGGACGAAAACGGGCTATTGATGATGATGATGACAGATAGTTGTTAAGAGTTTGGGTGTGCTTTTGTGTCCGTGTTTGTTTGTACAGCCCCCACGACGCAGGGATTTATGTCCCTAGAGCGAGAGCTATCTTTAAAAAGAAAAGATAAAACATTGTAGACAAAAATAATTTTAAATGTAACAAAACATGATATAACAAATGGGTTTTATTCACAAAGATATATCGAAACATATTTTGTTAGTCGCTGTCTCAAAGTAACAAAAGTGTCAGTGAAATTCAAGCGGCATTTGTATGTTTCCTCCAAGCGCAAACTTGGTGAAACGGCCGCGGTAGAAATAAACTTGTGAATAAAATATTACATTGTTTGACCATGTCTCGCCCACACGGAGTTGAGAGTATTAAGTTATAAATAATAGAAACTGACTTGAATTGTAACATTGAATCTACCTGCGAGAGAACTAAGTGATAAGGTATTTATTTTGAAAATTTTGAAGACCGCCATGTTGGGTTGGCAGACTGCAAGTCGTTAAAATGCCATTTGATATAGTTACGAAAGAAAAAGAAGGAAAAAAACACCCAACAAGTGAAATTTAAAGAAAATTATTTTGTTGGAAATAGAGGAAAATTGGAAGCGCACATCGTAAGACACTAAATTAAACTACCGACGGAATGTCGTAAAATAGTAATTTCATTTTTAAATCGGATATTTCTGAAATCCCATAAGTCAAGCAAAGTTAATTATCCTGGTTTTATGTTTGACATATGAAAATAACTTAGAAAAACAACCACGCTTGGTTAAGAAATTTCTGAAATATACGATTATTTTATTATTATTTTCATTAATTACCTTTCTTTTTCAAACTATAAACTTTGTTGACTGTTTTATGAGTAATTACAATATAGTACCTAAGTAGTATATTTCTCATAATCGACTCCCATTCAAATCATCAATATATTTCAATTCAATTCATTTTCAAAATAAAATGTTGATCACAGACAGGACTCGAACCTGCATCTTAGGTATAGCCTTGACCGATTCGGCTACGGTGGAACCCAACCGATCATCGAAATTTATCAATCTCTTTTTATCACTCACACTATGGCTCGAATGACATTTGTGATTTTCTTGTACTGAGAAAAAAGGTTTAATAAATAATATATTTATTTCCAAAATAACATTTATCTTATATATTTGGCTTTTTAAAAATCGTTTAACGTTTAACAATCACAATCAAATCCAATAACAAATACAACGTCTAAAAGTAAAAAAAAGCTAAAACTTAAGCCACACACACAGCGGGCGGGCGAGCGAGCTAGGCGGGCGAAGCGAGAGAAGGAAAATATACAAACTATGCGGAATATTGGCGAGCTAAACTATGGGGTTCCTAATCTAACCTAACGAGGTGAACGAGTAGCTTCGCTGGAATCGTTGGATATTTCGTTAGCAGCGATCGCATCGCTGACGTAGGTTAGTCGGTAGCTTGCGGTGTGAACCGAAGTATGTAAAAGAGGTGAAACGATGTTCGCCCGCCTAGCTCGCTCGCCTGCCCACAAGCGGTGTGGCATGCGCTTAACGCTTCTGCAGAACAAGGGGCCTCACACGGGGTAGCGGGGGGAACCCTGATTTTCGTACTTCATCGAGCATAAAAGCCATATATTGAATGTTTTAAAAACTACGAATCTTCGTAAGAGGGCTTCAATCTGTTCTGTTGCCGGGCTATCTCACTTCGGGTCTACGATTTTTCATAGTGTTTGCGACTGCTTTTAGAGAAACCATTTCCAAACAATATTCGAGAATAGGTTGATTGTAACCTCCATTCGTACTCGGTCAAGAAATGCCTGTGCCTCTATAACATACCGTTCCCGTACACAAAGCACATCCAGACTCATATCTGTGTCAAACACAAATAGTTGTCATATGTAGGAAACGTACCGTGGCGACACAACCGAATACCTTCACTATTTTGGAGCTATTTGTGAATATTTGATTTGACTATTACGTTCATATTTACTAGCGATGCCCCGCGGTTGTACCCGCTTTACTTTGCCCCAGTGGGTCGGAGCGTGATGTTTTGTAGCTTATAAAATATGTTAACCTAACTTATAAACAACCTCTGTAGCGTAGCGGTAATTGGCTCGCTTTAAATCTCGGAGGTCGTGGGTTCGATCCTCACGCTGGACAAATCTTCGTGTAAATTTTAAGATTTCTTTCCGTGTCTGGTTTGCTGAGGGACTACCCTCCGCGACTCGGAACTCTTTTTTTTTAATTCTTAATGATCTTGCGCCTGACCCCCATCTCACCTGATGTTAAGTAAAGATGTGATCTAGGATGGGCCGCGCAAACCCATGAGGTGCCTGTTCACCATTTATTTGAATAGTTGTAAGCATCCGGGAACACATTGTCCGGAAGAGAATTCCACAATTTGGCCGTGCGTATCAAAAACGATGAAGCAAAACTCTTAGTGCGGCATGGTATATCGACAACATATGGGGGGAGGCGCTTCCGGCTTCTCGTTGTCCGATGATAAAACGGGAACGGCGGAACCAATTCATGGAGCTCCTGAGCGGTTATCGGTTTTTATAGATCCTCCGTGAAATAATCTATAAAAAACCGATAGGCACGCGACCTTCCGTCGATGTTCAAGACCTTGATGATTTCTGGTCACAGGACCACTGTCATCTATTATGTTCCGAGCCCGTCGGTCTAACACATCCAAAGAGTCGAGTTGGAATGCAAGGCCCATGCAAGGTCCACCCTGAGCTTTATATAAACGACGAAGCTGCTCCTTGGTGAAGTAACATCTCACCTTGTTGAGGATGCCTAGTTTTTTGGCTGCAGTTGTGGCCTTCAACTCTATGGAACATCCGAAATTAAGGCTGGAGGACAAATTGAGACCTAATAGATCAATATGGTCGCATATCGGTACACACACGTCATCAAAGATGGGAGTCAGGCGGGAAGGACTCCTTTTAGTAGAAAATAGGCAGGCTTGGGTCTTAGTGGCATTGAACTCCACCCTATTGACGGTACCCCATTCAGATACTGTCTCTAGGGACGAGCTCACCCTTTGTACCATTCCCTCTCTGAGGCTTTTGATTGCGTTCCTGTTAGCCCGTGGATCGGATGCGTATCTCGCTACAACTGTGCTGTCATCTGCATACCCATAAATATCGGGACCAAGCAGATCGTTGATGTGCAGCAAAAAGAGTGTAGCGGAGAGAACAGATCCCTAAGGAACGCCGTTATTAATCGACTTATAGTCCGATGAGCAGCCGTCGACAACAACTCGAATAGACCTTTCGCTCAGAAAATCTGCAATCCAGGAACACAGGCCGGCGGGAAGTCCATATGAAGGAAGCTTGCTGAGCAGACTTTTGTGCCAGACCCTGTCGAAGGCCTTCGAGATATCGAGTGAAACAGCTAAGGCTTCACCGTGCTTCTCAATGGCTTCACCCCAAAGATGCGTAGCCAAAGCGAGGAAATCTCCTGTCGATCGATCTTTACGAAAGCGATCATCAAGATCGCTGAGGACTCCAATGCTCTCGAGATGGATAAGAAGTGGGGCGTTCAATACACTTTCCATAATTTGCAGAGTATGGAGGTGATTGCAATGGGGCTATAGTTCGACGGGTCTGAACGGCTAAGCCGTTAGTCTTGATTGTTATAACATCATCTATAACAAACGAACCAGGAAAAGGGCAGCTGCGTTTTTCCTGTGTATTACAACATAACACTGCGGTCACCAAGCCGCCTGCCAAGCGTGGTGTCTATGGCAAAAACCCTCCCTCGAGAGGAGGCCCATGTTCAGCAGTGAACGTTATACGGGCTAATGATTATGATGATGATGATGAACTTATAAACCCCCCATGCTATGTTTCAGTTAAATCCGTTGAGTAGTTTTGGCGTGAAAGACATGTAGCGACATCTACAGTAGCCGCACACAAACTACTAGTAGACGAGCAGCGCCATCTACCACCTAGCATCCTAACTAACCTGTATCGCGCAATACAAGTTCGCAAGCCAATTAGAACATATACAAGTTCTGAACAGTGCCAAATGGCCGTCGGTCGCCGGGCACACCACCTCGCTCGGCAAAGAACATCTTCATTTTCTGTGGAGGAACACCACCAACCGTTCCCCTACAGACACAAAGACTTGCTGCGATAGATTTTGACATGTATTAGAAAGATGGAAAAACACTTATATCCACTTACGTTTCAGAGAGATAAAGTTAGAATGCACAATGAGTTGCTTGACTTGGGAGGTCCAACACCAGCCCAATAATATTTTTGATTAATGTTTTGTTCCTGTGAGTGTGTTCTAAACTAACCTTTGGTGAGAAATTGGTTAGGCAACGCCAATATTACAGTCTTACAATGTAGTGTCAATAGTATTGTTATTTACCGCTTGATTACTGATCACATCTATATTATAAAAATGAATTATTTGTATTTTTCTGTGTATGTTCGTTACGAATAATCTAAAAACTACGGAACGCATTTCGATAATTCTTTCACCATTAAAATGCTACTTTATCTTTGACTAACACAAGCTTTATTTTATTATGAAATTCCCACGCTCGGGGTAGCTAGTCACATATTATACATCCAAGCCGCATCGTTGTTCGTTTTTATATACCTACTCATATGTGGTCCAATAAAAATATTCCAACTTCATAATAATTATAAATCCTACTAATTGGAGTAGGATACATTACATTATTACCAAATAGGATTGTACAAACAAATCTGTGTATATTTCATGCATAATTCAAACCGCTTTTAACAGGTTTTCAAGAAATAATGATATTGGGGTATCCATTAATGTTATTATCTTTTAGTTTTACCCTTTGTAAATCCTTAGTTGCTCGTAAAAATCTTTTATAATTGGTTGTTAGTTGTTAGTGTTCAAGTTTCATCTATCTACGTCATTAATATTATGCTAATGTAAAAGCCAACCTAAATATACTTTGTATTATCCACTTAACTGTATGACAAGGGTTCTATTTAAACCTAACATAATTAGTTGTAACATTAATTTATGTATTTAGGTATAGAAACACCTTATTTTAGATTAGAGAAAAGCTTGATCACTTTATAAGAGGCTTAGAATACTTTTGTTTGATGTCTCCAATATTTTTTAAAAGGTGATGTATACTTTTACTGTCCCACTCCTGGGCAAAATGCTGCCTCCATTCCTTACACTTCTCTTAATCTTGTGCCTCCTCGCCATCTGGTGCCCGGTAGTCGGTCTACCGCTACTCCGTCTGACTGAATCAGGGCTCCAGTCCTGTGATATGCGGGCCTACCGATCAACCGGCGTACGGCAGACATGACATACTTTAGTCTGGCACCATTTTGGGCTATATCGACAATTTATCAACGATATCGTGAAAATAAACGGCAGTGTAAAAATAGACCTCGCGACCCTAACACTGGTTCGATTCGATGTCATTTTAATCTTTCAAATTTTAATGTATTTATTAAAAAATTATATATTCCAAAAATAGATCCTTTTTCGGAGTATTAGTTACGACAAAAAAAAATTGTATTATATAAAAAAAAAACTTTAAATTGACCTGTAATGCCTCAAAAGTAAAACTAAAGCTAAATATAGTTTTCAATATTGAGCATCATTTAAGAAACTTTACTCAACGCCAATGCAGATTGCCCTTATAACTGTATCGATTGAATTCAGTGATTGTCAAACTGTTATGCGTATAACAACAATAATGTAACTACCAATCATAACGAAATTCACATCGAGAGCTTCATCATATTATTGTGTCCATTTCGTATTGTATTCTCTCGTGGACACGTCGGAGCGATTTCAGTTACATTTTGTAAATTGTTTTAGATCGGAACGTTTTAGGTTTAATAAATAAGTACTCACAGATACTCCCATTTTACTCACTAATCCACCTGACAAACGTGGTGATTAACCGCACCGACCCTGACTTGTGAAGGTCTGTTAAAAAGGAGGCCCATGTTCAGCAGTGGACGTAAAAGGGCTGATAAATTAATTAAATAAAGCAGAGACTATTTTTAATGATGAAGTTCTTACTGTAATGGAAGCTACGCGGGTGAAACAGGTGTAGAGAAACGGTCGGTGGTGTTCCTCCACCGAAAATTAAGATTTTCTTTGCCGGGCGAGGTGGTATTCCCCCCGGCCGACGACCATTAGCTGCTGTTCAGAACATGTATATGTTCGAATTGTCTATCAAACTTGTGTTGTTCGATACAGGTTAGTTGGGATGCTGGGTGATAGATGGCTGTTCATCTTCTTATAGTTTCTGCGGCTACAGTAGATGTCGTTACACAGGTTATTATAGTTGGGTATAAAAAACTTACATTTAATTGCTATATTTTTATTAAAATGCGAATGGAAACAGTTGTACTACTACGATTGTTTTCCCAAACTAAGAGCAATCTCATTGTGAGGACAGACCGCAAGCCATTGTTATTACACTTAATACACGAAACCTGTTTGCTTTAGCTTGTTCCTCCACAGCCTTTCTTCGTTCGCTTTGTGTAATTTAAACACTTCTATACATTAGCCTGAAAAACTAATTTGTGTTTCAACTGTTATTATGTTTTCAGCTATTGTTGTCGACTTGTATGCAAATAATGCTGTTTAAACAAGAAACAAGAATGTTGTTGCTTTAGGTCCGTTTTGTTGCCTTGTGTTTTGTTGGGTGATACAGCTTAAATATTTAAAGTGCTTAGTTTTTACTTGCACGTAGTTTGCTAGAATTACTGTGCGTGGTCATGTTACCTTGACTTCATAAAATAGCTGCGTTGAATAGTTAATTTGGGTTTAAATCGATTATGAAACATTCTTCATTGTTTTTTCGGTTTTTATAGATGTTAGAGAAGCGATGAGCTAACGATAAATCTATTACTCTAAGAATTTTTGGAAAGTAGACCAGCAGTTACTGTGATTTGTGCGTTCAAGCAAACAAACAAACAAAGCAACTCTTCAGCTTTATTATATTAATAACGATTATATAGATAGATACTGGGAACTTCATAATATTCATGATCTGCCTTAAAATTACAGATACTTATCGATTATTATTCTCTTCTTGACAAATTTCAACAAACCTCTCGCACCCGTATAGGAAAACCTCGGTTATAACAATTAGTCAAAACGTACGTTTCATACATAAATACAGGCTTGTTTCTTCAACAGGTCAATCGGAATATTTTTTAAATTTTTCTTATAAGTTACTGTGCAATATTATACATGTATATATATTTAAATGTTCCAAAGTCGACATAAAAGAAATAAGCATACCCCGAGTGTCTCCCGTCGCGCCACCCTTATAGACACTTCAACAATTAATCAATACATTTGAAGAGGTGTCGTGTCAAGTGATCTCACACTTAAGATTTAATTACCAAATCGCCCCTTACAATACCTCATGTTTAAATTCTTTACATTACTCATGTTACGTATTGTACAAATTCCGTACCATTCAAATTTTAAAGACGTTTTAAGTGGGAAAAATTTTCTTTGTAGACAAACCTTTTTTATAGTATTATTTTTTTTATTTTTTATATTAACTTCTAATGATATGAGGTCCATATAAATAATATATTTAAATTTGGTGAAAGATGTTTTGACTTCGGTCTAGCAGTTCCGAGGCTTATTCAATGCAAACAAATGATTCAATCTTTTCTGTTTATATAGGTATTATATAGACGAAAAAAAACAATATTATTTTAAAGAGTATTTTAATTAAATTACAATGCAGAAGAGAATAAGGTTGCATTTGCGTGTTTGTACGTAAATTACAGCTATGTTGCTGAAACATATTTGGCTAATATCGCTTTTTTATATGGCAGTTTTCTTTTTAATCTTACTGCTTAGTTTTTTTATTTGCTCTAAACTCTCCTGGCAAAATGAATCATGACTACAGAACAAAGAAAGATAACAAGTTTATAACGCCAATGTACGGGTGAATATACTAAAGAAAAAGAGTCGAATTTACTTCACTAAATCCTGCAACAAAGACGTATTTTGATGAAATCCTTTAATCTCTGTATATTGTAGACCCCTGCATTTTGTTAGGGGTGCAATCTTTTGGTTTAATCTCAGTTTATGGGTAAATTCTAACCTCGTAATAAAAAAGCTCTGGTGAGTTTCACTCGGAATATGGATGAAGCTTATTTAATAGCACCGACTGCGCGTCTTGTACTGGGAAATAGCTAGACTTTTTAATGGTTGATAATAAAACACACACCAATATAATTTATTCTTGATATAAAATACCATCTACGTAAGTACAGATATACCTACTTATGGAATAAAATAGAAAAAAATATTTAATCACTTGAATTAACAATTCTGTTAATCTAATATTTAAATTTATATCTAAGTCTAGTAAAAAAGTCGATTGATAGCACTTCACTTCAAATCTGTTAGGTGTATATCTAGATTGTACAAACGAGCAAACAGCAGCACGCAGCATTTGTTTTTTAAGTCATTAGAGCTCATTTTACCATATACATTTATCAAAGCAATATCCTTGACGCAAATGTTTTCTATGAAAAAACCACAAGCTTGTTTAAAATAATTAAATAAATTAATCTTACAGTTTGGTTGTAATACTGATGGCAAATGGTACCGTCTGAGCAATTCAAAATTATTGTCTTTACGTAAAAAAAGATAGAAAAACGTCCTTAACAAATGTTGCAAGTATGAGCTGGGAGGAGTGCTGTAACACTTTTATATATAGATCTAATTAATCGATTTTGATTTCTCCAAATAAACTTAGCCACTCTTTTCATTTTCGTAGGAGTACATTTTTAAAGTCTTTTCATTTCAGCCTGACTTTGTTATAATAAACACCCTAAAAGTTTCACGTCTTTACGATAAATGGATCAGGCTGTTAGTAATAATAATAACGAAATAATGAATTTTATTCAGCACTTAGGTATTTACATACACGTGTACTTGTCAGAATTACTGTTAATCAATTGTACTTACAGATAATTCTTACTCTATGAAATATCGGACTAGGTAAATAACGGTAATAGGCAATAGCAAATCTTACAAATCTACAGACTTCATAGTCCGTCCGTCTGTCCTGTGACATTTATTTCTGTTATCTAGACACGCGGTAGCGTGTCAAGCCAAGATTCATAATATTTATAAAAAGAAATTAAAATCGCAAGTGGTCACACTGTAGATCAGTCAGTTAGTCATCCATGACGAAGAGTTTCATTAATATAGGTTTTCAGCTATTAGTATTTTCTCGTACTAAACTGATATACTATTTAAACTTCCTTCCTTTTTACGTTTTGCATAAAGAATGTAAGTTCATTGGCCGGGGATTCACTGAACTAGCCAATAGCAAGCGAGATTTATAAATCCCATGTGTGACGTAACGATGGAGCTAGCCGTCTATTCGTCTCAAAACCACATTCAAAGATGTAAAAAACGTGCGTACGCCGCTGAGCGCACCTCGTGGCTGATTAATCTGAAAATGCGCATTAAATCGTCGTATAGACCCTAGAATCTTTAACAACTTTATAGCTAGCTAGCTCGTGTGCGTTTGATTGGTGCATTATTCAAAAGACTTAGTAATTTCCGAGTGTCGAATCCCCGCTCGGCTCGTCCTCGCTGGATTGAGGGCGAACGTCATAATCCAAAACCGTGGAACAAGAAGATCAAAAGGTTAGTCACACAATTATTGCTTTTGGCTTTGATCTGGTGAATCCATCATAATCGGTTCAGTGCTCGATTCCCCCCAATGTCAGGTTAAGCGGACAACCCTACAAGTATTACTATAAACAGGAATACGCAATTCCGCAAAAAGTGACGTAATTTAACACTTATTTTGCCCATGTAGTCCATTTTACTACTGAACGATGTATTTATTTATACATTGTTATTGCGGCACGACCATAAATTATACCGAAATAATTGGATATCCATATGAAAATAGACCTCCGAAAAGTATCGTAACATTTTATATACATTTTCTTTTTTTAACCCTATCAATTTGAGAACGGACTTTTTATGATCAGTTATAAACGATACAAGTCATTTCACAGAAAACGGGAAAGATTTAATTGATTGTTATTTGCGTTGAATATGCTCCAGAACAAAAAGACCGATTTCAAAAATTATGTAAATATTATTTTGATAATACAAGTCTTTTCCCTACTTGTTTCGTATCAGTGGAAGTCTGTCCATTAGTATTCAACGGATATACCTTCATAGATGCAGACATCCTCCGTAGCGTGCGTAGGGCTGTGCGGACAATCTCCGTAGCGTAGCGGTATTTGGCTCCCTTTGAATCTCGGAGGTCGTGGGTTCTATCCCCATGATGGACAGGAAGGTGTAAATTCTAAGATTTCTTTCCGGATCTGGATGGTTGAGGGAAAGCTCGTTAAGTCGTTGGTCAATCGTATATCAAAAAACGGGCAGCAGCGTTTCCTTGTGTCGTACAACATAATACTGCGGTCACCAACCCGCCTGCCACGTGTGGTGACTATGGCAAATACCCTCCCTCGGGAGGAAGTCCATGTTCAAGAGTGGACCTTAAACGGGCTGATGATGAGATGCAGACATCACACTTTGATATTGAAAGCTAACAAAGGCCTCCTAAATGTTAGCTTCGGCCATAAATGCCTTTCAAAAAAGGTCCTCTTGGGTTTGTGGCAGTAAAATGTACCAACATAATAATAACAAATCAATAGAAAATCGTATATATATAGGTTAATACAAATATAATAAAATCCACAGATTGTCGTGCAAACAAATTAGAGTGTGATCAATTTAATATACAGGGTGTCCCAAAAGGTTAAGAAGCTGGGAAAGGGGGTGACAGGGGTGGACACAATGGTCACTAGAAAAATAAAAAATAAATCCGCTCTGGGTATTTAAAAAAAAAATGGCATTTTTTTAAAAACTTAAAATTTTACACCTTGTTATTTTTGATGTTGATGACCTTGTTGTTATTGAAGATTACATAACAGCATTTTTTTTTAATACAGCCATATTTGTAGGTACAGTTAGCACAAGGTGTAAAATTTTTAGTCTTTTAAAAAATGCCATTTATTTTTTTAAACACCCAGAGGGAATTTTTTATATTTTTCTGGTGACCCATGTGACCATCCCTATTACCCCCCTTCCCAGCTACGTAATCTTTTGGGACACCCTGTATATTATGTTTGTATATTTATAGTACTGCATAGTAGAGTATATCTGTACAACCAAGACAGACCACGCAGGCGAAATATCTCGAGCGTGACGCATCGATCAAGATGTCAAATTGTGTCTTACGTTAGTTGGTGGCACTGTCATGTACAGTACTTACAATAGCATAGCGTCAGGTTGTGTACAACAACATACTTGTGTATATGTCACCGGAAAATAATAAGAATCGTAAGTTGATCAACTTTCTAGTTAGTTGATAAATTAACTAGGTTTTCGGGTGGTTAAAAAAAGGATAATAATAATGGTTCCGACAAACAAATTAATGTCCAGCGATCTTTGGCCGACTTTTATTCTGACCGACAAAATAACACAAAACATACCGAAAAAAAAATTTAATTTAACAAACAAATAAGAGCATGTTAAAATTACATTCCTCCTAAAAGAAAATTGCACGAATAACAAAACTAAACTTCCGACTAAAATACTGAACCTCCGACAAGATTACTAAGTTACCGACAACAGAGCTTTTATCACAATAATCACACTTTACGTCTTGCATGAACTGTTTTAATTACTATTGTTGGTTAACAAATATATTTTTTAACTCGCAATAATTGTGAAAATGCAGCTTAGATTAGCGAGGAGTGAAGCGACGAGCGGGTTAGGTTGGTATAAGCACAGCGACTTTAGGGCGTTTCTTTCATTAATAATGATGATGATTCAAAGAAGTACTTTTTACGTAATAACATTTTGCTAAATGATATTTGGACTAATAAACTGAGTTTTAATTTATTTTTATCATTGATCTGGCAAACATTATAAAAACATCAGCTTTCCTGATTAATAATACAGAATAACAGTAAAATATTCTAGGAAACCAAAGTCTCCCTGGTTTTAGATTAAACCATTAACACGACAGTTCTGACTTCTTAACGCCTGAAGTAGGTACCGATGTCAAACCATAAAAAGGTATTACTACAATAACATTTTTCTATTTTTTATTAGTTTCTGTATAGTATTATTATACTCAGAATAGTATTTTCAGTATAACGTTGTAGTTAAAATAGCACCACAGTCTTTGAAATATGACAGGTAATTTTTGAATTAATAGTCGGCAAGTAAGGATAAAAATTACAAAGCATAGAACGTAATTAATGCAGTAAACAGTCATGTTTATTTTTCGAAGATTTCAGTATCTCATTCGGTCGTTTCGTCATTTTTATTCGGATAAAACTAGTCAGAAAGTAAGTATTTTAGATAGTAAATTTAATATTTTGAGTAAGGACAATTCTTATTTTTTGTCGGAGCTTTTATTACTACCCTTAAACGAAAACAGACTGATACAGTATAGTAAAGTACAAAAGGTCAGTCTATTTATAGACGTGAAAACTTATTGCCCTACAGCATTATTATATTAAACATAAAGTCCCACACGAAAGTATTTTCATCACATTATTGCCAATACGTTTGCTCTCAATCCTGTACATAATAATAACTCCGATATTAAAATAACCTTCGAACAACATTTCGTTTATCCCAAGTTTAATCAGCTTTCGATTAATTGTATTGATAATTAATTTTATAGTTTAAATGATTTTCATTAAAAACACATTATGGTAATATGTTTGTAGAGAGATACGGATGTGTGTTTTAGTATTAATGTGTGTATTATTATTGCAAAATATGACGCAAAAAAGTTGAACTATTTGTTCGTTGAGTGTGTAATGAATATTTACTACATTAATCTTATCATTAGATTTGTATAATATCATTAGTGTCAATTAATAAGTTGTAAGGTCAGTTAAATCTGTTCAATTATTTTATTCGCGCTTAAACAATTTAAATAATACAAACTAGATGGTGCGCGCTTGATGTGCTACGCTGAAATATGCTACGAGCTACGGCGTAGCGCATCAAATGTGAAGTCTTAAAATTAACTTTTTGGACATAGATTATCTAAATTAAAAACATGTAATTTCCTTTGTTAATTTCGCTTTGAATTCCAGCATTTAGACACATTTTTTAGCGGAATTAGCACTAAATATTTTGTGGTTATTCAGTATTATTTAGATAAACATATATAAAAAAATATTATGAAAGGAAAACGCGTCTATATTTTTGTAGTTTGTTAAATAATACTATGAGGTAGAAATTGCTAAATTAAATTCATTTCATTTTGGCACACTTTCGGTTTATAGCTTAGATTAAAATCGTATGCCTATTGGCATCCGACGCAAGTAAGTCCGTGCTTTACTTTTATAACATTAATCTGATTGTTTTATTATTATTAATATATTTAATTATGTATTACTATGTTAAGTGCATTTAATCCCTTGAAATGTTATTATTCGTTTTCTACGTTAAATCTACACTAATATACAAAGTGGAAGAGTTTGTTTGTTTGCTTGAACATATTTAACGCTAATGAAACCGCGTGCGGATAGCTATAATTGACAAATAATCAAGGCAACGATCAAGAAAACGTGTAGCCCAAGATTACAGGCTCAAATCTTGCTAGACTTAATTAATTTATTAATTTTCAAAAATGTTATGTCTTTTTTTAAATGTTTCATCACAACGCTTTTTTCCAATGGTGTTAATCATAGAGAAAGAAACCTGTCTCGATCCTGGTACATCTCTTTATCTTCCACATTCATTCATCCATTTTTTTCATGATATGGCCCTTTTTGAATATGTCACCAGTTTTGTCGATATATTTAAGCCAGGGGTGCCCTCTTCTAACAGCTAGGTTCACACTCATACAAGGAAAGATTTAAATAATAATACAAACAAATTATAAAAGTGAACTTTAATGTCAAACAAATTACTAGAGTATCACTAAAACCCTCACTAACAACAATTTCAACCACAAATGACTGTTAAAATAAAACTTTTGTGCCGCACACTCTGTAATTTTACCTTGTAGCACAATTTATTGCACGGCAAAATTATTACATGCGATAATTTTGCAACTATAATTATGTCAATTTTAATGATAAATAACTATAATATATCATTTTTGTTGCTGTTACAATGGCAATTGTTGAATTTCGTACTTATTAGTCGGTTGTGTGAATTTATTTATTGTTGTTTCACGAAATTTGCTTACATCATCTGTATAACTTATACTGAGCCTCTGAATCAATGTTCAGCGATGGAATTAATTAATCAACTGTCAAAACTTTTGTTAAGTTGCAACGATCGCATGTTAGATTTTAAGCGATTTGACTGAAACTGGCAGGTGGTTCGGTGAAAAAACAATAACGGGTCGATGTTTATTAATTCCTTAAAGTTGATGGCAATTTTACAAGAATTTTATTAAAATATTTACCTATCGATTACTAAAAATAGGTAATCAAAACTAAAAAATAAATTAGTTAATAATTTAAGAGATAAGCAAAAGCTATATTCGGTCTAATGGCCCTGTAAATACCTAAACTGAGAATGTTTCGCCTGAAGAAAAGAATTTATTTTCGAAAACTATTCAATTTGACTGTTTTTTTGTTTTTTTTGACGAAATACCGTTAAAAACGTTATTGATTGATAATTTAGACATAACGGAAAAATATCAATTAAAAAAATAAAAATAAACATTAAAAAAAGCTGAAAAACTTGATTGTTTGGTTGAACTCGCCAATCTCAGGAATTTCTGGACCGATTTGAAAAAATATTTTAGTTTCAGAATTATTAGGCCACATTTATAACTACGTTTTTACGAGAACGCGGGGAAACAACGCTCGGGAGCTAGTATAATATATTTCTAGACATGGTAATCAAAAAGACTACAAAAATCACAGCCACCTTGCATTTGGCGATACGATACACCGACGGGAATGAAAACGTAAATCAAGAAGGCTTAATTCAAATGCAATAGTCGTATAGATGTTAACTTAGTAAGTACATCAAGCGGCGACAATAAGGACTTAGCTTTTGATTTAAGTGCTTAAGCCTCTTTATTTGTATTAATATAACTACCGTACTTCTTACACGTCCACTTAGGTAGCTAGTTAAAGGTTGCAGGTAAGCGAGGGTAGGATTCTCGCCCTATGATTGAGCGCCTGTAGGCGGTGCCAGTGATCACATCATCTTTATATATCTACCTTTTTACTTCATTGGCACCCTGGGTCGTGGTCCTGAGGCCCCATAAGGGTGCCGTCAGGTGTGTGCCACTTAGATATAGTGTGACCACTTGCAATTCGGATGCGGTTTTAATTTCTCCTTAAAATAATAATAATTGGTTAATTGCAAAAATGTCACAGGACAGACGGACGGACTTTGCATTTTGTAGATTTGTATGATTAGCTATTGCCTACCTACTACTGTTAGTTACTTAATTGTTTATAAAAAGTCAAAAAAGTCACTCATCTTCTTACATTGTAATTCTGACAAGTACAAATGTATGTAAATACCTAAGTGCTGAATAAAAATGTATTATTTCATTTCTCCACACGCGATGAAGTTACTACTAATAACATAATATATTTAAATAGTGATGTCGACAAGATGACGCGTGTCGCGCGGTGTCGCGTGCCGACGCGTGCATGACATGACATCACAATATTGAGACGACGCGACGTAAGCTCTTGTGCTTGTGACGTGTACACTTGTTCTGTAACAAAGCTGAGAGTATCATGAAGATAATATGTATTTTGCTCGTTACGAATAGTTTGATCGTGTAGGTATGATACGTGTATTGGAGATGACTTAAAACACCGCTTGATGAAATGATAAATTTTATTGATTGACTGATACAACTGAGACCGACAATGTTCAGAGACAATTTAGCTCATTTATCTATACTAATTTAAAACTGCTCACCTTGCCAAGTATCTACATATATGAAATTTGTAATTTTGTTAAGGATCATTCAGAATTATATCAAAATAATATCGAAGTCAGTAAATATAGCAAAAGGTTTCCTAACAAATTGGTATTACCTGGAACGAAAACTGACATTTCTGCAAGAAACTCATACCACATGTCAGTAAAAATTTATAATCATTTACCCGAATTTATTAAAACTTTGCCTAGAAATAAATTTAGAAAACAATTGTATAACCTTCTTAATGAAAATTGTTTCTATACAATAAATGAGTTTCTGCAGTATAAATTTTAATTTATAATTATTAACTATGTAAATAATATGATTGTTTTATGCTAAATGCTTTATCGTATAATTAATTTAAAATTTTTTATACTAATATTTATTTGTCACTTTGTATTGTAGTTAATTGTATTTGTATGCCGGAAATCGGTTAAATGTGTGAAACAATTGTAAAAGATAAATAACATCATGTATACCACATTTATCACAAATAAATAATCTTGAATCTTGAATGATCTGAAAATCTTTAGTTTTCTTGAACGCACTAATCTCAGGAACAACTGGTTCAATGTTATGTAGCCTATTCATCGAGCTATATTTAATTATTAAGTTGCTACGGGAACGGGAGTTACGCGGCTGAAGCCGCGCGCGGAAACTAGTAGTTTATATATAGAAGGTGTGTTGAAATGCTTTTTTTATATATGGTCGATTTATGGTGCACTAGTAATAATGATATAATGAATTTATACAGCACTTAAGTATTTACATATACTTGTACTTGTCAGAATCACAATGTTACATTATTATTCTTGTTCTACGAATGAAACTTGGTAGCAGAAAATTGTAGGATATTACACATCTAATTATTATAAGATCTTTAGTAGATCAATATTGAACATTTGGTAAATTGGTTGATCTACTAAAATTCTAATTCTTTAAGGTGTTTTGTACTATTACCACACACACTTCCTTAGAAAATGTCTACGTACAATAAGTAGTGTGAATAGAGAAACGAGGCATGAAATAAGCACTTCTTTATTTCACTACATCGGCAAATTTTATGTTATCCTTAGTAATATTATTTGCTTGTAAAGGAACCCATGTTCATACGAGTTTATGCGAAAAAGGAGTTAAAAGTGCGCGTGTCATACCGAGGGCGGGTCTTGTGATGAGACAGCACCTTTTTAAGTGTAAATCGAATCGGTGGTGGCGTCACAAGCTTCGGGAGTGATTCCACTTAGCTCTGGAACCGTGAAGAAAAATACATGTTCTGAGTTGACAAAAATCTAATTATTTCGGTTGGATGTTGACAATAATAGGACTTATGGGTAAACAACTGATTAAAACATATATTTTTTGCTAATTTAAACTAATACTTTTTTAAATCTACACCTATATTTTTATTTTAAATCGTACAGATTGAAAATAAAAATATAGATGGTTGATTGACATGGATTTGTAAATTTTGGAAATGAAAGCTAAGGGTTTTTGTCCGGCGCGGAAATCTACCACACGATACTTTAAGTAGTCGTATGTTATATTTAAAACCACATTTTACACATTAAACCTACATTTCGCACAAACTAACATCAGAATACAGTAACAACTTCTAAAGAGAATCTTTACTGGGGGGAGACAGTCGGTGCAAGCACGTCTACCGGTAACGAGAGGCCTTGCACGTTATGTGCAACCCATTACCGGCAGACCTGAGTTCTAAGAGAAAGCACTATAAAACGTTGTTTGAACGAGTTTTTAGGGAAAATGTGAAATATAAATGTGAATATTAAGGCCGTGGGCACTAACTCTGCGTCCCGCGAGGCGATGGGAGCACTAGTATTGATTGATTGACGTGCATCGCTTGTGGTACTATATAACAAGGCTCGCGCGGCCGCGGCTGAGCCAAACGAATTTACTTACAAATTATAACATACATTATTAATATTACTGTCCCACTGGAGGGCAAATACCTCCCTCCATATATCCCACTTATATTAATCTTGTGCTTCCTCTCGCCTGTTTCTGAGGAAGCCATCCAAGGCGATCTGCCATCTTATCTTTGGTCTGCCGCGACCCCGTCTGACTGAAACAGGGCTGTGATATGCAGTCTCACTACAGTAAATTACTAACAATAATATATTTATGAAGTGTGTTAAATTTCAAATGACCATTTTGATCAGTTTTTCATTGTTTCACAAAAGCCTTTTCTGAAAGGTTTGGATTAGATTATTATCCGGTATAAAGGATCAGCGTATGTGACACGGTCACCGATCGCTTACTAAGCGCAGTGAATTTATATAACTCTTGGATAGTGTGTAATAAGTGACGGTGAATACGTTTACAGGTTCATTTAAATAAATACTAATTATCCACAGTTTTTTAATATAACCAAACAATGCATCAAAAACTCTTTACTATAATTCTCTTACAACTTAAGTGCTACGTTAACCCAGTCAAATTCCGTCTCTTTCACACACATGGCAACAACTTTAGCTGTTAAACTGAAAATTAACCTTATAATCAACTGCACGTTCAGACTTCGCTCACTCACGTCTCAGGATCGGAGCTCGAGTCACGCAGGCGTTCGTGCGAGCCGATTAACCAAATTGAAGGGAATAGCGCAGCGCCATTCGGCTAAGTAGCGCGGCTTTATGTCGTGTTACGTGAACGCACTATGTTACCACAGTAATGCAGTACAAATCTGCTTAATGGTTTAAGTATTGAGTATCCTACTAAGCCTATTAATATATGAACATGCATCACTTGATGGATGTTCCATACAATATTGAAAGACAATCCCTCGTTATAATACTAGCAAATTAATAGAATCCGGCATTAGTTTGCGAAAATCCATATTAACCTAATTAAAAAATGTGTCTATATTATGTAACATTATAAAACTAGCTTCCAGCGCGTGGTTACACCCGCGTAGCTTCTGTTCCCGTGGGAATTTAATTATAAAATAAAGCCTCCTTTTTTATATTTTATCTTTCTAATCATGAAACATTTCTGAAAGGCTAATTATTTTTGAGGCGAATAACAACTTATTAGGCGACTAGCTACTTGGTTACAAATCTTTATAATATTATTATAAATAGGCCGTTCAATGTATAAATAAAATGTAATCCTATAATTGGTTATTTAGCTTCATATGGAACCAAGCCAAAAATATCAGTATGATAGAAAGAATACAAGTTTACAAAACTCGATAAATATCTCCAAAGTTGCATTTGGAAGTAAATTTTTAAACGATAATACCGGTCGCAATTTTCAAATGCCGTATGGTCTAAGTTAAGATGCAGGTTCGAATCCCGCTAGTGGTCTTAATTTATTTATTTCAATATTAGATAAAAAAATCATTCTGCTTCCGAATAATGTATTAGTAATACAAAGGTTGTTATTACTGTGGAGGTTACATCGTTTTAGAATTACACAATTTGTATTTATTGTAAACATTTCATACAATGTTAGTAATCACGAATCGACCTACATTTGCGTGGACGCTTAGGCTGACTCCAAATTGGGCGTGTGTGTGCCTAGAGCGTGTGAACGATGTGAAGGACACGAGCGCCGAGCTCGCCCCCGTCTCCCGATACCCCGCCGCCCCCGCCGTCGTCCACATGTGTCACACGCTCGAGGAGCTCGTACACCTAATTTTTTACCAGGTCACGTATATTTATGAACTTTATTTAAGTAGAAGAATTTAAGTCACTTTGTATTACAATAAATAAAACGATTACAATTGACAGAAAACAAGTATGTTTTCTGTTCTAATCGCTTTAATTTTAGTTTAGGAAAAAACAAGGATATACTTAACTCTAGGTCCCCCCTTTTTTTTCGGTTTGACTTACGTTGGTAGCCATAAAGCTTTTGCTACTTCACCGGGCATAAAGGCGAGCAGAGCTCCAGCCTTAATAAATGGTTTATAAACTACAAACTAAGCATCCTGCGCAAGAGGGCGCCCCCTGTGGGGCTTGGACCTCGGCTCAGGGCGGTCGCTGGCGATGAGATTTAGGGGTTATGACTTTTAGTATTTTAGGGGAGTGTTGTGCAACTGTCGCTTTACTTCACAGTTCGCGGGCCTCTCGGACTTCGGTTCTACGAGGGCATCGGATGGTCCTAGGTCCCCCCAAAAACCCTTGCCACTTACCAAATATAATCCTAAGTATACATTAAAATATATCCAGCTGAGAACATAGCACCTCATGTCTTCCCATTGCTATCGTAAGAGGCGACTAAGGGACATATAGCTGAAGGCTACTTACAATCTTCTGCGGTCACCAATCCGCCTGCCAAGCGTGGTGATTATGACAATAAACCTGGAGTTATTTATTTCTTGGCATTCCTTAAGACAAGCTCTAGCGAATACCATTCCGCTAAGACAGTCATTGCCCAAAATAATTGAGATAATCTGAAGATCTTTGAAGAATCAAGAAGAAGATATGAAAGTCATGTTTTTTCTTTTTATTTGCTTTTTATCATGTTACAATTTAGATGTTAACAAGTACGAAGTGTAAGTTACGACATAACACCCTGTGTAGAGGGCACAGCAAAATATTAAGTATTAATATGTATTACATTATCATTATCCATTACAGTATTATATTATTATCATCTATTGCAATATTCTATTATTATAATTGTCTATTACAATATTGTTGTTATTATCTATTATTAATTTAATTTGCATGCTTTAGAATTCAATTCAATATTTTGTAGTAACATATAGGAATAAAAGTATTATGTCTCAAAATATTATGATTATAAATAAATAAGAGTAGGTATCTACTCATTTCATGAAGCCTTTATAATATTTTATAAGGAAGTGACTTAAAAGCCAAAATCGTCTTCATTCCTCATCCCGAGGGACATTCGAAACATCCGACCTATTTTTTACCTACACCATAAAGGGAATCTCAGAGCGAAATTCCATTTTTCTACGTCCACAATTTTGGGATAAACATTAAAGACATTTCGTTTGAAACACACGGAAAAAACTTAGACATTTTTCATGTTTATGATCATTAGAGACAACAAAATACCTAGGTATATATTGTGAACAAAAATTGATTATAGTTTTTATTTTATGATTAAAATAAAAGCTGATCTCACGGACAACTTTAGACAACCTCCGTAGCGTAGCGGTATTTGGCTCGCTTAAAATCTCGGAGGTCGTGGGTTTGATCCCTACGTCCGGCAAGAAAATCTTTGTATACATTCTAAGATTTCTTTCCGGGTCTGGTTGGCCTAGGGACTACCCTTCGCGCCTCTGAAAGCACGTTAAGCCGTTTGTCCCGATTGTTATATAATATTATAACATTTTCTTTAACAACCGTATACCAGGGAACGGTCAGCAGCATTTCCTTGTGTGATACAACATAATACTGCGGTCACCAACTCGCCTGCCAAGCGTGGTAACTATAACCAATAAATCCTTCCTTGGAAGGAGGCCCTTGTGGTAGTTATACGGGCTGATGATGATGATAATGATGATAAAAAGCTATTCTTAATAAATATATTTGTGTCCGTGAATTCAGTGTAAGTGTGTGAAGCAACACAAGGATTAATTTCCTTATAATAAATCATTATCAAATTAATAATTCATTATATTCCCTGGTAAGCTTGAAGACTTTAATGAATGCGGAGGAGGCGAGAATGGTATGTCCATTGTCCAGATGGTAGCAAGTGGAGGGAAGTGATTTCTACCTACGCCTATTGGAAAGAGGCGTGAATGTTTAGTTAAGGCTTTTTAGATAATTTAATTATGTTTGAATAATAAATTGGCAAATTTAATTTAACATGCAGCTTACAAACGTTTACTCTCGTAATTATAAACAATATTTCGTGTAACAAATTACTTGGTAAAGTTTGCTGAAACTAATAATATTTTTGTTGCGTTAGCACATGTCGACTGAGAGCTGACGACCGAAACGGCCAGGTAATTTGATCATTCATAATAATGATTTATCAACTTACCTGGAGCATTCTAAGAATAAAAACGTCGACCTGGCAGGATTCGCGTGGTGAATGTGGGTGTTATGGAGAGAAAAAAAAAAAAGTAATATGATCGGGATTACTTTTTATGCAAAATGGTTTGCCTACCTCCCCAAAACACACATAAAAAACTGGCGTCATTTGGTTGGTAGAAAGGTATCGCCAGGCTTAATTATAGTAAGGAAAAAAAATATTATTTTTAGGTAATAAGAACAAGGCTGGCTTTTTTTGTGCTTAAAGTTTATTATTCCCAGAGGCTAGGAAAAAAATAGCCAGCCAATAATAGTGGTGGGAACATGTCGAAAAGCTAAGGGGCATGAAAAAGAGCGCGTGGAGGGGATACACGCGACGACGGCGTCCGTGCTCTCTCGGCGCGTCGTTCATGTTCGGTAAACCGAACGCGCCTGGTTGTCTTCGTCGCACTCGTTAAGCGGAAAGAACCGAACGTTTTCGGAGCGCCAGTGCTGTTTCTGTTGAGCGTCTATTTTTCAGCGCGTGGACGTGTTTTTATATTCTGTTTAAATAAAATAAAATTCATTTATATTTACGTAATCCAATTACAGGCACTTGTAAATCGTCAAACATTATTTGAAAATTAATTATATAATTTTCCTTACTATAATTAAGCCTGGCGATACCTTTCCACCAACCAAATGACGCCAGATTTCTTTTGTGTGCTTTGAGGAGGTAGGCAAACCATTTGGCATAAAAAGTAATCCTGATCATATTACCTTTTTTTTCTCTCCCCGTAATACCCACATCCACCACGCGAATCTTGCCAGGTCGACGTTTTTATTCTTAGAATGCTCCAGGTAAGTTGATAAATCATTTTTATGAATGATCAAATTACCTGGCCATTTCGGTCGTCAGCTCTCAGTCGAATGGTACCACAAACACGTTTTTTAATTCTAGAGACAGTTAAAACGGTAATTAATTATTACCCACCTATAAGATTTTTTTAGATAAGTCCCGCAATATCAAAATAAATCCCCGTATCGCGGGGAACTTTACAAACTCATAATTGAAGGATACAAATCACTCTCAAATTTAGAACAACTTTCCGATTTCCAAAAATAATTTTCCCGGGTGGGATTCGAACCATGAACAACAAGTAACATAAGTAAGTATCAATGACACAAGTATTTATTAATTACTTACAGGGGATGCCTCATGTAAATTGATGTAACTATTTAGAGAAAAATAAACAATTTTCATTTTCATTTCTTAAGTCACCATTGAGCCAATGGCACAGTTATCATAACAGTTTAACCAAAAATATAGTTCAACTAACCTAAACATCTGTATCTATACTAATATTATAAAGAGAAAGGTTTTTATTTTTGTATGTACGTTTGTTACGAATAAACTCAAAAGCTACTGGACGGATTTCAATCATTCTTTCGCCAGGTCCATTCTCAAGGAGTAGTCGACTCGGCGCGGCGCCGCGCCGTCGAGTCGACTACTCCTTGAGAATGGACCTCGGGATGGTCTCGAAACTAGTCGGACATAACCGATGATTTAAAACCGTGAGTACAACCGGTTTTATAATATAAATATGTGTACCACTCACGAAAGTTTTAATTCTAAAATTCTTTCGCCATCAAAATGCTACTTTATTCCCAAGTAACATTTTCTATATTTAATTATGAAGTTTCCACGAGAACAGGAGCAACGCGGGTGAAACCGCACGCGGGACTATAGTTATAAATATTACAAGTCGTTTACGAGTTGATCTGTTTTTGGTAAATAAATAGTTAATTTATTTCCTCTTCCGCTCATATAGTATTCCTCCCAGTATTGATTATACGTTATATGAGCCAGGGCCGCCGGCTTACACGTAAATAATTCGTGAAGCACTTGAAAATTTGTGTTAGCTCGGAAAAGCTTTCTATCTGTAAGATTAAAAAGTTACGGGAAGTGTACTGACATAGTGTTGTTTTAAGAAGCGTTTCCGTTTTAAAAGCTTTTGGTTAGAATATTTTAAGCACGATTTTTTTTCTTTTAGTCACAGTATAGTCAACGGCTTAAATTGATGATCAGATTTGATCATGAATTTTCCAGCTTAGAATAGATCACTTTACGTCTTCCCATGGATTTCGTAGGGACATAGAACTGATAGATAGGTAACTTAAAATATAATTGCGATCATCTTTATTTTCTGACGGTTAATTAGCCCCGAGGCTTTTGCTACTTTTCACCGGGCATAATTGCGATCACCAATCCGTCTGTCAAATATGGTGATTATTGCTATATCCCCCACAACCATTGCAAAGATTTTTAAAGAGGAGGCTCATTTTCAGCTATTCAAGTAAACTGGCTGTTAATGTGAAGATGGAAGAAATCAAAGATCATCCATAAATTGCATTATAACAGTGTGGTGGTAATTGCTTCAAAAGGACGTGATTTTTAAGTATGAATTAAATATTTACATGTCAGCAAATATGGATGCTACAAAATACTATTTTTAGCTGCGTTGAGTCCGGCTTAGAATAATTCACCCCATGTCTTCCCATGGGTGTTTTAAGGGACATACTGTCAATGAATGGGCGAAGAGCATTTAACAGCTCAAGGTTACATTACCATCTTACTGCGATCACCAATCCAGGTGGATTGCCATAATCACCACGTGATTATCGCAATATTCCTCAATGACCCTGGCTACATAAGGTCTTTTAAGAGCATGCTCATCAATGTAAACGGGCTGATACAGTACATATAATATTGTAAGTCCGATCTGATCATCTGTTTGTGTCGTTGGCTGTACTATACTTATTATTTTTGCATAACCTCAATTGAATTCACGAGGACAGCGATAATTTGACGTCGGCCTCCATCAATTTGGCATAACGCTTGTACTAAATTCAATTATCTTTGAAAACATCCTTCGGAACCAAAAAACATTCAAATAATGGTTGTGAGGCATAAAAAACGTAATTGAGTTGAGTAGCTATTTCTTTCTGGAATAGGTTAAATATTATTGGGCTGACCCTTATCCAATAACGTCAAGTGGAATAAAGTCCTGATGCGTAGACAGTTATCAGTTACATCGTTGACAGACGTTCCACGAACATATCGAGGCCGTTGTTACGAAAGGCCAGGTTGAAAGTGGTATGTCAAGATCGTAGTAAGTGGAAGGAATTGGTCTCTGCCTACCCCTATGGAAAATAGGCGTGAATGTATGTATGTTTGTGTAGACATTTAGTTCTGAAAAAATTGCATCATCTATCTGTATGACAACCTCCGTAGCGTAGCGGTATTTGGCTCGCTTTAAGTCTCGGAGGTCGTGGGTTCGATCCTTACACTGTACAAGAAATCTTTACGGAAATTCTAAGATTTCTTTCCGGGTCTGGTTGGTTGAGGGACTACCCTCCGTGCGTCGGAAAGCACGTTAAGCCGTGGTTTCCGATTGTTATAAAATCATCTATAACAAGCGTATACCAGGGAATGGGCAGCAGCGTTTCCCTGTGTATTGCAACATAATACTGCAGTCACCAATCCGCCTGCCAAGCGTGGTGACTATGGCAAAATCCTCCCTCGGGAGGAGGCCCATGTTCAGCAGTGGACGTTATACGGGCTGATGATGATGATGATGGTGATGGTGATCTGTTTATAGTTGACTGTTGGACTATTTTTTTTATTACTAGAAGAGTTTTGCAGTCTACTAGTATTCTAGTTAACCCCTGTGCTAAGCTTAAATGCTTGTGTTACGAGTGGGTTCACGTTAGTAGTGTAATGGCTGGTGATCGAACCGGCGACCACAAAAACCGGCAGCTTAAACCGAACCGAACCCAACCAAAACATAAACCGAAAGGGTGGTGCTTTAGTCACCACGCATGGCAGGCCGGTTGGTGACCGCAGTATTGTATTTTAATACCCAAGGAAATGCTGTTGCCCATTTCCTACTTGACGACTTTGTGAAAGACGATATTATAATAATCGGAATCTTTTGGTTTCAAAGTGGTTTCTGAGGCACTGAGGGTAGTTCATCAACCAATCAGACCCAATTACTAATAAAAGCGGCGGTAGCCAAATGGATAAGGGCGTCGGACTTGTGGTCTTGCATTTGCCGGTTCGATCTCCACCTATTGCACTACTGACGTGAACCCACTTGTAACACAATTTAGCTTAGCACGAGGGGCTAACAGGAATACTAATAGACTGTAAAACTCTACAAAACAAAAAAAACTTATTCAATAGAGATTATTGCATTCCATTACATATATTTTACAAGTAGTAAATTAGTAACAAATAACAAATATGAACCCTGTCGAGCCTAGTACGCATCAAGATGCAATAAAAAAATATAACTGAAGTAAAAATAAAGTATCGCAAAGGTACGCAAGGGGCCGAGGGCAAAATACAGCATAAAACGTTCATACCAACAACAAACTTCAACCAATTTAAACTTGATACGAAACTTAGCTACATAGTAGGTATTCATAATGCGCAATTACGTATTTTCATAAGGCCAATAGCTCGTTAGAGTGAAAATAGCTCTGAGTCTGCAAACACCCGCTTTGCTCGCGACCTACTAAAACCTTGTTCACACTATCGAATATTTGCTATCCAATATTTGGATGTAGATGTTATGTACTGTACACTGTCTCAGCCCGCTTACGTCCTATGCTCAACATTCTATTGAGAATATGTCCTATACTCCTAGTCCTACACTTTACATTAAGAGGTGGCCCCTTTTAACAGACCTTCATAATCCAGAGTCGTAGAGTGATATTGGTAAAGTCAGCTATACGGTGTCCTGCTTAGAACAGACCACCCCATTTCTTGGAGAAGACCATCCCATGGGTGTCTTTAGAAGCAGCATCAATCAGCTTGAAATTTGTTACCATCTTACTAGGATCAACAAACCGCCTGCGAAGCGTGGTGATGATAGCAATATCCACCAACGATTTTGCCTTTCCAAAATATGCCCGGTGAAGTAGCAAAAGCCTCGGGACTAAATACATATGTCCGTCGGAAAAAAAAGCCTTTCCAAGGTTTTTTGAGGGGAGGCTCATGTTCAGCAGACATAAGTGGGCTGATACACTACATCACATTACATCATACTCGTAACAAAGTTAATAAACAATGATCTAAATATCAAATAGTTTTCCCGATGTTACAAAAACCCATTAATAAAAATATGTTGCAGTTAAAAAGTTGTTATCTATATAACCTCGGCCTTATTTCGTGTCGTTCGCAAGCAAACCTTCGTGCTATAATTTAAGAATAAGTTTCTACAGCCATAACACAGTACTATGAAAACCGTAATGCTATGGAAAACAAAGTTATTCAGGCTTATAATTTCGAATGGTAATGCCGTCTGTACAATTTGTGATATTTTTTTTTTCATTTGGACGTGTAAAGATTGTAACTACATTTCTTTAATGGCTAATGTATACAGAAATTAATCAGCTAGGCTTTTTCATTTAAATAAGTAAATGTTAAGTTCGACGTACTCTTTAGGCATCTTTCAACGCAAGCTGTGTATTTTAAATACACGCTTACACGCACCGTTTACTTTACATTTAAAACTAAAATGTGCTTTATTATAATTTCAAGTTCATTTAATTGTTTGTTATCTGATGAATATTTGCGATTCGTGATAATTAGGTGCGTTTTCTACATAGGTTTTAATGCTCATACAAAATGTTTGTGCGAAACGTTAAGTTAAATCGCTAGTGTTAAAGTTATATTAAGAATAGAAAAGGAATGTTTGAATATTTTTTTATCTCTCTGTGTGTATGAAAACATATTTAATAGTAGATTGTTTATCTAGGAAGCAAACAACTATTTTCATATAATCCAGAGCGGAGCGAAGGATTCTAGAGTAGAATCCCGAGCGGAGCGCGGGATTCTTAACTAGAATCCTGAGCGCAGCGAGGGATTAAAAGTATGTCACTCGAGCTTAAAATAGTGTTGCTCCCGAGGTGGACACTCTACTTTTTATCACCCTCTATGAGAAAATAAGTAAGTGCAACTTATGAACAAGAATTTATTTACGTACAATGAAGAACCATAAGACATAAAAAATAAAAAATCATCAACTTTTTTTAAATTTGGCGCGCTCGCAGTTTTTCAGCCAGTCACATATTCAATACATTGTTCCCGCATGGTTTGTGATTCACCTCTTTGCTGATTGAAAAATTATTAACAATATCCACACTCCAAATTCAAATCAATTTTGGTCCCTACGGGATTAATGAGCTATTTTGGACCCTGTTTACGAGGAATAAACTAGCTCTTTTTGAATAGATGTGATAAAAACACATTTACAGTACTTCAAAGGGTAAAAACGGGACCCTATTAATAAAACTCCAATGTTTGTCTGTGTCTAGGCTGTATCTCATTAACTGTGATGAAGTATTAATGTTGCTACTATAAAAACAAACACAAACATTAAATTATAATGAATATTTTATATACCTATAAGTAAAACAATCATGATTTACGCGGCATTTTTTTTTTGCTAATGGTATTGATCCTTCGCGCACGTTTCGACTCACACTTGATCGATTTTTTTATACAATGATATTAAAATTATATTATCTGTCTGCCTATTCAGTCTCTACAGAAAAGGCTTAGCACACGTCACAACCGATTATTTTCGGAATGGCACTGAAATTTTATGCGTGTATGTAAAGTGTGCGATAAAATGTTCTTATGATTACAATTTTACGTGTTTGGTATACTTAACGCAGAATCATATTTTATCGTACATTATATTAGTAGTAAAACTGTTATTGTTTAAGTGGTGCGATAAATATTAACTTCTATATACGATCATGATATAGGGCGCGTCCAAAATAGATTTCATATCTTTAACAGTATAGTAACACATGGAGGGTTAGTTTAGATTAGGGAAGAAATAAATTATGTAAAAAAATAAAAGAACAATCAACGCCTGTCTCCCTTGCTCCCATATCTGGCCTGCATGGCCGCAGGCAAGGTCGTAGGCAATAAAAGTAAGGCATTGACGTATGGGTGTGGGAAAGAGTGTGGGCATAGTAACTCAGCCCCTTTGCATCTACATATCCACTGCTAAACATGGGCATTCTCTTAACAGGTCTTAAATAGTCGGGGTCGTTGAGGGATATTGCTATAATCACCACGCTTGGCAGACGGATTAGTAATTGCAAAAAGATAGTGTGTATTTTTGCTGCCCATCTATCAGCTGGATGATACCCATGGGACCCTTATGATACCCATGGGAAGATATGCGGTGGTATATCATCAGCCAGAAACCACACGGCAAAATGCAATTCGGAGGAGAAATTGGGCGGTTCAGCTGGTTATAAATAAATATTAAAATGAACGCTAATTATTTTTAATGCACTACATTAAGTCTCCAAACATTCAGTCGACCATCACTGCACAAACACACAGCTTTACCTCCGGGATCATATTTAATTACTCGTGGGACACATACAGTAAACAATTTAATGTACAATCAAATTACCTGAAATCCATTTCGTTTGCTGGTCGTTGAATATTCATATCAGGTGCACTGCGTTTTATTAACATACTAATAATATTATATTAAAGATTTACTTATTCCGCTTTCCGTAAATAAAAGTGCATAATTAACGTTGCAGATATTTGTCGAGTAATGTTTATCGTTATACATTACATTCATAATTATTTTAAATAATCATGGCTAAGTTATAAATATTGTGCATGATGTGGTATCCTGTAGTTGAGGGAATACTCTACCTCACATATTGTAAAACGCTAGTTATTAAGTAATATGTAATGTGTATATCCCTTGTATAACCAAAAGACGGCATCACGTTCCTCTTAGAGACGTGTTATAAAGAGATTGATAAGTTTCGACGACCGGTTGTATTCCATCGTGACCGAATGTTTAAGGCATTAGGGACTATGGTGCAGCTTCCAATCCTGCCGGTGGTCTAGATTTATTAAATTCTATTGTAACATTTAGTTATATAAAAAAATATGACACCAAAATAAGCCACTGTTATTACATAAATAAACAAAAATACATTCATAAATAAATAAGATATGTGTACATATACTCATAAATAAATAGTGTTACATATATTGAAAATTACTTGAACAAAATGTGGAATTCCATGGAAATGCCAGATTATCGTTTCAAAGGCAATAAATCGTTATTATCCATACAGATGGAGTTATGTGTTAAATAATAAATCTGTCAATTATTACAAATTTTTATGTGTCGTGTCGATTAGAAATAAATACTGTTGAAAGACTACAATTTACCTCAAAATATAATTCAATTTTTATTTTATTTTATAAAAACGCGTCTTTAAGTCCATATATTTCATGCAATACCTTTTTTATTCTGGTTCTGGTTATTTTACTTGTGTGTGTTAATATACATACTTATATAATTTCCCCACGCAATACGGACTGATGATCATGGAATAAGAGATAAGAAAGCTATAAGATTCCTATTACAGGATGAAATTTCTTTCCAAAAGTGAACCAATACCAGTCAGAAGTTTACGGTTTTAGAAATAATTACAAACCCAATGATAAATTGATAGGGAATAAATCTTGCCTCTTTTACTTATATTTTACAATTAGATATGATTACCGCCATTTTAAGTTTTGAATCTGTAACAAAATCTTGTAATCACGTAATCTTGACACTCGTTATAATAATCTATCGTTAAAGTGATGAAGAATAAATTAAAACGCTTTAATCATCCAAATTCAACACATTACTCAAACTGAAAACTAACTTAAGAAATAAAACATAATGAACCGTATAAATTTTAATGGGTATTCCTCAAAGTTGTTCCAAAATTTGATAAAATCAACCCAAAATGACTCTTACGCTAAAGCAAATTAGTTTTTACTCACAAATTATAGTTAGGATCGCGTTTGATAACATGTTAAAACCCGTTTTGATAACATATTAAACGAATTACAGTGGAACTTAATTATCTTGTATAATCCGAGTCGTTTCGGTAACATATTATATTATTGGTACCTGATCTAAATTGTGATGTTTCTCTAATTGCGCATGTTAGTCGGATAATGTGTATGTCATTTTTAATATGATTAGGTCTTTGTTTCGTACAAAACTCATCACGAGAACTAAACTAAACCCATCGAACCATTGTTGAATAAAAGGATAATAAAAAAAAAACATAAATACATCATCATCAGCCCGTATAACGTCCACTGCTGAACATGTTCTTTGCCATAGTCACCTCGCTTGGCAGGCGGATTGGTGACCGCAGTGTTATGTTGTATTACACAGGGGAAACGCTGCTGCCCGTTCCCTGGTTCGTTTGTTATAGATGATGTTATAACAATCGGGACCAACGGCTTAACGTGCTTTCCGAGGCACGGAATATAATAGACCGGGTATGGTTGGTTGAGGGACTAACTCCTCAACCAACCAAACCCGGAAAGAAATCTTAGAATTTACACAAAGATTTCTTGTCCGGTGTGGGGATCGAACCCACGACCTCCGAGATTTAAAGCGAGCCAATTAACGCTACGCTACGGAGGTTGTCATAAATACATATTCATCATTATTATCAGCCCGTATAACGATCAATGGGTCCCTTCCTCTGGATTCTATACAAAGTGAAAGAGCTTCGTTGATGGGATGGTGACCACAGTATAATTACTCAGCTGCCACAATTTTGAAATATGATTTAATAACAATCTCCAACTACTTCTTTCCAAAGCACGGAGGGTAGTTCCTTAACCACACAAATCAAACCCGGAAAGAAATCTCAGATTTAACGCAAAGATTTCTCGTTCAGTGTGCAGATTGAACACACGAACTCCAGAGGTTGTCTACTAAATAGTTACTATTTAATAAAAACCTATAATCAATAAACCCAGGTGTTCCTTGTGTCCCCTTATGTGTGTTTTTTTATATAAAAATACACCTCCCGCACTAAGTAAATTAATCCTTGTATCGCAGGGGACTTTAGAAACACACAAAGTTCACCTACACTCAGAAGAACTATTCGTGTTTCACACAAATAATTTTATATAAAAAGACACCTCCCGCACTTAGTAAATTAATCCTTGTGTCGCGGGGGACTTTAGAAACACACAAAGTTCACCTACATTCAGAAGAACTATTCGTGTTTCACACAAATAATTTTATATAAAAAGACACCTCCCGCACTTAGTAAATTAATCCTTGTGTCGTGGGGGACTGAAGATACACACAAAGTACACCTACACTCAGAACAACTATACGTGTTTCACACAAATAATTTTATATAAAAAGACACCGCCCGCACTTTGTAAATTAATCCTTGTGTCGCGGGGGACTTAAGATACACACAAAGTACACCTACACTCAGAACAACTTTTCGTGTTTCACACAAATAATTGTCCCGGGTGGAAATCGAACCCAGAACACCAGGTCTCAGAAGAAACTTTTGCCACAAAAAAATAGTAAGTGTACTAATGAATAAAACCTTATTCATTAGTACACTTACTAATCTTTTACAAAGAAAGATAAAAATGTAGGTATAACAATTCTACTAATATTATAAACGCGAAAGTTTGTAAGTATGGATTGATGGATGTATGATTGTTACTCTTTCTCGCCAAAACTACTGAACGGAATTGTCTGAAATTTTGCACCGGAATAAGTTATACGCTGGATGGAACATATAGGCTCCCAAAACATCACGCTCCGACTCACTGGAGCAGAGTAACGCGGGTAAAACCGCGGGGCGCATCTAGTTATTAGCATAACTGCCTTTAAAATATTCTTTTAATACGGATTCCATTTTAACGAGTAAACCTACATCAAATATTAGCTCTAAGACGTTTATTCTGAAGATATAAGACCGATGAATATGAATGAATATGTATATATATAACAAAAATATGATATTTAACTATCAGAGTTAGTAAGCTTTTGGAATATGAATGAGACTGGAGTTCAATAGAAATCTTTTCACTGTTACTTTGCGCTCCATTTGATATCATTTTGTTAGACAGCCTAAACGTAGAACTTATACTTTAAATCTTTAGAATTAGTGATTTCTCTCTACGATAAATTTCTTGCTTGAATAAAAGAAAAGATAAAAGATAATTTTAGATTTGAATTCTTAGAAAAAATCTTTGAAACCAATCGATATATTCAAGCAAAGAACCGAATGGTTTCAGAAAATCTAATAATCTAGATAGCAATATACAAATCCCCTGTAGGAATAGTGTACCGTTTACAACAATCAGCTGTTGTTAAAAAGTCAAAACGGTAGATGACGTCACGAATCCTATATCTCGCAATAGAAGTTCGAGCCTAGATATATAGTTTAAACACTACAAACTAAGCAACCTGCGCAAGAGGGCGTCCCCTGTGGGACTTGGACCTCGGCTGAGGGCGGTCGCTGACGGGGAGATTGACGGATTATGGCTTGTAGTTTAGGGGAGTTTTGTGCAAGTAGCGATAGCATGATATTCATACAGTTCTGAGTAATTTGTTTGCTGTTATTAGTTACTGTTAAGTTTTGGCTATTGTTACGTTAAGACTTTGTATTTGTTGTTTGATTTGATTGTTTTGTAGAAATTTTACCATATTTAAATATCTTATAATTATGCTATTCTGGATGCATGCAACAATTTGAAACATTTTTGAACGCCGTACTTACGTACTCGAACTAGTTTTCACGTAATTGCACGAATAATATAATTATCATATCCATAATTATGTATTATAACATGGTGCGGTGCCAGTGCCTGTATATACAACTCGGTTATAATAATAAAATTATTATGCTTCAAAATATAGTAAGTAGAGAATATTGAATAAATGTAATTAATGCTGAATAAAAATGCTAGATGGTGTTATGCATGGTGCATTAATAACATTTTAATGATATTAAATAATTAAAAGGATTTGCTGGCGCGCCCATCGTCGTTGTGTACCATCGAAATGACCACGACCACTTTGTAAGAGTGTACAACCAAGGCAAAAATGAAAAATAAGTTTTTTTTTTTTGCCTCAATAACTTAGATGACACCTATTGTCAAAATTTTTCGATGAAATAGCGTGAAAAATAATTTCTCTAGTTCACACTTTTTTGAAATTATTTAAATTATTTTTATATGGTTTCACTAGACCAAGAAAAAAATAAGTTTTGTTTTTAAATTGACGTAACATTTAAATATGAAAACGATGTCAGTAATTTTGGTCTATACATACATTTTTTGTGTCCTGACGTTAATGCTACGTCATAGTAAAGGATTGCGTTCTTAGTTTTTTAAATATCACGATCACGTTTTTGGGAAATAAAAGACATAGACAAAAAAAAAATATGTTAAGTTATACAAACATTTTCCAGTTTTTTGAACACAAATTGAATTATATTTAGGTTCTATATGACAATTACTTTCGAAAATAAACATAATTTTAACATAATTTCATATGGGTCAAGTAGCCTATTGAGCACAAATGAAGAGACAATACAAAATGTTCCCCGCGCACCGTCAACTGCATTGTATAAAGGAACTGTCCTGTCTTTGTTCGGGCCGCACGGTACACCTACCGGCCTACTTTCATTGTTTATCCTCGATAAGTGAACACGACGAGTTTGCTTTTGATCGCCAAGTTTTTTATTAGAAATTATAAATGGACGTAGTCTTGCCACCTTTATTGAACAAACTCGTTTAGTTATTCTGATTAGGTTTTGTATTTACAGAGCTTCGATGGGAAAAGATACTACGTTAGTGTTTGTATTAAATCGGAAGGAAATAAATTGAACTCGATATTTACTGAGAAGCTCTTATTTATTTATGTTTGATGTTGACCCGTTTTTATTTTTATATTACGTTGGAGTTACTTACAGTAGAATTGTGGCAAAATGTATTTTAGAAAATACACTGTTACACGTTCCTACTGTAACGTGCCATCCACTACTACTAATATTATAATTGCGAATGTTTGTAAGAATGTATGGATGTATGTTTGTTACTCTTTCACACAAAAACTACCGAACGGTTTTTGCTAAAAGTTTGTATGTGGGCAGTTTATAAGCTGAATTAACATATAGACATATAGCTACAATATATCACCCTCCGATTCACTGGAGCAGAGTTACGTGGGTAGAAACGCGGAGAGCAGCTAGTTCATTATACAGAAAAGTCTGTATGTGGTTTACTACACGTACACTCAATCTTGAGAGGTTTATGCTAATCACCAAGCTTGGCTTGGTTACTTTACTATTTTATCAGCCCGTTTATGACCACTGCTGAACATGGGCCTCCTCTTTAACAGACCTGGCAAGCTAGGGTTATTGCCGTAATCACCACGCTTGGAGATCGCAGTAAGATACTCTATCTCTTAACTGATAGATGCTGCTGCCCACCCATCAGATGCACTCTTACAACACCCAAAGGAAGATATGGGGTGGTCTATTTGAAGCCACACGGCGAGGACTGGTGACTGTAGAATCATAATTTAACACTTAGGTAAAAGGAAATTCTGGTATAAGAATACGCCTTTACGAGGTTTTGTCATAATTTGTATTTTTTTAAGGCAACTCCCGCGCTCGGGACTTTAATCCCTGTGTCGCAAGGGACTTTACAAACAGACGTTGTGCATCAACATTTAGAATACGAACAGCGCCATCTAGCACCCAGCATCACAACTAACCTGTATCGCGCAATAATGGTTCTGAATATCAACAAATGGCCACCGGGCATACCACCTCGCCCAGCAAAGAAAATCTTCATTTTATGAGGAGGAACGCAAACTCAAAACAATTTGTGGTTCACACGAATAATTGTCCCGGGTCGGAATCGAACCCCAAAAACCAGGTCTTAAAAGCGACTAACGTAACCACTCACCCACCGGTGCAGTAAATTTATATACCGACTTACGTTAACTTAACTTTTGAAAAAGTATTGTCGCTGCTCATAGTTTATCCAGACAGATTAAAATACATTAGCCAAGTTTTAATACTAAGAGCGATACGCCGGCCATAAGTTACATTATAGACATGCTTAATTATAAATTCAATTTCAGTGAAAGTAATAAATTTGCTTTTAAAATAAATTGAAGAACATTGTACTCTTTATAGCTATCATTTAAGAAAGTACTAAGAATCTTGGCACCTGTTCAGATATCAACTCTTTTGTCTGCGACACCGTCTTTGATATATTTTACAAAGAATTTGTGTTTTTCGGAATTAAAGTTTGTACAGAATGACCGTTAATGTTCGATTTTATAGCCTCAAAATGTTAGATAAAGAAAAGTTCTAGAATTTTTGTAAGTCATTGGAAAAAACAAATTAACTTTTGGTATTTCCGTCAATTTCTAGTAACAATTTGAGGATTTTGTCTGAAACATTTTGTTTACTCATAACGTATCTGGCAAAATGCAGGTATGATCAACTTTCCCTAGGTATTTTTTTTTTTTTATTTCATTTTCTTGTTACGGTTATAGTATAGCGCTTTGGTCGTCAAACCTTGGCCAGATATATTCGGATCATATTTTGTGCAAACTGCTAGTTAAATACATAGGATATTTTTTACAGAAAAGTTATATATTTAACTAGTGACCCGCCCGGCTCCGCACGGGTACAATGCTGATGTATTTACATTAAAACCTTCCTCTCGAATCCCTCTATCTATTAAAAAAACCGCATCAAAATCCGTTGCGTAGTTTTAAAGATTTACGCATATATAGGGACTTAGGGATATATGGACAGAGAGAGCGACTTTGTTTTATACTATGTAATGATTATATTACAGTTTTATTATATATTCGCTCTCTACAATTTGAAACAATAGTATTTTGTATTTGGACAAATTATGTCGTATTATTTATGTTTGCATATTAAACGATTATCACATGCCATAACAATATTGGTCAATTTTATTTAATAACATTATTGTTGAAATGTACTAATTTATTAGTTAATATTGTTTTTTTTTTTTGTGTTTTGTTTTCATTATCATTTTATTTGACTTATAATAAGTACGATCGATTCGTCAAGTGGTTATTTCTGGATAAATATTTCAATGTAATGCCACACTATATTTACTAAGTTAAATGAAAAGAATCAAAATACAAAGTCTTGTTTATTTTTTCTTCGTAAATAGAAATACTGAATTTAGTGACTGATTTCTTTCAAAATCACATAACAAGAATAATCATAATATACACTTTGTTCGATAAAATTATTTGGGGTTGTTCTGAAATGGCGTTAGAAACGCACGCAATCCCACTATTACGGTATTATATAACGAACGAACTAACATAGGAAAGTAGTTTACGTCCAAATATTAATGAAAAATTGCCCGAAGCTAATATTGTTCGTGGTAATTGAAATAAGGTTTAGGGAATATCTCGAAGGTTAATTAATTAATGAGCGGACCGAAAATTTTACAAAATAATAAATTTAGAAGATATCTAATGGGTATTCTTTGTGTTGTTCCTTAAAATATTAAAAGCTGATGGTAAACGTTGTTTAGGTTCCCATAACAAATTGAAAGGTTTTTAATTAATTATTAATGTTTATAAAATAACTACTTTTACTAAGCTGCCGATATAGCTAGATATTTGTAACAGTTTAACTAGTTGAGGTCTTAGTTTACTGGCACTGGGGCTGTGTTGCTTTGCCTGAATTAAGCCACGGATATACGGAGAGAGATAACCTCCGTAGCGTAGCGGTATTTGGCTCACTTTAAATCTGGAAGATCATGCGTTCGGCGCCGTTCCCACGCCGGTCAGGAAATCTTTGTGTAAATTCTAAGATTTCTTTCCAGATCTTGCTGGTTATGGGACTACACACCGTGCCTCGGACAGCACGTTAAACGGTCACGATTGTTATAACATCATCTATAATAATCGTATATCAAGGAACACAAGGTAACGCTCCTTGTGTGGTACAACATAATACTGCGGTCACCAATCCGCCTGCCAAGCGTGATGACTATGGCAAATACCCTCCCCCGAGAGGAGTCCTATGTTCAGCAGTTGACGTTATACAGGCTGATGATGATGATGATACCTAATAGTAGACGGTCTACTAAATATTATCTTATACCTACAGGGTGATTTTTAATCGTAGCTAACACTAATCTAAATGATTGTTTTTATAGTTAAACGAATCTACGTAAAAAAAATACTTATGAAAATGGCTTCAAAACTTTTTTAGTGGGTGCCTCTAACAACATTAAGACTATCTAGTATTGCTAGGCATTTTAACTCATTACATAGTAAATTTAATACTTTTTTGTAAAAAACTGTGTCTATTTTAAAATTATAATAATACATTTCGATGGTAATACCCCTGCCAATTAACGACAAAAACAGTGTATATAAATTTCTCATATACGTGAGGTTATGGATCTATATTCATTAATGGTTTTCTTCTCATTTTGGTTTGGCATACAATAAATTTGTTCCGAATCAATGAAATCAATCAATGAAACGTATATTAACCTCCGACCGACAGTTAACTTTATATTATAATTAACTTATTCATTTAATTACGTTTGAACGTTAGCGCTGGCAATTCAAAAGCCATTGAAGTGCACAGTTCACTACTTAAATACCTATGAAATGTTCACTAGAGCGCACTACTTAGAACTAATGTGGTTTTAACGTCGATAGAACTGTATTAATGTAGTCTGCTACTAAATTTTTGATTAAGACTATATTATTTTGAACTTATAATATAATTAAATATGTGTTCCTTCGCACGGTCTCGTCGACGTAGCTCTGGTTTCAGCGGGAACTACATCAATAATATAATCTACTAGCTGCGCCCCGCGTTAATCTGCTCCATTGGGTCGGAGCGTGATGTTTTGTAGCCTATATGTTAATCTAGCGTATAACTTATCCCGGTGCAAAATTTCAGCCAATTCCGTTAAGTGGTTTTGACGTGAAAGAGTAACAAACATCCATCATCCATACTTACAAACTTTCGCGTTTATTATATTAGTAGGATGTTACTCCATGAACGTAGCTTTCTAATGGCGAAAGAATGTCTTAAATATGATCCATTAGCTTCGCAGCCTATTGAATGCACGAATAATTGAATATTTCCTCTTTGTAACATTGGTAATAATATAATTATTTCATAACAGGTCATGGGGTGCAATAAACTTATGTCTGAATGTAATTAGAAAGCGATTCCTAATCCTTTTGATGTATGTAGCTTTTACTAGCTTTGTACCATTTTCTTTAATGAATTAAAGTTATTTTTTTAATAATAAACAATGGTTTTGTTACATGCCTAAAAACCTTCGAAAGAAGTTTTAGTGAAGTCGTACGAAAATTTGCTGCGTGATTATGAAAAAGTACCTAAACGGGCAAACAAAAAATAGCAACTTTGCTTTATACCATTTCATTACAAATTTCATGTTTATTTTATTGTGTCTATATACAAAGCAATTTTATTCCTTTTCTATTTACAATACAACAACTTAATGTACCGAAGCTATGCAAAATATTATGATGTTAAATTTGCATAGATAACATCTACCTATTTTGTTGCATCGTCTATTCATGCAACGGAGATTTATATTCGCAACGTCGTATTTTGAAACATTGTCGATAAAATAATAGGAAACAGTACGAAAAACAAACACAATTTAAACTATTTCTATAATGTAAATAAAGTATTGATTGTAGTGATTTGATAGTGTTGTAAAGAAAGAATATACTGGGTGACTTTTTTTACCGTCTTGAAAATAATAGGGCATGATATGTATATGAAATAGATGTCTAAGGCATAGTTATTTTATCTCTTTTTTTTACTGACATTGATTGAAAAGCATAACGATAAAAATATTTACCTAATTAGGGAGTTACGTTACGTTAATTAAAATAGGTGCCTATAATACTAGGCCGCAATCAAATATGAATGAAAACAGTGAGCGAAATAGTGTATTCCTACTACCTACTTAGTTACGCATTTTGACGGTTACGATTTTCACTCTATGCCAGTAAAAAAAAAGATAAAATAACTATGTCTTACACATTTATTTCATATACATATGACGCCCTATTACTTTCAAGACGGTAAAAAAGTCATACAGTATAGGTGAAACTGTGACCGACATTTTTATTAAGATAGGTTTGAAAAGTAAGGTGGCTTTAGAAACTTTGCAGGCAACGTAAATTTGAATACAACTTTTTTTGAATTAACATGTTTCACAGTGGACCTCATACGGGCTGATGTAACATAACAATTTTATGAAATTCTTCAAATTCAATTCAAATATTATGTTGGTAAGCTCATCAGAAACATATATATTCTAACTAGCATGCCAACATAACAATTTTTTGATTAGTGTTCAAATTAATTTAAATTCAAATTGTTATGTTGGCAAGTTCACCAGAAATATATACAGACGAGTATGCCAACATAAAAATTAACAAAGCTAGATTCGATTGGTAAGCTTAAAATGCCACCTTACTCTTGTAGCCATCTTTTAACGTTGAATAAAAATTTAAGCAATTCAAATATCAACATAATCGTACAGATTTCCCTGGTCAATATCTTCTTTAGTTACTCCCAAGTTACTTTCTGAATATTCTCATAAGGCTTAACGATATCTTTTCATTTCTGAAATAGAGATTCTGAGATCTCATTGCTTTGAGCACGATACCTACACGTGCTTGCTTCAACGAAAGGCTAACTTCCCTAGAGATCCATAATCCTTCTACTTCGGGTACTATTTGAAATTTTATATTACCGAAATACTGTTGATTTCCGATTTTAGTTCTTAATAGAAGTAAATAAAGTGCATAGTTGAGTGAGCAACATTTTGGAAATCTCACTCTAGAGAATTATGGGCTCAATCGATTTATTGTTTGGCCTAAATCTTCGCGTTGGTGTCGAGTTGCATGATTTGTATTATTTACTTTCAACTTTTTATTCCTGGAAAGAAAATAATGGAATCCACTGCGTTGGTGGAGATTGCCAATTATTTTTTCTTCATTGTTAGGTACCTATAGATTTTTGTCAATACTTAAACAATAGGCAAAGATAGATAAAATACTAGTTCAGGGACCATGAAATTCAACTTCTTATTTAAAATGTTTGTGTTAATAAATAAATCTTTACAAAATAAACGAATGTATTTATGTCTGTGTTTGTTCCGGTTAATCTCAGTAATGGCTGGATCGATTTTGACTAGCAAATTTTATAATATGGGCTAATCATTTTGTCAGTTATAATATATTATTATGTGTCCGTTTATTTCGGCTAATCTCCAAAACAGTATCAATTTAGATAGGACTTATTTTAAGTAATATTTCTGGAGCGACATTGTGCGATAGAAAATCTTATGGTGAACGGATAATCAAATCACAAGAGAACATCAAGTGGACGTTTCAATAGGTTGGTTACGTCCATTTCATGTATAATTAAATATCGTAGCAAGTGGAGGTCCATTGTCTCAGCCTACCCCGCTGGGAAACAGGCGTGAGCTTATGTATGTATGTATTAAATATACAGATAAAATTAATTATTAGCATATATTATAAAATTAACTAGTCAAAATCGGTCTAGCCGTTACTGAGATAAGCCGGAACAAACACAGACATACAGACATTCATTTATTGTATAGATTTGTTTAATAACACGTAAGTCTTAGGTATATAACTTATTATTATGAGTAGAGGATTAATGACACACGGACAAACGGAGTAAATTTGTCTGTAATGTCCTACAATTAGCAGCACTCACAGGTTGCACTTGCTGTTATAGTTACCTAAGTAGTTTTATTTATAGAATAAGAATAATAACCTATTAATTACAGTTATTTTTCATTGTGATTTTGACAAGTACAAGTGTATGTTAATACCTAAGTGCTGAATAAATTCATTTTTTCATTATAAGAAGTTGAACCCAACCAATATAAAAAAAAACATAAGATTTTATTCTTTGGAATGCATAATGCTCGTGATGCGCAGTCTAGCCGGAAGCACCTCGAGCTTCCATGAGACAAAGACAGTCCTATATACGACGCAGGTATATACGGCCATGTAACCCCTACAGAGTTTTTATAGACCATATAATTTACGAAGGAAACGATGGTCATAGTCATTAATTTCATCAGTATGGAATTTTGCTAACTAAAATAATGATATCACATACTCAGTTTCAAAATAAAGAAAATGTTTTTAACATATAAATTAATCTTCGTTTTAACAAATGAAACAGCAGAATTTTGTATCCCGCGTATATCCTACTCCCGTGTGAACTTCATGAACTATGAAATAATTTTTCAAAACGGTCCAGTAGTTTCGGAGCCTATTCAATACAAACAAATGTTTCCTCTGTATAATATAATTAGATTTACAGTTAATATTTCTAAGAAAAGTGCAACACATACAGGATATTCAGTGAAAATAAATATTAATAGTTCTATTTATTTTATGTTGCTTCGACGAATCACTTTTGGTTCTGCAAATTTCATCACAATTTTCATAAAATTTATAAAATGTAGGTTGCCTTAGTGTAAAGATTATTATTTTGGTTAAAACACCACGGTGTTGTCCATACCCGTGCCGATAGTTCGCACTTTGCTTGTGGTAATTATAGGCTCATGTGTGGTAAACGAGCTGATAACCTAAATAAATGTAAATACAGATTTACATTCACTGTAAATACGTAAGAAATTTATATTAAAATATAACTTGTAGTTAAGCTTTAACTTTATTTAATTGAGACGGCTTTGACTCCATTCAGTGTAATCTCTTCAATTATAATTATAACAACAACCATGTTTATTTTACACAATGAAAATATTCGAGGCACAAAATATTACACAGTGTTATGTTTAATTTTATACTGTAACTTAACATTTCTTGTTTCATCATCATCATTGTATAACGCCGACTACTGATCATTTGATTTTTTCGCACGTGTTTATGTAGTTAGCCAGAAGGCTTTTGAAGGCAAGCAGCTCCAGCTTAAATATATTTCTTTAAAACTACAAACTTAGCAACCTGCGTAAGAGAGCCTCCCCTGTGGGACTTGGACCTCGGGCAAGGGCGGTCGCTAGCGGGGGAATTAAGTGATTATGACGTTAAGGTTTTGAGGGGAGTGTCGTGCATCTGACGGCACGTTACAGTTCTCAACATGAAACAATAATGTTAATTGGCTGTGATATACACATGTGGTACATCAACTCATTGAACGTATTAAAGCTACGCTATTCATCCTATATAAATAAAACGGTAGTTCAAATCTTGGAAAATATTTTCTTGCCAAATTTCAGTGGACCACATTGTGTGTTAAAAGACCAGTCAGTAGAAACGGTTGCCTTTTTTCGCCACCACAGACCAGTCGTCTCGATATGCGTCGAGGTCATCCCGCCGCCTCTTTCTGGGCCTCGGTGACACCGTCCATCGTTTGACCTTTTACTCGTGTATATTCATGCATTATGTATGTGGTCTTTGTGAAAACAATATTGTTATATTAACTTTATCAAAATACGATGCGTAGTTTTATAAACCAATAGCTGTCCTGCACGGTTCTTTCTGCGTAGATACCGTTCCCGTAAAAACCTTGACTTAAAATAGCCTATGCCATCATCATCATCAACAGCCCGTTGACGTCCACAGCTGAACATGGGCCTCCTTTTAACAGACCTTGGCAAGCCAGGCTCGTTGAGAGATATTTCCATAATCACCACGCTTGGCAGACGAATTGGTGATTGCAGTAAGATGTAAGCCTTGAGCTAATAGATGCTGCTGCCTATTCATCGGCCATATGTCCCTTAGTCGCCTTTTACGACACACACGGGGGGAGATGGGGTGGTCTATTTTAAGCCGGAAACCACACGAATAACTCACAAATAATGTAGCTTTCTATTGGTAAAATAATTGGTGAAATCGTTTCCGTAGAGCTGAGAAGCATAAGGTCGGATGTGCCATTATACGTCAGATTAATTTGGTGTATGTGCCTGTATCATAAAATAACACATTCTACCAAATGCTTCTGAAATGCAATCGCACGTCCGTCTTCTTTTCATCTTCTCTTCGACGTATGCTTGTTTTTTTTTTCGCATTGACATACGTAGTTAGCCACGAGGCTTTTGTTACTTCACCGGGCATAAAGGCGAGCAGGAGGCAAGAGGGCGACCCCTATGGGGCTTGGACCTCGGCTCAGGGTGGTCGCTGGCGATGAGATTGAGGGATTATGACTTTTAGTATTTTAGGGGAGTTTTGTGCAACTATCGCTCTACTTTACAGTTCGTGGGCCTCTCGGACTTCGGGTCTGCGAGGGCCAGGAGGACGAGGGGGGGACGTATGCTTCTGAGCTTTAGATATATGAGCGTTAAACGGGACTGGCCTACGCGAAAAGCGATATGGTTTTACAATGTCGATATAGATTTTATTGAATAAAATCGTTTGTGCCACAAACATCTCCTAAGCTCTTAAAAGCCCAAGTCTATAAAACGATGGCATCACATTTGCGCATTACATAAAATTATTATTCATGGCTTTAACAAAATATAGTCATGGGCATGGGAAACAAGGAAAGTTATATTAAGTTTCGAAGTTGGATTACCGTCAGCCGAACACGTTGCGGCATTATTTATTCGTACTTCGTTTTATCTGAGGAAAAGTGGCGGTTCGAGGATTAACAAGAACACAAGAGGATCATAAAGTCGAAACAGTTCAATTAATTTATCGCGTTGTTGTAAAAGTTTAAAGCGCCTTTTTTGTTGTCGTTTGTTCCTGGTTAACAAGATTAACTAATTTATGGAAATATAACAACAAAATAAACTCTTCTTTACCATCATAATGATTATCAACCTGTTCAATGTCCAGCTGAACACGGTTTTTTGCCATAGTCACTATGCTAGGTAGGCGGGACCGCAGTATTATGTTGTAACACACAAGCAAATGCTGCTACCCGTTCCCTGGTATACGATTGTTATAGATGTTGTTATAACAATCGGGACCAACGGCTTTACGTACTTTTGAGGCACGGAGGATAATCTCTCAAACAACCAGACCAGGAAAGAAATCAAAGAATTTACACAAAGATTTCTTGTTCGGTGTGCGAATCGAACCCAAGACCTCCTAGACTCAAAGCGAGACGTATACTGCTACCCCACGGAGGTGGCCGAAGAAGGCGAAATAAACTCTTGTTTTTAAACCTTAAATTGACCACATAATTTCATCTAAGCTAAACGTTTTAGCAGTTAACTAAAACTTTTAAGTTATGCAACTGGGCAGCGTTCCCAGAATACTGGCATTACCTCGTTGAATAGCTAAGCTTATCTGCAAAATATATACCAGCAGTCTGAAAACCCATCGCATAAACCGAAGCTGCTGCAAGTTTCTTAAACTTGGCCAGAAATATGACGTTTTTTACGTGACACGAATATTATGTTATTCATCGTATTCTTTTTTATTTATAACAAAACCTTTGTATGTAGTATGAGGACTAGAAAGAAATTGAATGTACCTAACTGCACTGATGTGTAGATACATTCAATTTCTTTTATGATGAGATGATTCCTATCACCAATATAAACAGTAGGTACCTTAAGACGTTTAAAAATCAAAATAAACCAAAATTAACTATGTTGATAATATTTACTAATAAATAAAACTGTTTTGTACCCGAAGTATTTTATGATATAAATCAACAAAATATTGATTGAAAAATAAACAAGATTGGCCTGAAGATAACAATAAAGTTTGCTAACACGCGATCAGTAACGAGAATAGACGGAGGAAGTGAAAGCCATTAAGATGATTACACTGATATCTACTCACTGACAAATTGATGAGAAACTATTAATAGTGGCAGTGATTTCAAAATAATTAAGGCTAAAATTACTTCATATTAACGTTCGTTTCTGCTGTAAGTGGAATTGCATTTATACTATATTTAAAGCTATCTACTCATGATTTGAAATGTTTTGACAGTTTCAAAATTAATTAAACACTGGGTACTTCCTTTATTTTAAGCAGATACCTGGCAGAAAGCTTTGTAACTTTGAACTTCTTGTTTTCAATAAAAGGTGATCAGAAAAGATATCTTAAAATGACTTCATAATCTTACTAATATTATAAAACTGAAAGTTTGTAAGTATGGATGGATGGATGTTTGTTACTCTTTCACGCCAAAACTACTGAACGGAATTGGCTGAAATTTTGAACCGGGATATGCTATACGCTTGATTAACATATAGGCTACAAAACATCACGCTCCAACCTACTGGAGCAGAGTAACGCGGGTGAAACCGCGGGGGGCAGCTAGTTAAATATAAATGGGACCAGTAGTTCCTGAGATTAGCACGTTGAAGCAAACAAACTCTTTAGTATTATATACTAGTATAAAATAAACTATTTAGGTTAACCCCATTATTACAATCTTTACAATGCCCCGATAACTATAATAATCTCAATTAAGGTACTTTAATTATGTCGTAATTTGGTTTCTAATTACATAATTCCTAGACGGTAATGAATCGCTCACATACAAGTTCTTATTGTTATCGATACGATGTTTAGTTATAATGAATGATCTGCTCATTAACTTTATTGTGTTATTGTAACTTCTCAAGAAGAAATTATATTTATATGTCTAATATATAAATGTATGTTGGTTGACATTGCTTTGTTATCTATAGAAATCTATAAGTTCGTATATATCAAGCTCCAGAGTTTGTTTGTTTGCTTGAACGCGCTAATCTCAGGAACTACTGGTCCGATTTAAAAAAAAAGTGAAATCGCTAAAATCTAAGGTCGGTATCTAATTAAAAAATAAATCCTACTAATATAATAAACGCGAAAGGTGATAAGTATGGATGGATGTTTGTTACTCTTTCACGCCAAAACTAATTAACGTAATTGCCTGAAATTATGCACCGGCATAGGTTACACGCTGGATTAATATTATATATATGGTTACAATACATCACGCTCCGACCCACTGGAGCAGAGTAACGCGAGTAAAACCGCGGGGTACAACTTGTACAAAATACGCCTTTATTTCTATTGCAAACTAAACTTACCTTGTACTTATTTGAGTTATATTATGTACTAACTCCCGTTATTATACATATAAACCTTCCTCCTTAATCATTCTACATCTATAACAAACTATCTACTAAACTACATAATACAGAAAATCTATAAAAGAGATTTTAGTAAAAAAAAACGTATTATACCCTAGGTAAATATTTTATTGACCATTTTTAGTTAATATGTATTATATGCCGAGGATAATAATAATGAAATACTTAATCTATAATTAATAAATCTGAATATAACTGTAAAAATTTGCACGCCAAAAGGCTAATATGAAATGGACTGTATTATTTGTAAGAACTCTATGTACTTATATTTATGCAATTAAATTATTTGATTTGATTTGGTTTGATTCTTTCTATTAAGTAAAGCTGCATCAAAATCCATTGCGTACCTAGTGTTAAAGATTCATAGAGACTGACAACGGGAAGCGACTTTGTTTTATACTATATAATAATATTAATTCTTCACGTGTTATAAGTTTGACGTGTCTGAGTGTGTGTGTGTCTGTCTGTGGCATCGTAGCTCCCGAACGCATGAACCGATTTTGATTTTGTTTGAAGGGTGAATAAGTCGGGAGTGTTCTTAGCTATGTTTGATGAAAATCGGTGCAAAATAGCCGCGGCCACAAAATGGCGGAATATACAGGGTGTCCCAAAAGGTTAAGTAGCTGGGAAAGGGGGTGACAGGGGTGGACACAATGGTCACTAGAAAAATAAAAAAAAAATCCGCTCTGGGTATTTAAAAAAAAATGGCATTTTTTTAAAAACTTAAAATTTTACACCTTGTTATTTTTGATGTTGTGATGATGACCTTGTTGTTATTGAAGATTACATAACAGCATTTTTTTTAAATACAGCCGTATTTGTAGGTACAGTTAGCACAAGGTGTAAAATTTTTAGTCTTAAAAAATGCCATTTATTTTTTTAAACACCCAGAGGGAATTTTTTATATTTTTCTGGTGACCCTTGTGACCATCCCTATCACCCCCCTTCCCAGCTACGTAATCTTTTGGGACACCCTGTATATATTTTGATAACTTCCTCAATATGGATATCAAATGAAAGGTGTACCTAGAGTAGAGTATAGTGTACACTATACTGTAAAGGAATTTAACTAACGAAATTAAATCTTAATACACGAAAAATATTTTTGACTTCGTTGGGGATTAAATTTTTAATTTAATAGGTATTTTATTATTGTTGACTGCTTATACTAGATTGATTTATGTCATCTATCTAAACATCACCAGTCACTCTCTTAAGGGATGAAACAAGAAATTAAAAGCTTAAACAGAGAAATCTAGTAAAATAAAACTAAGCTTAATAAGTTAACTAAGCTTAATAACAAATCTTCCAATCACGGCTAAGAGAAAAGTAAAATAAAATGTAATTGTAAATAGTCTGGTTAAGTTTTACCTCCGCTGTTACTAAGTGAAATGGCCACCGGATGAGATAACTATACTATCCACTTAAGCACTAATCCCCAGAAATTGTAGCTAAAAGAAAGTACTTAGTTCATTTCTTTCAAGTACTTAGTAGTAAAAAGTAAAAATCCGGCCAAGTGCGAGTCGGACTCCCGCACGAAGGGTTCCGTATTTATACAGAAGTAGACACTATATTATTTTATGCTTTTAAAATAAGGAACACTTTTACTCGGCTTACTGTCAAAAAATCTATAAAAGCGTTAGTTCTTTGTCAGGCAAATATTGATTTTATTATGTTTTTAGTATTTATAGTTATGGCAATAACATGAATAAATCATCTGTGAAAATTTCAATTATCTAGCTATCACGGTTCATGATATAACAGCCTGGTGACAAGATACGGACGGACAAACAGACAGACGCACATCTATCCTCATAATTGGTTCCAATATTTACTCTTTGTTCACGGAACCCTAAAAATGTTCAGAAAGCAAGCTCAAAGTAATCTAGCTTATATATTGCCCGTAATGTGGTTCGTTTCGCAACGATTTCTGCTATCTCTGTCCAAGTATTTCGGTCGAGATTTATAGCTATTACTCTTTCTATAATATTGTTTACTTCAGTAATGGCCGCATTTATAGCTGTTTTCCAGTGGCTTTGTTTTATTTCTCGGATCTTGATCATCGGCGGCTTAAAGTTATGACGCATTAGTAACAACTGTAGGTGTTTCAAGCGGTTTTATTCCTCATTGTTTAGGCCGGGACTCCACCAAAGTGGAGATGTGTGCGGTGTGCTGTGCGAGAAGAGATGTTTTTCAGCTCGGGTGAATCCACCGAAGCTGTGCGGAAATGCGTAGTGTAGCAGAGATGTGTGCTAGCTAGTCTTGCGAGTGTCCGAGGTATTGAGTGCTTAGTTCGCATTTATTCTGGCGGGCGGGAGGGTGGAGGGTGACATCGATCACTGCACGCCGCTCACATCTCTCGTCTCCGCCGTGCGTCGTTCGCGCGCAGCTCACATCTCCGCTTCCATCGCGCCATACAAATATTACATATCTCCGCACAGCGATCTCCACTGAAGCTGAGCGGAGAGGAGATGTCTCTATTGATTGTTTAAAAAACATAATATCCTCTCCGCTCGTCTCGTCTCCGCTTTGGTGGAGTCCCGGCCTTATTAGACTGGCTATTTAGACTTATTTTGCAGACGGACTTCAGGGCAGTTACCTACCATGGTTGGCGTAGAACCTCTACAAAATTATCATTATAATCATCATCATCAGCCCGTTTAACGCAGGCGGGTTGGTAATCGCAGTATTATGTTGTACCATACAAGGAAACGCTGCTGCCCGCTTCTCGCTATACTTTTATTATAAATTATGGTATAATAAACCAACCACTTAACGTGGTTTCCGAGGCACGGAGAGTAGTCCCTCAACCAACCAGATCGGGAAAGAAATCTTAGAATTTACAAAAATATTTCCTGTCCAGCGTGGGGATCGAACCCACAACCTCCGAGATATAAAGCGAGCCAAATACCGCTACGCTAATTAACAAATTATGTATGTCGAAAACCATACTATTTTTGTCATTGTCTTTGTCCCAATAATTATCAATGCGGTTATTAATTCCAAAGTTTTCTTACGTGACCTTTGATCTAACAATTACAAATACAATAAATTATATTTACAGTAAGTTATTATAAACTGCAACAATTATTTGTGAGAACCACAGATTAACCATAGTCCCGGGGGCCGAGTCTGCCATTTTTTGAAGTATTATGCCACCGTAATGCCGTCATGATATCATTATGCCTAAAACGGTAATCTACTAATCTCACTATGGTGTCGGCGCTGGAATGGTAGTCGGTGTTGCTACCGCAGAAAAAGGCCGTCAACAGAAGTAGCAGGGGAGATGGTTAGGGAGATTGTAATGTTTATATAGGCGATTTCAAAACGTATCATTTGTTCAACTACGCTAATATCATCGTGGCGTCGTAGTACACCATTATGACGTCATTTGGATTAATAGATTACCAAATGGGAAAAAAAAACCGACCGTTGAAATGTCAATGAGAGTTCATGGACACGTTACGATAGTAGACTCGGGGCCCCGGTCTTTTACAATTAATAAAAGACTATCTACGCCCCGCGGTTTTACCCTCGTCACTCTGCTCCTGTGGGTCGGAGCGGAATATTTTGTAGCCTATATATTAATCCAGCTTATAAATCATCCGCATGCAAATTTTCAGCTAAATCCATTTAGTATTTTGGCGTGAAAGAGTAACAAACATACATACATACACATCCACACATACATACTTTCACATTTATAATATTAGTAGAAGCGACAACTTCTCGTCGCTTTATTTAATAGCATAACATTACTATTTTGGACAGTAGCATTAGACATTTTAAAACCCAGTCATATTATAGAGTATTATAATTTTTGAGACTAACTGAAGTGCGTACTTACCGTTTGCAACCAGAAATCCTTACTTTAAACACTTGTTGTATACCACAAACATTGCAGTTTCAGTTCAATAAAAGACCTGCTTTGTTTTAAAATAACATTAGCCAACATTATTCTGAATACTGCAGAATCTAGACAGCTAGAAGCGATTTCGTTGCGGCATCTGCAATGCGTATTGCTTAACTTAAACATATGCTTATAAAATGTCTTTTATATGGCGGTGTTTAAACATTTTACGAACATTTAACTAGTTTTTAAACGTTTGCTTAACTTTTTAGTACTCTGGTACATACAGTTGGAGGCTATACAACATTAATATGCTATACGCATTCCCACCGCCGCTGCAGTGTATTCGCGCGCTGGCGGTGGGATATGTGGGACTCGCCCTCTCCATAGCGTGGTATGCTAAACTCATACCACGAGGAGAGGACCCTACACCACTAAAACCTCTTGGACACTCCTTCTATCCGCCGTTGGCGGGGGCCGGGTACGCATGAGCAATCCGGCCCACCGACGGCACCCGCGGCCAATATGGTGCCGCGGGATCTCCGGGGCCACACTTACAGTGGCCCATTAGCCCAATTATAGGGACGCCCGGAGTGTAGAGGATATAATGCCCTCCCTGCCGTGTGGTTTCCGCCGGCTTAAAATAGTCCACGCCATGTCCTCCCATTGGTGTCGTAAAAGGCGACTAAGGGACATATGGCTGATGTATGGGCAGCAACTATTAGCTCAAGGTATTCATCTTACTGCGGTCACCAATCCGTCTGCCAAGCGTGGTGATTATGGCAATCCCTCTACGATCCTGGCTTGCCAAGGTCTGTTAAGAGGAGGCACATGTTCAGCAGTAAACGAAAACGGGCTGTTGATGATGATGACCTATATAATATAACATGGATAATAAATAAATAAAAATCATTTTTATTTACGTAAACCAATTACTGGCACTTGTAAATAGTCAAAAATTAATTAGAAAAAATTAATTAATTATATTTGTTATTTATTTATATCTATATATTTAATTATTTTTATATTATCGTATATTTATATGTTATTATTATAATTTATTTATTTATATTGTTCTTAGCGACGCAAAATGCTTGTTCTGTCTATATTATGTCAAAACAATTGTCATTATTTGGGTGGACCATGAGCATATAACGACGGACGCGCTTTAATGCTACCACCGGATCCAATGCGCCCCAACTGAGAAGATCCGGCGAAACAAACTCAGTGGGTTACTTTACTACCGGTTTCAACACGGCCCACATGAGACGGTCCGGCGAAACATACTCAAATGGACAAATACGCGGGGTTTTGGTCCAATTATTGTCATTTGGATATACTTCAGTTCAGTTTATAGGTAATATTCTGTTATATAGGTACATATACGAAATTCCGTCTAAATTTTTATTTAGAAATATAATTATGTAATAGAAAATAAATAACTGATTTTATTTATTACTAGCTTCCCGCGCGCGGTTTCACTCACAAAGCTTCCGTTTCCGTGGCAACGTTATAATTAAATATAGCTTATATGTTACTTCTGCATAACGTAACTTTCTAATGATGAAATAAATTCTGAAATCGGTCCTGTAAATTCAAAACCTGCATACAAATAAACAAATCTTTCCTTTTTATAATATTAGTATAGATTTATTAATTTGTTTAAAACATTTCATATGTAAAGAAACATTACTTATTTCTTTGATTTGTACGGTACTCTTCTGTTGGTAAAACACAGAACTTTTACCCCACGTAAAACCTAGATGGCGCTGTGAGGAACGGCGGCTACCACAGATGTTAAAGCAATTGGTTGATATTTGTCACAACTCACCGTAACTAAGATAAATAGTTTTTTTTTTTAAAGGAATTGACAATTTAAAGAATAGCCTTTAATTGTCGTTTCTTTGATTTACAGGTATGAAACCACAATTTAAGTTAAATATTGTAACTGTTAGTGTATGTAAATATTAAAATAAAACCTTTGATTTACAGAGCAACGTCATTGTTTATTTGAAAGTTACAATTCCGAGGAAGTTTGAACAAATAGGTGTTGCGTCGGGTGTTGATTTAAATGGGCTTATGTTTAACTTACCATCAGATATAGTAACATATAACAGAAAAAAATTGAAAATGATCACCAAAATTAAACCCGCATTTTAATGTAAAATTGTAACCAAAGTTTTAACATTTCGCTATCGTATTTAAGCAAAATGACTCCAAATAAATCATTGTTAACCCAAAAGTAGTAAATGATCACCAAAAGCACCTAAATGTTTTACTAATTTACTATTCGGTTGCCGCAGCTCTAACCTAACCTAACCGATTGTCATTTTTCATTGATTTTATTAAGGTAGAAATAGCGCAATAATTTGCTCGCTAAGATTTGGTGATCATTAACTACATTTGGTGTTCGAATACAATTTGAAGTGCAGTCGTGATTAAAATAGCTAGTACTATTATAATTTTAGACTTTATTTTTCTGGTGTCAAGTATATATTTTTGGTAAAAGAACTAAGGGTATACATGCATTTTATGGTGGTCATTATATTTTATCCCATTTAAATGTATTATTGAATTAAATGTAATTATTTTAGAATTCATCGAATAAGTGACTATGGTTTCTGCTCAATATTCACTGGTGGAAACAAATTTAAACTGTCCCTTAGTTTCCATAACGTAATGTTGTTTGGGATCTGTGTAAATCTTAGCTTTCATCCTTCTAATTACTCAGTTTCCTTGCGATTGCTTAGTTTTGGCAAACTATTAGGGAGAGCCAACAAACTACTCGTTTAAATGTAAGGATCTGTTTCAGCAACTTTTACTTTTGTTGTTTGAATTTAAACTACATTAAATATTTTATGGCAAAGAGAAAATTTGAGTGAGTTTTGTTTTGGTGAATCGAATTTGCGTATGAATGTCTACATTCTACTGACATTTTAAGCACAAGTAGTAGATTTACCTATGTTAAGTCAAAATATAACAAGTGCATTGTTTCTTGACAGTAAGAGATCATACGTTAAGGAAATAAATTAATAGACAATGAGTCAATAGAAAACTATACCTCCTCTCAATCTGTTCCACCATTTTTTTGTATTGACTAAGGAACAATATTTTTTTCGGAATACTAGGACTTCCAAGGTCATAAATTATTCAAATCTTAAAAATAGTAAATAAATAATAAGTTGAATAGGTTTGGTGACGTAAAATATATTTCTATTTGCTTAGACATCAACCGCAAATGATACGAGGATATACAAAATTGTTGTGATTGATAAATATTCCAACAAAACTTTTTCCTCATGAAAACCAAAACTCATATTTTACCAAAAACGCCTACTGTTCAAAGCCGTAACATCTAAAAATGTCCCACAAAGTTTTGACGCTTTCTCAAATGTCTGGAAAAATATGGTAGGGTTTCCGCTATAAAATTACCAACAAACCGATCGTTGTTCAATGTCTGTGTTGTGTTGCCCGAACCCTCGTATTTTGCCGCTTTCTGATATTCAATACTGTCAGGCGTAACAATAGACACCTCTACATTATTACCGCATATGTTATTAGCATTGGGTCTTACAATGTGTGAACAATGGGACATTATACCGTTAAGAATTTGTATCACAATTTTCGTTTCTTGGGAAAGGGAAAACTTTGTTTATGGTTTCGTTAGGTTTTTCGGAATTCATAAACTGATGATGGATGTGAAGTTTTATACTAATTGTTTATGTTTTGACAATCTTTTAACTAGAATCATGGTTTTTAGTAGTTACCATCAAACCAGTTAACACCAACCAAAAATAAATATATTAAGTATTTGTCCTTATAAATAATAATCATAATACAATTTGGTAAAATTGTATTGTAAATAAATAAATAACTAAACTTTAACTAATGTTATAATTATACTGCATATAAAGTCAAAGTCAAGTCAAGTCAAGTCAGTCAAAACGACACAATAACAATTACGGCTGCTTCCCGTGCAGCTGTCAGCGTGACGTATGGGTGAACTGCCGATTAATTTTATAGTTGCATCAACTCACACATATGACTTGTATCAGCATATTTAAACTTTACTAAAAGTTAAAGCTAAAGCTGGATGGGTAAGTAGTTCAAGATATATTTATTAAAGTTAATTATATCAATAATCAAATAACAATTATTACAACTACCTACATATAATTAATAAGTAAATAATTCAAATTATATTTATTGATAATTCAAAAATTTATAAAGATAATAATTATCTTTCGGCTATATTTATTGATAATTCAAAAATTTATAAAGATAATAATTATCTTTATAAATTTTTGAATTATCATCATTAAAAAGTCATGGTCATATTACTGAAATGTTCATGTTCAACATTTCATAGTTAGCTTGTGTCGTAACATAAGTTGTTTTTTTTTTTAAATCAATTAATATTTTAATTAAAGACATAATTAACAATTACACAGATCTTTTTTATTTCTTACTTGAACAATTCCGTGGAACAGTCTGCGATGTCACTCTAAGTAAAACGACAAATCTAATTATCTCGATAGTAGAACGTTACTTGATAATATTTTCTGAGAAACGAACTGCTACTTGTATCTTATTCAAACATCTTTTGTTACGTAAATGTAATTTATGTCAATGTCATTATTATCAATGTAATTAGATGTCCTATTGCAAAACGAATGGTACTGGAGCAGATGGTAGTTTTTATATAATAAGATCAAAAGAAAGCATTGTGTGTTCTTCAGGTTTCGTGTAAAAGACTACCTACTTTGTAGCTTCGGGTTGCTTTAATACTTTAATACTTTTTGTTGAGATAAATACTTGTCTCACTCTTGGCCCGACACAAAGTTTAAACCTGTTTAAGTGCGAACAAAAATAGGTAATATTATAAGTGTTAAAGTTGGCAATCGCAGAATTTTTACTTATTTAATCATTAAAACATATTAATGGATATCTTTAAGTCATAATACTTGTGATTAACCTATAAATTGTGGTTTTTGTATTTTTTTCAAATCCTAATTCTAAAAGGTTTTTCATTATATCCCAGCAACATTGACAAAATTTGACGTAGAAAATAAATATAGGTACCCAGAGGGAACAAGTGTCAGACAAAATGACAAGATAATAAAATCGATGAGGATAAGAACGCTGTAAATAAATGTGATTATGTCATTAGAAGGTGTGTATTACTTTCAAGCGACACAAGCATAATTATAAATATAGTGATATCTTTTTGTCGGGCCTAAGACACTTCCTTGCGGTAGTGCAATTGAGTTAGTATTAGAAATATAATGCTGAAATAATAATGAAAATGTATCTTCAGTAAAACGATAATAATATATATTTAGTGCAGAACTTAATAAGACGGACCATGTAAAATCCATGAACCATGCCGTCCATGGTGTCTTTGTGCTCTTTACTTTAAGGTCGAAAAATTGTTCGTACCCTCAGAATTTTATTTTTCCTTACCCTTACAATTTAAGGAGCAATGAGATGACACACTTCGCATGCAGATCCCAATGTTGACCTTGGACAGACAGATTTTCTGGAACGTTAGCATCTACTTAAAAATGTTGAGGAATTTCTTGTGTGACGGACGAATGCATTCTGAAGAAACGAGGCCGTGCCAAGCGAATCACTCTCGTCCTAAGATCTTACTCGATGATACTAACTACAAGTTACATAGCACGTAAATTACCCGTCTTTTTAGTACAAATAATATGAAGTCACATTGCATTAACTGAAACGAATATTATATTTAAGCACAAATAATAAAGTGAGATTACGCTAGAAACGGAGCATCCCATTACTTTTCAGCGTTCTTCTCAGAATTTTAGACGTGGAATTGTTGAGTCAATCTAATTCTGTAGAAACCGTACCCCCCAAACTTCTCAGCATTTTCAAACATTGAAAACACCGCACCGCGTTCTTTGGTTAAAGGCAAAGCAATTTCTGAAGTGTACTGAAATTGTAGACACGTATTAAAATGGCATTAGTGTGCTCGCGTTTCTTCGTCAGTTAAGACCTTTTGGAATTGAAGAATAAAATAAATAATAGGAGTGATTCCTTAAATGTATTTCTGTAATAGGATAGTTTAGTAATGGCTTTCCACTTCAAAGTATTGAATTACGCAAGGCTTCAGTTTAGGTAGGTACTGCGGGTGGTTGTATAATAGAATTAGAATACAAATTCATCGATTATTTGAATATTGTTTTGCATGGATTTATAATAGTACAACTACTTAAATAAATGAACAATGTACATAAAAAAACACTTTTATTATTTGGGGTTATTCATTTGAACATGCCAGATTTGCTCAAAACTGTAGTTTTTTTTTGTTCACTTCTATTTACAGGCTTTTATTTAACTTGCGATGTTTGTATGTGTGTATGTAATTTGTTCGGGTGGAATCTTAAAAGTTAAATTTGACCAACTTCCTCGTTTCCGATTGAGCTGAAATTTGCAAGTAATTAAAACATTAAGAGTCTATATTTGCCCCACAACTGGAGTAGTGGGGCAATAAGAGACAAGAGACAAAAAAAGTAATCTCGGGGTTTCTTTCTTCCTTTCTTCTCCGGGTCGTCCACTTAGGTAGCTAGTGAAAGGTTGCAGGTTAGCTAGGGTAGGATCCTCGACGGCATGGCCGAGGACCGCGTTGTTGCTTATTCCCCGAACTGTGATCTCGTGCCAGCGATCATCACCACTGTTCGTAAATCTACTCTTTACTCCAGTGGCACCCTGAGCGTTGGTCCTAACCCCTTAAGGGTGCCCTCAGGTGGATGTCGCTTAGACTTTGGCCGGATTCTTGGAAGTTAATTTTAGACCTGTAACCTTTAAGGCATCTTACTATACCTAATGTTTACATTTGTCATTTATCGCTCGACAGTCGGGCAGACTGATTAAAAATTCTGTAAGATCAAATAATTATAACAATGTTTTTAGCTACTTAAGTGATACTTTTGTTACATTAATCTTATACAGTGTAATTTTGACAAGTACAAGTGTATGTAAATATCTAAGTGCTGAATAAATTTCATTATTTCATTATTACACTCTCAATAGAAGATCAAATTTCCATTTCTTTCTATTTTTACATTTTCTATATATTTTTACTTAATAGGTATTCCATTTCACCTTGCTGTTTATGTATGTAAGTTATAAAAAAGTATTATCCTTGTCGTCACCGTTAAGGTCAGTGTGACACCCCGAGTGATGCTCACACACTTGATCGGTTTCACCAAGTTTCCACTACAACAGGCTCAGATAATAAAGTTAGCGTTCATTATTACACGACGCACTTTATTTGTATAAGTTGGGGTTAGTGGCGTTGAAAAATACGGTTATGTCGTTTTAGGGTACTTTTGAATAGCTGTTTGAAAAATGAAGTTAAGTACTTGAATAGCTGTTTGAAAAATGAAGTTAAGAATGCTTAAGAACAAACTTTATACTGAGACCAGCTCGGCGTTTCCCAAACCATTACCATTACCATTACAAATAATTTTGTGGTTCTCTTTTCAAATCTTCAAATCGGTATCGGAAAAGGATGCTTTTCCGATACCCTCATAGACCCAAACTCCAAAAGCCTGTGAACTGCAACGTTGCACATAATTCCTCGAAAAGACTAAAAATCATTCCTTAATCCCTTTGGCAACGACCGCCGGAGAGAGCTCTCAGGGTGCTGCCTGCTCTCGCTGCTCGCTTTTATGTCCGATGAAGTAGCAAATGCTGCGTGGCTAACTACAAAAAGTCCGTCCAAAAAAAAGCACCGACATCCATAAACAGATATAAATATAGTTAGAAATTATTGCTAAAGATTAAAGTAAACGAGGAAATAATGCAATACACAAGACTTAGTTACAAAATATTTAGTAACGTACTATTGCCATAGACTGAACGTTAATTTCAAACTTAATTTATTTCTCAATCTATTCGACATATTTACTTGGCACTGTAAAATGAACATGGACAAGACGAAAATCATGTCTAACGTCCATGTTGTGCCTGCCCCTGTAATGGTTGAGAATACGGTTCTTGAAGTTGTTGACGCATATGTATACCTAGGACAGACAGTCCAATTAGGTAGGTCCAACTTCGAGAAGGAGGTCAATCGCCGAATCCAACTCGGATGGGCAGCGTTCGGGAAACTTCGCAACGTCCTTTCCTCCAATATACCTCAGTGCCTGAAGACGAAAGTCTTCAACCAGTGCGTGTTGACAGTGATGACCTATGGATCCGAAACGTGGTCCTTTACTATAGGCCTTATGAACAGGCTCAGAGTCGCTCAACGAGCTATGGAGAGGGCTATGCTCGGGGTTTCTCTACGAGATCGAATCAGAAATGAGGAGATACGTAGAAGAACGCGGGTTAGCGACATAGCCCAACGGATTAGTTCGTTGAAGTGGCAATGGGCAGGCCATATAGCACGGAGAACAGATAGCCGTTGGGGCCGAAAAGTTCTCGAATGGAGACCGCGGATCGGTAAGCGTAGCGTAGGACGTCCACCTACTAGATGGACGGATGATCTGGTTAAGGCCGCGGGATCACGGTGGACGCAGGCCGCTCTAACCGCAGCAACTGGAGATCTATGAGGGAGGCCTATGTCCAGCAGTGGACGTCCTAGGGCTGAAATGATGATGACTGTAAAATACTATTGATGAGCTGCAATGTGTAGGTAGGCTCAATCAACATTTCATTACCTACAGACATATCAAAGTAAATGCGAACTATTAATTCATTTTAAAGTTGTTATTTTAATATAATAACGACTATCAAACCTAAAGTTTAACTAAGTAAGAGTCTATACTCTCACTTAGCATAACTTTAGGTTTGTTATTAGTAACTTAAATACTAAATCGGCAAACACTATTATTTAATAGCAATCTGAGTAATAAATTTTAATTGCGAAAATGAAAATAAATGATGAATCAAAATGCAAAATGCCTAAGACTAGTATCTAATCTCACTACTATTTATTTATACATGCAAATGAATTAGTTTATTCAGAAAATTTAATTTCTTGTATAGATTTAGGATATTTTCCCAATTAATCTTTTTTTTATACAAGATTTTGAAAAATACATATATGCTTACATTTCATGATTTTAGGTATCCAATCCTTTTTAAATTGAATCTTAGCATTCTATTTAGATTTATATTAAAGTTTCAATACTATTTGATAATAAGAGTACCAAATCAAGTTTTCAAATGGATACCATTTTGGTTTGAAAATAGGTAATAATTTAAATTGAATAGGTAAGATAATAGTCAACAGGGCAATGCTGCTAGTATTCTGGGAACGCTGCCCAGTAGTATAGATTTGTAATAGGTTTCATTATAAGTTAGGTTTATTTATAAAGAAATCTATATTTATTAAATTTTTTATTTTTGCTTGTATGCGAGTATGTATTTTATATTGTATTTCAATATAATATCAATATGTTTTTTTTTAATTAAAGTTAGCAATAAACAACTTGAAATATACATAATTTAGTATTATTGTAAATAAATTAACGAAAGTAGGTCAACATTGAGACTAGAAATTTAACGCGAAATCCTCAAAAATGAAAAAGTTTTAAAATGAAAAGTTTCGAAATATGAATATTTGTGTTGTGCTCGAGTTATCTCGTTCTTTTACGTTTTATAGACAGATGAATATACTAAGCGTTTCACAAAGTGTGTCGACTTTAATAATTCATTCGTACTTTATTCGCAAATGGTAACGAACAGAGGCATATTATATCGATTAAAAGAAATGAAGAAGTCTTATTTGTTTCATTACTTTTTTTTATTTTTAGTCTTAAATTGAACACCAAACTAGGTGCCCTGGTCTTCTCTGTCAGTTAAACGTAATATAGAGTGAAAGTAAATCTAGCTTAGATGGTAAAAGAGTTGAAAACATCGTTATGACATGACAGGCGTTAACTTGTAAGAACGGGTATATTTTGTAAGTACCCAGGTCCCGGATATTTATGTTAGGTCTTTTTTATGTTAAGTTTTGATATTAATACGGATGGCAAATCGATCTGCCAATTACAATCAAGGATTTTGTAGAGAGCAGTAGACACGTCATATTTTTAATTTTAATGAATTCATTAACAGAAATAAACTAATGCCTAATTTGTTTCGCCGAGCGACAATAAAGCCAGAGAGCTTACATATAATTAGACGGATCATTTCATATATTTAACAAAAGCAGTTGTAATTGTCCTGACATTTATTTTATGATTCATGCGATTCACTCACGGTGAAATGTTAGAAAGAAGAAAGAAAGAAAAAGACAGATTGAATAATATATTGGTAAGAACCGGTACAGTAATAGTACCGTTTTCAGATACCGCGGATAATGTGTATTTTAATAATCTGTCAATTAATAATTTTAATGTAGTCGGTAAAAGGACTTAAAACATAGACAAGTATCTGTGACTTAGTAAAACCAAACCTTTTTTCTCTGGTTACTTTATCTTCGCCGGACTGTTGGAAAACACTTCTAAAAGAAATAATCTTTACCCTGTGCCGGCATAACACTAGGTCTTTTCCCACGAGCCGCCGGAGCGCCGGATTGCTAAGAGTACCCGGCCCTCACCTACGGCGGACGGAGGAGTGTCCGGGGGGGGGGGGGGGTTTAGTGGTGTAGGGTCCTCTTCTCGTAGTATGATTAGCATACCATCGCTATGGAGAGGGCGAATCCCACATACCCCTTCGCCAGCGCGGGAACGCTACAACGGCGGAGGGGGTCCGTAAATGCATTTACCAACGGAAAAAAAAGTCTTTTTCCCCGAAGCGTCGTAAGCATTCTTGGCCTCGGGGCTTCCAAGACCACCCAGACGACTAAATCAAAACTTAAAAACTACTTGGTAAGTTGTGATTAAATTAGTAACACAACACAGAGGCCGCTGTATACGACTTGCCGGAGAAGACTGTACCCGCGAACACGTTCGTCACCCTTCCTGAATTTACAAAGAACTCTCCGATGACCACGTAGACCCAAAAGGCCAAGAGAACCATAACAATAACAAAGAGCGACAGATGCACAAAACAGTCCCCTAAAAAAAAATATATAATCCCTCAATCTCTCCGTCATCAACCGCCCAGTGCCGAGGTGTTAGTCTCAAATGGGGCCCCCCTTTTGCGCAGGCTGCTTAGTTTCTAGTTCATTTACCATTTAATATGGCCGGAGAACTACTCGCCTGTATGCCCGGTGAAGCAACGAAGGCTTTTCAACCTCCAAATAAATGTGCGTAAAAATATTTTCGAGCACTAAGAGAACACTTGTTAAGATAGTTACACATTTCTATTTATTAATCTTTAACTATAACATAACTGTTATATCTAAGGTATGTTTTTTTTTTCTTTTCAGTATCATCAGCCCAAAGGGAACTGGGCAAAGCGTCGGTCACGAACGCTTCGGCCACCGCCTCTCCCGCCGGCTCTGCTGACAACGCGATCAAGTCAGCCGGGCCCCCCGATGGGCCTCGGCCGACCCCTCGCACGGGGCCCTACTTCGACCTGCTCATGTCCAAGAATGTGACTGCTTTACTCGGCAAGACTGCGTACCTTAACTGTCGGGTCAAGAATTTAGGAAATAAAACGGTAAGTGTTCTAATTAGGTATTATGAACAGTCTTTTATAAATGAAGACAGCTCTCTCTCTCTCTATGAAAATAAATTCCTGCAACGCGGGGAAATTAAAAATATATAAATCACTGATACAAATCCCACCCAACACTCTGACTCTGACTCACAAACTATCCGTGGTTCATACAAATAGTTGTTGTTAAACCCCGAACATCAAGCTTCAGGGACAACTACTCTAGCCATTGAGCCACTTGCTCAGCCATACAGACTACTACTATTACTATCAGTTAAGTAATACAAGACTACCAGTACATTCATGCAGCACCACCAGTGTATTCATACAGAACTATCAGTGTATTCATATAGAACTAAATCAAATCAAATAATTTATATACATAAATATGAGTTCACAGTTCTTAAATAATTTATTCATATTTAACTTACCAGTGCATTCGTACAGAACTACCAGGGTATTCATTCAAAAATACCAGAGCAGTCTTACAGGATCACCAGTGCTATCATATCGGTATCTATTCTCCATACAAATTTCTACTACCTCAGTGCACCTACCACACTGTCTCTACATCACCCATTGGTAGACTGGGAGAAAATGCCTCAGGCATTAAGTCCATCTAAGTGCTAAAGTTATAAATAAAACAAATAAATCAATAAATCATACGGTACATTTTGTAAATTAGTCATTTATTTATTTGTACGTAGTATAAATATACTACGTACAAATAAATAAATAACGAATTTAATAAATGTACTGTATGATAGTTATATAATTAATAAATAATTTAATTTAACTATCGTATCTTTAACGATAATTCATAAATCCAACAGTTACAATTAAAATGCCTTTAAAGTAAATCATACTTCATTTATTTAAATTAATGAAAAAAAAATACAACTAAAATTAAACCCCTAAGAAACATTTTTTGGAAGCAAAAAACTTAAATATTCAATTAAAAAGACAATATAAGAACCTCAGAGTATCATAGCTAGTTTATTTTTATAACTTTGCTCAGCATTACTTTGTCTAGAGGCCGTACGCTTATTAAGTTTCTTACGTTTAATAAAATCTTAAACAGATGAAAACCACCCGACCAGAAATATTCTTAAAGAAAAAAAATCAGCTTCATTTATTTTATCACCGTAGTCTTCTTTTATAGTTTATTGACAGGCTGAAAGACATTGTTTATCTTATGCATTTACATTAGCTAAATCGTTATAATGTTACAAAAAATAAAATAGTTTTACTTTTGACAGGAGATGTGATTTGTTCGCTTTCCCGTTTAACTCGCGTAACCTTCGTTCTAGAGATTTCTTAATACAATATAAGTATGCCTAACTGGGCTTGCTGGTAATTTAGTCTTCTATAGGTGAATTTTAAAATGGATTAACTAATTTTTGAATATTACCGTTACAAAGAAACATACAAATATTTTTTTCTTGACAATATTAGTGTATCAATAGTCTTGACAAATACTTTAAATCACACGCATCAGCTGATATATAATAATAATTATAATAACCCAACGTTGGATGTGACGATCCCATCGCCCACTGGTTTATCCAGTGCAATCAGTCACCGCAGGGCAGCTTGTGGCGAGGTATTGATGATTGGTGGCACCACGAATGTGAATCTCCCGGGTACACATACAGACATGCAAACTACACACAGTGACACATCCCCTGCCTCTGAGCTTGCCTTAACTGGCCGGCCAGAGTGGAGTTGCAAGAGCGGAACCTATGCTCCAGGTTGGAAGTGTAAAATGTCGAGCCGCTCATGCCGCCGGGAGCACTTGACAAGGATCTTGCGCCCCGCAGTCTCACCTCTCAACAACCCTAGCTGTTTACAAAGTGTTGCCCCCTGGCCGCCATGTTGTGGCTTTTGGTAGGGGACCCACCAAAGTTAGCTCGTTGGTTAGCGTCAGATAGCAAGTCACGGTCTGCCAATATAAAATATATGAGAGTTTTTGAGGCTGATGTCCGATCTCACTCCATAGCCCAGTATTCCAGTACATTTAAGATCCCATCCATACATAGGCAATAGCTTCGTATCAGTGGAGGACTGTCCATTGGTATATCTCAATGGTATATCAATGGATAAACCTTCATAGATGCAGCCATCTCACTTTTATAATAAAAGGTACCAGGCCTCTTCAATGTTGGATTCGCCCCATGAATGCCTTTCAAATGACCGGGTCCCCATGGGTCCGTGGCAGTAAAATGTACCAACATAATAATAATTATATCACTACGTCTTCTGTATGTTTTCTGTGCTCCTGTATCTTCTATGTCAAAATATTTAAAATGCAATTACTTAAGATTTATATGCAATTTCTTAAATAATTCGCCAAGAACTATTAAATTGCTTTATTTAAATAATCGAGCCTATTTAGTTTTATGATGATATAATTAAACAAAACAGAGTTCTAAGGTTTCAAAGAAAATTCAAATCAGTGCCTAAAGACGTCATTCCACAGAACCCTGCGATGAATTAAAATTTATACTGCAAACGGAATTTTTGTAATTAGATTTAGGTCATTTAAAATTTTAATGGTGGGTTTCGGCTGCAGAATGACTTTGTCTTGGTATATAAAAAAACAGAATTACAGTTTAGGGCCTATGCACACCACGTTTTATAAGCGCGCCGTCGACGCGCGTTTTGAAATGCGCGTCGACGCGGGCGCGCTTTTATCCTACAGAGCAGTTTGTTGTCGTTTGTATGGATACACTCGCGCGTTAGTATCGCGTTTTTATCGATTCAAACGCGCGACACTGGTGCGTTGCTATCGCGCGCGCCTTTCCTACAGGAAGGTTTTCCCCTGCAACGAGGGAGGTGTGAATCTATGTTAGTTGTAATCGACCAATTTAGTGGTGTTTGCATCGCGTCTGTATCGCTACACACACGCGTTTGTATCGATTAACACGCGTGTGCACGGTGTGCAAAGGTCTACAGGCTGCGTCTAACTCGCGTGCTTGTCACGTCTGTATCGCTACAAACACGCTTCAAGCGCGTTTAAAAAACGTGGTGTGCATAGGCCCTAAGGTAACCTAAACTGTAATAATTCTGTTTTTTTGTAAAACGCACTTGTAAACCAGTCACGAGAGCTTATTTTGATCGGAATATTATGAATTGTCAAAGATGCCAGTCGGTAGCTACTGGCATCTTTGGCAAGATATTGCATATTTGATATTGCATCATATACAGATGTAGGTAGATCCAATACTGTATTAAGTCGGAAGCTGTACGTTAGGCAATGTTGTACAATACCTACACATTCTTGGCATCGTCACATTTGGCCAGTCTTTTGTTGCGTGGGATGTGGGAGTCAGTATTTAAAGAAAACTTAGTCGAGAATATAAGAATAATGTATTTGCTTCCTACATTTAATAAACGCGGCTATCAATGTTGTTCGGTTATATAATTTTATCGTAGTTTAGATTGACGTAAGTTGTCAGACTTAAAGACACGAATTAAAAACATACCTTAAAAAATATGCTTTGAAAAGTCGGACATTACAGAGCAAAGATTCGTACTTCTAATTTTTTACTAAAAATTGATCCCTTTTAAATATTTACGTTATGAAGGAGTAACAAAAGCTTTTGAAAATATTCTCAATGACGTACGTGGGTTAGTAGGTACTAGCCCGTTTACTTCTTTGAGAACAAAACTAGCCTTGTCACCTGACACCTGTCTTTTGGGGCAATGAACACCTCACGATGAATGCATCATAATATATCAAACGAAACCCATCAAATTATTTTTGGCACTTAATTTTCTATAGTCTTCCAATTGTTTAATGCATCCATTTTTGCTATCGAGTCTTCGCGTAAAATATCCCTGAGGGGAAACATCTGGAAGAAATGTGAACCATGTAAAGGTTGCTTAAAACATCTGTTTCAAACTATATGGTTACACATGTTAGCATACGTGTTCACGTATTTGATATGTTTAAGAGCTCATTTGTAGTACAAAGTACACGGGTTTTTTCAAAGGCAATTTCTGCTCTATGCTAACCAATATAAATGGTTGCAATCTTCCTTATTTTTAGTCTCAATCTCGAGTATTAGTGTAAAAACAAATGTTTTTTAAGGAACTGTGTGTGTGTGTGTGTGTGTGTGTTAAAATACTAGTTTCCATTTCTCAAAAAGCATGTGAAGCCAATTTCGGTTTATTGACTGTTTCGTTCCATGGAATGTGTTACAGAATGTAAATAATTTTTCTATGATAGGGTTGTGGGACAAAACAGTGAAGGTGTCTTTCGATTCACATATTACATCACAAAGCTGGTTTAGAACACGACACTGCGTTCAATACTTCGCTTGCCAATCATTGTTTTATGTCAAAGCCTCTTTCGTGGAAGGGGGTTTGGACTCCCTTCTTTGAAGGAGGTTTTGACTTTCGTCATCCTTGCAACATTAGACCTCGTGTATGGTTAATTTGGATGACGACTATGAATTATAAAACCAGGGCCGCTAATAACAACGAGTTGAAACCAGGACACGAAGAGAACGGCCATTACCGCTGTGTCATGAGGTAATAACAATCAAGATACAAAAACAACGCAGTGAAATAGAAACCGTTAATGGTATAGCGCGGTAGCCTGTATAGTGCTTCTGTCATTAGCATTAGTTGAGCCACAAAGCTTTGTTCCATTCCCTTGAAGCTATCATTATACTTCTTAATGAACGTGGATTTTGTTTCTTGTTGAGGTAGTATCCAAGGCTGGTGCCTTTTAATTTTTAGCAAAGCTTTTACTAAGAATTAAAAACATAAACGAAAAACGAAACGAAAAAAATATATTTTTTCGTTAGTTTTATCACACATTGCTGATCATAATCGTAGTTTATAGATTATTATAAAGTAGACAACCCGATGGACTTTGTACCGCTTTAAAAAAGAAATTTATCTTTAAGGCCGCTTCTATATTGTTTATTTTACTTAAAACTATAGCATCTCTGTATTGAAACGAACGATGCAAACAATAGACTTTGATTTGTACATAGATGTTATATACATTGTGATCAGAATATACTCATAACTTTGTGAATATATTATGTTGTAAGCAATGAAAATTGTATTAAAACATATACACAGCATTATTCCACGTTGAAAAGGATTTCCACTGAATGACCAGAGGCCACCATTATTATTTATCCAAACACGCAACCAGCCGTCGCAAATAGGAGTCGACGAATTCAAAAACATTGATATAATCACAGCTGAAACTCGGGAAGAACACACTACCTCGTTAGTCTGCTTTGTTATTTTTATGAGATGTGGCCAGCATGGGTAATGAGACTTATATTTATAAAGTTGAGCACACAATACAGACTTTAAAGTTTCATTGTACTATTGTTGCGTCATTTTGAGCATGGAGATGTGGTGCGCCGTACACCGCTATGCAAATTGGACATCCCTGTTGAAGTAAGGAGAGTCGTTAGCTCGTGTGTACTCGACTTTACCCTCTCATTGTTGAGGGGTACTGTCGGCGCGTTGGGGCGACACTAATGTTTTGAAGTAATTTGACTTTCTCGGATATAAGTTTCGTCAGCAAGTTTATGGTAGATCTCATTTGAGAAGGATGCTTGTGACGTCTGCAGTTTCAAAAGGATTGCTATACACGTGTGTAGATGATTGATGAAGAAAATTTCAATTAATTTCATGCTTTTGTAATATTGAATTCACTCAAAAATGTCTTTATTCATATAGAGATATATTTGTTAATTATGTTCTTACTATGCCTCCATTTATTTCCATACCATCAGTTCAGAACATGGGAACTCTGAGAAGAACTGACAAAAAACTCAGTGAAATTATTTTTAAACAATCAATGTATTGTTCAACAGCAGTTACATTCCAAAGCAAGTGACTCCCAAGCCATTCTGTCATTTACATAGTCTGATATTTTTATACCTATGACATTATTTGTAACAATACATTTGAAAATAATTATCTAAATTACATTTCCTCGAATTAGTTTGTGGAGCTATAAACAACGCGACTACCTTAAGTTTGCTTCCTTAGTGTGACATTAAACAAAGGCATAACATGAGACTTTATGAACCAAAGCCAAGTTGTTTTATCAATTTCCTTCGTATGATCAACTTTTTAAATGTTATTTACTGCGATTTTAGTAGCTTGATTTTATATCCTGTATATTAATGATGCTTGTGCATAATCGTTTTAGTAGTTTTGAAGTGAAAGAGTAGCAAACATCCATACAAACTTGACTTCACCCTCCTCGCTTATGTTATTTATTCGTCATATACACAGCTTTCTACTAACAAAAGTATATTTTGGATCGGTATAGTCGTTTTTTAATTTACTCGTTGCAAAAGTTCTTTCCTTAGCTTGTTTGCTTCGACCTTATCATTTACTTTTTCAGTCTGACTTAAAAATTATTGATGTTGGAGGTTTATAATCACCACCCTTGTATTCGTTTCAATAATTGAATAAAATTTAAATATTCGTTTCATCCTTTCCTGGATTGTGAAATTTACAGCGTCAATTATTAATAAAACTATTAACTCACTGCTCGGCCATAATATATTTTACAATCCAACTATAAGTTCAGCTCCCTACAAATGTAAATACATTCATCGATAAATCAGTGCTGAATAAATTCACCGGTCAGTGGTCAAAGCCATTCACAGTCAATAAGAGAGTTGAATAAGATTGAATCCAAACCCTTATAATCTGCGGTATATAGCTCAAAAATTCATAGTATCATCTCCGCAGCACACATCTATTGCCTCAATAAATCCGTCCAGGCACGTGCGAAATGACTCAGTGTTATCTTTCCTTTATCTTTACCGTCATTCCACGTCACTCGTAAACTTAAGAAGGGAACTATTGAACGTGATATTGCTACGAGTTTGTGCGTATTTTGGGTGTGTCAGCGATTTTCTTTTATGACTTGTGAAGGTTTGTTGTTAATCATTAAGTTGAATTGTACTCGACCTCTGCATTCTATTGTTGGGTAAGTTGCGTATCGTGTAGAAATAAGTTTGAATTACAAAGTGTTAACTTGTGAGCCCGTGTTTTCCTTTTGAATTTCACGAACAATTCATAAGCCTGTGTGAGTTGACACGCACGAAACAAAACACATTTCTATATAGTCTTTTGTAACAAATCACAGTGACAGAATTACTGGCTTGGCCTAAATAGCGTTAAGTCTAAACCGTTTTCGTAAATTATTTGTTTATCGTGTTTGATTACTAGATTTAATAATGATTAAAACAGTTACCCGTTTTTGGTGTTAGATGTTAAATAAAAACATAGCATTTTATGCAATTGAATTGCATGAAATTCCCTTAAAAATATACCTCCTCTCTTACGAAGGTTGCTTAGTTTCTGTTTTTAAACTTTTTACTAAGCCTGGAACCCTACTTGCCCTATACAGGGTGTCCCAAAAGGTTAAGTAGCTGGGAAAGGGTGTGACAGGGGTGGACACAATGGTCACTAGAAAAATAAAATAAAAAATCCGCTCTGGGTATTTAAAAAAAAAATGGCATTTTTTTAAAAACTTAAAATTTTACACCTTGTTATTTTTGATGTTGATGTTGATGACCTTGTTGTTATTGAAGATATATAGCATTTTTTTTAAATACAGCCATATTTGTAGGTACAGTTAGCACAAGGTGTAAAATTTTTAGTCTTTTAAAAAATGCCATTTATTTTTTTAAACACCCAGAGGGAATTTTTTATATTTTTCTGGTGACCCTTGTGACCATCCCTATCACCCCCCTTCCCAGCTACGTAATCTTTTGGGACACCCTGTATATGACCCGTGAAATAGCAAAATCCTCGTGGCTAACTACATATGTCACTCCGAAACAAATAATTAACTTTCAGTTATGCTATTACTTGAGTGACCAGGAAGAAAATGTAATTGTTATTTTTTGTTTCAGCTAAACATGCAAATATCATGGGTGCGACACAGAGACATTCACCTCCTAACCGTGGGTCGCTACACGTACACCAGTGACCAGCGGTTTAGAGCGATCCACCTGCCTCACACCGACGACTGGACTTTACAGGTACTATAATACAACTTTTACAATACCGTAATTAAACAATGAAATGTCGCAGGGGACTTTACAAACATATAATTCAAGGTTCTGACAGATAATATACCCGTGTGGGAATCGAATCCAAAACATCGGGTATCAGAAACAACTACCACTTAGCCACGGGCGTTCTCCGGAAATATTAAAATATAGATAACTAGCGACCCATCCTGGCTTCGCACGGGTGCAATGCTCCCGCACCCCTGCCCCCCGGTTGGTACCGGTGCCGCAACCGCTATGTCCCTGCTTTTTAAATCTGTAATGTCTTCGAAAATATTCATTAAAATTACATCTGTAAAAAGCCACATTAATCTATATTAAATGCATAATGTATTTAAGGTACTCAATTAAATAAGAATTAATGCTGCATTGCTTAAATCGCTTCGTGAATAAGCCATTATTTGTCGTAAGAAGTAAAGGATAAGGTTATTGTAGGTTATCCATAAGAGACAGACTTAGACGTGCCATCAAATTAGATTTTGTTTTTATTGGGACAATAAAATGCATATCCCACTAATAACAGCATTGGATCACTCGTTCGTAAGTAGATACCTTATTCTTCATACGGCGTTCGCGTGCCATTAGTTCGTTATACCTACACTAGATAGACTGTTTATCTAAATGATGGTAAAATATCTAGAAACTGTTAAATGAGCGTCTAGTATAGACGGTCAGTATTAAAAATAATTCAAAAAGGTAATTCGAAATAAGCGTCTCGAATCAATTTCTACAGCTGTAGAAATCAAATCTATGCCAAAAGCCCATTTTTAGCAGCCTACTTCTTTTCTCTTAAATTGGGCAGAAAATTATTTTTTGTTGTTATCTTTAACTATTCATCATTTTTATAATAGTTTTTATAAGAACTTCTTCTATATAAAGAATATCCGACGTAGGTTTCTCCCTGCTCCGCATCTAGCAAGCTAAGCTCTCCGCGTCTTAAACTAACAGAAAGTATTTATTTAACATTATCATCATCATCATCATCAGCCTGTTGTAGTCCACTGCTGAACATAGGTATTCCCCATCGATTTCCAGCGGGAACGATCGCTAGCGGCCTGCAACCACCGACTCCCCGCGACCTTTATCGTCGTCGGTCCATCGTGCAGGCGGTCGTCATACGCTGCGCTTGCCAGTTCGTGGTCTCTACTCGAGAACCTTACTGCTCCATCGGCCGTCAGTTCTTCGATCTATCTGTCCTGCCCATTACCACTTCAGCTTGCTTATACGTTGAGTTATGTCAGTAACCTTCGTTCTCCTGCGGATCTCTTCAGTTCTGATTCGATTAAGAACAGTTTTATTACGGAATAAATTTAATCAAGCCGTATTTCCAAAGCCATAAATGTTCAAGCTATATAAAATTTAAAAATATTGACTTTAAAATACGTTCAAAAATATAGTTAAGTACGATGTCATGTTCATTGAACACTATAAAAATAAACCGTTGTAAAAATCAAATTAGAGGTAATAAAATATTCAACGTTATAATGTAACTACGTAGTTAGACGCTATAAAAGGGAAATTAGAAATAGTGGTGTATCGTAAAACTTTGAACAAACTTCAAGTTTAAGCAAACGAAAGAGGAATGTAATAGTGCTTACATATTTAAAATCTACTTAAGATCACAATCTCGAGTAGTTGGCTAGTTGCCATACAATCAAATGTAAGCCTTCTGGAATACCTTTCTTAAAACGCGCTGGCCATGTGAATGCTTACATTATATCCAGTGTTAGATCAGTGGAAGAAAAGAAAAGTACGACAGAATGATAACGTTTATTGCAAAAACCAAGTGGTAGCTGAATTTACGCACTAAGTCTTTAAAATATAACTTTAGATTAGTAGCATAAGCAACGTGAAATGCTACGACTCTCCTGGCTACCTCGAACAATATTATTACCCGCGTTACTCTGCTCCAGTGGGTCGGAGCGTGATGTTTTGTACCCTATATATTAATCTAGCGTATAACCTATCCCAATAAAAAATTATAGCCAATTCCGTTCGGTAGACCGTTCGAAGTAATACTCTAACTAATTTGCACCATTCAATTTGCAAGCCGATTATGGCAAGACATGTTGACACAATTTAACCCTGTACAACTGTTTTTTAGGATGTATTTCCTGTAAACCACACATGTTTTACGCAAATAAATATATCTTTATCTTTATCTTTATCTTTAGATTTTGCATGAAAGTGTAACAAATATCCATCCATCCCTACTAACAAACTTTCGCGTTTATAATATTAGTAGGATTTCTAGTGTGTCCTATCGACATCACTATTTTTTTTGCTAAAATTTGTTTATCAGTTCGGTAAACTAGTGCTGTTTCTTGTACACTAGCTACTTTCTTATCAAGTGGAAGAAAATTCAAAATTGAATGATCCTAGCCTTTGTAGGTACATGTTGTTTCTTTGTCTAAAATGTGTTGTAACTTGTTTTTCTTTGTGTGCAATAAAGTATAAATAAATAATTTGAGAACAGTAATCTACGATAAAAATACTTAAAAGCTAAAATTACGAATAGAACTAGGTACATTTTACGTATACATAGGTATTTATAGCACTGATACCCGACCTAGGCAGGTCGGTGTCTTAGACGGGAACCGCCTTAAGATGGAAAATTAACGTCTTATTGGTTACTAGTGATCCGCTTCTGCTTCGCACGGGTATGATGCTGATTTTTTATACATATAAACCTTCCTCGTGAATCAAGAGTGATTCACGATGAAGGTTTATATGTAAAATGATAGAGATCTACAAAATAAAAACCGCATCAAATTCCGTTGCGTAATTTTAAAGATCTAAGGTACAGACAGATTGTTTTATACTATGTAATGAAATGAAATGAAATGAAATGAAAATGAAATGAAAACGTTTATTGATAATGTAGACGAATCGATCGTACTTATTATAAGTCAAATACAATGATACAAATCTTGACTAATTCATTAGTATACATTTCAACAGTCATGTTATTAAATATAATTTAAATCTACCAATGTGGCATGTGATAGTCGCGTACTATAAATATAATCAGAATCAACCAGCGTGGGCTGGGATTCGGTCAGAAGCATATAACGCGTCGCGAGCCTCGCCTTGCAAGGACGACCGGACCCTATCCTAGCTTCCTACGAGTCTTTCTCTATCTACCTACGTTGTGACACCCGGAGAAGAAAGACTATAAGAAACTCCGAGACCATGCACATCATAATGATGATGATATTATATAAACGTACATTTAAATGAATCGCTTCGTCAAAATCGTAATAATAATCGCTGAAGTAGTCCTGTAGATTAATAATAAACTATTATTATGAGTACTTTATGGTTATGAATTCATCGACATAACCACGGTATTTAATTATAACACAGCTCACATTTATCGTTACAAAATTCGGACCTTGGATAGTCGTAATTTCATTGATTACTAGGTATCATATATTGAGCTATATTATTAAATACTGAATCTAAAATTACTCTGCAATCTATATTAGTAATAGCTGTCCAGCGCCGTTTCATTCGCGTAAACCCGGTTCTGTGGAAACTCTAACTTAAAATATAGCCTACAAGCTGCGCCCCGCGGTTTTACCCACATCACTCAGCCAATATGACAATCGAGCCTATTTACTATCTCCCGTGCAAAGTTTTAACCAAATCCATTCAGTAGTTTATATTCAGTAGTAACAAACAAATATCCATTCAGCCATCCATCCATCAATACTCAGAAACTTTCGCGTTTATAATAATACAATAAATGAGTGATGACACTCACAAATTATGTGACTTTGTGTTCGTAAAAGATTTTTCAAAATCAGTTAAGTAGATCCAAATATTTTCTCCCTAAAACGTCACAAACTGTACATAATCATTTTATAAGTATTATAGATAACCACACGTTAGCTAATTAGCAAGCTTACCGCCTGGAGCAATCAATATATTCAATTTTATATAGGTACTGATTAGATCCACGGACAGCTTAATTAATTGTTTTAAGATATAATAGCTTCCCGCGTAACTCCCATTTCCCGTGGGAACCACATAATAAATTTGGCCTAGCCTTCCTCAATAATTAGTCTATGTAACACTGAAAGATTTTTAAAATCGGAAAAGTAGTTCCTGAGATTAACGCGTTCAAATAAACAAACATACAAACTCTTCAGCTCTATATAACATTGTTTAAATAACTTCCCGCGCGCGGTTTCACCCGCGCATCTCCCGTTCCCGTGGGAACTTCATAATTAAATATAGCCTATATTAATCAGTGATAATGTAGCATTCAAATGGTGAAAGAATTTTTAAATCGGTCCAATAATTTTTGAGCCGATTCGTTACAAACATACTTACATACAAATCTTTTCTCTTTATTAGTATAGATAAATTTACTTTTTAATAATTTTTGACTTTCACGATTTGCACACATAATTTGTAATAAACATGGGTTTGATGGATGGTACTTAATTTTTTAGGCAAAATACATTTCGCCATAGGTTACACACATAGTATCGTATGTCAAAACGTCATTTTAATAAAAGAGTTATTATTTGACTTAATATTGCACCGCAAATTAGATGCGTGTCTTCTAAATTAGTATTTTTTAAGTATTGTGACTCATGTTGATAACATCATAATCAATCATTACTATTTCATACGTCTGAGGGTTTCTTAACTGAATATTGTCAACGACACCCCTGGTTGTCATAAATAACTGCGTAGGGATCTAGGGAGCTATTTCTTAAATGAGTTAAAGGACTTTGAAATGTCTATGCATACATTTTTGATTTAGTATTGCGTTCGCAATGGAGACGCGAGTGATGGGCGAGTTTAATATTTAGTGTCTATTCGTGGTGTACCAATGGTCTTCCTGACTAATCACGGCCACCGCGGCCAATGTCTAAGGAGATTAGCCATCTGCGCAGGACATATTATAGAGCGCAAGTGTGTGCTCAAGCGCAGTTGCACTGTATATTCCTTAACTCTCAAAATCTGATGGGACGGTTTTACCCATATGACCGTTGGAAGATCAGGCTAAGGACCTACAGCTTAACGTGCTCTCTGAGGCACGAGTGAAACACAACCATCTTATAGACTAAAGTAAGATTTTTTTGCCCGACCCGGGAATCGACTCTGGGACCACGGTAGTTACAATCCTACATTTAACCTCTAGACTAAAGAGCCAGTCTGCCAAATTGAAATTTAAATATATAATTGAAAGCTAAATCAGTGGATAATAGCTTTTGAACTACCAAAATTATCTGTAATATTTTAAACGTAACATTAAAATTCTCGGTGTATTTCAGGATTCTTTTTATTATATTAATACTATCTGCACCGTTTTACCCCGCGTCACTCTGCTCCAGTGGGTCGGAGAGTGATTTTTTTTAGCCTATTTTAATCGAGCTTATTAACTATTCCTGTGCAAACCTTCAAACAAATCAATTCACTAGTTTTTGCGTAACAGAGTGACAAACATACCATTTTTAAAAGATTTGTAGCAGAGCTTTGCATTGTACAAGCATTCTTGTTAACCTATCGTGCTAAGCTAAACTGCTTGTGTTAGGAGTGGGTTCACGTCTGTAGTGCAATGGGTGGGGATCGAACCGGCGATCGAACTACATGTCCGACACGCTAGCCATTGGGCCACGGCTGCTTTATAATAGTAGGACTATAAAGTACAATAAAATTAAAATATTAAGTAGCATCTCCACCGAGCTGCTACCATACAATGCGATTAACTGCGGTCAACAAAGTAAAAGCGGTTGTTATTAACAGGGTAAATTATGACATAGTTGTCAGCTATAAATTTCCTTTTGGGCACACACTGGAAATTCAACGATTCGCCAAATATCCCGAGGGATATAGAGCTTTACACTGTTTGTTGATGTTACCCTTCTAATTAACTATGAGTGCTAAACGGTGAACTACTAAATTTTAATGAGCTATATCAAAATATATGTTGCAGTCAAAACTCTTAACCAATCAAAAGTACTTTTAACTAGCAGAATCAATCAAAACTAGTTTTAGGTTAGGGTAGGTTAGGTTAGTTTTGACTCGATGGGACTGTGGGGGGGGAAACTCTCGCCCTTTTACCGGGGCGGGAGTTAAAATAGATCTCTGCCGGGTGGATAACCGAAGGCCGATACCGGTGCTTGGGTCCCTCACACCAAACGGCAGAAGGACGGCTTTTTAGTGGGTATGTCCTCTCTGCGGTGCGACAGCGCACCGCATTCGATAGAGGGAGAGTCCCACATACCCTTCGATGGCGCAGGGATCACACAACAGTGATCTTTGCGCCAGCGAGGGGATGCGTAAGGCATTTTACCCCGGAAAAACAAAAGTTGAGTTTTGATTGATTTTGCTAGTTAAAAGTACTTTTGACTGGTTATGAGTTTTGACTGCAACATTTAAGCTAGCTGTATCCGCGACTTCATCCGCGTGTATTCCACTGTCACTTTGAGTTGCTTTTCCGGCTTAGAATAGACCACCCCATGTTCTCCCATGGGTGTCGTAAAAGTCTACTAAGGGACATATAGCTGATGGATGGGCAGCAGCATCTATTAGCTCAAGGTTTACATCTTACTGCGATCACCAATCCGTCTGCCAAGCGTAGTGATTATGGCAGTATCTCTCAACGATCCTGGCTTGCCAAGATCTGTTAAGAGGAGGCCCATGTTCAGCAGTGGACGTAAACAGGCTGTTGATGATGTTAATTATGTTTCAAGCTTCTACCTTAATAATGCTTCCATACAATTTTCATCCCCCCATTTCAAACTGCTACAACCCTTTTTCCGCTATAAAAAGTAGCCTATCTCGTTACTCAGATTCTACACTATCTGTGTACCAAATTTAATTTAAATCGGTTCAGTAGTTTTGGAGTGAAAGGCCGATAGACAGACTGATAGTCACCTTCGCATTTCTAATATTATTAAGGATATATTTATTATTTAAAGGATTCTAACGGTGTTTTTGAACTGCTAGTAAACTTGTTAACCCCTCGTGATAAGCTAAAGTACTTCGGTTACGAGTGGGTTCACGTCGGTAGTGCAATCGATGGAGATCGAACCGGCAACCACATAATCGTAAGTCTGACGCTATAGCTACTGGACTACGGCCGCTTCAAAATAAGCTCTAATAATATTGACAAACACTTGAACGAAAACTTATTTACTTTGAGTATTGTGCTCAGTGGACGAGAAAATTGTGTTATGCATTAGATTAGGTTTATTTTGAGTCTCGGTTTGATATGAAAGAATGAAATATTGTGGAATAATAAGATTCTAGCATAAGTGTGATTGTACCTATATCTGTATCAAAGTATTTTCGTCTTGGAAAATTGCTGGTATAAATGGGATGTAACAAATTTGATTGGCATTTTTTTCAAATAAAAGAGTAAGTGTAGATTGAGGTTAAACACATATGTACAGTCAACAAAAGATATAAATTTACACATTGTGAAACGCATTTTTAATTTATATGTCCACGTTTATGAGTATAGTTGACAGTTATGTGTATTTGTACACAGCTAGTTGGACCCTGGAGTTACTAATAATATTATAAAGATAAAAAGTTTGTATTGATGTATGTTTGTCTCAAATAAACTCAAAAACTACTGAATTATTTTACCATTAGAATGCTGCATATTCCTGAGTAACATAGGCTATAAAAGTCCATCTGTGCGAAGCCGGGGCGGGCTGCTAGCCGTCAATAAAGAATTACCGGCTGTCGTGTAGACAAAAACACATTTATTTACATTAATTGATACAGAAGGTGTACACCATCTCTTTTGTTGACTGTAGAAGGCTTTAGACAAGTTAAACGAAGGCCCCCGCCGCAGCTCTCTGTTGGTCTACCTCAACTGTTACTAAACTTAGCTCTTGTGATTGCATTTATATTCGGTTTTCTATTTGTGGCAATCACCTTGAAAAGGGAAGGAGGACATATGACATAATAATTGGTGGTGATGCTTTTAATTTCACCCAGTCTTTTCTGAGAGGTAATTTTTTTTTCACTACGTACTGAACATGCTGTGTGTCCGGCTTAGAATAGACCACCCCAGGAGACCTGGGGTGGTCATGGTGGACCCATGGGAAGACTCCCATGGGTCTAACAACATCTATCAGCTCAAGGATTTTCACCATCCTACTGCGATCTCTAATCTCGATTATGGCAATATCCCGTAAAGACCCTGGTTGGTCAAGGTCTGTTAAGAGGAGGCACATGTTCATCTTTAGATGTAAACAGGTTGATACATACATTCATACACTGAACATTTCTTTATCTATATACAGGGTGTCCCAAAAGGTTAAGTAGCTGGGAAAGGGGGTGACAGGGGTGGACACAATGGTCACTAGAAAAATAAAAAAAAAATCCGCTCTGGGTATTTAAAAAAAATGGCATTTTTTTAAAAACTTAAAATTTTACACCTTGTTATTTTTGATGTTGATGTTGATGACCTTGTTGTTATTGAAGATTACATAACAGCATTTTTTTTAAATACAGCCATATTTGTAGGTACAGTTAGCACAAGGTGTAAAATTTTTAGTCTTTTAAAAAATGCCATTTATTTTTTTAAACACCCAGAGGGAATTTTTTATATTTTTCTGGTGACCCTTGTGACCATCCCTATCACCCCCCTTCCCAGCTACGTAATCTTTTGGGACACCCTGTATATATATCAATTGAAGTCAATTAAAGTTAATTTAGTATTATATTGACAAAGCTTATTAACATAATGTTACTGAATTATAAATTCAGCACAGACTTGATAATCCAGAGCACAAACTAAAAGAGTTTAAAAACACATTCGTTTATCCGAAAATTTGAAGCTTAAATTATTCTGTTTTTGTGGAACGTTGTTTTTGTCGAGAGAAAATACTCTTTTTGATTACACGTCCCGAATGAACGTTACAATATTTTGTTTGTAATATTTTACGTTTGTTTCAGATTAAATATCCGCAGCACAGGGATTCGGGTATTTACGAATGTCAAATATCCACTACGCCACATATGAGCCATTTTATACACCTCAACGTTGTTGGTGAGTTATTTTTACTTTTATTTGGACTTAAAAAATAATGCTCAATATTTTTTACAAGAATTAAACTTCCATACTTAAACGATGTGAGTTGGCAAGCCTCAGCATTTAAGTTGTTGTGAATTCAATTTCCGTGTTGGAAAAAACTTTATGCTTCATATTTTTAACATCATTAATAACTAACCTTCGCGAGGCGGTTCGCGTCGGCAGTCGAGCACATCTTGGATAAATAAAATATAAAATTTCTTTTTTAAATTGTACCACGATTTATTTAATGTAATGTGTACAATTTGTTAAATCCTTAGCACTAATTTTCGTACCGTGAAAGTGCAAGTCTCGCTTTGACGCTCTTGCGTCTTTAATTCATCGACCATGCCCGACAAATAAATAATTGTGTAAAATAAAAAATAAAAATAAATCTATATAAGTACCAAAAGATTTCTGCGGTTGTCAAAGTTGAAAGGGGTACCATGAGAAGAATAAGAAAGAAAGCCTTTCAACAGAAGACACAGGATTTTAAACATACTTATAACAATTATATACGAATTTTAAAAATTAACAGAAATGTTATAAATGCTCATCTATAGATTAAAATTAAGTTACGCTTAAATTGATCGGCACCACTAAGCTCAGAAGTTGAGTAAACAAAATAATACGAGCGAAGCCAACACGAACGCCAATCGTAGTTAGACTCTTCACAAAGCAAACCCCAAAGTTATAAGCGATCAGAAAGTTGGCAACATTCAACTTTTTCAATTATCACAAGCATCAGGATTCCTAAGTAAATCGAATTCTAAAGTATACGGGTGTTTGGTGCGTCGATAAATTTTGTTTTCCTCTTCCCCAGAACGCAAGTTTAGTTTACTTTACGCGCTTGTTAAATACGCAAATTAATTCGTTAAAGATAATGTTTGTGAGAGAAGAAGCTTTTGATCTTGTTTTTGGTAATTTAAGCAGTAATGTAATGGGTTTGCGTGGGCCAACTCGGTTTATCCGTACCTATTTGTTTGTTTATACAAATTTGTGTATTTGTATTTTAAAATGTGATGAAAACTTTGGGTCCTTATTGAAGAAAAGTTGGTCCTTACTGGTTATCTCATGTGATGAAAAGTCAAATTGTATAATGTATTAAGTATACAGAGGTAAAGCGGAAAATTTTGTTATCAACATTACCCTTGTACTACCTATAAATGATTATCAAGTCGAATTGTCGAACTGTTCATAACTCCTAAAAGCTGTCAATAATCAGGAAATATGCCGATGGTTTACACAGTCAGCACGCGTAGCTTGTTTAATGTCTAACGTCTATTGATCATGTTCCGATCACAGTGAAAATAGTCCGTTCCCTGTTATACAATTGTACAAGATTGCGTTATGGAAATCGGCTGAAAGTTGGAACCAATGCCTACCAAATCTGGTAATAAAAACGTAGCCTTTTTTACTAAGATTTTTTTGGTGTAGTAATCAAAAACTCACGACATCCCAGACTTAAAGCAAGAATCATAATACAAGGTTATAAAGGTATGTAGATAAACAGTTAGTAGTATTATAGCACAGAAACTTAAGATATTTTTTTTTGCCGGGCGTGTTGACCTGCCGGCGGCCGTAGCTACTTGTTAGTGTTTAGAATTTGTATATGTTTGAATTGGCTTACGAACTTTTAATGCGCTATAAAGGTTAGTTAGTTTTTAGATGATGTTGTTCGGCTATTATCGTTGTCGCTAGTTCTCAATTATTACAACAGCATAATATGCTAATATAATCCAGTTCCAGTAAACCAACCAAGAATTTCAGACCAAGCTCCTTCTCTCCGTCGAAGACTGTCCTTTGGTCGAAGAATATCCTAATGGTCTATTAAAGTTACAAATAGCGATCTCACTTTTAAATTAAAAAGTATGAAAGGCTTCTTCAATGCTGGCTTTTATTCCATGAATGCCTTCTAATGGTCGAGTGGCCTTGGACTCGTGGCTACTCGAGTTTGACCAGTGGTCAACAAACAAAATTTGACAATTTTATTTTAAAACAGCATTCTGCACTACTTCTCTGTATATAAGTAAACTATATGTGTGCGAAATTTTTGCTTCACGTATTAATACCTATATAGATGATATTAATGTACAAAGATGCTAAATAATAGCGATTATTATATATTAACGTGAAATATTATTATAATAAAAGTGACAGTTCAAATTAGTTTAATGTACCCAGCTGTACGGTCCCCGGCTAGTTGGATAATGACTCCGCTATCACCGCAACACCTAAACCAACACCACTATCAACTTTTAATTTACCGTTCATCATGTTTGTTTGAGTTTCACGTGAACAGTGACATTTCGCGGAAACTTTGTGAACTTAACACAAAACGTTTACCTTCTACGTGTTTAACCAACTCAGTTAATTTGGTAGGGTGTGTTGTGAGCACGCGCGTGATGTTGCGCGGTTATTAAGAAAACAAAACTTTGGTAAAGAGTTGAGACCTTTAGTAACACAATACTTGGACTATAAAGAGGGGGTTTTATGAGGTAATAATTAATAGTTCAATAAAAAAAGCAAGTAACAATAGCCAATGGATTACTGTAACACCCATGTTGTACCAACTGGATTATTGGGACGCCCATGTTACACCAACACTGGTGTTAATATAAATGTAATACGATGATAATAATAATAAATAAAGTCATATATATTAATAGATGTTAAGAATATAAATATGTCATGTTACTCTGGTATTTAAAATAACCATCTACATGTACATAGCGTTTCCAGGTGTCCGCATAAAGCCGGACATACTGAGGCTTTTTGTTAGCGTGTCACTACCACAGTCCACAGTTCTACCCTGCGCCGGTATTAGTAAAAAAAACCTTGGTTTTACATACATTTTTGTTGCAAATTATCAATACTGAGACACACGACCCTCAATAATGTGAAGTGTCCGGCTTTTGTACCCAACTGTCCGGTAAATCTGGCTGGTCTATCCGATGTTTTGTTTGGTGATCTGGAAACCCTACGAACATAGATTAAAAAAAAACTTAAAAGTGCAACGTCTTTTATTTTAAATCTAGTGTTGCTTAAAAATCCTTTGATATTATTATAATGTTTTGTTACAGAGCCAACTACCGAGATCATAGGAGGTCCAGACCTGTACATAGACCGAGGCAGCACCATCAACTTGACCTGCGTGGTTCTGTACTCGCCTGAACCACCAGCTTACATATTTTGGAACCACAATGATGCGGTAATATTTTACTTATTTCCTTTATCAGTCCGTGTACGTCCACTGCTGAACATGGATCTCCTCTTAACCGATCTTGGCAAACCAAGGTCGTTGGGGGATATTTCCATAATCACCACGCATGGTGATCGTACTAAGATGGTGAGTATCCTTGGGCTGATAGATGCTGCTGCCTGTCCATCAGCTGTATGTCCTTTAATCGCCTCTCATGACACCCATGGGAAGGCTTACTAGGTTATAAATGACTATAATTCTTGAGATTTTAAGTTTGCAAAATAGTTGACCAAAAAAAGGAGTGATCCACAGGATACTTCTTACGGGAAAAAACTATTACGTCTTGTTTTTGATATTGGATCATATGTGAAGGTCGAACTGTTACGCTGGGCACGGTTGTTGCATTTGGTATCAGATGTTGCGGGTTCGATGCCCACATATATGTTTCAAGTCTCAGTGTGTCCTTTGTTTCTGAGTTTATAAAGATTTCAGAGATAAAGAGAGTTATTTTGCTTGTTGTCTTTTAAAAAATATTACTTACCATTTTATATTGCTTGTCTTTGAGTAAATATTTATTATCTGTTGAATAAACTTTTTATGTTTTCGATCTAGTCAATAGTTAAAGTCCTCGCCTCCCTCGCCAGTCAACTTGTCTCAAAGTATAAGAAAACATCTCGTTATCAGCGAACAAATAAATTCTTTGCTGATGCATACAACCTAGCTTTTGAGTCATCTAACCAATCGTGTATATTGCAATGTTATTTCTGATCTAATAAGCAGTTGAATCGTAGCAGTTCGTAGCTAAGCACATAAATAATATAACAATTTTATATAAGCATCCAAAATCATTTGCTCACAATCTGACGTCAAAGAAATCGCTTGGAAACAACATCATTATTTTTATACATTATGCTAACATAAATAATTTGTCTTAATGATATTCCGCCAACATCTTACCTAACTACGCCAGTCAAACATAATCCAGTTTGTCAGACAACATAATCAGAATTATCATAATGTATTTGCCCAATTCAACGGTTTTATAACATGCAAAACAGGAAAAAGTATCCAATCTAGAAAATGGCATCAATTTCATTTCCATAAGCCATAAAGGGCGCTACACACTTGAGTAAGTCACCACATTCATTCAGCAGTATTTATTGACTTGTCGTCCAACAAACACATGTTGTTTTTATTGCGATGTATACGGATTGGACTAGCTTACTTTTTTATTTTTTTAACACTTTAATTTATACAGATAATCAAAAACTAACTGACATTACCCTAACCCTTGTGTAGCATCTTTCTCCAAAGTTCATCTGTGTAATTTCGATTTGACCGCCTAACATTACCGGCCGGACTAAGTGTGTAGCACCCCTAATATAAAATAAATATGAACAGATAATAAGCTACGACTCTCCGCGAGGGGGCGTGTCGGTGGTGACTGAGAAGGGGGAAACGACCACCTCGTTCCTCCTCATCCAGCAGGCCAGACCCTCGGACTCAGGGACGTACCAGTGCAACCCGAGCAATGCACAGGCTAAGAGCGTGGTGGTTCATGTGCTTAATGGTATGTATTAACTACTAAACGTATGTACGTAGTGTCTACTGTTTTACAATTAATGTTTTTAAACTTTCGCAATTAGTACAGATTGTTTATAGTAGACATGAATTTTAATAGCCATAATTTTAAGGCAAATCATTAACTTTTTATTCAGCCGACATTTCTACGTGGGTAACACCATTCGCGGTTACGGTAAGACTAATTTACAATGTTGTCCTTCACAAAGAATTTGCAAAATAACATTAAATCGTTCTGCGGTTCGTACATAAAACCTTTGTTAAATAAATTTAGTTTTCTAGAGTTGTTTTATAAGTAAATCTGCTTTAAAATCTGGCATATCAACGTGAAATGTGGCGCTGATTGTAGTAACACTTTTGTACATTATTATGTTGCTAGCTTTCCTATTTTTTTATTCACATCAAAATGATTAAAAGTGATTTGCATACACCGTAAGCACAACACTATTTTAATCCAACAGAACCTCATTAAGATCATTTTGTAAAACAGTTTTACAAACAAAATTATTAAAACTTACAACTTAAAAAATCACTAAGTTTTTAATTTTAATATTTATTAATTATATATATTTTATCTTCTTTATTAATCTTAAGTTGGTTTTTATAAAAAACATCGACAGACATATCAGGCAAAATTTGTTAAACTTAATCATTTTATAACATCGAAAAAACAGAGTCATCGTGTCAACGAAAATACTTGTGTTGGTTTCATTACTAAGACGGTGAAACAATATCCATCTTTCAAGTCCTTTTACTGAAATATTTCAAATTTAAGCACTTTAATAACACCAGTTACTACAATAATTTAACAGGATGTCATCGTTAATTAAATTCTAATCTACATTGTGTTTTATTCAAATCGTAATTCATGAAATGTTCTGTCTTCAAATCTTGTCGGTGGTTCGTAAAGAGCATCCCAATCTAGTTGATTAATGACCTCTGTGAAGTAAAAAGGGAAATTATATTTTTAAATTTTTGCTTCGAAAAAATAACGGTTAAAGATTATTATCGTTAGAGCAATGAATCAACAAAATCTCTTGTTTCGTAACACGAAGATGAATTTTAATATTGCGATTATGGGATATTGTATTCAAAATTTCCAATTCATTTTTTCTCGTCGATAGATTATGAATTTGAATGTTTGATAATTCATTTATTTAAAACACCTGTTTATTATTCAGTCTTAATTTACTTATTTGTTTTTAATTCTCATTTTGATTTCGCTTTATTGTACATATATTTCTTTAGGTTTATTTTAAGATTTTATTCACTACAAATTAATGACTTTAATTGGTAAACCTTTTCAATTGAGAACATTCCAAGTAAAATCTTCTCAATTGAAGTAGTCATTGTTATTGTCTTCAACATTATTAGTGTAGCGACGTACAATATTGTTGAGAACAGTTTTAATTTTTGCCAAAGAAGCAAATTCGATATTTCCTTTATCAGGTGAGTACCCCGCGGCGATGCAGCGAGGGGGACAGACGTTCGCGCCGACGTCGCCTGCGCACTGCCTGGTCCTCGCCATCTCCCTCTTCTTCACTCTGTCTTGACATATAAGTAACTACTACGACATGTAAATACAAGAATTTTATCGACTGCAGTCACTAAACATATTGCTAGTCAAATCGTAAAGATAATATTTGTTCGTGACTATTAATATGGATGTCGAGACATTTTGCTATTTTATAGTGTGGGTTGTGTTATGTACAATATAAAATAAATCTATGAGCAAGTAGAAGATGCTTGTTTCATTAGTGTTGTAAATAGTGTATTATAAAGCGTGTTAACAGCTATTTTATCAGTAGTTAGATTTCATTTCCCTTGGAGGACCCCAGTTTTTCAATGTTGAAATTAAATTTTAAGTGTATCAGCAATATGTTTCATTATCTTCGTTAATGTATAAGGTTTAACATTAAGAGGCTATGTGAGAATCTGTTAAATTAGAACAAGTGGAGAATTTCATATTTTTTTACTAGCTCAATAAAAACAAATGTATCTAATTATTTAAACAAAATGTGTTATGTTTGTGATTACAGACAGCAAGAGTTCAATGACGAACCTTTAGAACTACCTAAGTTAACCATTGTTCTCATGTAAATGACGTTTGACGTTTATGTCTAGATGATATTAAAAAAGCTTTAAACCTAAACAAAGATTACACAAAAATTCTACTTCTTTTCTACTCTTTATTTTACTTTTAACACAGACCTGTGGATATATCAGTGTTTTTAGTTACCTTGCAAATAATTATCAACGAATTAAATATAAATTTAACTATGAAATTTAATTACGAATAATTGAAGCTTAACAAGATTTTATAATTATTATAGCTGGTAAACATGTCAAGTACAGTAACATACATTTATGTTGTTACACACTTTTCATATCATCTTACATAGCCTCTTTATACTCTTGTTTATAACACTTGTAAGTGTATTAGAAAACGACGAAGAAAATATTAATCCATTGAGAGGAAATATTGATAGTGGGAACTGGAATGTATAAACAGCTGACAATACTACGTTAAAACACAAAATTAAAAAAAAATGTAAATAGTGGAGGTTATACGAATCACTCTATCTAGCCTTTAATGTATCTGTGCTAAGTGATGTAAATTGTAAGGGACGTTAGTACACTCTGTGGACTCTACTGATATTGTAAATAATACTCCTAAGATGTATTTTCCAAAGGGGTCTAATGATTTTAGGAACCGCAAATTCAGATAACTTGTAGTAAAGGCTTCCAAAGTTTAGAGTAGCCCCGTTTCAACGTAATGACCACATCTAAAACACCGGAAAATATACCTTCGTATGATGAACATAATGTTGATATTAATTTGAATAATAGGTGGGAGTTATGTTGAAATGATGCTGCTGTAAGACGTGTTGGTTAGGTGTCAAGGGTTACATAATTTGTGGTAACTTTGTCATGGAAACATCGATAAATAACCTCAAAATAAAACTGCATATCCTATTAAAAATAATTAAACACTCTTTGAATGCAACACGACCCTTTTGTGAGAAAAACATTACCTGTATAATAATATATTAAAATAATGATATGAATAAATTAAGCGTAAATTAGGAAAAAAAATATTTTACATATTAGTTAGAAAAGAATTCTGATTTAAAGTAAAACCTTGTTTGTGTACTTTAATATACTTCCCGTGACCACATATTTCTATAAAAGTAAGTTATAATGAACGAATAAGAATAAAATAAATACGTAAAAAAATGTTGAACTTCTGTGAATTTCTGTTGCTTGACTTTTATATTAACTTATCTCTCGTTTCTTTGTGATAAATGTATAGGAAACTAAATAGTTTAGCCCCCGTCCTGTTATTTTATAGTGTTCTATAAATATTGAGATATCAAGTGCTTTCGAGACAGATACTGTCGATAAAATGTATTTTATTTTCACATTGTACATAAAGCTGTCCAGTTTCAATCTAACTGACTCCAGCTCTCGATGTTATGTAGATTAATGCAAAAATCATTGAATGTTTTTCTTAAATTAGGATAAAACAGATCTCGATAAATATAATCAGTTACTATTATGTCAAAGGTTTATTATTGTATACAAGTAACAATAGTATTAAAAGAACTTGTTGTATGTATTATACCTGAAGGTGCAACGCTGCACATAATATAATTACATGTGTAATAAACATTATAAAGAAACAATAAAATTGAAAAAAAACCTGGTCTTTTCATTCACTGAACCTTTCATTTGCAGCAACCTAGAACTGCAGCAGTGTAGTCGGTTAAGTATCGACAGATGCAGTTTTATAGTAAGTATGCAGAGAACTATCATTTTACGTTTTTTGTAACAAATTAAATATTTTAAAACTATAATTTGTTGTATTTTAAAAAACGACTGTTACCTTTACCCTTTTTTTATTCCGGAGCAAATTCATTGGGCATGCGCCATATGGAGCGCTCCTTCAGCGATAGTATGCTATTTATACCACGGGGAGAAGGCCTCCCCACTATAATTCCCGGGTACTGATAGTCCGCCAATTTCATAAAGGTCCCAGATATCTTGCGATTTCTCGAATACCCTCCGGCGACACCTGAGACTGATAACGGTGCCGCGGGACAAGGGACAACAAAGGAAAAATTGAATTTTCAAACTCACAGGGACGACCAGAGCACTAAGGCATCCCTAATATACCTTTAACCTACAGTTGCATTGATGATTTACTGCATTCTTAACGCAAACGAAGTATCGATTTAATTACACCGGAATTTTGATGACATATCTTTATCAACCATAGTCCGATCGCAATCTGACATCTACACACCCTCCAACAAGTGTTTAGTATTCTCAATATAAAACGAGTAGAGTACCTGCACGAGCGCGTTGAACACCGTGTATTTACCAAGTTGCGCGTATCAAAATTCACAAGAGGTTTGCAATCCTTCGACTTGGATTAGGCTTTTTATTATAATATCAATTGTATGATTGCACTTTTTGTAAATATTGATACGAAGTCGCAAGGCATTCACAGACACTATATATTATAAATCTGTACTAATATACAAAGCTAAGAATTTGTTTTTTTGCTTGAACGCGCTTATTTAAGGAACTACGGATCCGATTTGAAAAATTATTTCAGTGTTAGTTTGCCAATTTATAGACAAAGGCTATAGGAGAAACCGTGCGCGGAAAGCTAGTTAAATATAAAGTGTCCGTGACTACCATCTTCCTGCCCAACTAAATTCGGAAATACCGTCTTACCGTCCGATCTTATTGCCGTCACAGCTCTTACAATCGGACGGCAGCTTGCCAAAGACACGTCGACAACAGTAGTTACACGGCAGTAGTTATTTCAGCCGTCTTTGTGGTATTTATATTGCATATTATTTACCTATATAATACTTGAGTAGTAATTTAATAGATGATAGTCCTTTCAATCGATTTCAGCGACAAACGACAATCTTGCTAATGCGGGAATATTGCACCAGAACAAATATAAATAAATTTTCTCCTATATACCGCTTGTTCAAAGCATATCGTGCTATTTGTGGTGAGGTACATGTATTTGAAGATAAACTCTCCACATTTAGTAATGTTGTGATGGGATAGTTAAGAAGTAGACAAGATATCTGATCTTATAGGTTTAACTTATTTTTATTAATTTTAGTAAACTTTTAGAATAAGTTTTTTTTTCAATGTTTTAGGTTTATGTTTACAATATGTTATGTTGCCGTATGCGTGCATGTTGTGGCACCTTCATGTGTTTTGCGTTTAACAATTATTTATAAGTTTTTTTATTTTATTTTGTGTATGAGTAATGTAACAACTACATCCAGACGTCCAAATAAATAAATCTCTAAGGAGATTATCCATCTGCGAATGCTATAGTGTAAAAGTGTGTGCTATTCCTTTACTCTGAAACTCGTCCCAACGGAGTTTCAGAGTAAAGGAATAGCACACACTTTTACCGGTTATACCGACAAAACTAATAAAAGATCAGATGTAGTTGCTGTCACTAAACGTGCTTTCCAAGAAACTGCTGAAATTCCACCAACTATCTGACTTATCGGGCTGGTATTTAATTTTTTCTCGAAAAAAATCCTGTCACACAATTTTTTTTCCAAACTCAGGAATTGAACGCGGGACTTTACTAGTTACGGTCGAAAATATTACTGACAGACAAACAAGGCAGTCAGTCACTTTAGTAAGAAATAAGGTAACACGAACTTTCCCACTGCTGGGCAAAGTACACCCATCTCTGCTCTATGACGTTCCTCATAAGGTTACATTGGACCAGTCTATATTTTTAATGGAACTAATTCCTCCCACACCCCCGTGACAGTAAGTACTGTAAACCAGGATCAACAGCGGTACACACGGAAGATAGTCTAAGGTGTTAGGCTTAGGCTGGTCCCGGGACACCTAAATATCGTTGTCCTGAATTGGACCTCTAAGAAGGAGTCGATTTCATTCAGCCATCTTCGTTGGGGCCTGCCGCTATGTCGCTTGCCGGAATACAAGTCGTGGGATTGACCCAATGACCGTTAGATAATAAAAGCTTCAATTACATTTTAATTTCATTATAAATAAGTAATTATAATAGGTTTATAAATAAACAACAAATGTAATTTAAGATAAATAATAATTAATTTTCAAATAATGTTTGACGATTTACAAGTGCCTGTAATTGGTTTACGTAAATAAAAATGATTTTTATTCATTTTATTTATTTTACATTAGCACTTAAATGCTACTTAAAACTGGAATATGCCACAGTGTGTAAGTTTTATGACACATTTTGTGAACGTTTTTGTCGTGGTGATAAGAAAAATCTATACTAATATATAAAGCTGAAGAGTTTGTTTGCTTGGACGCACTAATCTCAGGGACTACTAGTGCTTACGGGAGGGTGAAACCATATGCGGTAAGCTAGTATTACAAAAAATTCGAGTGGCGCATATTGAAATTACGCGAGAAACGCATAATAATCGTATTGTTATCTTTAATTTAAATTCGTTTATAACAGTGGTTCAGACTTTTTCAAGTTCGATTCCGCGTCTAGTTTACGAGTTTATATTTATTTTTACGGGCCATCATAATATCTACGATAGAACTATCCACATCACCAGCAGTTGTGCAGTACAAAAGCGTAAATTATCTACCACCATAATATATTTAATAGCACAATAAGTATATTAGCAGTAAACTACAAATTAAAAATCCAGAAATATTATAATTTACAATAAAAATTGATTAGCGATATCATAAACTAAATTTTAAACCATTTGAAATGTGATTTGAAGCAATTTTTATTTGTTATGATAAGAATAAATAATATTATATTGCTGAAATAACATTTGAAATGTATATAATTTATTTTATTGTCATACTTCCGCCCGCGACTTCGTACGCGGATCCTGTTGCTTATGCCAGCGACAACGGGTTCGTCAAAATCGAAGATCTGAAACGTCTGATGTCGAATTCTAAAGTTCGGGACAGCTGTTCAGAGAATGTCGAAGTCGATCAGAATTCAAACGTTCGTTGCGCTCTTCTTCTGTCTCTTCATGCCGTACTCTAGCAATTCTTTCTCTCTCACTTTCTAACGGATTTTGAATATTTTGTTGTGTGTGTTCGGGACAATGTATGTTAATCTCGATCAGCAATTAGTCGCCTGAACACTAAAGACCTGTTAGTAGATGTGCGAATACGCTGAGAACTCAAACGTGATTCTGTATCGGTAAACGTTTCCGATTCGCGAGACAATCGCGACTGCACCGGTGGCTCAGTAGTTACGGTAGTTGCTTCTGGGACCTGGTGTTCTGGGTTCGATTCCCACCCGGGACAATTATTTGTGTGAACCACAAATAATTGTTCTGAGTCTGGGTGTACTTTGTGTCCGTGAAATGTATGTTTGTAAAGTCCCCCGCGACACAGGGATTTATTTCCCTAGTGCGGGAGGTGTCTATAAAAAAAAAAAAAAAATTGTTACGGCAAGCGTTATTAGTATAAATAAAATAAAATATTATGAGCGAGGACCATTATGGCAAACAATAATATTACAAATGAGTTTATATATGGAAAACAAGAGAATACCCAAATTTTCATTGATTCATCGAATTTTCATCGAAAATTTGTCCTAAACTGTCACCGCGTGGAGGTACACCCAGCTTATGTTATTTTATAATTATATCGTGAAATTAGTGATAGCTTTGATTTCCACATCAGGTGTTTCTGCTAAAACGTCATTCCTATATGTGTTATGGTGTAGCTGGGCGCTTGGAATTCCATAACAGATGTCCCAGATCTTCAATTTTTATACGTCAACAGAGAGTGCTCATCAGGCTGAACAACTCTTGCTAAGACGTCATTCCTATATATGTTATAGTGTAGCTGGGCTCTCGGAGTTCCACATCAGGTGTTCCAGATCTTCAATTACTGTTTCTAAACCCCCCTCAATTATTATTTTTCAATATATTCAATGTACAGACACAGTATTTTTACTGTTTTATTATATGTATAGATATAGATATAGATTTAGGGTTCCGTATCCGTAAGGTATCGAACCCTAAATATAAGAAGCCGCGAGAGCTAAATCGTAGAATTTTTTCACAAATGATGTATTTCTGTTGCCGCTATATTAACAAATACATAAAATAATATATTTAAGAGGGGCTCCCATGCAACAAACGATTTCTTTTTTACCTTTTTTGCTCGAACGGCATCAGGTACACGCTTGAAAACGGTACGGAACCCTTCGTGCGCGAGTCCGACTCGTATTTGGCCAGTTTTTTTTTAATTTGGTATTTCTAAAAAGCATTTCTTTAGAAATACCATTAGCAACCGAAATCAATATAGATATTTATAAAGGCAAGTAACTTCTTTCAAAGATTAATCAGATAATTTAATTATATTGCACGTAGGCGGACCTCGTATAAAACCACACAAAGTAACATAAAACAAATATTAATCACTTTCGTTCATTTAGTTAAAACCATACTAAGGTTATTTCTACGTTCAGGAAATAAAACTTTGTTTACTCGTGGAGATAAATCATGGGTGAAATGAAATGTTTGCTGGAAGGAAGACAAGGAGGCTGCGAGCCATCTTATGAATATCTAATCGATCCGAACAGAGATGAAAGATGCCTTCCCTAATTCTTAAAGACGTATTTACATGCTACAGCGGCCATCTTTCTTCATAGAGTTGACGTAATTTGTTTTTTTTATCTCGTTTCACTGAGATCATTTCTTTAACGTATTTTTAACACCGATAACAACTCGCGAATTCTTTGTTCTCGAAATTCACGGAACAAATTCCTTTTGTTGTAAATTTTCTCTCTATTTCGCAGTGGATTAGATAATTATGTTGGTGGAAGTAAATAAGAAGATCAGTAGAATAATAAAAGTATTTGTTCGGTTTGAACTCTGTAATATTTCAACTGCCTTGTTTGTTTAGCGGTTATGTGTATGTTCAAATGTATGTTATGTGTATGTTCAAATGTATATTACGTGTAAGTTAAAATTTATGTGGTGGTTAACCTCAAGGTGTTTATTTAAACCAAGTCGTGAGACTTTATTTTTATTTTTATAGACAAATTTCGCTCTAGGCACAAGTATCCCTTTGTCGCGGGTGACTTTACAAACACATCATTCACGGACATAAAGTACATCTTGACTCAGTACAACTATTCGTAGTTCACACAAATAATTATTATCCCAGGTGGAAATCGAACACAGAATACCAGGTTTAGAAGCCACTGCCGTAACCACTGAGCTACTAAGTCTGTGCAGTACAAACGGAATAGGCACGAATCTAAACAATTATAATTAGTCCGTCAGTTAGAATACTAAAAAATATTGGACACGCTTTTTAGGTTTATAGACGTTTATTCTCAAAAAGAATTTTAACAATCCACTTACATGAGAACTTAATTGTATAAACATCGTTAATTTGGTGAAACATACATACAGCGGTACAAAGTAAGTACTACTTAATAATCAGTAGGTAACATTTTTATTTATTTATCCGCATAAAAATTGACACGGTCCCAGGCGTAGATGGGTATGGAATCAAAGATGTAAAGCGGTCATACTAGATGTGACAATTTTACGAAGGCATAAGTAACTTTGTGTTTGTTAATTGTTTTTTTTTTTTTTCAAATCAATAAAAATTGAGAAAGTTAACGAGCAACTACAAACTGTAAAGTAACAGGCGAGGGGGCTTGTGACGTCACTAAATTTGTACCTAGCAGTGACATCATATGAAATTTCAACGCGCTGTTAACACGTCTTTCGTTTGAGTAACGAAAAAAAAAATACGTGACCAATATTTTTAGTAATCTAGCTAACGGACTAAATCATTTTGTTTTTTATTATTCATGTATATTCTCTCCCAGCTGTTATTCAGTCACTAACTGTGCTTGTATTTGGCCACTTGATATGGTAATTTACCTGCACAACACAAAAAAACAGTTCAAAGGCGGCTGGTCCCGTCTGCTGCCTCACGACAGCTGATGTTGTTAACGGACGTGTGTCGCTCGAACTATCATGCGATTCTCTCCCTCTCGTTGGACTGCAACTCCTTTTCAATGAAGCTATAGACGTGATGGCGAGTTCTTTTATACATATCGTACAAATGAATAAAACCCACTATTATATTATAGATATTGCTGGTTTCCAAACGTAAAATTGACAATCTCCGTAGCGTAGCGGCATTTGGCTCGCTTTAAATCTCGGAGGTCGTGAGTTCGATCCCCACGCCGGACAGGAAATCTTTGTGTAAATTCTAAGATTTCTTTTAGGGTCAGGTTGGTTGAGGAACTGCCCTCCGTGCCTCGGAAAGCACGTTAAGCCGTTGGTCCCGATTGCTATAAGATCATCTATAATAATCGTATATCAAGGAACGGGAAGCAGCGTTTCAATTTGTGGTACAACGTAATACTGCGGTCACCAATCCGCTTGCCAAGCGTGGTGACTATGGCTAATACCCTCCCCCGGGAGGATGCCCATGTTCATCTGGACTTTATACGGGCTGATGATGATGAAACGTAAAATTCTATTGTTGTCGTGATCCACGCAATATTCTGTATATATAATAATATGTATACTACTCGTATAACAAATTGTATCTAGATCTGGTACCTAAACATAATATCATGGTATATTTACATCTTAACTTTAATATTTATAATATTGGTGAAAAATACGATAAAACTAAAGATATGAAGGTAAGCCACACACTACTATAATATAACTGCGACAACTCATTCCAACAAAATGCTTTCACCAAACATCGCCTAAGAGACAGAATGAATTTATGATGAGTAATCGCCCTGTCGGACTCCCCCGTAATTCTCCAGTCAATCATGAGAATAGGAGATAAAGTTAGGGCATTTATTTCGTCATCTGCGGCACAAAGGTATAATAGACGACATTTTTTGTCAAGCCGTGATGGAGGGACGCAATTCGTATGAGATATTGATGTGTTTGCGACAGCAAGTATTGCTTTTGAATACATATGTGAATTGATATTGTTTGGATATAGGGAGAAGGGACGTAAGTGGTTTTACTGAACAAATGTTATATAAAATGAGGATGAATAGAAGTATGGATGTCATTTTTTTGTTAGATTTTGATACAGACAGCCTCATCTCCATATTATGGGGGATAGTAATGTTTGGTCCACAAAAGGACTACCACCGGAGGGTACTGGATATTATGCTGATGTATGTTTCTGAGAGAAGGCAGCGCACCTGGAGGATTTTAGTAGGTAAGACCTAGTAGTATGAATAAATAGAAGGTCGACAGGACCACCGGATGTGACACAAGCGCCGCTTGCACGTTGGTCGCCCATACATAGGGCACCTCCGTAAAGGCTGGACCGCGCTGCTGCACTAACCCAGGATCGGACCCCACCTAAGACCCCACCTGTTGTTACAGGTGGCTATGGACTACCACTGAAAAGGCCACAAGGCCTACCCAGTTACCTCGGGACACACTAGAGTCTCCGCGGAAGACCTCATGGCGAAGGCACCTAAAGCTGTCTATTCCTTCATGTTGTGCATGTTACACAAATAATTAAATAATGAATTTATTCAGCACTTAGGTATTTACATACACTTGTACTTCTCAAAATCACAATGAAAAATAACTATCATTAATAGGTTTTTATTTTTATTCGATGAATTAAACTACTTAGGTAACTACTAACGAGCAAGTGCAACCTGTGAGTGCTGCTAATTGTAGCACATTACAGACAATATACTCTGTCTGCCGGTTCCTCATTAATTCCTCTACTCATAATAATTCTATATTTAAAGCGGGCGTTGCGGCTAGGGCGTCCAACTTGTGATGTTGTGTTGATCCCCACCCATTGCACTACTGACGTGAACCAACATGTTAAGCATTTTAGCTTAGCACAAGTAGTTAACAAGAATACTAGTAGACTGCAAAACTTCTGCTAATAATATTAAAAACTAAAAACATTAATTTTTTAGGTATATATTGAAAATTTGATAAAAACATGCAATTAAATACAAGAAGTCGTTTGCATTGAGGACATATCGTGGCCGATAATATAATACCGCGTAAATGACAACAGCTTTACTTACTTAATTTATGAACCCCTTTACGTCCACGGCTGAACATGAACCTCCTTCGTTAACAGACATTAGCAAAAGTTAAATAGCGCGCGGGACGCCAGTAGCTCACAAGGCTGAAAATCAAATGAAGAAAATCGAAATGTTGCCCTTTATCATACAAATAAAGTAAATATTCCTTGTCGACTGGAGTTACACCTTATTAGCTAATCGTACTATCACCGACAATTTACTTGTTCATATTAACATTACGCATTTGCCGTCTGTCGTTCGTGTTATCAAATTCTATTCAGTAGAAAAAGGTGGTTGGATTTTATTTGAATTTGACCTTTATAAAGTTAGGTAACATCGTAAAGGCCAAGGCCTCTTTCCGGAGAGCGCAGCGTAAAGCGGAACCCGTCGGAACTACGGGTGGCATTGATAACGTTGCAGGGTGAAAGGTGCAACCGAAAGAGGAATAAAGTGATTTTGTTGGCAACACAAACTAACATTTTCGAAAATATATTTTCCTATGAAAACCTCTGTGGCGGAGCGGTATAAATCTCGAAGATCTTGGGGTTGTGGGCTCGATCCCCACGCCGAACAAAAAAATCTTTGTTTAAATTCTAAGATTTCTTAACCTGGTTAGTTGAGGCAATACACCCCAAAAAGAACGTTAACCTGTTGGTCAAGATTGTTATAACATCATCTACATATAACAAGCGTATACCAGGGAACGGCAGCAGCATTGACTTGTGTTAGAAGATAAAACTGCGGTCACCAACCTGCCTGCCAAGCAAACCCTCCCGCGAGAGGTATTCCATATTCATCAGTGAACGTAATACGAGTTTATGATGATGATGAAAATTTTTTCCCTATACTATGATCATATGCCTATTTATTGGAAAAAATAGACATATCATAAAATATTTATTGTGAACAAATTCTTGTGTTTTTTATATAAAATGAAATTAAATGGATAATTATTTTTGAGGTGAATAACAACTTATTAGGCGACTAACTACTTGGTTACAAAAAATAACTTGATAAATAAATTAAATATTTTACAAATTATGTGACCTACAAAAGGCAAGGGTCTATTTAAACTAAATAATGGCTGCTACTATAAGATAGTAAATATATCAAACAGGGCCAATTAAATAATAGGTGAGGTAGGTATTAAAAATAATGACTCAGCGGCTAATATTTACAGTGGGATATCAAACATTGTATACGGTACATGTAACCTAACCATATGGTAACTATTGGTTAGGTTAGGTTAGACAGTTAATTGTATAAACAAACTCGTAGAATAATTTATGAAAACCTATTTTTTACTTTTTATGCGCCGTCAATTTGTCGCCTAACATAAAATTCTGTTGCCACACCTAAAAATCACAGCCAAATTAAATTTACACAAAGCTTACAACTCAAAATAAAGCTGCTACTTTATACTTAAAATGTTACTTCACTGTAGCTGGCAACTTATTATTTTTGCTACCCATTTTAATTATTTTTAAAACCCTAAATCAGATTATTTTGTCGCCGCGTTAAATACATGCCAAATAAAATAAGGTAGATATTTCGATTATATTGAATTAGTCTCCCATTACCGCACCCCTTAATGCAACGAGGGGTAAAAGCGTGCATATCGCTTGTGCGCCGCAGCTGTCCCGCAGCCCGCTGACATCGTGCCCGCGACCTAAGGCGTTGGCCCGAAGATTAATTTGTGAACCTTTTTAACAGTATTCGTATTTTTTCCTAAAAATTCTAAATAGGTATATGATTCACGTCAATATGATAGGGAACATGAACCAATTTGAATGTTAATAACCTATCGGGGAAAATTCCGAGTTTAACCTACATCGAAGCGCTAATGGATTATGAACCACAAAATGCGATTCAATACTGAGATATATATAGATAAATAGATATATGTAGAATATTGAAGATTGGTTTCCAGATTTTTCTAAATGCAGTTGTAGGTATGTAAGTAAATTATTTTAATGTTTTTGGCTTGCTAGGTATCTCTTTGAGGAAGGTTATTTAATAGAGAAGAACGAAATTATACAACTGACTTGACAATATATTGTTGTTTTTCCTTAAAAAAAAGAAAAGGATTATTAGCAGGGTTTTGCAGTCTACTAGTATTCTTGTTAACCCCCCTTGCTGAGCTGATATGCTTGTGTTACGTGTGGTTTTACGTCGGTAGACCACAAAATCACAAGTCCGTCGCCTTGGCCATTGAGTGTATGTAAATACCTAAGTGCTGAATAAATTTCATTATTTCATGAGCCTAACCGTAGTTGTAATTATGTTGTAAGACACAGGGAAACACTGATGCCTATTCCTGTTATATATGATGTTCTATCAATTGGAACCAACGGTCTAACGAGGTACGCAATTAATTATAATAACCTAACAATAATTGAAATATATGACGTTCAAATAACAATTTATCTAGCTCACACCATGCCACGCGATATTTTTATTTTTCATATTGTCATTAAAATAGTAGTCATTAAAATAAGCTCACAAACAGGTACTCGAGTATGGCCTATTACTAGTGCCGGTTGTCAATTGTCACGCAAGTGTCATGGCCGACAATTGTAATACTTATCGTGACTATTAATCATTCTCAAATTATGGTCAAATCGTAAGATGGATAGTCATTTATCGGAATCGGAATGAAATTTTTATAATACTACTCACAATAGAACAACCTTCTAGCGTGGTGGTATAAGTCTCTTTTTGAGTCTCGGAGATCGTGGGTTCGATTCTCACACCGGACAAAAAATCTTTGTGTAAATTACATTACATTTTCTTTCTGGGTCTGGTTGGTTGAGAGACGACCCTTCGTGCCTCGGAAAGCAGGTAAATTGGTCCCGATTTATTTAACATCATCAATAACAACAACAAGCGTATTCCAGGGAACGGGCAGCAGCGTTTCCCTATGTATTACTACATAATACTGCGGTCACAAACCCGCCTGCCAAGCGATGTGACTATGGTAAAAATCCTCCTTTGGGAGAAGGTCAATGTTCAGCAGTGGACGTTGTACGGGCTGATGATGATGATCATGAATTAATTTATTATTCCCATTGTGTTCGCGATTTTAAGGGGTCCTATGTAACTGTGTGTGTTAATTTGGTCTCAAAGCCCAGTAATATATAGTACATAGTAGCTTTGAGAGCAAATGAACGCCCATTTATTACGATGGGACTTAAAAGAGAAAGAGATACATGCCAAAAATGGTGACAAATCTGAAAAAAAAACTATTATCAGCATACGCAACAAGGTTATCTCAGAACAAATGTTGTCATAACCTTGTTTCGTAGTTCTTAAACTTTAAAAGTCAATTATTAACCCTATATTGGCAAATTGGCAAGCTGGCCCTCGCCGTGGACAGAAGAGTAACTGGGAGGTTTTAGTGAGTAGGGTCCTCTCCTCGTGGCATGACAGCATGGAGAAGACAAGTCCCACATACGCCTTCGCCGGTGTGGGAATACTGCAGCGGCAGAGGGGACGTAACACCAAAGCAGGCTGGCTGCAAAGGGGCCGGATAGCTCGTTGACCCGGCCTCACCAACGGCGGGTCGAAGGAGTGTCCGGGTGGTTTTAGTGGTGTAGAGTAAAGCATACCACGCTACGGAGAGGGCGAGTCTCACATATACCACTGCCAGCGCGCGGAAACGCTGCAGTGGCGGTGGGAATGCGTAAATGTATTTCCCCCCAAACAAAAAAAAAGGCTGGCTGCAAAAAGGCTTGCCCTCGCCGTCGCATCTTCCCCCAATAATACAAGCTCAGTGCTAACTGCTTGCTTATTCTTTTAATTTTTTTTAAGACAACACAATCCCTGTATCGCCGTGAACTTTACATACACATAATTTGCAGACACAAAGCACACCCTGATTTAGAATAACTACCTGTGGTCTACAACAAATATTGTTCCGCATTGGAATCAAACTCAGAACACCTAGTCTCAGAGGCAAATTCTGTAACCAGCAACCAGTGCAGTCGATTCAGGATAACGTCAGTCAGTATTGAGAAAATAATTTCTAAAATCGGTTCAGTAGATCGCGAGAATACCCCTTCAACCTATATTACCTCTCAAGGATTTACCTCTTGACAATATTAAGTGGGTTGTAGTAAATAGATTGATCTTTCAGAAAATTTAAAAAAGAACGGATAAAGAGAACCCTTAATATCATTAAATTTAAGCGGTCATCCACCACGTCTGTATAAATGTGAATATTGCCGCGCGGCTCAATCAACTGTCGCCGAAAATTATTGACTGGCTATTAAGCTTTAATCAAACTCTACCCTTAATTTTGATCGAAACGCATTTCACCCTCGCTAAACTTCGTAATATTGATATACTAGGTGCGATAGTTTTACCCACATTGGAGAATAGTCTTATCTGGTAAGCTATTATAGTGCCGCGGTTTTACTCACTTAATGATTTTAATTTTTATAAGCAGAACCATGACTATATTTCTATAAAATAAATACTATTACATACGTTTGCTTGTTACATAACTTATCTATTATATTCTCATTAAAACCGGCACCGCCGTTTTAGAGAAGTTTTGGACAAATCGTTGGGAATAAACAAATATGCCTAAGAAAGACGTAACTTTTAAAAAAAATGCATTTACACATTCCCACCGCCGCTGCAGTATATTCACGCGCTGGTGGTGGGATATGTGGGAATCGCCGTCTCCATAGCTTGGTATGCTAACTCATACCACGAGGAGAGGATCCTAAACACTAAAACCCCCCGGACACTCCTTCCATCCACCGTTGGCGGGGACCGGGTACGCATAAGCAATCCGACCCCAAGAAAAACGTACCTACAATCGATTTATGTATATAGGTACTACATATAAATAATTTCGATGAGTATTAGCTATTACTACAAAAGAAGTGTACGGTATGATACTTAATTATACATTTAAAAAAAAAGTTATATACCCTGGGGCGTTGTATCCTCCGCATAGCTACCTCTAGACTGAGTTCCCACAAGACTGTCTACTGATCTCGACCTCGACGTCTACGTCTATAAGGCGTTTTCATAATTCTTGAAATAGAATCAGTACTCTCAGCCGAATTTTCTTTTTAAATGCCTTGTCCTACATTACTTTATTTCTAATGGATCAATATACACCCTAAACTGCTGATCTTAGAGACCTGAAACTTAAAGGTTGCATTCTTTATATGTCGTAGACATCTGATAAGAAAATATTTTTATAAAGTCTCTCCTCTACGAGGATGAAAATTAAAGGCAAAGTTTGTACAAAGTCACGGGCAATAGCTAGTTAAATAATAAAACAATAAACAACGAGTATAAAACAATGTAACACAGTGATATACATGTAAACACCGTCTCACGGCTAAAGAATGCGAACGCTAGTTCCATTAATCGCACCAAACAATGGCGGCTCAACAAAAGCGTTAGCAAACTTAGTTAGACACATGAAATTATTATCCTTCGCTTCGTTACATACTGAACGAGCATTGAGAAGAGAAGCTTTGTACGAAAAATGATAATGTATGGGAAATTTATACATTTATTTACATAGCGACCGTAGCCCAATAGCTAGGGCGTGGGCCACCCATTGCACTACCAATAGCACAGGGGTTAACAAGAATAGGTACTAGTAAACTGCAAAACTCTGCTAGTAATCTTTTAAAAAAAAAACGAAAATGAATATAAGGTTTAGGACCTAAAGGATAAAAACGGAACTCTATAACCCCAATTGTCTGTCTGTCACCAGGACAATGAATGAATCACGAATCTCGATATTAATAATACGATTATATAAACTGAAATAACCAAGGTAGCATCTAATCTATATAAATCAAATTAAACCGCCAAAATGTATGCCATAAATCGTTGACCGTTTTTTTTTTACTCTTAATTTTAAGGGTCAAGGTTTGTATGAAAGAAAATTTTGGCAAATCCATGGGATGGGTACTCAGTACAACGTACGTTGGGCACGAACAGCTGGTGTTGTAGGTATAATAAATGTACATAAGCCTTCCTGTTCAAGTCCTACTCGCACTTGAATGTTTTTTTTTTCATGAATGTATCTGCAGTTCCCCCATTACCAGTCCCCCATATCCATACCCAGTCAGTCTTTTTCTGATTTTGTTTGTTTAATATGCACTCGACACGTATCCTGTGTGTGTTTTATTTATAGTCACCACATACGCCATCAATTATACAGGTTAAATTGGCTATCGATTATGATAAATTATTTGATTTTTTTATTGAATTAAAATTTATATCCGTAATAATTGTTATGATGCAGTGCGCCTGTTTACACTTGGCCAATTTTTCATGGTATTGAAAATGGGTGAAAATGGTGGTATTTGAAATACAAATTTGAAAATTGGTTTTTAACATTTCAGTTTTTAATTCGTGGCCTAGCGGTAAAAGTCTTGCTTTTAGTCTTAGAGGTCGTGGGTTGGGCCCCTACGCCGGACAAGAAATCTTTGTAAAATCCAAGATTTCTTTCCGGGTCTAGCTGGTTGAGGGACTATCTCCGTGCCTCGAAAATCACGTTTAGCCATTTTTGGTCCAAACAGTTTTAAAATAATCTATCATAAATATGTCGTATATGTAGAGAACGGTAAGCAGAGCTTTCCTGTGTGTGTAATTACTTATCACATAAGACGTGGTCAGTAACGTGTCTGCTAAGCGTAGCCCCTCCCTAGGGAAGAGACCCATGTTCATCAGTCAAAGTTATACGGGCTGATGATGATGATCTTTATAAGAAACTAGCTTCCCGCGCGCGGTTTCACCCGCTTAACGGTCCCGTTCCCGTGGGAACTTCATATTTAAATATAGCCTATGTCACTCAGGGTGAATGTAGCTTTCGAAAGGTGAAAGAATTTTTGAAATCGGCACAGTAGTTTTTAGGGCTCCGTAGCCAAATGGCAAAAAACGGAACCCTTATAGATTCGTCATGTCTGTCTGTCTGTCTGTCTGTCTGTCCGTCCGTATGTCACAGCCACTTTTTTCCGAAAATATAAGAACTATAATGTTGAAACTTGGCAAGTAGATGTATATTGTGAACCGCATTAAGATTTTCACACAAAAATAGAAAAAAAAACAAAAAAAATTGGGGTTCCCCATACTTAGAACTGAAACTCAAAAAAATTTTTTTCATCGAACCCATACGTGTGGAATATCTATGGATAGGTCTTCAAAAATGATATTGAGGTTTCTTATGTCATTTTTTTCTAAACTGAATAGTTTTCGCGAGAGACACTTCCAAAGTGGTAAAATGTGTGTCCCCCCCCCCTGTAACTTCTAAAACAAGAGAATGATAAAACTAAAAAAAATATATGATGTACATAACCATGCAAACTTCCACCGAAAATTGGTTTGAACGAGATAAAGTAAGTATTTTTTTGTTAATACGTCATAAACCGTAAACCGCAGTTAACCTTTCATTCATTCAACATCGATCAAAGTTACAACGAACTACAAGAACTTTTAAACTATGTTACTTGTTGTATTCTTGATATCAAAAATAGGTACGCACTTGTACGGAACCCTTCGTGCGAGAGTCCGACTCGCACTTGGCCGGTTTTTGATTTTGTTCATTTCTAACATACACACAAACCTACATATCTTTATTCTTATAATATTAGTTTAGATTTAATACAGTTCATTTAATTTCGTTAGTATAATTAAGCTTTGATGACAAACGAACGGACGGAGTAGGTACATTAAATCGTCTGTAATATCCTAAGTAAAAATTTGTCTTGGACAAAAAATAAGAATAAAGAGCTGTTAATATTTTTTTTCCATTGCGATTTTGACAAACACAAGTGTGTGTAAAATAACCGAAGTGCTGAATAAATTCATTATTTCATTGATATATTAGTTTAGTTGCTAAGTTTTCTTACTGTATGAACTATGAAACTGTGGCAGGGGCGCAGATGATTAGCAACTGGCATGAATTTCCCCCAAGTTTGGTTTCAACAATAAATAGTGAAGACTCGATTAAATACACATTTACTTGATAATTGGTTCGAGATGATATTACCTACTGACTAAATATTAGTTCGTAACTCGGTCCGCTTCGAGTTTACAGTTGAACGTGATTGTAAATCAGTTACAAACTTACTACTAACTAAATGATATTAGAAACAAACCAGTGTTGTTTCTAAGCGAGTAAGAAAGTCTGTGAGTAATAAAGAGTGTGAAATCTGTTGGTTAAATAAAGCCTATGTTAAAATTTCTCTAATCTAAAGTAAACTAAGCTGAAGCATTTATTTGTTTGCTTGCACGCACAAATCTTAAAAACGACTGGTTCGATTTGAAATAAGACTTAGATAGCCCAGTTATCGAGGAATGCTGTAGGCTATTAATATATATTTTATATTTCTAGCAGAATTTGCCAGTCTTCTAGTATTCTTCTTAGCCCAACGTACTAAACTAAAAAGCTTGTGTTGCGAGTCGGTTTTCGTCGATAGTGCAATGGGTGGTGATCGAACCGGCGACCCCAAGATCACAAATACGACGCCCTAGCTATTTGGCTAAGCCGATCCGCGGTCTCCAATCGAGAACTTTTTGGCCCCAACAATCATTAGGTCTCCGTGCTATATGGCCTGCCTACTGCCACTTCAACGAACTTATCCATTGGGCTATGTCAGTGTATATATGTACATATATATTAACAATACTAGTAATAGGTCTATGTGAATAAAATCATAAGATTTCCGTTTACAGTGTTACCCAGTTTACTTCATATTTTTTTCAGATTTTGAGAAAGAGCAGGTGCGAAGAAGTAGTGTCATTATTTTACGTCAGACGTCATTTCCGTCCACCGTGACGTCACGAGGTAATAAATTAGGTAAAGAGGCCTTATACATATAGAAAGATGTAAATATTTGTGCATGTTTAAGTAAACACGTCGCGTTCGGTAGTTCCCGATGCTCTGATTGCTTGTTCTGCTTTTACATAAAGTTTTTGGGTCAGATTGACGACACTTTTGTGTACTCAGTATAAAACTTACTGTCGCGGGTGACTACAACCGATTCAAGTTTTGATTTTCCATATAAATCACGTTAAGCCGTTGTTCCCGATGGCTATAACATTATCTATACCAATAGTATACCAGGGACCGGGCAGCATGGTTACTTTGTTTGTTATTACTTAATACTGCGGTCACCATCCGCCAGCCAACCGTGGTGACGATGGCGAAACATAACCGGGATGAGGTCCATGCTTAGCAGATGATATGAACTTTGGTACCTCTTATTCCCTTTCACTCACGTCATAATAACTATCCACATAATAGCTATGTGCCTAAATTCTTCGAATTCCGCTGAGTAAGTTGTGCCTGACTCGCACAACTTAATAAAATATATAAAATAATAGTTGATGTCTAAACCTATGACATAGTAAATTTCTACATGAAAGAATAAACGAAATCAGACAACGCGTAAAGGAGTTATAACTTTTTAAACTATATTATATAAAGGAAACAAGGTAACCAGTCAAAAATCCAGGATAAAATGTAGAATAGTGTCAGTAACAGCCATTTAGCAGTTTTCATTATATATAGTGATGCAGCAGTGTAACGGCACTTTATTTTTATAATCTTTATATATCAGAACATAATATACCTAGATACACATAACAAAAACGAAAAAGCAATGTGCTTGCCACATATCTAATAATCTAATAAAAATAATAAATTGTTTGACTTGAATCTGAGTTGAAACCCCAGAAATAGAAGTGACATAATTAAAAGGGCATAAAATGAAAGTCTCGAGGTCCGTTACACAACAATTAATTTAAAACAGAACTCGCGTTGGTTTTATTGTATAAATGGTAATTCTACAGAATGACGGCATGCCCGGATGGCCATACTTTGTAAACTTAGAGGAATATTTACATTATAGGTACTATCTAAAGAAGTCACTTTTTAAAGGAAATATTAATTTTTAAAGTGACTTGGTATTGAGCTTCGACAGAGATTGCCGTGAGGTTTACGGCTTAGAATAGACCAATCCATATCTTCCTATGGTAGTAAGGGATATGCACCTGATTGATGGGAAGCAGCTCTGTCTCTATCAGTTCAAAGATACTCCCATATCTTACTGCGATCACCAATCTGCATGCCAAGCGTGGTGATTACGACAGTATCCCTCAACGACGTTGTCAAGGTCTGTTAAGAGAAGGTCTTTGTTCAACAGTGGATGTAAACGAGCTGATACAGTGTGACGATGCGACCTTAGTGCCGTACACCGAAGCCGCTGTGATTATAAAAGGGCCGCGGACTAATGCCGCGCTCTCTTAACTCTCCCGCTGCGGTCGACACCGGACACCTACCAGCCTGCTACCATTCGGACTGGACACTCCCGGATTGACTGGATTCTCCCGCTGCCGGTACGGACTACCTGAGGCGTCAGCGAAACTTATCTATCCAGCTTCCTAAAAAGCTAAATGTTTTGTAGCTAGTCACAAAACATTTAGCTTGGTCACCTGCTCAAACCGAGTCCTAGAACCTGCCCCCCTTATTTGTCCAAATATTGTTATTCTTCTAAACTATTTAAATGTAAATGTTAGCTACCTAATTAATAAATAAACTATAGTGTACTGATTGATCTGTTGTTTATTTCTTCTCTTTATAATATAACTAGCGGATGGACTTTAAATTGTATAGTCTAAAACCTACAAACCGTACATCATTTTGTGCTATTGTCAATAGTTTTTGCAGCGCACGCATAAATAGGTTTTTGATATTACACCTTGGGTTACAAAAACGGGATTTTCTTACGGATCCATAATTTTTTTTGAAAATAAAATGTAACTTATAACCTTCCTCGATAAATGGACTAGTAGTTCCTGAGATTAGCAAGCAAACAAACAAACAAACTCTGCAGCTTTATAATATTAGTATAGATTCACCTCTTTTCATATCCATAACACGTGGTTGGCTACACCAACACGTAATACGTTACAACAGAACAGAGATTGCCTCGTCAGTTCCACTTGCAGGTAACGAGTTTAGAATCTCGAGTGGTGTTAAATATGGGTCATTATGGAGCTATAAAATGTTTGATCGAACGCTTTGACTTGGTTATGTTGTGTGACGTAAATAGGGTGCTTCCAAAATATATGCCACACACATCACTTAACACAAATTTTAAATAACATTTATTTTATAAATATCTACACTATCATGTAAAGACGTAAGACTGTCTCATATTAAGGCTATTTTCTAAATATAGATATTTTCCTTAAGAACAATGATTTCTAGCAGAATCCGAAAGATTCGCCAATCCTAACAAGTAAAACCACAAGGTCAGCAAGAGGCAAGAGCAGCCTATTTATGTCCAAAATGGGCCTCTTACAGTCCTTGACAAACCAGGTTTGTTGAGAGATAATGCCATAATCATCAAGGAGGCACACGAATTAGTAATCGCAGTAAGATGGTTATTAACCTTGAGCTGATAGATGCCGCTGCCCTTAGTCCCCTCTTCATCATCATAAAGCCCGTATAACGTCCACTGCTGAACATGGGCGTCCTCCCGAGGAAGTGTTTTTACCATAGTCACCACGCTTGGCAGGCGGATTGGTGACCGCAGTGTTATGTTGTAATACACAGGGGAATACGTGCTTTCCAAAGCACGGAGAGTAGTCCCTCCACCAACCAGACCCGGAAAGAAATCTTAGAATTTACACAAAGATTTCTTGTCCGGTGTGGGGATCGAACCCACGACCTCCGAGATTCAAAGCGAGCCAAATTCCGTTACGCTACGGAGGTTGTCAGTCGCCTCTTAACGACACTCAGAGGAAGACTTGGAGTGCTCTATAGAAAGCCAAAAACTACATGAATATATGCAAAAAACTTTAACCAAAGGTTTATATAGTTAAATTGAAAACTACAGTCAATTGATTGAACCACTAAGTGGGGAATGCTTATTAGCAACAAGCGGTCCATTGATAGGCCAAGTTCACATCAATCCCTGACCTAAAACGTCAAAGTACTTAACCAAATGAAGTCATTAATCGTTTGTCTCTCTAAGGGCACATTTTCGGCCAATACAAGAAAACATTCAATCCGATAGAAATCGACCCGAACTCTGATAACCTCAGCGATTACTGTACCTCGTAACCCTTTGACCAGAGACGGATTTAGCTAGCTCTAAATGTATAACTAGGCCGATTGTAGTTGGGCATTTGAGGCTAAGTTACATTCTTTATTGCACAGTAGAAAACATGCAAAATGAAAGCATACAAAAAACATTAATGTTCAAGGAACAGTCTAACGCTAGCTGAGAATTTATGGAATTTAGCAAAAAGAAAAAAAGTAGAAGGTTGAGGCATGATAATGTTTAATCTATAACAATGTATAAAACTGAAGATATCTCAGTGTTAGATAGACCATTTATCGAGGAAGGCCATAGGCTATATTTAAGCTGGTTAACAGTAAGGAGGTATACGAATAAAAACTTTTCCTTAGAAATTAAATCATCTGAATCAAAATTAATTATTTCTTTGATGTTTTGATTAGTATTCATAATAATAATCAGAATCATTTCAGTGTTTGTATTAATTTATTCAATTTGAAATAAAGATAAATTGTACATTGCCTTTTCTTTGCATTTTATTTACTATATTTTTTGTGTGTACATAAATAAATAAATAAAAATAAATAAATAATAATTTCTTAAAATTACATAATATAAAGAAATCTGTCTTTCAAATCAAATCAAACTTTATTTGTGAACATAAGTACAAAAAGGTGTTATTTATACATTTTGGCTGATCTGTATGTTCGGCCAATAATCGGCATACAAATATAAATATAATATTAGTGGGCTGGTTATCTTACTATCATAATTAAAGTAATCTTTATGTAATTATTATTTTAATTATGGTATTGGCCGCCCAACTGCAACTAGGGCGGCATATTACCGGTTGTCCATGGCATCATACCTGAGTTCAGCCCTGCTAGCCCAATCAACCCTCACGTACTGTGCGGGATTAATCCGGCCGGATTAAGGCAACTTAGTGCGGGAACAATTACTTGACGCGACACGTCACTTCTATTGTTTGTCTGTTCTTTGTTTTTTTGTCAACCCTGCCTCCCATTGTGTTGGATAAGTTCAATAATAGTATGGTTATGTGGAAAGGTGGTTATTTAATAATTAAGTGTGAAACTTTATCTTGTTTTGTTTGTTGCCTGTTTTAAGTCTTTCGTGTTATACGTACATAAGAATATAGATAAGTTTCAGAAAAAAAGTGATAAAGATAATATGAATACTAGACATAAGCATGCCTTAGAAGTACTTGCAACTCGTCTCCATAGAATAAGCAACTCTTTATTGGGGCAATGTATTCGCTTCTATAACAAACTCCCAAATAATATTAGGGAATTATTAAATTGTCTGTGAATAAATTTAAAGCCACTGTCAGAACTAAATGATGTAAAAATGCATATTATAAAATATCAGATTATGTAAATGACAGAATGGCTTGGGAGTAACTTGCTCTGGAATGACACTGCTGCTTAAAAATGTTGTAAAATAAATGAGAAATTGATTTATTTAAAAACGGATTCCTCTGAGTTTCTTGCCAGTTCTTCTCAGAGTTGCCACGTCTTTGAACTGGTGGTAGGACAAGAAATGGACCTATCATATAATAAGAACATGATTTAATTTTTTTTTAATTGTGTCTTATGAATACAGATATTATTGACTTTGACTTTCAATAAGGCCACAAAGGGCTTTCATTGCATAAGCCTCGTGGCAAACTCCATATTTCATACCCAAAAATTAAAATACCCTCCAAAGGCCGTCAAATTTTAAGCGGCCGGTGGCTATGGCGTCGGATTTACGATCATGTGGTCGCCGATTCGAGTCACACCCATTGCATAAGCACTAATACTAGCACCTAGTGTGCGACAAAGTCTGATAGTAATCTCAAAAAAAATTATGTTGTAGGATAGGCACTCTCCTCGTGGTATCAACAGCATATTATTGCTAAAAGTGAGAAGGGCAGCTTATTTAACTAGTCCCCAAATGCCCCGCTACCATCGTGTAGATGCTATTCTCCCCACGACGGTGGAGGGTGATTTCCTCTCAGAAAAAATGGACATTGAGTGTACTAATGTTTTTCTCGGTAAAGCAAAATAGGCCGCATAAGATATAGCATAGACCTGAGGCCTATTTTCAGAGGAAACTCATCATCATCACTATCAGCCCGTGTAACGTCCACTGCTAAACATGGGCCTCCTCCCGAGGGAGGGGTTTTGCCATAGTCATAGATGATGTTATAACAATCGGGACCAACGGCTTAACGTGCTTTCCGAGGCACGGAGGGTAGTTCCTCAACCAACCTGACCCGGAAATAAGACATATATATACAAAGATTTCTTGTCCGGTGTGGGGATCGCACCCACGACCTCCGAGACTTAAAGCGAGCCACGGGAAACTCAATTGGCCCTTATTACTAGAACGCATATACAAAGTATTGTTTTCAATAGTTCCCCGACCTAACGAAACTAAAGTAATTACAGTAAGTCGGGTATCGAACCAGCAGCCGGCTACCTCCGCGTTCGATTACCGCAAACGGATTAAGTAAATCGTACACTCTATGTCTCACGTTTAGGGTAGTGATACATTGAAGCTTCAATTAAAAACAAGTATATATTTTCTTAATTAATGTTTTCTAAATATATACAGCAAAAATACCTTTAATTTATACATATATAAAACTAGAAGTACATATTAGTACGGTGAAAGTCCCGTCAAAATCGGTCGAGTCCTCACTGAGATGAGCTGAAAAAAAGATATAAGCTGCCCGCTGGGTTTTATATACAAGGTTATTTTTAAAACACCAACAACCTTTCAGGGGGTGAAAGTACTGATGATTATAAACAACTTTTACTATGGGACCAACCATGAACGCTGTTTTAAAAATAACCCTGTATACAGTGAGACAAGAAAACATTATAATGTTTTTGTTATATACATACAAAATGCGGAAACACAAAGATTTCTTGTCCGGTGTTGGTGTGAAATTTATTTTCAGCGAGTCAAAACCGCTACGCTACTGAGGTTGTTTCTGACTATTTGTTAGGGGATATAAATGTAAGTATGTTTTCTTTGATAGCTACTCTGCGCCTGTAGCTCTTAGCGTGATGTTTTATTTGTATTAAATACAAATAATATATGATAGGATGATTTCGAAAAATACACAAAAAAAAATACAATTTCCCGAAATGCCTGTACAGCAATTTCAAATGCCTATTCAAAATGTTTGCGTTTATGATATAAAAAATAGCACTTATGATGTTTAGAATTAAGTTCACCTTTTAAGCTTTTAAATGAGGAATATAAACCTTTAATCAGATTTTAAATTAAATGTTGGTTAAAATATTTCCACAAGCACGAAATCTACGGGATAAAACATATGCAAGCCTACGTTTTTAAAACGAATAGACGTTTAAAACTCCGCCATCCTTCGAAAAATTTTTACCTGAATTTTAACTAGACGCTCATGAAAATAAATAATTACGAGAGTAAAACAAACAAATACAGCTAGCATTAAATAAAAATACATCTTTTGCCTATTTTTCTTAAGTTTTCCTCGTTATTCTAAGAGATTTCGAGTTTCGAAAACATTTTTAGAAGCATCGAGAAGATTCCTTTGTAATTTACGGAGAACGGTCGCAATGACATAAATCCTAATGTTACGGTAAACTTTACAAGCATTGACATGGGGTCCACAAATGAGGCGTGAAGGAGCACCTTGATGCGATACAGAGAGGGCAGCTTATTTACATCATTCATCTTATACTAATATATAAAACTGAAGAGTTTGTTTGTTTGCTTGAACGCGCTAATCTCAGGAACGACTGGTCCGATTAGAAAAATTATTTCAGTGTTAGATAGCTCATTTATTGAGGAAGGCTATACACTATATTTAATTATGAAGTTCCTACGGAAATGGGAGTTGCGTGGGAGAAACGACGCGCGAAAATCTAGTCGTTAAATAAATTTACTTACGTGTTTTCAAATTCACAGTGTACAAACAATTGATATACATTATTTAGTATTTTTCTTTTACTTTTGTACTCTTTTAGAAAAAGATTTCTTGGAATCTTTAAGCTGCTTTCAGTTGTACAATAAAATCGTTTTGGAGAAGCCATTATTTTTATTCGTAACGTTTTTCGATGTGTTGATTCAGGTTAAAAGTTAAATCCGATCAGAAAATACTTGACAAAAATTTTCTCATACTTCACAACTTTTACAATATGTTAAGTTTTTAATTTATCAGTCCGTTTACGTCTAATATTGAACTTAGGCCTCCTTAGTGGCGTGGCGTTTTTATTTATATATTTATTAAAAGGCTTACCAACTAAAATACATACATGACATTCATAAACACACTTTAAACTAAAGATAATGTATGCTTTTAACTTACAGGTAGGGACGATATTTACTTTTGACACTGTTCTAGCCTAATTTTAACAACTAAAATAAACTTAAACTTAAGTGAATATTTTATAATTCAATATTATCAATATGTGTTTTATCAATATGTTTCCTTTATTGAATGATTGAAATATAATAATACCTACAATATAGGTAATGTGCCGTTGCACGTATAAGTATCCAATTAAGTATTTCATAAAAGATTTTATATTTTTATTTACCCTCGATATTATCTCAGTTTCACAAGCGCCTATATTAAACAATTGTCACTACATGAACGTAGTCAATATTTCCCCTCATTGAGTCCTCGCCCTTAGCCGTAACCCTCACGTAGCGCTTATCCAGTGGAGATTACCCCAACTTTCTATCGGTCAGTTTGTAACAACTGCGTGTTGAACTAACGTTGATTGCCATCAGATTACTAACATTTGGGAACATGGTTTCAAGTGAAGCGGCAGTAGCTCAATGGCTAAGGCATCGGACTTGTGATCTTGAGGTCGCCGGTTCGAACCCCACCCGTTGCACTACCGACGTGAACCCACTCGTAACACAAGCATTAGCTTAGCTCGAGCGGTTAACAAGAATACTTACTAGTATTCTTGTTCTGAGTTCTGAGTCTCTAAAAAAAAAACTCTGCTAGTAATATTTTAAAAAAATAACATCTATATAATATATAAAAATTAGTCCCTATTTCCCTTGGTCACCACGCGTAAACGGCGGGATCGATTTCACCAATTCTGTTTCTGTTGTGTTTGTGATCGTTAGTTTCGGTTTTAGGAAAAAAAAAATTGCGCGGTAAATTAGATAATTTAAAAATAATTAACTACCATTTAAATTTTTCTAATATTATCTTAGCGTAGTATTATATAGTATAAACTTGTTTAATCTAACTTTTTGTTACACATAACATTGACAAATACTGCAAATATCGTCGAAGAGGATATGGTACAAAAAAAACGCTTAAAGCAGATTCTTCGGTCGGTTAAGGTATCAATACCAATTTAAATTCAATATTTATAGTTAAGATAGGACAACGTCTTATCGGGTCAGCTTGTCTATACTAATATTATAAAGAGGAAAACTTTGTTTGTATGTTTGTTTGTTTGTAATGAATAGGCTCAAAAAGTACTGGACCGATTTCAAAAATTCTTTCGCCATTCGAAAGCTACATTATCCACGAGTAACATAGGCTGAATTTTATTTTGGAAAAAATACGGTTCCGTAAGATATTTGGGTTTTTCGGACACAAGGTGTAAAATATCAACCATAAAAGTTTCTTATTTTGCGTACGCTGCCTAAACTATAAAAGATAGAACCATAATACAAAAAAGTCTGCGACACACTACACCTATCTATGTCGAGTGAAGCACAACAACCATTTTTTTATTTAGAAATCTTCAATTTTTTTTGACTACATTTAGAACCGTTTATTTTACTCATGCTATTAATCCTTATCAAATAACACTAACATCACTAAGTACAGTTTATGTACATAATATTTGGTCTTTCAATGATTAAAATTGGACGTTTTTTGACGGTTTTGAAGTTATGGCGAAATTAAAATATTACGATTTCTGCTGCAACTTTTCGTTGCCCTATCACGGGTCGGGGCTCCCGACCATCAGTATATTTTGTTACCTGAAAATAATTTAACGTCAAATGTTGTTTATAGAGAACCTCTACAATAATCGCTTTAGTTATCTATTCTAAAACAACGGGTTGCACTCCGGGACTGCCGGCAGAAGTGAAAACTTAGTATTAATTACATTTAAATATTTTCATCATTAACAACTTTATTATCGACAGAAAGACAATCTGTGCAGCCTGCGGATAATGACTGCGTCGTCGATGTTAGTGTCGGTGTCTGTGAATTGACCTGGGAATCATTTTGCTGACGGTGTCTTTCCTGGGTAGGCTTTTTGCAGCGGCCGACATTCGCACGGAGCCGCGGGCGACCGCTATCACTACATCACTACATATTATAAAACAAAGTCCCCGGTCGCGTCTGTCAGTCTGTTCGCGATAAACTCAAAAACTATTACATGGATTTTAATGCGGTTGTCACCAATCGATAGAACGATTCTTCCGGAAGGTTTACGTTTATAATTTGTTTATTTTTTGTGGACATTTGACTAATTTATATTAATATATTTGTCAGAGGTGTCGGAAAAAATTAAGCCATTTGGGAGCTTTCAACGAAAACGCTGCCTAAACCCTATGAGATATAACAAAACAATGTATGGCGGAAATATTCTTCTCTTTTAGATCTACGAAAAAGTCCGGGATAGCATATGTCTATCTTTCAAGGTTAACTTACTAAATCCATTATATCTTTTAGAAAAATGATCATTTCTAATGCGGTAATTGTAAAGCTAATCAGACGAATTCAGTATTTATCCTTATCATTATAAATGAGTTAATATTCTTAAGCATTTCATGCAGATTATTTTACCCCTACACTATATACTTTAAATGAATAACTTAGAAGTTATCGCAAAATAACAGCGTGTGTTTTCGCAGCGCAGCGAGTGACTTAGGCCGAATGCGATTATGCGCGCTCGATGCTTAAGAATTATTGGGCAAATTTTTTGTTTTGTGTTCGTTGTAACTATATACATGATGGATAGATACTTGAATACCTTAATTAGTGTTTGTTGTATTGTTAATCCTGAAGAGTATAGGTATTTCATACGATAAAAGTATCCCCACCTACTTATTTCATTGAGTTTTAGTAGGTACCTATATTAATTTGTTTCTGTTTGTTTTGACTTAATTTCGCCCGTTTTGTTAGAGGTTTAAAGACATTCTGTAGTATTATTATAGTATCAGTATTGCGGGGCGGGTCGCTAGTATACTATAAAAGTAAAGCAGATAGGTAACTGAAATAAACCACTATCACCATCAGCCCGTATAACGTCAACAGCTGAACATGACCAGCTCCCGAGAAAGGGTTTTGCCATAGTCACCACGCTTCTACAAACATAAAAATCCGTAAAGAAAATAGCAGTAAACATAAGATGCTGGGGATGTTTCACATAAAGTGAGTAATAATGTGATTCCGTAATTAGTCTCGGTAATAATGACCAATTCGCCGCCTCTCCCCTCAAACATGAACTGTCCCTAGAAACTCATCAAATCTTACCAATCTTTTAACTGAAAGGCGAGCCAGGGGTTACTTTGACTCGTAGGAGGGGAAATAAGTTCATAATAAGGAAGTTACCCCACATACTGGTATATTGCGATTTTATTATTAGGGGAAGTTTATTTTTATTTTTCGAGGTTCGTTCGTAGAAACGATTTACATAATTGCAGTCACGTTTTACTGTTATAAGACTTTTGATATATTTGATAGTTTCCTTATATTTGACTGCAGCGAGTATAGGAGAAGATAAACTGTTTATTTCGTCCCCGGGGTCGTATTGTTACGAGGTGGTCGTAGTATATTTTTATATTTAGTCTTCAACATGTTTAAATTTATAAATATAGAAAAATACTTTTGAGAATAGTTAATAGAATCAGGCGTTACTTAGTGTAAATAAAAAACACAAAATTAAAATTCCGCTCAAAAATGTGGGTAAATACTAATACACTTTTTTTACCAACGCCGGAAAAAAATAAACACGTGCAGGAAGAACAATAAAAAAACATTCATAAATGTATTCCTTGTCGAGGACCCGACACGTGTTTCACTCCTCAACAGAGCATCATCAGGGTGGGGTTGACGAATTGAACGATAATGTTGCGCTAATTTGCGCGGTCGGGAGACTAGAGCAGAAAGTGCATCCCAGCATTAAGACACATTTTTATGCAGAATCAACACAAACATTTCACAATCACAAAACATTTATTTCGGACCGGAATCCATATTATTAGTAACAAATATTTAAACTTTTTTTTTTTAATATTGCGGGCTGTTACATCTTTACAACCAAATCAAGCATTATACATAAATTACCTACTTTCACAGTCATATGCAAATATCCAATTATATGGATACCTACATAGAAAAACAGTTACTTACTTACTTTTTTGTCTCGTATAAATTTAAGCCCACGATTTCATGTACATACATACGGTCACCAATCCGCCTGCCAAGAGTTACATGTTTGTTACTCAATGACGCAAAAAAGCTAGTGAAAATATTTGAATGAAATTTGGCACATAATATTATTATATCCTTACCGTTTATAAAATGCCATCACGCTCCACTTCAGCAGACAAGCATTCTTACGCGGACGAATAATGTTTAATTTTGCAAATATAAATTTTAATGCGAAGTTTTTAAATAGTTTCAATTAAATGCAATTACCCCTGATAGTGAAGTATTCCAAGCACTTAAATGAGCTGTGAGACACTCCGTACTTCTTAGAACTAAATCCATTACGCATAAATTAAAATCTTATTCTATGAAAACCTATTTATCTAGGTATAGGAAAGTATATAAAGCTCTCGTTCTAATTTAGACCACGGCGGCGAACCTCTTAGGAAATTAGACGTAGGACATCTATACTCTATACTCTTTACTAATACATATAGGAGAAACGTTAATTGGTTATAAAGCTCGCTAATCTCAGCTCCAATTTGCAAAATTGTTTCAGTGTTAGATATCCTATTTATCGAGGAAGGCTTTATTTAATTATGACGTTTTTATCGAAATGGGTGTCACGCGAGTGAAACCGCATTCTATATTGCTTTACTCTCTACATTTTGTTGGGTGGTTTTACTGACAGGACTGGTGACAGATCATGCTTTCCGAAGTACGGGTGACGCACTACCAACTCCCAGGCTACGAGCTAGAACTTACAATTTTTAAGCAACAAAAATCCAAATCAAAACGTCATCTACGACAATCGTATACCTACTAACTCGGTTACGGGCAGCTGACGTTTGCCGATATATTATTATATAACTGTACATAATACTGCGATCACCAAGCTGCCTGCCAAACGTGGTGACTACGGCAACACTCCCTACAAGGGAGACCCATATTCTGATCTGGATGTAAACGATATGATATATTATCGATATTACATGTTACTTTCCGGAAGAATGTTAGTTTACCGAACCTGATACAAGTAAATGCTTGTTCAACACGTATTAGGGGAGCCCAGGGAGGGGAGTGCACTACCAGGTACAAGTAGCACGCATCTTGTTACACGCCTCATTAACTTGATTAATATGAATAAGTGTAGCATTTATACGTACTAATAAGGCAAGAGGAAGGATTTTTTTATAAAGTTGCATTTGTCTTGGGTTGTAAATTATACTTTAAGTTACGATTGAAATAAAAATTGTTAGAGTCAAAAAGTGTACATTTTGAGTTCGGTTGGACGTAACAACTTTATTTTTCTTGCTTTTTTTTTGAGGATTCAAAGTTTAATATTATAAGGAATTTTAGTGTATAGTAGCGTATAATAAGCAGTAGATATAATATTATTGCGTATGGTATTATTTTTTTATGAATAATTAGTATGTAAAAAATATATTAATTTACTTATCAAAACAGTATTTATTTCCGCGTTAAATATTTTTCTCCTTTTATGCACCTAACAATTTTTCTTTATTCCACCCTACAATTGACTTGCAGAAAATATTGAATTAAGTCCATCATGTACATTTTTTTTGTACATAAATTTAAATTTTATAAATAAGTAGCGATTATTTCATTTCCTTTTTAAGTTTTTTTTATTACACAATAAATCAAATCTGAGGCAACCAGTGTAAATTAACACATTTTAAATATTTATGTTATTACATTGCAGTAGCGAGGGTATTGGGATATTATCCAGTCATGCCACTACACCCGACGATTTCGTTAGGGTCTTACCCCACTTGTGATATTGCATATCTACAATAATAACAATTCCACTGACGCCCCGACCCTCCGTTTGCATTTTTACGAGAAAACATCAGAACATAATGTAAGATTTGTTTTTCGGATAGATGTTTTTTATAGTTTAGAAGTTGTAAAATAGCATTTTTATCTGCAATTCAGTACACTTGGCATAATTTTGGGATCACGTACACGATTTACTGTTTTTGGAGTATGCGATAAGTGATATGTAAATTTTATTTTAGATTCTTATCTTTATCTTATCTATCTATATATCTATATATCTATATCTTATCGTATTTTTGTACTTTAATATATGATCCCATTTGATTCTTTTAACATTTAAATGTATTTTATTAAACGGGAAACATGGGCAACGGCTGTATGGTGACTGACTTAGAATAGTCTACCCCATGTCTTCCCATGGGTATCATAAGAGGTGACTAATGGACATACACCTGACGGATAAGCAGCAGCATCTGTAAGCTCAAACATACTCACCATTTAACTGCGATCACCAATCCACCTGCCTAGCGTAGTGATTATGGCAATATTCTCAACGACCCTGGCTTACCATGGTCTATTAAGAAGAGTCTCCTATTCAGCAGTGGACTTAAACGGACTTACAGTACAGTACAGGAAAAAACGGAAAACATTTTATTAACATAGCTCCTACATACGGCACGGAGGGTACCCAGAAAGAAAAGAAAAACGTAATGATCTCCAAGAAATCCTTTGATCCGAAGGCTTATACCGCCAGTCACGAGTTGTTCCATTTATGTACTCTTTATTAATATTATAAAGAGAACAACTAATAGCCACAAAACCGATTGAAATACTCCATATTAAGAAAGTTATGTTATCAAAGATATATATATATACATATAAGGTAGGTATATAAACATATTTTATGAGAAAGCTCCCAGTTATATATTTATATAAAAAACATGCACGCAAAAAGAACATAATAACATGTTATGTACAAAAATAGTATGTTGCTCCAAATAATTCTCACCCTTTAGCAATTTCACTTGGTTTGTAACCGGATATACGCCGCCAGCGTCACATGACCTCGGCTTTCCGTCGATTCGCCAAACTAACGACCAGCCAACATTGACCCCTCGCTCCCCTCCGCTGACGTGGGAAGTAAAACAACTCGCTAGAAATAGTTGAAAGGTTGGTGTCTACTTATGTTTGACAATTGTACAGCCGACAACCAATCCATCTGGCGAAGCAAATAAATCGACAGTTTAATTTGGAAAGAAGGTTTAGTTTCCGTCGAAGACGTTGTGGCTTATGATTGAGTTCTGTTTGGGTTATAGGCGTGCCATGTTGTTTACTAAGTTCTATTGATCTTCAAAAATATTGTTTTTAGTATATCTACAGGTTCTTTTGAATATAAATAGTTTAATTATAGTAGATGCCTTCGTCCGCGTAAAAGAAAGTTCTTATAAGCTATCTAACAATGAGAGCACCGTTTAAATTAGTACTACCGTTTTGGAGATTAAGCAGAATATACGTAAAAACAAATGCAAAACCACTTGCAATTTGGATGCGGTTTTAATTTCTTCTTATAAATAATGATTGGTTAATTTCAAAAAGGACAGACGGACGGACTACGCAGTCTGTAGATTTGTATGATTTGCTATTGCCTACCTACTACTGTTAGTTACCTAGCCGAATATTTTATAGAGTAAGAATTATCTGTTAGTTATGGTTTTTTTTTTATTACTTTGAATTCTTACATTGTAGTTCTGACAAGTACAAGTGTATGTAAATACCTAAGTGCTGAATAAAATTTATTGTTTCATTATATTATTTCAAATGGACTGACGAAACGCCTATATTATACACTAGCTACGCCCCGCAGGTCGAATCGTGATATGTTGTAGCCTATATGTTAATTCTGCTTACAAACTATCCGCGAGCAATACCATTCAGTAGTTTTTGCGTGAAAGGGTAACGAACATCTATCCATATTTACAAACTTTCGCGCTTATAATATTAGTAGCATTTTAAAATTAACTACTAGTGAGAGTCATTTCTAAATCGGTCTAGCCGTTAATAAAGATTAGGTTACTGTGAAAAGATTAGCCGGAACAGACATAGCAGTGTTTTGTTATTAAAACCTTGAACACATTCATATGTCTAATAATATGCATGTTGGAAAACCCTGATACATTTCCATTATTAACAAATACTTCAATAATAATTTTATTTCTTTGTATATATTCTAATAATAATAATCTAAAAATCAAATTCTTACAAAAAGAAAACCCAAAATAGTTTTACTTCAGGCTTCTTCTACTTAGGGAACAGAATCAGTAAAAAAAATTTAAACAACATAGTGTGTTATCATCATCATCAGCCCGTATAACGTCCACTGCTGAACATGGGCCTCCTCCCGAGAGGGAGGGTATTTGCCATAGTCACCACGCTTGGCAGGCGGGTTGGTGACCGCAGTATTATGTTGTACCACACAAGGAAACGCTGCTGCCCGTTCCTTGACATACGATTATTATAGATGATTATATAACAATCGGGACCAACGGCTTAACGTGCTTTCCGAGGCACGGAGAGTAGGCCCTCAACCAACCAGACCCGGAAAAAAATCTTATAATTTATACAAAGATTTTCTGTCCGGTGTAGGGATCGAACCCACGACCTCCGAGATTCAAGGCGAGCCAAATACCGCTACGCTATCCGTAGCGTACAACCTCCGGGTTGTCGTTGATAGTGAAGATAATCAAACAACGAACTACGATTACCTATACAAAATGTATGATATTGTCTCAGAGATAAGATCTAACCACAATAAGTTAGTAATAGTTAGTTACCCTTATGAATAAATGAGAATTACATATTTTATCAACATACCGTTTGCAAGCCAGAATTCTGCCCTATATTTTCTATGTTAATCCTTCAACATAGCGTAGTGGCAATAATAATTATTTGAACGCAACTGACTTGCAGTGCAACCTGTGACTGATGTCGTCACAAATCGCTCTGACTATTCCACCGGTAAAGTAAATATATGTTTTGACTAGCTGCGACCCGCGGTTTTACCCGTGTTACTCAGCTCCAGTGGGTCGGAGCGTGATGTTTTGTATAACCTATCCCGGTGGAAAATTTCAGCCAATTCTGTTCAGTAGTTTTGGCGTGGAAGAGTATCTATCCATCCATCCATACTTACAAACTTTCGCGTTTATAATATTAGTAGAATTTACGTAAATATTACCGGATGTATCCTTACTATATCAGCCTGTTAACGTCCAATGCTGAGCATGGGCCTCCTCTTGAGAGACATTGGAAAGCTAAATCTGTTGAGGGATATTGCCATTATCACCACGCTTGGCAGATCGCAGTAAGATGATGATAAGGAACCTTGAACTAAAAGATGCTGACTATCCATCAGCTGAATATCCCTCGTACGACACCCATGGGAAGATATGGGGTGGACTAGTCTAAGCTGAACACCACACGGCATCTACTTGCATCATAAACATCTTTATTTATCAGTAATCAAATATCTTTCATAATATTGTAACAGATAATGAAGTGTAGTAAAATGTTGGCTATAAGACTACGATCAAGATATAACTCGTTGAATAAGTTTGCATAATTTTAATTCACCAAATTGTTCAAGTATGTATAAGATGTACACTTGTACACCATATCTAGAGATCTTAGGAAACAATGGTTTTGCAGTAATTATAATATTGATGTATGTAATGTGTTTCTCCATTATCAGAAGAAGCAAGTATGTTCTACCTTTTTTCAGCCACGAGGCTTTTGCTGCTTCACCGGGCATAAATGCCAGCAGAGCTCCAGCCTTAATAAATGGTTAAAAACTACAAACTCAGCAACTTGCGCAAGAGCGGTCTTACCTCGGCTCAGGGCGGTCGCTGGAGATGAGAATAAGGGATTATGACTTTTAATATTTTAGGGGAGTTTTGTGCAACTGTCGCTCTACTTTACAGTTCGCGGGCCTCTCGGACTTTGGGTTTACGAGGGCATCGGATGGTTCTTTGCAAACTAAGTGTCGGGAGAACGAGGGGCGAATATTTTTAAGTATTATTAAAATTTGATATGAACAAAAGATGTGTATAAATTTAGTTATTTTATATTAATGTTTTGTGCTTCCCATGAGAGTGGCTTGTCACTATTGCATTTAAAACTCGTAACATGCTCTGGTTTTGTACGAATAGTAAAGTAAAAATGCAAAACCTTTACAAATTATAAGTAGGTATATCTTACCCTTCCTCAAAAAATTAGGTATCTATCTAATGGTGAAATTCTCTTGAAAATCCGTGTTGTGAAAAAGAAACAAACAGGCAGACGTGGCGGAGACCATTGTTTTGTAATATGTAGCGATAAAGATAAAAAATAGTTACATTTTCACCTTAAAATTAAAGAATCAAATTACAGGTACAATATTCCTGCAATTTAAAACTATTTATTTTTTCACACTATTGGAATTTTTTTGTTATTCGCGCGAAAATTACAAACCAAAAAATATTACGTATAAATAACAAAAATAAATATAGGTAATCTAACGCAATAACATCAACATAACAATTTCCTAAATAATCATTCGTGCGAATTTTGCTGTTGTGTCCCCATTATAGATTGTCCGATAAAAATATCTACATTGTACACATTTGCGAAGGTAGGACCAGCCGCCCTTGACCCCGGGAGGGACACGTAGCACAAATAAATATAGCTTAAATTACCAATAAATGTCAACGGAGAGAAGGTGATTAGGTTTTATTGGATGTCAGGAATAACAGGTTGAATTGTATTCTAGTACGATTAACTGTACAACGAATGAAAAATAAAATATCGGTCAGTGGGACTGACACAAGAAATAAACGTAAAATTATAATACTAATAGCTGCGTTACTCTGTTCCAGTGATTTTTGTAGTCTAGTAACTTTCAGCCAAATCCATTCAGTAGTTCAAACATACATACATTCTTACAAACTTTCGCGTTTATTATATTAGTATACCTAGGAACCACCTTACGACCTCCGACAACCTCCGTAGCGTAGCGGTATTTGGCTCGCTTTAAATCTCTGAGGTCGTGGGTTCGATCCCCACACTGTACAAGAAATCTTTGTGTAAATTCTAAGATTTCTTTCCGGGTCTGGTTGGTCCCTCGGGACGAGGCCCATGTTCAGCAGTGGACGTTATACGGGCTGATGATGATGATGATAGGAACTACCTTATTTTTATGATTTCTTATCTAACGGTTAAAAATGTGATCCTAATACTAAAAATCCACTGCCTGTCTGCGTGTCTCATGAATTGTGATGTATATACAGTAATTTTTTTAACAGATGATGTATTTTTGTTGCTGCTATAACAACAAATACTAAAAACAAAATAAAATAAATATTCAAGTGGCGCTCCCATACAACGAATATTATTTTTGCGTTTTTAAGTTTTAGAGTTTTATGGTGTGTATTAATAAAAATTAAGTCCAACTCGCACTTTTTAATGAATTTCATTCTTTGTTGCTTAGCGCCTATTCTTTAAAAGTTGTAATCTACAAAAGTTTCAAATTATTAGTCGTATTTAAGAATCAGTCATAAATTATTAGTCTGCCATCTGGCAAGTTCAATTCCCGAGTCGGTGAAAAATGTATTGTATGTCCCTAAAATTTTTTGCAAAAGAATATTCTAAGAACCAGCCCGGAACGCAGAAAACTACTTTAATCAAACACTCTTTTCCCAATTAGCACATACATTCACGTTCTTCCAACCGTAGCCATTACTTATAACACTCATAAAACTAATGTTCGGTAACTGACCGCTCCACCAATGTTTCTGAATCCATAACAGAAAAAGAACAAGGTTACTATTTACTTCTGTTTCATCGATATTCCGATCACGAACAGAATGGTTCTCCTCGGGGGACTAGCCTTTATTGTTTTTCATACTTTTTCCCTTTAATTAGCTTCGATTCGTGGAATGTTTAAATATTTAAGTGATTTTATGTAGCTTGTAATTTGTAAAAGGGTTTCAAGAGTATCGTACGATTTTTTTGGTAAGTTATAGAGACTTCAGGCAAGTTCTTGAATTATTGTTATTCTAATCAAATCAAATCAAATCAAAATATTTATTTGCTATAAGTGTTGGTACATTTTAGGTCTTATAATAGGTGTAAACAATCCTTAACACTCAGTTATAATAATAGTGACATGCATTAATTAATAATTTTAATAATTAATTAATAATTTTAAAAATCTAACAATAATATAATCTTATTCTTATATATAACTATCTACGACAATGGACACACATATTCTACAAAGTATGTAGTTGTAGGTACTTTATTTGTTTTATATATGTTACGGCTAATAGCCGAAGTGCGGCTACACCTAGTTTTAGCCGGCTACAACTTACCTAGCCGCATGTGGTCGGCAATAAGTCCCTGTTCAACTCCATTGGTTTAGGTTTAGCTAATTTTTTTTTTTTTTAACCAACCCAACTTCTTTTTCTGTCGTGCATAGGTATTGTTTATTTAATTAAAACCTAGTTCTAACCGAAGATAAGTAGGATAGGTACATCTAAGTTTAACCGCATGTGGTCGGCTGCACCTAGTTGTAGCCGGCTAAACCTAGGTGTAGCCGCACTTCGGCTATTAGCCGTAACATATACATTGTGACTTTTAGTCTTTGTAAATACTCAGCAACCAAAATGACTTCAAACCTTGCCCGATCTTACAACCTAGATTATCTTGTATTGCAAGGCCCTAGAGCTCATTTTGCTATGAACAGTCAACAAAAGAGATAGGTTTACACACATTGTGAAACGTAATTTCACGTATACGAGTAGAGTTCACTGGTGTGTGTATTTGTACACAGTTAACAGCGGACTCTTCAACCGTACAGAATTATCGGATGTCGTGCAGACAAAAACATATATATTTACACTAATTAATACAACTATCAATAGGTGTAAACCTATCTAGATTGTTGACTGTACATTTATCACAGCCCTCTGTCCTTGAGTGTAGAACACATATTTCTATTTTCTGGTTAAAGACATTTAATTCCCATAAAGAAATTTACATTTCACTTACATGAGAATACATTTAATCTTAATATTAATCTTAATATCCTTCGACACTCGGAGTTACAATATAATTTCAAGATAAAAATTAAATAAATTGCATATTTATACTTAGTTTTAACTACCGTTACTAATTTCTGGTTGTAGGTACTTCCAAGAAACTAAGTTTTGTGACACTATACGTGACTACCCTGCATTGAGATAAAGAGTGCGGTCCGGCTATCACAATGTAGGTACAACTTTGTTTACATTAAGTAACTTTGTGGTTTTTAATTATTATACATTATGTTGTTATTTTTGTTTTTATGTTAAGTTGGTAGACATAATCCAATTAATTAATGTTAATATTTTCAAGCAAATATTTTTTTATGTTTGTCTTAAAAATATTGATCGAATTCGCACTCTTTATCTCATCTGGTAATTTGTTATTATGTTATTATTTTACAATGTTAATGTTTCTTTTCGATACTAATTCTGATGGCAAATCATACCGTCAATTATATTAGCAAAGAATTAAATATTACAGTGTAATCACGACTAAAATATTTTACCTGAACTCGAACTTGACAATGAGTCATAACCAAAACGCCACCGAGAATAGTATGAATTTTTCATAATCTTCATCAGCCCGTATAATAACAGTAGGCGGATCACTAGAAGACGAGCAGCCATCTAGCACGTAGCATCCCAACTCACCTATATCGCGGAATCATAATTCATCATTTCAGCCGTAGGACTTCCACTGTTGGACGTAGGCCTCCCTCATAGATCTCCAATTGTTGCGGTTAGAAGCGGCCTGCATCCACCGTAATCCTGCGGCCTTAACCAGATCATTCGTCCATCTAGTAGGTGGACGTCCTACTCTACGCTTGCCGATTTGCGGTTTCCATTCGAGATCTTTTCGGTCCCAACAGCCATCTGTTCTCCGTGCTATATGGCCTGCCCATTGCCACTTCAACGCACTAATCCGTTGGGCTATGTCGGTAACCTGCGTTCTTCTACGTGTCTCGAAATCAATCTTCTCAAAAAAATTCTTTATTTTCTATGGAAGAACACCATTAAGCATCCCCCTCAAACTACTTTAATACAGAAACATGGTATACGTTGATTAGCCGCTCAAAATGGAGTCGTTACAGCATTACCATAATACCATCAGGTGGACCCATCTACCTTGAATCTTATTTCCATGTCATTTGAATGTGTCGGTGAACGCACGAAAAATTTGTAGCTACATACCAACATATTGTTCTTGCGTTCACTGACACCGTGGATGGGTACCTATGCTATATTTTGACGGTTAAGAAGCATTAAGCTGATCCTATACATATCAGCCTAGTTTGGAAGTTGTCAAATTTCCTTCTTTCTTTTATTTCAGCCTGTATAACATCCACTGCTGAACATGGGCCTCCTCCTGAGGGAGGGCATTGCCATAGTCACCACGCTTGGCAGGCGGGTTGGTGACCGCAGTATTATGTTGTAAGGAACACTGCCCTTTCCTTGATATACGATTTTATAGATGATGTTATAACAATCGGATTTCTTGTCCGGCATGGGGATCAAACCCACGACCTCCGAGATTTAAAGCGAGCGAATTAGCGCTACGATACGGAAGCCATTATGCACAAATATAAATATAAAACTAGAAGTCAACAAGTAAGACGAACTTTCTTTTTGAAGCAGTCAACTTGCACACTCTAGGGAAATTCATCTGTTTGTCGCAGCGCATTTAATAAATATACAATGCAGGGGCACAAAGCACGCCCACACGTCAATGACAAAATTAAATATAGAATTAAATTCAAAATTCATTCATTTTTTTCCTACGTGGAATTATTTACTTACTTTGCCATAATCAGCCCGTACAACGTCTATTCATAGTCATGCTTCCGAAAACGGGTTTTTCTATAGTCACCACGTTTGGCAGGCGGGTAGGTGACCGGAGTATTATGTAGTAACACACAAGGAAACGATGTCTCTTCCCCGGCTTTAGTTTGTTCTAGATGATGTAATGAAAACAATCGGGACCAACGGTTGACTGTTTTATCCGAGGCACGGAGGACAGTCTTTCAACCAACTAGAGCACGCAACGAATTCTTAAAATTAACACAATGATTCCTTGTCCAGCCCGGGGATCCAAAAGCGCCGAGAATTAAAGCGAGAGACATAGCTTTATTATGTATTAAATATTATTTATTTATCAGTAGTCTTCTGTGGCGACTATGGCAAAATTCTCACTCGAGACAGGGCCACGTTCAGCGCGTGGACAATTAACGGGCTTAAATTGATAAGTACTGTAACGCCTGGGCTGGGGTGCGTAGCACAGCAGGGCTGACTGCTATTAGTCCTCGAAGAGGGTGTGTGAGGGGTACGAACTATCACTAATTACTTAAATAAAAGAAGGCACACTTTATAACTGTATATTATCGACCGCACAAACAAAAACACTATCGAACACGTTTTATCTACACTATCTATACTAATATGATAAAGAGGAAAACTTTGTTTGTATGTTTGTTTGTTTTTTTTTCTTTTTGTTTGTTTGTAATGAATAGGCTCAAAAAGTACTGGACCGATTAAAGCTACATTATCCACGAGTAACATAGGCTAAATTTTATTTTGGAAAAAATAGGATTCCGTAAGAGGGTTTTTCGGACACAAGGTGTAAAAAATCAACCAGAAAAATAACTTATTTTGCGTACGCTGCCTAAACTATAAAAGATAGAACAATAAAATGTTCTGATTAATTGTAGATCTTATAAATATCTACAAAAAAATCCGCGACACACTATACCTATCTATGTCGAGTGAGGCACAACAACCATTTTTTTATTTAGAAATCTTGAATTTTTTTTGACTACATTTAGAACCGTTTATTTTACTCATGCTATTAATCCTTACCAAAATAACACTAACATCACTAAGTACAGATGTACATAATATTTGGTCTTTGAATGATTAAAATTGGACGTTTGGTTTTGAAGTCATGGCGAAATTAAATATATATTTATCTATCCTATAACTATAGTTATCTATCCTAAAACAACGGGTTGCACTCCGGTACTGCCGGCAGGCGTGAACACTTAGTATTAACTACATTTAAATATTTTCATCATTAACAACTTTATCATCCACAGAAAGACAATCTGTGCAGCCTGCGGATAATTACTGCGTCGTCGATGTTAGTGTCGGTGTCTGTGAATTGACCTGGGAATCATTTTGCTGACCGTGTCTTTCCTGGGTAGGCTTTTTACAGAGGCCGACATTCGCACGGAGCCGCGGGCGACCGCTATCACTACATCACTACATATTATTATAAAACAAAGTCCCCGGCCGCGTCTGTCTGTCTGTTCGCGATAAACTCAAAAACTATTACATGGATTTTAATGCGGTTGTTACCAATCGATAGAACGATTCTTCCGGAAGGTTTACGTATATAACTTGTTTAGTTTTTGTGTACATTTGACTAATAATTTATATTGATATATTTGTCAGAGGTGTCGGAAAAAATTAAGCCATTTGGGAGCTTTCAACGAAAACGCTGCCTAAACCCTATGAGATATAACAAAACAATGTATGGCGGAAATATTCTTCTCTTTTAGATCTACGAAAAAGTCCGCGATAGCATATGTCTATCTTTCAAGGTTAACTTGCTAAATCCATTATATCTTTTAGAAAAATGATCATTTCTAATGTGGTATTGTAAAGCTAATCAGACGAATTCAGTATTTATCCTTATCATTATAAATGAGTTAATATTCTTAAGCATTTCATGCAGATTATTTTACCCCTACACTATATACTTTAAATGAATAACTAAGAAGTTATCGCAAAATAACAGCGCGTGTTTTCGCAGCGCAGCGAGTGACTTAGGCCGAATGCGATTATGCGCGCTCGATGCTTAAGAATTATTGGGAAAATTTTTTGTTTTGTGTTCGTTGTAACTATATACATGATGGATTATGGATTTACTTGAATACCTATTTATTTAGTGTTTGTTGTATTGTTAGTCCTGAAGAGTATAGGTATTCATTACGATAAAAGTATACCCACCTACTTATTTCATTGAGTTTTAGTAGGTACCTATATTAATTTGTTTATGTTTGTTTTGACTAAATTTCGCCCGTTTTGTTAGAGGTTTAAAGACATTCTGTAGTATTATTACAGTATCAGTATTGAACCCGTGCGAAGCCGGGGCGGGTCGCTAGTTATAAATAAAATGGCTCACGCCTTAACTCTTCGACAGCACAAATCTAATTCTTCAAATATAAATATTATTTGCACTTTTTATAAAATTAACCATCAATAATTCATACATCTGACTTACAACCACATCATTCTTAAAGTGTACATACATTTTTATTTATTTGAATATTAAAATAGTTCTTTATTCGTTATTTGAATACGGCCAGAACGTCATGTAGTGAGGGATTAAAACCTTAATCTAATTACAGTACTAACGTAGTGAACCTTACCTTGAAGATTCATAATAAAAATGCAATAATTTTACCTAAAGATTTCTTGCTCAGTGCACATTAGGGATTTCGGGTCAAAAAGTCACTTTACTATCCTACTAATATTATAAATGCGAAAGTTTATGTGGATGGATGTTTGTTACTCTTTCTCGTTAAAACTACGGAACGGAATTGGCTGAAATGTTCACTGGGATAGGTTAAACGCTGGAATAACATATAGGCTACAAAACAACTCGCTCCGACCCACTGGAGCAGAGTAACGTGGGTAATACCGCGTGGCGCAGCGAGTTGCAAAAATAGCATTACAGCATATAGACACATTTATAGCGGAATGAACACTAGATATGTTGTCCGCAAAGAAACGCCTGATTCTATTAATCATATGTAATTATTTTCATATGTGGTAGAATGGGGTGCGTACCATTTGACATAATAACAAAAATTCTAACGATCACATGACCTAATTTCATTTAATATAATCTTGTTTTAGTATAACGATGAAATGATATAATGAATTATTGATAAAATTTCAGTTTACCTAATTTTATATGGTTTAATAAACATTTTCTATAATGCACATTTGAACTAATATTCAGTTCTTTTTTTTTAATATTGAAAACGCTTTATTAATCATTGTAATTAACAAACATGAATAAAATACAAACTAAAAGTAACTAATTAAAAATAAAACTAACTTATATACAACTATTCTAAATCTATTCTACTTGGCAAGGTTCCCAGAATGCTGGCAGCATTACCACGTTGAATGGCAATGCTTACCTGCTCTGCAAAGTAGAAACCAGCACTCGGAGAACGTGCCGCACTTAAGAGGGCCGTTGCGAGGTATTTATAAATTAATTTGGCTCCCGGTCCCCACGGCCCCAATGTTTCGACACCAAAAGGCACAAATACATAAACACTATCAAGGGTACTATATTTGCGCCTCTTGAGATTCTCCGCGGATTCAGCCGCCATGCCAGCCCTACCCTGAGTCCCGGAAAGATGAGACGGCGCGAGGGTGTCGACGCACGTAGCGTCCCACACCAAAGGCCGTCCCATCCTCCAAGGCACCAGAGTCATTCCGTCGGGCCTTTTACCAGCGTCGCGCATAAGGCCATTAGGCTCTAAAACGGCTGGCATATTTGCCGAGCATATATTCTGTTAGTATAATATTTAGTTAGTACAATATATATTATCTTTTATCATGTGGGTTAGGTTAGGTTAGAACCATGACCACTAGTGACCAGATCCTTTCTATTGTTGGTGAATCATTTGGGTCAGATGCAACTGAACGTTATATAACAAGAGTAATATACTAATTGAAAATTATATGAGATAAATGTTATACTAAATGTTATTAGAGCAAAAGAATTTTATATGAAATGTAATATTAGATCACATGAAATTAGGTTATTTGTTTTTATAGCATATGAAAATTATATCATGTGAACGTTATTTCAAGTGATAATATATTATATGTTATTATGGCATATATTACACACCCGGTAGAATGTTAGCCTCTGTACTGAAATTTGACGTAGTTATAGAATTACTATTACTTGAAGTTGGTACTCCATGCTTCGTTAGCATAATCCGTTCCCAGCGAGTGTAAGCGCGGGATCGACACTAAGGCTTTACATGGTAATACGTCCAACTTACTGACGTCACACAGCTCATCAAACTTTTCGTTGTCTTAACGTTAAATTGTATAACTTGGAACATCACTTTAAAGAGGGGACAAGAGCTTCTTTTGTACAAAAAAGATTTGTTACAGAAACTGCAGAACCAATTTATAAATCTGTAATGTCTATACTAATATATAAAGCAAATGAGTTTGTTTGTTGCTCGCCTGTCGCGCTAATCTCAGGAAATACTGCTCCGATTAGAAAAAATATTTCATAATAAGATAGCCCCTTTCTCGCAATTTTAGTATCGAGGCAGGTATATATTTTATTATTAAGTTAACATGGGAACTACACTACAGCTTCCATGGCGTAGCGTAATTATATGTCAGGCTTTAAGCCTCGGAGGTCGTGGGTTCGATCCCCACACCGGTCACTAAATCCTTGTGTAAATTCTAAGATTTTTTTCCGGCTCAGGATGGTTGAGGGACTACACTCTGTGCCTAGGAAAGCATGATAAGCCGCTAGTCCTGATTGTTATAACAATTATATACCAAGGAACGGGCTACAGCGTTTCCCTGTGTATTACGATATAATACTGCGATCACCAATCCGCCTACCAAGCGTGGTGACTACCCTCCCGAGGCAGTGGACGTTATACGGGCTGGATGATGAAAGGGAACTACGCGGTTGAATCGCAATCGTAACTCATGCAAATTGTCTGAATTATTAGTTAATCAACGTATTACTAAATATAAAACATCATAGAATTGCAATTTAAAGTATAATACACAACCAGCATATCGAGAACAAAAAAAGTCTTGGATATAAAAATAACAAATGATTTTAGTCTGTATTTTTCCAACATTCGTATATTTCATGTGCTAATTGACAACGGAAATAACGAGTACCTACTGGAATCTAGTCTTTGATAAAAGTATTAATTAAATTCTAAATATCAAATTTGCGTTCATATTTTTTTGTTACATTAGTAAATTACTGAATGATAAATTTGTTTGCAAAATAACTGAATGTAATCATCACATCAATAAATCAAGCTGCCTCACTTCATAAAACATTTCACTTGAGTTCACTCGGGTTCGTATTGGTTCCGTATGAAGCTAAGGGAAAATTAAATGGTATAGAAAATATTTTATACTGTGAAATTTTACGCGCCACAAAGTGTTGTAATTGGATTGCAAATGGTTCTTCTTTCCTCATCGTATGCCGAAACATATCACTTTGAACTTAGTATGTATATGTTACGGGCAACGTGATTAACTGGGCATTATTAATAAGGACCGGCCATTATTAATAATGCCCGACGGCCCGTGGTCCATGTAATAAGTCAGTGTTTGAGATAGTTTGAATTTATCACTTGGACCGGGCAGTATGAATAATTCCCTACTTGTAGCCGGGCAATGTGATAAATTGGTTTAGGTCTAGGTTTTTTTTTTTACCACCCAAAAACCTTTTGCGCTGCTCATATAAAATACGCACAATTATTATATTACTAACCTAACCGACACGGTGGCGGTAACGCAATGTATATAATAATGACTGTGCAATTTGATAAATAATGAAGTTGAGATAGTATTAGTCACTTAGCCCGATAGAGCTAGGCATTATTAATATTGCCCGCATTAATCACCTGGTCCATAACAGATATGATGGATATGAAAAGTCGTTTCAACGAAGATTTTTTTTTGTTAACTTTTCATGAAAACATTTTAGGTTTAATTTCAATTAACAAAAACACTACAGTTGATCTGTTTTATTACTTTGCCCAAGATAGGGTGGGCATTATTTATAATGGCCGGGATACGTGATTAATCATGCTGTTTTAATCACATTGCCCAATTGATTCGGGCATTATGAATACAGACCGGCCATTATTAATAGTGCCCGAAGTTATCAAATTGCCCTTAACATATACATACCAATTAGTAAATATAGTTTAGGCTAAGTCAAATAGATATATTACAAACTGGAAAACAAAAACAAACAAAAAGTTATTTTTAAAACGTTTATTATTATGTACTGTCCTTGTGTTGTCTTAAATTGTATTTATTTGGTAATTTGTGTTTATTGACGATATTATGTTATTTATTATCTATAATATTATTTTCTGTACAAGTTTCTTCCACCAGTAGCAGCGAGATGGTGAGTTAATATTAATAAGTTAGTTATAGTAGTACTTTGAGAATTAATTCATTTTTTTTAAGTTATTTTTATTATTATTTTTAAATATATATATTTATTTAAATATTATTCATTAATACAGTTTTATATATTACATATACTTTAATATTACAAAATTTGGATTATGATTGATATAGAGATTGATAATATTGACAGTAGTTTTTTTTCTTGTTCTTCTTTGTCAGATAGCTTTGTTAGCGCGGGTAGTGATTCGGATATCTCACTGCATGATCAAATCTCCTCTGCTTTATCTGGCCACCATAACCATCTAAACATTGCTCACATAAACGTTCAGAGTATTCCACACCATCATTCTGATCTTCTAGCATCCTTTAACCAGTCACACGTTGATGTTTTATTGATGTCTGAAACTTTTCTCAAGCCCTCACTTCTGTCAGCACACTATGCACTACCAGGTTTTGTGTTGATTCGTAATGACCGAGTAGGCAAGGGTGGTGGTGGTGTAGCAATCTACTTGCGCGCCAATTTATCTTATAAAATGATCAGCTTGTCACCATCCCAATACTCGGAGTCAGCAGAACACCTCTTCATTGAGATTTCTTTTCGCCACAATAAAATACTTGTGGGTGTTTTTTACAGCCCCAGTCTCCGTATTAACTACTTTGATTCTCTCGAGATTCTCTTAAACGAACTTTGTCCCTCCTATGATTACGTAGTCTTAATGGGCGACTTCAATACCTGTTTGGTCAAGAATGATCACCGTTCTTGTAACCTTCAGTCTATCCTTTCTTCCGTTAACCTTAGTCTGTTACCTCTTGCAGCGACGTACCATTTTCCCAATTGTATTCCCTCTTTGCTCGATCTTATGATAGTTTCCTCACCTGCTCATGTGGTTTCCCACGGTCAACTCACTGCTTCTTTTTCCTATCATGATATGACTTATCTTTCTTACAATATCCGCCCTCCAAAACGTAAACCTCAATTTATAATTCTTCGTAATTTCAAGGGCATGAATCTGGAGGCTTTGCAGCATGATGCTAGTAACATTGACTGGGAGCGCGTTGCGGCAGTTACCAACATAGACGACAAACTGTCAATTTTCACCAAAGAGTTATTAGATCTCTATGATCGCCATGCTCCGGAGCGACGAGTGAAAATTAGGCATTCTCCTGCACCGTGGATTACTCCAGCATTGTTAGATCTAATGGCACGCAGAGACAAAGCCAAGAGGAGGTACAAGAAGAATCCGACGGAAGGAAATTTAAAGCGTTTTAAAGATCTTCGCAACCGATGTAATCGTCTGTGTAGAGATGTAAAGAGACGCCACTTTCACAAGTCCCTTGAAAACAATCACAACTCTTCCTCAGTCTGGAGGTTTTTAAAATCGAACGGCATCTGTGCGTCTCCTCACACTGCTATACAAAATGTTGACTTAAGTGCTCTCAATGAACATTTCTCTCTCTCCCCTGTTGTCCTATCGCCTACTGTCAAAGAGAGCACATTAGGAAAACTGTCACGACAGCCAACACCACAGTGCTTACCGTTTGAGCTAAAACCGGTTTCTCAGGATGATGTCAAAAAATCTATTCTATCCATTTCTTCCTCTGCCACAGGTAACGATAAGATCTGCTCGAAGATGATACTCCCTATCCTTTCATCTCTTATTCCTGTTCTCACTCACATTTTTAACTTCTCTTTACATTCTAACTGTTTTCCCTTGGCCTGGAAACAAGCCTATATTATACCACTTCCTAAAATCAATAATCCTTCTCTTGTATCTCACTTTCGCCCCATATCTATTCTCCCTTTTCTTTCCAAGTCTCTCGAGCATATCGTCCACCGACAGCTTTCCTCTTTCCTTCTCCAGAATAGCCTTCTCAGTCCCAAACAGTCGGGATTTCGACGCGGTCACAGCACAGTTACCGCACTTCTTAAAGTGACTGAAGACATCCGCTGGGCTATGGAGAATAGATCTCTCACCTTACTGGTTCTTTTAGATTTTAGTAACGCTTTTAACTGTGTTGACTTTGATGTCCTCCTGGGAATCCTTAAATCACTTAACATCTCCTCTTCAGCCCTATCATGGTTTGCTTCCTATCTTCGGGGTCGCTCGTAATGTATCCGCTTAGAAGATTCCTCTTCAGAGTGGTGCAATCTTTCTGCGGGTGTACCTCAGGGTGGCGTACTTTCTCCATTGCTTTTCTCTGTTTTTATAAACTCTGTAACTCAAGTGATAACTTCCAATTTCCATCTTTACCCGGACGATCTGCAGCTTTATCGTAGCTTTGTGAAAGATAAAGCTCATGATGCGATTACCGCTATGAACTCGGACCTCGGCAACATCACAAACTGGGCTAAGTCTTACGGTCTTCACTTAAATCCTAACAAAACGCAAGTTATTGTTATTGGAGGACGACATCAGAGAAGTGCGTTAGACATTTCTGGACTTCCTCCAGTTCAACTCGATGGTATTTGCATCCCATATAGTGATACGGTGAAAAATCTGGGAATCATGTTGGACGGTAATTTATCTTGGAAAGCTCAGGTTAATGCAGTCAGCCAAAAAGTCCATTTTTCATTCCACACTTTGAAATGCCTCCAGTATTTCTTGCCCTTGGAAACGAAAATAACTCTTGCCCAAACTCTTATTCTGCCCATTATAGATTACGCTGATGCTTGCTATTTGGTTGCTAATGAGGAGCTGTTAGATAAACTTGAGCGTTTGCAAAATGTATGTATCCGTTTTATATTTGGACTCAAGAAATTTGATCATGTCTCCCAATTTCGCAACAAACTCAAGTGGCTCCCTATCCGTTTTCGGAGGAATACTCGAATATTGTGTGTCCTTTTTAATATCCTTCACAACCCTTCATCCCCTCCCTACATGCAGGAGCGTTTTTCCTACACCTACACTAGTGACAAGCCCTGCAGGTCGCATCTTAGATCAATCCTTAAATTTCCACCCCATAAAACCGGATTCTACTCAAATTCCTTTACTGTTCATGCAGTGAGGTTATGGAATTCTCTTCCGACTAACATAAGAGATAGTAAAAATATTTTCTTCTTCAAGAAACGAGTAAAGGAACATTATTTAAGTATATCATGATAGTATGTATTTATATATTTGAATGTATGTCTATGATGCCTTATATGTATTTATTTATGTATTTGTTTATGTATTAATATGTAAGTTTATTTTTATAATTAATTTATTCTTCATAGTCTATATTATTTCATGATCATCTGTATTTTGGTTTCCTAGCCCTACACACTATTCTTGTTCTCTATTTGTTTTTTCCTTTCGCGGGTCTGCTGGAAGAAATTTCATTAGAAATAAGCAGTACCTTTGTACTATGTTTCTTGTATTTTAATATTTTTCTTTTTAATGTTATGTGTGTACATAAAGTAAATAAAAAAAAAACAAAAGTCTAAAGCATAATATACGTTGTTCAAGTGTTAAGCAAAAAAGCGAATCTATAAAACTAATATATAAAACTGAAGTTTGTTTTTTTGATATTTAGCTTGAACGCGATTTCAGGAATTTTTGGTCTGACTTGAAAAATTATTTCTGTCTAAGATAGCCTATCTATTAAATACTAGCTTCCCGCGCGCGGTTTCACGCGCATAACTCCTGTTCTCGTGGAAACTTCATATAAATATAGCCTATGTCATCCGAGCTTTCCAACGGTTAAAAAAATTATAAATCGGTCCAGCAGTTTCGGAGCCTATTCAATATAACCAATCAAATCTATCCTCTTTATAATACTTATTGAATTAAATTAAATATTCTATATTTTAATATGAATTTCTTACAAGAACGGGAGCTACGCGGAAAAAAAAACAACCATATAAATGGTATTCATTTACAGAAGTTTCTTCACAAACGTTAATGCCATACATAATATGTACTATCTATTAAAGGATACTTTACAGGTAAAGGGTAGGAGTACGTTGTATTAGCAACTTATATGTTAGATTATCCGGTTTTTCAGGAAGGGTGCAAGCTATATTTATCACGTATGAAAGCTCGGAACACGGCCAGTGAATAATTTACTATCTGACTGTCTGGCCACCGAAATAGTCATCGATGCTCCTGCTGTCTCAGCTATTAGTTCGTACAATCGAAGCTAATAAATATAAATAGTGCCAGCCAGTTCTGACACAAGAATATACAATATTCTTTTATCAGAACCTCATTTATTGTTCATTTGATATTTTGAACCCACAGAAAAAAAGGAAATAAAGTGCCGGACTGGGTCCTTTATCAGCCTTTTTACGTCTACCACGCTTGGCAGGCGGATTGGTGAACGCAGGGAGTATATTTGAGATGATAGATGCTGCTGTCCGTCCATAAGTTACCCATGAAAGCAATAAATAGTCACCTCTTACGGCAACTATATAGAAACAGAGCAAAAGAGACAAAAAAAATCTCGGAGTTTCTTTCTTCCTTTCTTCTCCGGGTCGTCCACTTAGGTAGCTAGTGAAAGGTTGCAGGTTAGCTAGGGTAGGATCCTCGACGGCATGGCTGAGGACCGCATTGTTGCTTATTCCCCGAACTGTGATCTCGTGCCAGCGATCATCACCACTGTTCGTAAATCTACTCTTTACTCCAGTGGCACCCTGAGCGTTGGTCCTAAGGTTAAGGGTGCCCTCAGGTGGATGTCGCTTAGACTTTGGCCGGCTTCTTGGAAGTTAATTTTAATTTTGGACCTTTAAGGCATCTTACTATAACTAATGTGAACATTTGTCATTTATCGCTCGACAGACGGACAGACTGATTAAAAATTCTGTAAGAACAAATAATTATAACAATGCTTTTAGCTACTTAAGTGATACTTTTGTGAGATTTAGTCTTTTAACAGTGTAATTTTGACAAGTACAAGTGTATGTAAATACCTAAGTGCTGAATAAATTTCATTATTTCATTACACATTTATTCTCCGATTGCCAGTAATGGGGGCACCGGGAACTGAGGACCTAGACAAAATGACACTACACCGGAGCGATCGCAAGTATAAAATCGTTTTTTGTCTACTCCCTCTACTCATACATGACACCAATCACTTGATCTAGTCATTAAACCTTAATAAAAAGGGTTTAGACAGATATGAAGAAACAGAACTACTTAAAGAAAGAATATTGTACGATAAATTTATAGTAAATAAAGAATACATCAAAGCAAATGAAATTATTTAAATGACATTCTCAACAATCCATAGAGTTTGAGATCAAAAGGCGTGTCATGTAGCGATGTAAAGATATACTCAAATCAGATGTTATTGTGTGTCGAGCTGTGTGAAATAAAGCTGGGAATATTCGCCGTTTGCATGTAAAGCCTTTTCGATTTTTCCAAGTATATACTTATGGATTGTGTCCTTATGTGTCTTTTTACATGGAGTATTGTAGAATATTCCAGTTGGAGAATGGAAATGGTTTGTAGAACTCAACGTAAATTGGATGAACATCTTGTCTTATATGTAAAGCTACCTACCTACTAATATGTAAAGCTGTAAAGTTTGTTTGTTTGTTCGTTTGCTTTACGCGCTAATCTCAATAACTACTGGTCCAATCTGAAAAATGCTTTCAGTATTAGATAACTCTTTTATCAAATAAAACTAAAAGCTAAATGTTTTGTGAAGTTTTGACTAAAACGTATTAATATTACTAGCTTCCGCGCGCGGTTTCACCCGCGACACTCCCATTTCCGTGGGAACTTCATAATAAAATATAATCTATCTCGATAAAAAAAATCAGTGTTACGTAGAACATTTATCGAGGAAGGCTATATTTTACTTTAAATTTCCCATTTATTAATAGGCTATGTAACACTGAAATATTTTTCCAAATCAGTCCAGTAGTTCCTGAGATTAGCGCGTTCAAGCAAACAAACCAACTCTTCAATGTTATATATTGCTTGCAAACGAATGGAAGAGCGGAGCCTCCTACCACAGGATTTTGAATATTAGTATTGATTTTTTTTTTCTAGCTCACAAAGTCGTCACCCGTCTTATACTTATAATTCTTCTTCTTCTTCCTTCCCTTATCCCATATTACTTGGGGTCGGCGCAACACGTTTGTTTCTTCCATTCTGTCCTGTCGCCCGTCACACTATCACTAACTTCTTTTTCTTTCATATCACTCTTCACATAAGCCTTCCTCTCCCTCTCCATCCATCTACATGTATACTTAAAACTCTTTTAGTACCATGCGTTTCATCCCTCCTCTTCACATGACCATACCAAGATAAACGATTCCCTTTCAACTTCTCAGTCACAATATCATCTTATACTAATAATTACTAACGGTATATATATGACACATGGTCCTTTGAGAGACTGAACTAGGTAAAAACCTGTATAATGTTTTTCTTTTTTACTTTCTGCACACTACTATTGTTCTTGTTAACCACTCGTGATAAGCTAAAATGCTTGTGTAACGAGTGAGTTCACGTCGGTAGTGCAATAGGTGGGGGATCGAACTACATGATTGCAAGTCTGACGCCCTAGCCTCCTAGCTCTAGTATTATTATAAGTTTGTTTGGTCATATTAAGGCGCTGTACCTAGTCAAAATAGGCTTCACAAAACAGTTTTTTAGCCAAATGTAATATATGTTAATCTTGATCATATTTATGGGGGGACCATTGTGTTCAAAACACGTTTTCGGTAAATTTTTTCGATAAAAAAAAAAACCATAAAATAACCATTTAAATTAAAATTGTAGCAATTGTAACTGTATTATTTATAAACAAATCTTGATAATATTAATAACAGTGATGTAATATATAATAATAAAGGGAACTGTTGTTTTTATTTATCGATTGGAATAAGATATTTGCAAGGATTAACGTATTAAATAACTCGAACGAGTCGAACGAAACGTTGCTCTTCGCTTCTCTTTCATTTCTACGCGGAGCAACAGTGACAAAACTAATACGTAAAAGTCGTCTATTCACCGCGCCTTAATTGACAGAATAGAAATTCTAAATTGGCATTCATAGTTACCTCATACAAGAACTTAAGTGCGATTGCGCAAAAAAATTTGGTGAAATAACAAGAAACCCTGTTTAGTAAACAGGGTTGATATTTTATACACTTGATTTTCTACTTTGTCTTTAATCAACTGATAACTATTAAAGTATCAGTAACGATGTTCTGGTTTTAGTGTCGTCAGTAAAATTACGGACAAAATTTAAATGAACTAAGCCTGATTAAATCTTCCGTGGAACCAATTTTCAACAGTAAGGATGACACGTTAATAATGATGGTAGATTAGATAGGTATTATAGAACTTGATATTTAGCTAAATATTGTCATGTTAAGGAAAATATTTGTATCTTTGTTTACAATAGACCTGCGGACAGAGGAGTATGGTATTTTGGGTTACCTATCTTAATACCGAATTTTAATATTCCGAATATCATAATCCCGAAAACGTTTGGCCATTTTTTCATAATCCCGTTTTTTCAAATTCCGAAGTTTTATTTGCCATATAATCGCAACTCCGAATTTCATTTGCCCATTTTTTCATTTGTACGACGTTTTATAATCCAGACGAACGAGTTCCAGATACACAAAATCTAAATGCACAAAATCCAGATGACCGTAATCCATATGCACGAAAGCCGACTTTTTAAAACACAAATTTCTGAAATGCAACCAATGAAAACCAAGATTTTTTAAATTAAAATAAACGATATCCAGAAAAACTAAATCCTTTTATTTTAAATAAATTGTATATTAACCTGTCTGTAATGGGCGAGTAAAACAATAGCGAGTAGGTTCTGGCAGTAGTAGTAGGTTCGTGCGGGGGTCGCAGTTCTAACCTAACCTAACCTACTGAGTCGAATTTGACACTTAAACCTATCTGTAATAGGCAACTAAAACAATAAATTTACTGACTGGCAATTTTTATTTTCCACATTATTTCCATAAACTATTGGAAAAATTACAAGGTAGGTACTTAACCTTAACCTGTCTATAATGGGCAAGTAAAACAATAGCGAGTAGGTTCTGGCAGAGTGGGAGTCTGTTCTGGTTCGGGGGTCGCAGTTCTAACCTAACCTAACGTATATATATAGTTTAGTTGGAACACAATTGTATGGGAACCTAATAAAAATATAATGAAAATTTGGTAATAGTTTATTTAAAAAATGGTACGATGGGAAACAAAAAAAAATATTCTAAGAATCTGGTATAACTATATTTGGATTATGACAATATGGGAAACAAAAAAATACTATTTGAAAATTTGGTTTTAGTGCACCTGTAAATTGATTCATCTGGGAAATTAAAAACGGAATTATAGAAAGTTGTCATCCGTTACATCTGTCTTTTAAAAGTTCTACCAACCGTTTTCGGGGTTTTAAGATTCGGGTAACAGAAATTCGATATTTCAATAGGTTACCGGTATTTTGTTACAACCATGGTTTAGGTATATGAAAGAGATACAAAAAATTAAAACTCAAATGCATTAGAAATACAGTAACCAAATTTATCAAGATAAGCACTACACATATAGCATGAATGATTTTTTTCTTAATTGTAAAATATGGTCGAATTTTGCCACTTGCCAAGGGAAGGTTTTTGCCAAAGCCTGCTACCCGTTTACTAATTCTTTAAAATCGGAGTTAACATGCTATCCGAGGTAAGAAAGGTAATCACCAACCAGACTCAGATAGTAAAAAAGAAAAAAGCAATCGAAATAAATACATTATCTAAAATATAGGTATTTTAGATATATTTATTTCGAATGCTTTTTTCAAAATACCTTCTTTTAAATTACATATAACTCCACACTCAAAATGCAACTGTCGAAAGCTGTTTTGTCAACAAAATTCAATAAATAAATTTGCATTTCGCTCACATTTATCCAGTCTCCATCGACTCCACATATTATGAAAACCTATTTCACACAACATCACTATTCCGATATGACATTTTCCGCAGCTGAAGGCCGGCGCAGTTTTCAGCGAGAATTTTCTCACTCGAAAGAGTAAACCGATTACCTAGGGTTCTCTTCACAGTGACAATAGTCGTCCGGCGTCCATAATTACATTAGCATAAAGACCAGGATCGCCTGGCAACTTTTTTGTAGGGGTCGTATAAAGTAATGAGCTGCGGTCGGAATGACTTTGTCTCATTAGATAGGTTTGACGCCTACGCCTTTTAAGGTATTAGTTTTAGTGATGATGTGATGTGAAGCCGTAGTTATGTGTCTTATGTGAATGTTGATCGAAGTTGCTAGTAGAAGTTTTAAAACTATAAAACGAATTAAACGATATTTATTAGGTATTTACATACATTTGTACTTGTCAATTATACACAATGAAATAATATTAATTTAATATAATACTAAACTAAAATCACAATTATTTAATCATCTGTCAGGGGGCCAACGCGGTTCTCGGTCTATCCTGCGAGCACCGTAACATAGCTAACCTACAAGTTTATCTAATAAACCGATACTTAAATGTTGACTAGAGTAAGCACGATAATTTACCTAGAAATTGTATATATTTCTCAAAAGTTCGAGAGAGTTACAAGGGAAAACCACGAAGACAGCTCCATTATTTTACCATTAAGACACAGTCATTAAATGAGCTAAAGTTAATCATAAATTCACACATACTGCAGTTATAATTAAAAATAACTATTCGACAACCTCTGTAGCGTAGCGGTATTTGGCTAGCTTTAAATCTTGGAGGTCGTGGGTTCGATCCACACGCTGGACAGGCAATCTTTGTAAAAATTCTAAGATTTCTTTCCGGGTCTGGTCAGTTTAAGGACAACCCTCCGTATCTATAAGAATCGTATAGCAAGGAACGGGCAGCAGCGTTTCACCATAATACTGCGGTCACCAACCCGCCTGCCAAGCTATGCCAAAACCCTCCCTCGGGAGGAGGCCCATGTTCAGAAGTGGGCTTTATACGCGCTGATGATAATGATGATATTATTCGTAATTTATGTCGTGTCATTTACTGAATTCTAAAATATTTCTATGATTATTTGTACCTCTATTTTGTATGTCATCAATATATCAACTGGTATATCTATTCTCATCTAGTACACACACATGCATATCGTTTTCGTATCCACCATTTCTGCATCAAATTGAATAAATTCATTTGAAACAGCAAACTTCCATTTACCAAAGTATTTTGTTGAATTGAAAAATATTTGACAAGTACTAAATCCGTTCGTTAATTTTTTTACTATGATATAAGTGTTATTAATTTTTAAAACATTCTATAAAGTATTTTTCTATATATAGGAGCAGATAGTGTTAACATATAGTTATAATGTATCTAAAAAAAATTCTGTATGTCATATATTTTGGAAACATAAATTAACCTAATATATGCTTTACCCGCGGCATCGCTCACATTGAAGCCTATGTCCCTAATGTCCCTATGTGACTTCTAATATACCCAAGATATTGACTATTGCCGTGTGGTTTCCGGCTTATAACAGACCACCCCATATCTTCCCATGGGTATCGTAAGAGGCGACTAACTGGCATACACCTGATAGATGGCAGCAGCATCAACCAGGTCCAGGAAACTCTCTATCTTACTGCGGTCACCAATCCGTCTGCCAAACGTGGTGATTAATGCAATATCCTTCAACGACTCTGGCTGGCGGAGATGGTTAAGAGTCGGTCCATGTTCAGCAGTGCTAAAGTAAGATATGGAATAACAAACTTAAGCAGAAATATATATTGTGCTCTGACAATATGTGCCTTCTCTTTAACAGAAGATTTATGATACTATCTACTGTTAAGCAAGGGAGCACAATGTAATAATTTAAAATACTCTCTTTAATTTGTATTTTATTAAATTACTCAAGATATTCATCTCATACATACATTCACGCCTCTTTCCCATAGGGATAGGCAGAGAAAACTTCCTTCCACTTGCTACGATCCTGACACACCACTTTCCCCTCTTCCACATTCATTAATCTCCTCATGCATGTCCTTCGGTTAAGGGTACTTATAACCTGGACTTTCTTAAGAACGTCCTCGATTTGATCATGTAACGTCCGCCTTGGTCTTCTCCTTCCAACACTTCCGTTCACATTTGCCCTATAAATTCTATTTGTCGCCCGTTTCATTCATTCTCTCTGTATGTCTTTCTCAATCCTTGTCACTACATTTACATTCATACTACAACGTTCTCTAATCACTCTCTTGTTAATTTCATCTCATACTTAGATATCAAAATTAAAACAGTGCCTTAAACGCATTTTGTTTTTGCCAAACGACTTATGAAAACGAATAAAAAGACATCTTTACTTCTTACCTCAAACAGTAAATTAATATTTTATGTCATGTCAAGCATTTTACCGAAATAACTAGTATTATTTCAGGGCCAGTCTGTTTGTCTGCAGCTATAAAAACTCTTTAAATGTCAACTGCTAGCTTGTTTTACGGACTTTAGAATTCCGTACTCCACGGACCAATGTCTTATTACAAAGGGTTCGCTATCACTGGATTATATCTACAACTAAGAAGCATAAAGACGGATGTCTATTATACTTCAGAAAAAAATGGTCGCAAGTGCCAGGCACATACCACGAACGTTTCTGACGTATAATGGCACATACCACGAACGTTTCTGACGTATAATGGCACATCCCACGAACGTTTCTGACGTATTATGGCACATCCCACGAACGTTTCTGACGTATAATGGCACATACCACGAACGTTTCTGACGTATAATGGCACATCCCACGAACGTTTCTGACGTATTATGGCACATCCCACGAACGTTTCTGACGTATAATGGCACATCCCACGAACGTTTCTGACGTATTATGGCACATCCCACAAACGTTTCTGACGTATAATGGCACATCCCACGAATGTTTCTGACGTATAATGGCACATACCACGAACGTTTCTGACGTATAATGGCACATACCACGAACGTTTCTGACGTATAATGGCACGCTATATACAGGGTGTCCCAAAGGGTTAAGTAGCTGGGAAAGGGGGTGACAGGGGTGGACACAATGGTCAATAGAAAAATTTAAAAAAAAATCCGCTCTGGGTATTTAAAAAAAATGGCATTTTTTTAAAAACTTAAAATTTTACACCTTGTTATTTTTGATGTTGATGTTGATGACCTTGTTGTTATTGAAGATTACATAACAGCATTTTTTTTAAATACAGCCTTAATTGTAGGTACAGTTAGCACAAGGTGTAAAAATTTTAGTCTTTTAAAAAATGCCATTTATTTTTTTAAACACCCAGAGGGAATTTTTTATATTTTTCTGGTGACCCTTGTGACCATCCCTATCACCCCCAGCTACGTAATCTTTTGGGACACCCTGTATACGCTTGTTATAGATGATGATATAACAATCGGGACCAACGGCTTAACGGGCTTTCCAAGGCACAGAGGGTAGTCCCTCAACCATCCAGACCGGGAAATAAATCTTAGAATTTACACAAAGATTTCTTGACTGGAGTGGGGCTCAAACCCACGACTTCCGAGATCCTAATATGAGACTTTACCGCTACGCCAAGGAGATTAAAAATTAACTCATAAAAATCATCAGAATTTATTTTTACTAAACAAATTAAAAAGCGTGTATTTTTTATAAAATTTCTATGTACATAAAATATATTAAAGATTTAAATTTTGTATGCTAACATTACTTTTTAATCTGTATTAAATTTTATTTTATTAAGTAGAACCTGAACACGAAAAAGCTCTCCCCTATTCTAAACTTATCCTACCGAAGGTCAATAACTAACTGAAGCCAAAGATTCGATCGATGGCCGCTACCTTAGTTCAATGTCCAAACCTTTACAAATTCTATTCAAAGTGGCAATTTACTTTTAGCCAAGTCGAATTGAATTAAAATCGATTGCTTTTCGTTATCTAAATCTTCTTGTTCTATCAATAAACAAAATTGAGATCAATATACATCCAAAATACTAAAGTCAATACATATACCTACTATCATTTTCTCACTCTGTTATATTTTACTAGCTTCCTGCGCGCGGTTTCACCCATGTAACTCCCGTTTTCGTAAGAACTTCATGATTGAATATAGCTTTTAGCATTCCTCTATGAATGGGCTATCTAACACTGAAAGAATTTTTCAAATCGGACCAGTAGCTTCTGTGATTAGCGCGTTCAAGCAAACAAACTCTTTAGGTTTACATATCAGTAGGTATAGATAATAAGCATAAAGACTAAAAAAATCTATTTAGTCCGTCAGTTAGATCACCAAAAAATATTGGACACGAATATTTTTTTCATTCCTCCAATTAAACTTTACCAAGATACAGCGCGTTGAAACTTCGTGTGACGTCACTTCTAGGAACAATTTTACCTAGTAGTGACGTCACAAGCCCCCTCTCCTGAACTTTATAGTTTGTTGTTGCTCTGTATCTTTAGCTATTTGTATCATTTGAACAAGTTGTATCATTATCTCGCTGTGTTATATTTCACTAGCTTTCCGAGCGCGGTTTCACCCACTGAGCTCCTGTTTCCGTGGAAACTTCATTATAAAATATAGTTTATAGAGTTTCTTGATAGATGGGCTATCTGAACACTGAAATATTTTTTTAATTCGGACTCGTAGTTCCTGATATTTGCGCGGTCAAGCAAACTAACAAACTCTTCAGTTATATTAGTGTAGATTATTGCTAGAGAGCCCAAGATTCATTTCAATTTCCCGAATCTAAGGTTTTTTTGCAATGACGATTATAAGGAACCCTCCACAGTGCTACCACAACTCGCACTTGTCTAGGTTTATTTAGTCTTTACTACAGTATTAAAGCCTAAAATCAATTACAGAACATTCGCGTGATGTAACGTCGTTATAACTTTTGGGTCATCACTTAGTTTACGATCGTTATCAAAGCTATAAACTTCCAAATTTAATTTTTAAATAAGCCAGGTTTGATCGTACACAGAATATTGATTGTTTTAAGGGAAAAAAGCGTCAATCATTATTTGTTTATATTGTTAGTAGAAGGATTAAGTATAATCTTGTTTTACGTGTTCCTTTTTTAATTATGATTTACCAGGTTGTTACGCAGCTTAGCCCGTGTTAGATTGCTAGTCTGCTTTAATAAGTCGATGCGTGATGTTTTATAGAACATATGTTAATCTAGCTTTTAAATGACGCCTGCTCAAAATATCGGCAAAATCGGTCTTGTAATTGTCGCGTGCGTTAACGCCTAATAAACACCTAAACGTCCAACTATAAAAACTTTATAAGTAGGAATATAAAATTGTAAAGCTATACTAATATTATAAAGACGAAAAATTTGTTTCGAATAAACTCAAAAACTACTAGACAGATTATGATAATTCTTTCACCATTCGAATGCTACATTACATTATCCCTGAGTAATATAGGCTACATTTTAACAAGAAATGTGAGCCGGGACTGGCCGGTAGCATTTCATATTTTAAACTTTCGTGATTTGTATAAAATTTAATAATTTATAGTATTAGTCATATTAAATCGATTGATAAAATAGAAAATATTTGTTTTAAAAACTCCACCGTGACTGACCTGAATTTGCTTTATATACACACTATTATAGTTACAAAAAAAAACTATTTAGTCCGTCAGTTAGATTACCAAAAAATACAGGAATATACAGGTACATACAGCGTATTGAAATTTCACGTGACGTCACTTTTAGGTACAATTTTACCAAGGAGTGACGTCACTGTCCCCCCCCCCCCTCTAATAAAGAAAAATACACTCATGTTCAATATTTGTTGGTAATGTATGTAAATGCCAGAACAAATATATATTTTTAGTCGTCGTGTCGTCCCAATTAAAAACGTATATTATTGACGCCATTTTGTGGTTATAGCATGTAAAATTCCTATACCTAAACGTTTGAAGCCGTATTATCGGTTAAATTTAATTTGAAAGTTATCACAGAGTTTGTAAGCTAAATTGAAAATTACGAATGACGTCCCAAATAAATATGAATTCTTTGAACCTTCCCGGTAATTGCTAAAGGATTATTTACAATATTTTACGGTGTTTAATTTCTGTTTGAGATCATTTACACGGACTTTTAGTTCGCGGATTATATTTTATTGAAGTTTTGTACTCAATTTTCATGAAGTAAAGTAATTAACAAAATAAAGCTTAGAACAGAAGAGAAATAGAAACAAAATAGAAAGCTTAGAACAGAAAAAAAGAAGAGATTTAAACACAACAAAAGAAGACGAAAAAGAACAACCCTGGAGTTTCTTTCTACCTTTCTTCTCCGGGTCGTCCACTTAGGTAGCTAGTGAAAGGTTGCAGGTTAGCTAGGGTAGGATTCTCGCCGGCGAGGACCGCGTTGCGCCCCTACCCCTGCCCTGTAATTGAGCGCCTGTAGTCGGTGCCTGTGATCACATCCTCTTTATATCTACCTTTTTTACTTCAGTGGCACCCTGGGTCGTGGTCCTAAACCCCATAAGGGTGCCCTCAGGTGTGTGCCACTTAGATATAATGTGACCACTTGCCATTTGGATGCGGTTTTAATTTCTTCTTATAATAATAATGATTGATTAATTGCAAAAAATGTCATAGGACAGACGGACGGACTACGCAGTCTGTAGATTTGTATGATTTGCTATTGCCTACCTACTACTGTTAGTTACCTAGTCGGATATTTTATAGAGTAAGAATTATCTGTTAGTTATGGTTTTTTTTTATTAATTTATCTTCTTACATTGTAATTCTGACGAGTACAAGTGTATGTAAATCCTAAGTGCTGAATAAAATTCATTATTTCATTATTAAATCTGACGAAGTTTTATAAAAGAAAACTCACAACAATTACATACACTTGTACTTGTCAGAAATACAATGCTAAAAGATAATTTATCTCTAGTAATATGTATTACAAATGTGAATGTAAGTTGTTTGTTACGCTTTCACGCAAACGACTAAACCGATCATCATTAAACTTTGTTCACATATTCGAAGATATTAAAAGTAACGTAGGGACATAGGCTTAATGCAAGCGAAGCCCCGGGTAAAAGTTAGTAAAAAATATATAACTAACATATTATTCTTATTCTATGAAATATACAACTAGGTAACTAACAGTAGTAGGCAACAGCAAATCTACACACTACATAGTCCGTCCGTCTGTCCGGTGGCATTTATTTTATTTTATTTATTGAAGAAAAATATTTCTATCATGAATAATATTTGCTTTGTTTTTTTGTATGCTTATTAGCCGCATGCTAGCTATCGATATATAAAAACAATTTATTGTTGGCAAATAAACATACAGACTAACTGATGGAAAATGATCACCGTAGCCTTCAAGCCTTCTCACCGACAAGAGTCTCACGGGGTGCTCCTAACACTAAATATGAAATTGAGTCGCTGTCTAAATGTTACCTCTTACGCTCTTACGATGTCTTGATGTATGTTTGAATACTTTACAATTACTAAATTTCAAAAATGGGATTTATAAATTTAGACTTGAGGGTTCGAACCTGCATTTTAGGTATAGCCCCTAATGCCTTAACAAATTGGGCTACGGCGTCATTGAGGGGAAAGTTATAAAAAAAATATGATTACATTGCCGAAAGATGGCATCTACGTCCCCTTAGAAACGTGTTATAAAGAGATCTATTAATTTCGACGACCGGTTCCACCGTGACTGAATGGTGTATGTTATGCTCTTTCACGCAAAAACTACTAAACGGATGTAGCTAAAATTTTGCACATGGATAGTTAATAAGCTCGATACTGCAATAGCGCGTAAGTGACAAATAGCTTATAATGTTTTTTTTTCTCTTTAAAATATACAGGGTTATTTTTTTCACTTACCTCGACAAAATGTATGGAACACCTGATATTTAGTTTCGCGACTGCAGGGTTGGTCCCATAGTAAAAGTTGCTTATAATCATCAGTACTTTCACTGCCTGAAAGGTTCTTAATGTTTTAAAAATAACCCTGTATAAAATGAAAATATTTCTTCACAGATGATATTAAACCTTATTAGCCACTGTCACTTACGCGGTATTGCAGTATTATTGACGATATAGGCTAACATATACGCTCCGACCCATTGGAGCAGAGTAACGCGGGTAAAACCACAGCTAGCTAGTATACATCCGAGATGAGCTAGATTTTTTTTATTTTTTTTATTTTTGTACACACAAGAAATTATAGTAAATAAAATGCAAAGAAATGGTAATGCACAAAGGTATTACTTATTTCTAACGAAATCTCTTCCAGTAGACCTGCGAAAGAAGATATCAAAATAAAGCAATAAATAATAGTGTGTACATTTACAGTGTTGGTACATTAAATCTTCCAACATTCCTTTCTCTTTCATCAAAACTAGAGATAATAAAATAAAACTCCGTTTACGTTACAGCACGTGCTTCAAGCTCATAAAACTGCAAACGAGCCATAAAACTACTTAATACGTCCAGGCCGATTGGCCAATAAGCAATCAAGCGAACATTAAAACCTAAACAAATATGCTAATACAACCGATGCAAATGAAATGAAACATACCGAGCAATAAACAAACAGATTGCAATACTTAGCAGTTCTCATAGAGGCAAATGTTCTTATTTGTTGAATACTTGGCGCCGCGCCGGCGAGCGTCTTCTATTTGAATAATTTGATTAAGGCAGCTTACATGTGAGCGATTGTGTTCTTGTACCACTCATTTAAGTTGATGATTTGTATAATTAAGACAATTCTAATGAATTTTAGGCTATGTATTCTACACAATTATTATGAATTATAAAGTAACTAGTGAGAGAAACAGTAGTTTTAGAATTTAAAAAAAAAGAGAAAATAAGATGAAAAAAATACAAAAATAAAATTATAGCCAGTCGGCTATAGTTTTTTTTTTGTATTTTTATAAAATGCTTTATTAAAGAAACCGTAAGCCTATATGAAGCGGCCAATGGCGAGGGCGTCGGACTTGCAATCATATGTTCGCCGGTTCGATCCCCACCCATAACACAAGATTTTAGCTTAGCACGAGGGGTAACAATAATAAAAGTAATGTACAAAAACTGCTAGAAATTTAAAAAAATATTAAATAAAGTCTTTTACACAGTTTATAATAAGAAAACTTATTTTTTATTGTTGTTTGTTTGTTTGCTTTGGGTAATCTCAGAAATAAATGGACCTATTTTGTGCAAGAAATAACATTTACAATACCAACCTTTTACAAAAAAACCTTTAAAAAGAAAACGCTATTTCTACATTTAAATATATAAAATTGTCTTAACTCAACATAAAAAAACCAATATTGTTCTATAACGTCACCGATATATTTCGTTTTAATAAGCAGACAAGAACAACATAATAAGCACATCCCAAATAAAATTCAATCAATATCCAACTAAACATTTGTACAACACAACCAATAGTTTTTATATCCAACAATCCAATCTTCAACACAACGCGGAACTAAAAAAAAGATTCTCTCAATTTCGTCGATCTAGTGCCTCAAGCCTAAGATACAACTCGACCGCAAGCACCCGACCTTATTCTCAAGTGCATAAGGACTACAATTGTCAGCACATGTCACCTACAATCTCTATCGATTGACAGTCCAAGATGTTTTCCATTCTATTTATCTGTACTTTGAAGTGTGTTCAATTTGATCTTTTATTACGTAAAAGCTACGTCGGAAACCTTAACTCCAATCGGGAAATCAGTAGTTATTTAGAGTGCCTTTTTACGTTCGGAGAGATTAAGCTCCTTAGCGTTGATGTGAGAAGTGAATCTGTTCGGGATGCTGTGGATTACAAGTCGATCGTTTGAGAAAATCATTTGGTTTAAAAATGAAATAACCATGTTTTAAGCAAAATAAATATTATTATTGTTCATCTACATTAGTCCGTATAACGTCCACAGCTAATCATGGGCCTCCTCCCGAGGGTTTTTGCTACAGTCACCACGCTTAGCAGGCGGGTTGGTAGCCGCAGTATTATGTTGTAACACACAAGGAAACGCTGCTGCCCGTTTCCTGGTATACTATTGTTTAGATGATATTTTAATAATCGGGACCAACGGCTTAACGTGCTTCCGAGGCACGTAGGGTAGTCATTCAGCCAACCAGACCCGGAAAAAAATCTTAGAATCTACAAAAAAAATTAGTTTTCCGGCGTGGAGATCAAACCCACGACCTCCGATATTTAAAGCGAGCTGTATACCGCTACGCCACGGAGGTTATTATTATTATTTAACAACATTTGTTTTATATGGATTCGCTTTGCAAGTCTAAGTCTGTAAATATGATTTACAATTTATATTTTATATTTCCAATATCTATAGACAACAGAGTTAACAATTACTTTGTATTTTACGGAACCCCACATCAAGTGATTTCTAGGAAAAGACTAAATTACCGCTAACTATCTGTTTTCTTATTTAATAAAACGTTCTTCAAATTTTGTAAGTAGGTTTATAAATTATTGTGAAATAATATTATTTTTAAAAGAGGGTTCTACTGAGTTTTTTGGCAGTGTTTCTCAGTAGTCGCCACGACACGCACTGCACGGTAGGGAATGAAATATGACGATTCTTAAAAAATGTAATCATTTTTACGAAATAAATGAATTTGAATTATTTTTATTCATATTTTGTGTACTCTTCCTGTTTTTAAAAGATTGTTAGCAGAGTTTTTGCATACCCACGTGCTAAGCTAAAATTCATACAGGGTTCCGAGTGGATTCACGTCGGTAGTGCAATGGGTGAGGATCGATTTGGCGACCACATGATCGCATATTCGCCGCCTTAGCCATTGGGCTATATTTTTGTTAATATAGTACAGAAAAAATACGTTTCGCATTCCACTTATTAAAATAGCTTTGTAGTTCAGTAATACAGAACAACATTACAACATTGTTTTATTATTATCAGTAAACAATAAGGCCTCCAAACCTTGCGTGCCACCAAACCGGGTCAGCGACCCGTAATACCCGGTACGTGAAGAAATAATTGTTTCGGGAATAAATATTTTACTTCATTTCGTTTTCCCTCGGATGTTATCAGCTATCATAACTTAAAGTTATTGTGTCATTAGACTTAACGCGATTTGCCGCATTGTAATGCTGCTCTGCCCCAGAAAATGTACCAGCAGCGGGTTATAGCGATATACGTAAAACGTTAAATGATTTCATGAATCCTGCATCGTGCAATGAAAGTTTGCACGTTGCTTCGGTCTATACAAGGTGTAGCGGAAAGGGTATATACATAGAAAGAGCAAGGCTTTTTTGGATGATAACAAACGATATGGCAAGGGTTATTTAATCCTATCTCTACAAGTCCGGAAGTAATGATTACCAGAAACCATTATTTTCAAATTGAAATAAATACATCACTAGCACTCAATCAGCTGATCGATGTCAACGAACTATTTGCATGTAAAAATAAACCTCTTACTCCTGGTATTTCTGAATAAAGGGTTCCGCATTTTTATTTTTTGTTTGCAAAATAATACTGACTTTTTTTATTTTATTTTGAGTTGAAACCCTTGCCTTGTTGTTTGTTATGATCCAAAGAAGCCTTGCTCTTTCTATGTATATACCCTTTCCGTTACACCTTGTATACAAGTTCGAAACATGAACGATAGGACCGCAGACTGTAATGGCAGAACTAACTTCGACTTTCATTGTTCATGTTGCGTATAGCACATAAAATTAAAAAAAAAACATATTTGACGCGGACGGAGTTGCGGGCAGCAGCTACCGTAAAGTTTAAAGTATCGTTGGTTACATTAGTAAAGTTATTGAAGAGTTCAGAAAGCTGCTTAAAGTAAAATGACAAAAATAAAATAATGACAAATATTGAATCGCTACTTCAAAATTATATTTAAACTTATGACACGAAAATGGAAAAATATTGATAACATACAAAAAACCATAATCAGCATCCAAATATGTTAAGCATTTTTCTACTTTTCGATTACAACAACTTGACACATCATTAAACCGTCAGCGTCACTATAACGCATTATCTTGTCATGCTACGAGCTACGCTGTAGCCGACTACGCAGCTACGGACCGTAGCACACCAATCAACTGGGAAGTAATAATGGCTGGTTGCCATGTCAAAGGTATTTCGTAAAATAAATTCTTTTTTTTGGTTGTGGCCTCTAAATGAACGGGTTGATTTATCTATACTAATATTATAAAGAGGAAAACTTTGTTTGTATGTTTGTTTGTTTGTTTGTTTGATTGTAATGGATAGGATTCCATTGATCTCAATTCCTTATCACCAATTATTTTTGATAATGAGCCTATAGACTTCTCCAAGTGTGCAAAAAATTAAGGTGTCCTTATAGACTGTAATCTCTCTTGGAGCAATCACGTTGCAGAGGTAAGCAGGAGGGTGTACTGTTCATTTCAATCCCTTAAACGTCTCCAGAAATTCTTACCTTTTCAGACTAAAGTCACCCTAGGTCAATCGCTTCTTCTTTCTCACTTAGATTACGCCGACGTTTGTTTCTTAGATGCAACAGAGGAACTATTAGACAAACTTGAACGCCTTCAGAATTTGTGTATCCGCTTCATTTTTGGCCTCCGAAAATATGACCATATGTCAGAGTTTCGGTTGAAACTGAAGTGGCTGCCTATTCGGAGGCGTCGGGACTGTCATATCTTGTCTCTTCTGTTCTCTATCCTTCACAATCCCAATGCCCCTACATATCTTCGCGAACGCTTCGAGTATTTGATACCTAGAGACAAACCCTGTCGTACTGCCACCTCTCTTCTTTTAAAGGACCCACCTCATGTCTCTAGTAAATACGACCACTCTTTTACCGTCCGTGCAGTGCGGTTATGGAATTCCCTTCCACACCCCATTCGCGCTTGTTCTTCTCATAACGCATTTAAGAAAAGAACAAAGGAGTACTTTTTGACTCAGTAATCATATTACATAATTTGGACATATAAGTTAGTTTATGTAGTATATTATAATTAACAATATGTATATAGGATTAAATATTAGTATGTAGTTGTATATGTATCTATTAGAGTGTATGTTTATTGATATGTACCTATTTACCATTCTGGTAGAAAATATTATTAGATTCGTCCGTTGTACACTAGCTATGCACTTTTAATCAAATGCTTCTTTCATAAGGTTTGCTGGAAGAAAATTCAGTATTGAATTAAGCTCGCCTTTGTACATGTTGTTTCCGTTGTATTAATTGTATGTTATGTATTTACTGTGTGCAATAAAGAATAAATAAATAAATAAATAAATAGGCTCAAAAAGTACTGGACCGATTTCAAAAATTATTTCACCATTCGAAAGCTACATTATCCACGAGTAACATAGGCTAAATTGTATTTTGGAAAAAAATTGGGTTCCGTAAGATATTTGGGTTTTTCGGACACAAGGTGTAAAAAATCAACCAGAAAATTTGCTTATTTTGCGTACGTTCAAATCAAATCAAATCAAATCAATATTTATTTGCATAAAACAGGATACATAATGATGTTGCAAAATTTATAAGTCCGCTGAATTATAACCTCATGGAGGTATGCAAATTTTAAATGTTGTCTTTATATTACATTAATTAATTAACAAAAAAAAAAAAACACATTAACGCCATGTTGCAAGATCATAAATTTAAAAATGTCATTGTTACGGCAAAGAAAATAACATACAATGTCAAAAATACAATACAATACAATGCCAAAAATACAATACAATGTCAAAAATATAATACCATGTCAAAAATACAGTACAATGTCCAAAAGAAACAGCTAATGTAGTCAAAATTTATCAGAAAGAAAGTCTTGAACAGTGTAATAGCATTTTTCTATGACAAGGTTTCTTAATCTTAATTTGAATGTGTCTATATTTGTTTCCCTTACACGTTTGGGTACTTTATTATATATTTTTGGCCCCATACAAAAGATGCTATGATGCATTAGTGTAGTTTTTGCCCTGCACAAACACAATTTACTGTCATCTCTTTGGTGGCGATGTGGATTTTCAGATATCATGTGAAACCGATTAAGATTTGATTTGACAAATACAGCTACTTCATAAATGTAGAGGGAGGGTAGGGTCATGATGCTATATTTTTTAAAATAAGGCATGCAACTATCGGTTGGCTTCAAAGAGAACATGGCCCTGATGCACCGTTTCTGTGCCCTGAAGATCATCAGTTTATTTGTTGAGTTACCCCAGAAGATAATACCATACCTAAGGGCCGACGCCACCAATCCATGATACGCTGTTAATAGTGCACTAACATTTACTATTTTTGCTAATTCATATAACGCATAAACTGTTTTACTAATTTTTTTACATAAGTGCTCTATATGTGGCTTCCATGTCAACTTACTGTCTATTACTAATCCTAGAAACTTAGTTGTGTCTACTTGTTGTATGTTTTGTTCGTCAATTTTTATGTTTAAAAGATTGCACGATGTAATACGTTGACTAAAATGCATTATTAACGTTTTCTTAATATTAATTTTTAGATTATTTAAAATCATCCAGTCAACAATTGCTCTAAGCGTATTATTTATTTCGCGTTCGTAGGTATTTTTATCAGCGAGCTTGATAGTGACCGTGCTGTCATCCGCAAATAGGGTTAGTGGATGTTTTACGGCTTTAGGCATGTCATTTATATAGAGAATGAATAAGAGCGGTCCGAGTACACTGCCTTGTGGTACTCCGTACACAATTTTTTTAGCCTCGGAACGGAATGTTTCTTCTTTTCTTGAAATTGTATTAATTCTAGTTACTTCTGTATGTTGTATACGATTTTTTAAATATGATTCTATTAGCTTTAAAATGTTACCTCGTATTCCGTATGAATCAAGTTTCAATAGTAGAGTCTCGTGCTCTACGTAGTCGAAGGCTTGAGTCATATCCATGTAGATAGAGCAAATAGGTGATCTGTTATCAACATTTTTCATAATAACATCTAAGAAGTTGCCTAAACTATAAAAGATAGAACCATAAAATGTTCTAATTAATTGTAGATCTTATAAATATCTACAAAAAAGTCCGCGACACACTATCCCTATCTATGTCGAGTGGGGCACAACAACCATTTTTTTATTTAAAAATCTTGATTTATTTTTTGGACTACATTTAAACGCGTTTATTTTACTCATGCTATTAACCATTATCAAAATAAATTATAATTTCATCACCAACTACAGTTTATGTAGATAATATTTGGTCTTTGAATGATTAAAATTGGACGTTTGGTTTTGAAGTTATGGCGAAATTAAAATATTACGATTTCTGCTGCACGGCCCGTTGCGAAGTGGGCGTCACCAAGTCGGGGGTGCGCGTGCGGGAGGGGAGTTTAGATCCCGCTGGGCTACCACCAGATTATCACCGGCCCTGTACTGGTGAATTAGCTCATATTCCAATATATAATTTTGAAGGGTATAGGCAAATCAGTAGGGATCATTCCCTACTGATTTGCCTATACCCTTCAAAATTAATCCAATTTCCAGTAAAAATTTATTTCGCACTAACGATAAACAAATCCCAGGGCCAAACATTCAAATTAGTAGGAATTGATTTACGTTTACCCGTGATAGGGTACTTTACGTTGCCCTATCACGGGTCGGGGCTCCCGACCATCAGTATATTTTGTTGCCTGAAAATAATTTAACGTCAAATGTTGTTTATAGAGAAGCTCTGCAATAATCGCTTTAGTTATCTATCCTAAAACAAAGGGTTGCACTCCGGGACTGCCGGCAGAAGTGAAAACTTAGTATTAATTACATTTAAATATTTTCATCATTAACAACTTTAACATCCACAGAAAAACAATCTGTGCAGCCTGCGGATAGTGACTGCGTCGTCGATGTTAGTGTCGGTGTCTGTGAATTGACCTGGGAATCATTTTCCTGACTGTGTCTTTCCTGGGTAGGCTTTTTGCAGCGGTAACAGACATCCGCACGCACGGTGCCGCGGGCGACCGCTATCACTACATCACTACATATTATAAAACAAAGTCCCCGGCCGCGTCTGTTCGCGATAAACTCAAAAACTACTATATGGATTTTCATGCGGTTGTTACCAATCGATAGAACAATTATTCCGGAAGGTTTACGTATATAATTTGTTTAGTTTTTGTGAACATTTGACTAATATATTATATTGATATTTGTCAGAGGTGTCGGAAAAAATTAAGCCATTTGGGAGCTTTCAACGAAAACGCTGCCTAAACCCTATGAGATATTATAACATAACAAAACAATGTATGGCGGAAATATTTTTCTCTTTTAGATCTACATAAAAGTCCAAGATAGCATATGTCCATCTTTCAAGGTTAACTTGCTATATCCATTATATCTTTTAGAAAAATGGTCATTTCTAATGCTGTAATTGAAAAGCTAATCAGACGGATTCAGTATTAAAATTTATCCTTATCATTTTAAATGAGTTAATATTCTTAAGCATTTCATGCAGATTATTTTACCCCTACACTATATACTTTAAATGAATAAATAAGAAGTTATCGCAAAATAACAGCGCGTGTTTTCGCAGCGCAGCGAGTGAGTGATTGGCCGAATGTGATTATGCGCGCTCGATCCTTAAGAATTATTGACACATACTTGAATACCTATTTATTTAGTGTTTGTTGTATTGTTAGTGCTGAAGAGTATAGGTATTTCATACGATAAAAGTATACCCAACTACTTATTTCATTGAGTTTTAGTAGGTACCTATATTAATTTGTTTCTGTTTGTTTTGACTAAATTTCGCCCGTTTTGTTAGAGGTTTAAAGACATTCTGTAGTATTAGTATCAGTATTGTACCCGTGCGAAGCCGGGGCGGGTCGCTAGTCTATATATATAAAAGAAAGTTGTGTTAGTTACACTATTTATAACTCAAGAACGGCTGAACCGATTTGGCTGAAAATTGGTAGGGAGGTAGCTAAGAACTGGAAGAAGGACATAGGATACTTAACCCTTAAACGGGCTGAAGGTATGTTTAGAATTCATTGTTTTTGATCTTTATTACAAGTACATACAGTTCAAAATATGGTGGTAACTATATTGCCACTGCCCGTTTAAGGGTTAAGGGTAGGGGTAGGGTAGGGTTAGGGTAGGGGTAGGATAGGGGTAGGGTAGGGGTAGGGTAGGGTAGGGGTAGAGTAGGGGTAGGGTAGGGTAGATGTAGGACACCGCGTAGATTTTGAGGCGGTACGAAGTTTGCCGGGCCAGCTAGTTTATAATATCTTTTAGTGTAGATCATTATTTTAGGACACAATAACTAGAACAAATTCTAATAGTAAACAAAACTCTCAATGTGTTTTGTTTACCTATAAATTATTTATAATATAAATTGTTATAATACAAGCGACCCGCCCCGGCTTCACACGGGTATAATGCTAATGTATTATACATATAAACCTTTCTAATAAATAATTCTATATATTAAAAAAACTGTATCAAAATCCGTTGCGTAGTTGTAAAGATCTAAGCATACATACATGTACAGACAGACAACGGGAAGCGAGTTTGTTTTATACTATGTACTACCGCTGATTGCGTCAAATAATTAGACGGGAACAAAAAAGAACATATAGAATTATTAAAACAGGAAATAGTAGAAAAATACATAACAAACTTGAATGCTGACAGATAGTGTAGTACACTATATATTATTTCTGTAGCAATTTTAAGGGCCCCACTCTTTAACAGAGGTATCGAATGAAAAAGAAATCGTAAGCGATGCTTCGCGTGCTTTGCGCCAGGTCAGCGGTATTTGGCCAACCGACAGATTAAAACTTTCATTTCAAATTTTATTATATTATATATTCTTTCATTATTAATCCGTGTGGATACCGGCTAAGCATAGAACATCTCATTTCTTCCAGTGGGTGTCGTTAGACTAAAGGACACTGCAATATGGATGGGCAGTAGCAACTATCAGATCAAGGTAATTTAACATCATACTGCGATCACCAATCCGCCTGCAAAGCGTGACGATTATGACCATGTCCCTCAATGACCGTGGCTTGTTAAGGTCTGTTTAGAGGAGGCCTATGTTCAACAGTGGACGTTTATCGGCTGTTCAGATTTATTTATTTTGAATAGGCAAATGATGATCCATCTCATGTTAAGTGTCATAGGCGTCCAAATGCAAGGACAACTAGTACAGAAGACATGTACAGCGCTGGCCACTTTTATTCTACCGGCTCTTTCCGTCGGGGTGACGAGCGGTAGAATAAAAGTAGATATACAGCGCTGGCGATCTTATTTACGCACAAGGACATAACATTTATCACTAATGCTGTTTAGCTGTAGTATTCTGTTAGGTGGACATACTTCCCCAGTCGAGCAGCTCATTGAGCGTACTAACGGTATTTTCTACCTCTCGCTTTACGTTGATATAATATACTAGCATCCTGCGCGCGGTTCCACCCGCATAACTCTCGTTACCGTAAGAACTGTATATAATTAAATATAGCTTTAAGCCTTCCTCCATAAATTTGCTATCTATGTACTGTAATATTTTTTAAATCGGTCCAGTAGTTTCTGAGAGTATCGGGTTCAAGTATACAACTAAACTAACAAACTCTTCAATTTTATATATTAGTATAGGATAAAGTATAGATAATATTAATATCTATGTTCACACAAATAGCACTTAAGTTCAGATGACATCTATGGAAGTGAATGTAAAAAACAATATGCATTTAAAATGTTATCGAACATCCACAAGTCTATAAGATTTTAAAATAGAAGAAAAGAAACATAAACACAAACAAAACTGGTAGAAAATGCTTCTGGCATTACGCCTGACCTTATCTATTTTATCTATACTAATATTATAAAGCTGCAGAGTTTGTTTGTTTGTTTGAACGCGCTAAACTCAGGAACTATTGGTCCGATTTCAAAAATTCTTTCAGTGTTGGATAGTCTATTTATCGCGAAAGGTGGCTATATATTATTTTCAAAAAAATTAGGGATCCGTAAGAAAATTGCGATTTTGTAACCCAAGTTGTAAAATCGAAAACCTATTTATGCGTGCGCTGCAAATACTATTGAAAATAGAACAAAATTATGTACTACGGGTTTGTAGGTCTTATTAAGATCTACAAAAAAGTCCGCGAGAGCACATATCTAACTATCATAATTTAGTCACAATAACCGCTTTTATGTTCATAAAAAATATTAAATCGTCTGAAGAAAGAAACTACGTTAAATTTGTATCGTAATATTAATCCTAATCCAAATAAAGCATTATGTTATCAAGGGTATTTATGTAGAAGTAAAATACTTTTTGTTTTATTCCAATCGGACATTTTGTTGAGAAATTTCACGAGTATAAAAACGCAAAGAATTGGTACCTAATCACTACATCGAATAAAACAAAGTCACTTGTCTTTAGCCTTAGATCTTTAAAACTACGCAACAGCTTTTGATGCGGTTTTTTGATAGATAGAGTGATTCAAGAGGATGGTTTATATGTATGATACATCAGCATTGCACCCGTGCGAAGCCGGGGCGGGTCGCTAGATAATAGATAAAGCTGAAGAGTTTGTTTGTTGGAACGCGCTAATCTCAGAAACTTCTGGTCCGATTTGAAAAATTCTTTCAATGTTAGATAGCCCATTTATCGAGGAAGGTTATAAGCTATATATTTTATTATAAAGTTTCTACGGGAACGGGAGTTACGCGGGTGAAACCGCGCGCGGAAAGCTAGTAAAAAATATATATAAAAATACGATACGAACTTTAAATGTGTTGTGCAACATGGATAGGTACCAATTTCCACTTAGTGCTAGCTTTTTATATAAGTACAAGTATCCCCCAGTGTCAACGTTGATCACGAGAATATATAAAATAGGTAAAATGGGTAAAAAATATAACAGAAAATCTTAAAAACTTTTAAAAACCAAACACAAGAGCTAATTTTAATTCCAATTTACTTGGCGCGAGCTTAAGCGTGCTGTGTTGCTTATCTACAGGGAAACTAGAGGAAGTGGAAGTTATCTATTTTTATTTTTGTATTTTTTTTTAATATAATACGAAGCAAAATACATGTGCTAAACTGTTGGCGACTGGCTGAGGTACGAATTATTTTTTTATAAACTTTTATTATTCTTTTTTGACAACCTCCGTAGCGTAGCGGTAATTGGCTCGCTTTAAATCTCGGAGTATGTGGATTCGATCCCCACACCGGACAAGAAATCTTTGTGTAAATTCTAACATTTCTTTCCGAGTCTGGTTGGTTGAGGGACTACCCTCAGTGCCTCGGAAAGCACGTTAAGCCGTTTGTCCCGATTGTTATAACATCATCTATAATAATCGTATATCAAGGAACGGGCAGCAGCGTTTCCTTGTGTGTTACAACATAATACTGCGGTCACCAACCCGCCTGCCAAACGTGGTGACTATGGCAATACCCTCCCTAGGGAGGAGGCCCATGTTCAGCAGTGGACGTTATACGGGCTGATGATGATTATTCTTTATCTAATTCTTTTCTCTTTTATATCACGAATTTTGCTGTCTTAATCATTCAGTGCTGTCATGTTAAAGTATGGGTTATCATAAAAATATCATTTATAATGTATTTTCATTTATTAAGTGTACTGACTTCAACCTCCGTAGCGTAGCGGGATTTGGCTCGCTTTAAGTCTCGGAGGTCGTGGGCTCGACACCGGACAAGAAATCTTTGTAGGCAGCAGCGTTTCCCTGTATATTATACAACATAATACTGCGGTCACCAATCAACCTGCCAAGCGTGGTGACTATGGCAAATCCATCTCTCGGGAGGAGGCCCATGTTCAGCAGTGTACGTTGTACGGGCTGATGATGATGATGACGATGAAGTGTACCTACAGACCACCGCTAAATAACAATTATCATTATTGTTACGGATAGACCAACCTCTTTAAATATATTTTTATTTTGTACTGGCTGTTTTTATTTATACTTTTTGTATATTTACAATATTTTGATTGTTATGGTGTTATTAACTTCATTTAAGTATTTTGCGCGAAAAGCTGTGTTCTACCTTTAATTAATTATTGGGGTCTGATCCTCAACAATAATACTTGTAACAACGGATAGTATAATGGTATTCAAATAAATAAGCAATAAACTGCCTTTTTTCGTACAAAAATATACTTGGAATATTGAATTACAACAAAATGCGATGGTATTTGTATTTAATATGTACATTTATGTTAATATAAAAGTATTTACCAGATTTGTACTAACGAAATTACAATAAACAACACTCTGTGCCGTCATGGGCATATATTTTACACTGGTGGCTCAGTGGTTAGAGTAGTCGTACCAAAAACTTGGTGCTGACCACTGGGGGAACTGTCTAAGTCTGGGTATGCTTTGAGTTAGTTATGCTTGAAAGAACACAGAAATAATCATCTATTAAACCTGAAATCTCATGCATTTGAAGTAGTACGACTTACAACGAAATAATTTCACAAATTAAATACTCTAGCTGTAAGTACAAGGTATGTGTGGTCACGCAAACTCATGCTTAGGATGCAGGTGTATTTTTTGTTGACTCTAGTAACAGTAGTTCGAAGAAAACTTTATTGCATTTAGTCGCCGCTTCAGTCTGCATACACAGGTTAATGGTTTTGTAATAACTCGCTTTGCTAGGTTATATTTTTTTTATTTCTATGAGTTCTTGTAATTTTAAAATGTCTTTAAGGTAACCGTTACTTAATAATGAAAAGTCAAAGTCAAAAATTCTTTAGACATAGACACATTTAAAATATTTTAAATCATGTTCTTATGATGCGTCCCATTCTTTTACTAGAACCAGTTCTGGACGTGGCAACTTTGTGAAGAACTGGCAAGAAACTCAGAGGAATCCTTCTTTAAATAAATTTGATGTTACAATTGTTAATAAAACAGTATTGTTTAAGAGCAACTCACTCCCAAGCTGTTTTGTCATTGACATAATCAGAAATCTTATAAAAAGCCTTTTTACATAATTTTTCTTTCACATATCGTAAACACTTTTTGTAGAAAGATCTCTTACACTATTAGGAAGTTTATTGTAGAAGCGTATACATTGCCCTATAAAAGAATTGCTTATTTTGTGGAGACGTGTAGCATGTAAAACAAGATTATGCTTAGTTTTAGTATTAAGGTTATGAGTGTCGCTTTTTTTCTTAAAACTATCATTATTCTTATGAACATATTGAATAAACTACCGAAACATATCTATACTATGAAGTGACTTGAAATTTGTTTCAGCAGATGTATGGCATAGGCATCAGAAGAAAAGACTTTACAAAATTCAACTCTAAAGAAATCGAAAGTCAGGTCCAAAGTTTTTATAGAAAAATAGAAATATAGGCGGATAAAGTCACAGGCAACAACTAATTGAAAAATAAGTCCAATTGTGATTCGCTAGTAATCTTATAAAAAAAATGGATGATAAAAAACAATATAATTATATGCCGATTTTCGTTGTGTCGTCGTAACGTTGCGACCCGAAGAGATTTCCTTGCGTGAGAATTGAAGAAGATTTCATCAGTTTTAGTGAAAGAAAATATCTTTTACCACTAGAAAAAAAAAATCGTTATACAGAGAAATTCATTCCTATACGTCACTCCCTAATTCATAACATCAAAGAGAACTAAACTGCTAAGCGTCTGACATGGCAACAAATATCGTAGTGAAGTTATTATATCCTCTCTTATAAAAAGATTCTTATTTTTTTATATTTGCACATAACTTTTTACAAAAGGGACCAAAGTAAAAGTAACAATGTTTTTATCGTAAAAAATGTAAGTGTCGTATCATAGTTTTCTAACCCTGTCTCCTGTTAAGAGTAAAAATGAAAGGGAGATATTAAAATTATTATATAAATTGGGGCCCTTTTCTTTTTTAAATTACGGTTAATATTATGTGGGTGTTGGTTATTTTAAATATAAAAAATAAACAGAAATCGCGTATTTGGTTGTGAAATAAGTTCATCTAATAATATTTAGTTTAAATTTAACCCTAATAACTTAAGCTGGCGTTAAGTTGAACTGTGGTTGATCTTAATGTCATTTCTTATTTTTTATGAAGAACATTATGTAGTCAGTCATAAGGCTTTTGCTACAGAATCGGGCATAGAGGCAAACAGAGCTCTAGCTTTATTAAATGGTTTATAAACTACAAACTAAGCAATGTGTGCAAGAGGGCGACCCTGTGAAACCTCGACTCAGGACGGTCGCTGACGGTGTATTAAATAAAAATAAATAAAAATCTTTTATTGACAGACTACAAGGCCCATATTGTTAGTACAAATTATTAAAAGCTATGTTAGTATCTAAATAACAGGTGAAATAAAATAATAATAAAATAAATATAATGTTCCGGCCATAGATAGGTTCACCAAGCCCCATGTGAAACATGTAGCTTGATAAATCTACCCATGGTAGGCCCATCTAGCCTTTCAGCAAACACCCTTAAGATGCCATTGTTGCTTCCTCCCACTCTGCTTATCATCGACGCCACCTTCTTACGCATTATTGCAAAATAGTCGTCGGTGTGGGCATCGGTGAACATACCTGATGCACTACAATAAGGTGTAAGCCTCAACAACACCCTAAAGGTATTATTTTATTGTATTCTCAGGGCATTATCTGCTTTTTTGGTGTGATTAGCCCAAAGGCTGCAGGTGTAAAAAGTTTGGCAGTAAGCCTTGAACAATATAAGTATTTGAGGGCAGTTTTGCGTAATTTCCAAACAATTAAGTCATGTTATTGTTTTAAAAAGACAACTTCCGCTATTTCACGGGGGACTTTGCAAACTCTCAATTCAAGTACACAACGCACTTGTGCGCTTGTGGACAAAGTGAGTCTGGGTACTCACAAAAACTATATGTGGTTCGAACAAATAATATTATTGTCCCGAGTGGGAATCGAAGCAAACCTAGACTCAGAACAACTATCTGTGTATCTGTGTAACTATCGTTAACATAAATAATTGACCTAGCTGGGAATCGAACCCAGAACTAGTGTTCTAGTGTAGGACACCAGTTCTAGGACAATAGAGACCTGTAACCTGGTGGTGTCAGAAGCAACTACTGTAAGCACTGAGCTACCGGTGCAGTAAATATTCTAACGTCGCTTATCTATCACGACGCAAGGGATTTTCCTAACCCCGACCAACATGGCGGAACTACTAACTTATGCTTACTAAGCCGCTAAGCATATTGTATGCGTATATTACGTTACTAACGCGCTTTAAGAAAATGAACAACAAATATACATTTTTGTTCTCTAACGGTTTAAACTAGTATTACCACTTTGTTAGATTATTATTAACCAGCTTCCACGCTTTGTTTCACCCGGCTAATTCCCATTCCCGTATAAACTTTTTAATTAAATGTAGATAAAACTTCTTTCTATGTTAGATAGCCCAATTATTGAGGGAGGCTATACTTTTACAGAGACGGAACGCGGGTGAAAACGCGCGCGGAAGCTAGGTATTCGATATAAAGATAAAACTTACAAACATGAGTTCCGATAACAGCTGGTCACTTATACAGTTAGTATTTCTTACATTTCGTACAGAACTTGAATCGATTCAAATATTTTTTTAATAAGATATCTAAATCGAAATTCTTAAGCAGCCGTAGCTCAATGACTAGGGCGTCGGTCTTGCGATCATGTCGTCGCCGGCTCAATCCCGAGCCATTGTACTACCGATGTATAACCCACTCGTAACACAAGCATTTTATTTGTTTAAAAACTTCTGCACAAAATAGTACATAGGCGGACTTAATGCCAGAGGCATTCTCTATCGGTCAAAAATTTTAGCTTAACACGAAGGGTTAACTAGAATACTAGTAATGTGCATAAACTCTGCTAGAATCTATAAAAAAGTGATACTTACATTTATTTTACATCAATTAATAAATTATATATACGACTAAAAGTAGCTAATTTAAAATACAACTAACTTATAAAATATTACTATTCTAGCTTGGCAAGTTTCCTGGAAAGATGAGACGGCGCGTGGGTGTCAACGCACGAAGCTTCCCACGCCAAAGGCCTTCCCATCCTCCAGAGCACCAGAGTAATTCCGTCGGACCTCTTACCCACCGATATAAAAAAAATTAAAAATATATTAAACATATTTACAAAAATTACGTTAAACGTTTAAAATCTCCGATCAGTGCTGAGTGGTCCATATTTTTCTTAAAGCACAATACCCCAATGACCGCAGTGAGAACCCGCTCTCCGCTGCAAGACGCAATGCCAGGAGTCATGTTGCAATATCTATCGCAGCCCGCTTTCATCACAGAGTACTTCAATGAGCAGTAACAACCTACGTGATAATAGTTGGCACTTGTCACGAACTAATGGTAAATGTAGTGTGCTGAGCGGATCCAGTTATTGTGGAAATCTTATATCCGTAGCGTAGTGGTAATTGGCTCGCTTTAAATCTCGGAGGTCGTGGGTTCGATCCCCACACCGGACAAGAAATCTTTGTGTAAATTCTGAGATTTCTTTCCGGGTCTGGTTGGTTGAGGGACTACTCTCCGTGCCTCGAAAAGCACGTTAAGCCGTTGGTCCCGATTGTTAAAACATCATCTATAATAATCGTATACCAAGGAACGGGAAGCTTGTGTGTTACAACATAATACTGCGGTCACTAACCCGCCAGCCAAGCGTGGTGACTATGGCAATACCCTCCCTCGGGAGGAGGCCCATGTTCATGGAATGGACGTTATACGGGCTGATGATGATGATATACGACAATATAAATATATTATTATAGAGGTTATAATATAACCTATATTATTATGCGTATACTTGAAAGGTATCGAATATCTTTCATTCGTTGATATTCTGAAACATAAATGAAAACAAAGTCAATTCTCAAACCTAAGTAGTTGTTACCACTTACCACTAAATCGACCTAGATGGCGCTGTTAGCAACTTTGATACACTTTTATAGAACAATTTAGTTTTACACCGTAAATAAACATATAATTTAAAAATAATTTCATTTATATAAAACTTTAAAGCATTGTAATTGTTTCATAAGTCATAACAATAATGTTTTGAACTAAATTTAGCCACAATTTTGAAAAATCCTATATCACGCAATGTAAGTTTTCAATGCGCTCTGAACCAGATCCCTGAAACTTAAAGTACCGATGGGAGTGTGTTCTTTAGTGTGATGTTACTACTGTATTTAGATCACTAGCATCCGTTAGAAGGTCTACAGCTCGTGACGTCACGCGCTCGTTGCCAGGCAACGCTCCTTGTAATGTGCGCTGCGGACGTTCGCCCGCGCGGCTGCGACGGTTTGGCGGCGCACGTTCCTTGGGCAGCCTCCCTGACACACGCGGTTTTAGTTAAATCGTTAGCTTAGTTCCGGTAAATTGAGCACTTCCATATCATGGCGGCGAGATCTCTCGAATGCCAGTTTTTTGCCGTTATTAAAATGATTTTTTTACTTTTGTCTAACCTAACTTACACAATTCGGTTCATTTTATATTTATAGGTACTGTTGTATGTGTATTAAGCCGATTGTAAACCAAATCTTTCTTATTTAAATTATGCTTTCATTGAATTTAAAAAATACAGTTAGTAATGTTTTCATAGGTAGTATTATATATAGGTATTTTAGACATATAATATGCCCAGCATATTTCTTTTGTGGCCACATACCATAGATATTAGGTAAAAACTTAATGTCTTGTGACAATTTTTAGTAACACTATGTTTTACCTCAGATAAAACATAGACACATACAAATATTATTCTTAATATTAGGTTACACACTATCTTAAATTACAATATATTATTAAACAATTTTATGATAATAAATTGTCAGGTCATCGTCATGGTGCAATTATCAGTGGATGATAAAAGAAAACATAGTTGCTAATATGTAGCGTAACAAGGATTTGTAGGAGCCGAAAACTAAAAAAATAAACTAAAACAGGCTGCGCCAGTGGGTGCCCTTTGTGGGACTTGGACCATAACCTGGACAGGCGCTGGAAGGGACATTGAAAAATGATAACTTTTAAATTTTTGGGGCAGTTTTGTGCTTTTGTCACTGTCGGTGCTTAACAGTTAGTTCGTGAGTCTCTAGACTATACATTACACTAGCTAGCACTAGCACACTAGCTAAAGCTCGAGTTATTTTACTTGAAGAAAAGCATTTTTTACTTAATTTTACTTTCCTACGGCTCTATAACAAAGTAAGTCTGTGGCATCGTTTCTATCGTAACAGCATTATCCGTAGAACTGCGATTACTTGTGTTATCAGAGGCCTTCAGTACTTAGCAACAAGATTGCATTTCTATAAATCTATTTAGAAGACCACAGCGTTTGTAATAAATTGAACGACTTTTTCATGACTAAGCTGATCTATTTCTAAGTACCTACTTTACGAATAACATTATAAATGTGGCAGTTTGGATATTTGTATTTTTGGATGTTTCTATATCAACTCCGCTGAATTGAATAAATGCAACGTGATATAACTCGAAGGAAACTTTTTACTCTGGAAAGTGTCCCTCGTCCCCCACGCGTATGTTGCAAACAATATAATAAGATCTAGCTCATAGTCTTGTTTACAATATTTTTCAATATCTTTACTTAATAAATTCCATATCTTGAGACAGCAGATGGAAACAGCAACCGCAGGCAGTAATCAATTTAGTTTGCTAATCTAAAAACACGTTTCCAAAGATTTTTACTCTTGACCAGGGAAATGAGGAATCCACCTGATGTTAAGTATCATTGGTTTCCAAATACAATAGTTGTAGTTATATCCTGCCGATCTTTTCCTCCTTCCTACATGAGCCCTGGCAAGCTTACTCAAGCACAGAAACACAACATCAATCAATAATGTTACTTGACAGTTAACAGTGCTATTCTGTAAGATGGAGGCACTTCAGCCGTCTAGAGATATTGAAAACAAACAACCGAGTTATTGGAGTAGTATATTATTGGGCATTCTAGGCCACTTTCGGCAAATCGCTCGGCGAGTACGCCTCGCTGCCGAAAGTGGTCTAGAACGCCCAATAATCGGTAATCGACTCGACTCGTTCATTTGTTAATTCGTTCGAGTTCTTAGCATTCTGTCCCACAGATCGCTCGGCGAACCGATTTCACCATCGCTTTGAATCTATCAAATTTCTTTAATAGATTTTCAACCTTATCACAATAGTGGATGGTACATGTATGTAGGTTGAATGAAACACTTATGCTAATGAGATTCATTTATTTTTAGTGAGCACAAATTACAATATTATAATTCCGTAGATAAACAATGTATTATTTATCGTTATATGTTGGTGGTTCGGGAAATAAAGCATCAGTCGATATAATAAACTCTTGTAGTTTACGCCATTGTATAGAATTGATGTCGGTCTGGACCTTAATGCGGACCAACGCCTTTTTCCACAGCTCCAACGAGTCGGTGACTCGCGCGTCCTCAGTTTTGTATACTTTACAGTCGATGTAGTACTCGCCGTTCGTGCTTGTCGTTCGCCGCTCACTGCCGTGGGCCACTCGGTTCACGAAGTATGACGGGAGAGAAGAGGTTTCGCTGTTCGCTGTTGCCCTCCCGTTGTTATGTTTGCGGCTGATGCCAAATATATCGACGTCAGATTTCGATGTTTTACTGAAACAAACAAATTGATCTCTTGTTAATTTGCACCCAAATTTATTTATAGTTTTAACCTGAATGTGCTTTAAAACAAAATATACAAGAATAAGAGACGAGACATACTACACAACGCTACCATGTCCTATGAATAGTAGACAGCGGATATACATTACAATTAAATACTGTTTATTAGTAAAAACATACTACTTTATATACACAGGAACATAAAAAATCATTGCTATTAATTAAATTCATGTACACATATTAATCTCGATCCGGCATTGAACCCGCGACATCAGCATAGCAGTCGCTTGCATCAAGCGACTGTCATATGCAATTAATTGACAAAACAATGAAGCAAATAAATCGTAAAGTTTACCTTGGATGCGTCAAATTTTGCTTTGTTGACTTCCGTTTCCTAGGGACTGGTAGAGTTGGTTTGCGGTTAGACTTAGAGTCGTGCTCCATCACATCACTTGATAGGTTGGTTTCGTACTCAGAGTCTGACCTGAAATAAATACATAAAGTTAAAAAAATGTTTGGTTGACCATGCAGGGTCTGAAGTTTGTGGAGAATGATGGTTTTTATACTTACATTTTCACTTAATTATTTAGGAATACCAAATAATTAGTTTGAAGAGTCGGTCGGCAGGCACAGTGACTATGTCGTTGAGTCGGATGGCTGATACAGTGGCAGTGAGCAGCTACTGTCTAACTATCACTGATAAGTACTTGGAGTCTTGAAGATTTCTACTGGCACGCTCGTCGAGTCGATTGTATAGAGCACACCGATAACACACTGATTATAAGTCAGAAACTTACAATAATATCGCTATATTCAGAATATGTACAACTGACCAAATAACTATGTAAAGAACAACTTTTTTCTTGGTCGTATTATACACATACGAAAAATAATTGGCTAGGTGATATTTCAGGAGCATCGACGTTGATTAGTGTTGATGTAGTAAAAGCGCTCAGGGTTGTCACACCGATTACATTAGTTATCGAACATTTTTAATGTGCTCGAGTGCATAAATGTAAATTCGTGGTAACCTTAGGTAAAATAGCTTAGACAAATAAAAGTGTCAACTTACTGGAAAAATAAGTAGGTTGAGCACACGTGTAATTTTTACGCAATATCATATAAAATTATTTGGTTCCAAATTTGATAGGTATTTCAAAGCATTATTGACTAAGAACTCATGATTACTCATTGTATATCTCGTTCTTTTATCGTGAATAAAATAAATTGTCTATAAAGATTGGTAATTTTTCACAAATTTCATTGAAATAAAGAAAATTTAAAAAATACAAAAATATCGACATTCTGACTTCCAAGGTTTCTTAAAAATGAACGTCGATTAGAAAATTATAAAACACAATTATTTGTTGGTAAGATATAAATTCATTATATTTTCTATTATGTTTTATTAGCATTCTGTCTAGTGGTCACCGATTATCATTCTATTTGTTTAATTTCAGAAATATAATGGTAAACTTAATTTTACCAATTGATGTGATGGTACAATACGAACAGGAAACGAGAGCAAGTCAGACCTAGTCTCGAAAGACTTTTGTCAACGTCGAATCACGAAGTATCTAGGTAAGATATGAAGCCAATACCTATATTTTCTACTTTTATTAGCATTTGTGTCTAGTGGTTACCGATTATCATTATATTGTTTAATTTCAGAAATACAATGTCTAACTTATTTTACCAATTAATGTGATGGTACAATACGAACAGGAAACAAGAGTTAGTTAGACCTAGTCTCGAACGACTTTTGTCAACGTCGACGCGTGAAGTATCAACCCAAAAGCAACGTATCTGTATAAGATCCATAATATTAGTAGTAAGTACGTATTTACTTGAGTTTTATTGAACGACTTTATTATTGTGAATCAAACGATAACAAATAATAATGCCATACTGTACAGTTTGTAATGTGTCTGTAGATAATCGACGGTGGTCAAGTCATTTACGTACTAATGTACATAAAAACAGTAGTACGACCCTTCTGCATGATAACGTTTCAATTATAAACTCTTCGTTTAAAGGTAGAATTTCGAGTTACAGAATCACTGCAACTAACGAACAAACAATTAATTTTCCAGAAATGTTCCTCAACAGTGTAAAGGTATACGTTAAAACTCTAATAGATCAGTTACTAATAAAACATACAACTGTTAAGATTAACTTTGAACTTTTTTCGTATTTCCTTTTATTTAAAAATGATCAGCAGGAATTGAAGTCGTTTGCTACCAAAAACTTTGTTATTCACTTTTATTATAACTTTGATTTTATTTATAAATCAGTAGTCGAGATACTGACAAAGAAAATAGAAGAATTTGAGCATCGAGATAGTGGTTGGACATTTTTAAGTAATTCTCATTTAGAAGTTAACATTAATAAACATCAACCTCTCAGCGGGTCTAGATTTATACCTTTGCCTAATGCTATAAAAAACAAAAAAGCATGTTTAAATATTCAAAATAGGGATGAAAATTGTTTTTTATGGTGTGTTGTGGCTGCCTTGTACCCCACAACTCAACATCCTAACCGAGTAACGTCTTATCCCCATTTTAAAGATGTTTTAAATATTAGCGATTTAACATTTCCAATCACATTTTCTGATATAGTCGTATTTGAGAAAAATAACCCTGTCTTAAATATTTTTGTTTATGGATTAAAAAATAATAAGACGATTGTTGGACCGTTGTACACAACTACTAATAAGAAATCTAAGAGCATCCATCTCTTATTTTTAGAAAATAATACAAACACTCATTATTGTCTAATTAAAGATTTACCGCGATTAGTTAGAAACCAGATAACCAGACACCACAGTAAATTATATTTTTGCGAGACGTGCTTATTATTTTTTCCTAATTTAAATCAAATTGAAACGCATTCGTGTGGTGGTGTTGTTACAATATTACCCGATGAGGGTTCATTTTTAAAATTCAAAAATTATGAAAGAAAACAAGACGTTCCATTTGTCATATACGCTGATTTCGAAACATTGCTGTATCCGATTTCTTACAACGAGTCCGAAAACGCAAAGACATCAAACTTGCAGCGCCATGTGCCTGCTGCGTTCGCTTACAATATCGTATCATCTACTAATAATACCAATAATGGGTATAGATGTTATCGAGGTACTGATTGTGTTTCCAAATTCATACAATTTTTAACTGACGATCTTAAAGCACTACATACCATTTTAACAAAAAACGAACCTATGTTATTTACTAAAAATGATTCTTATGATTTCAGACACGCAGTTGTCTGTCATATATGTGAAAATTTACTCTTAAGCGATCGGGTAAGGGATCACTGTCATATTTCAGGACGTTATCGTGGTGCAGCACATCGACATTGCAACTTACAAAATAAAGTACCTAAATTTGTGCCAATATTTTTTCATAATTTATCTGGTTATGATTGTCATTTATTTATAAAACAATTAGGTCAAATTCCTGGGCAAATTAGAATTATACCAAAGACTAAGGAAAAATACACAACGTTTACAAAGTTTATTCCTATTGCTAGTAATGAGTATATACAATTAAGATTTTTAGATTCGTTCAACTTTTTAGGCGCAAGTTTAGACAAACTCGCTAAAACTTTACAGTCACCAGATTTCGTTTATCTAAAATCACAATTTCCTGATGAAAGACAATTTAGTTTATTAACAAGGAAAGGCATATATCCTTATGATTACATGTCAGATTGGAAATGTTACGATCAGAAATCGTTACCACCTAAATGTTATTTTCATAATTCTTTAACCAACGAAGATATTAGCCATGACGATTACAATCATGCTCAAACCGTTTGGAATATGTTCAGTATTAACGATTTGGGTGACTATACAGATTTATATTTAAAAACAGATGTGCTTTTATTAACGATATATTCGAACAATTCCGAAAAACATGTAAACAGCATTATAAACTGGATCCGGCGTTTTATATAACTGCTCCTAGTTTGTCGTTCGACGCAATGTTGTTTAAGACAGGGGTTCAGTTAGAACTCATGTCGGATTTAGCCATGGTTCGAATGATTCAAAGCGGTATACGTGGTGGGCTGTGTATGTGTTCCCATCGATATGCAAAAGCGAATCATAAATATATGCCTGAGTGTAATGCAACAGAACCTCAATCTTTCATAGTATACTTAGACTGTAATAATCTGTATGGGTTTAGCATGTGTCAATATTTACCGTATTCTAGTTTTAGATTTCTCATCCAAAATGAAATAGATCAATTATGTGTAGAGCATGTTGAGGACAACGCTGAATGGGGGTATATATTGGAAGTCGATCTTTTGTATCCTGAACATTTACATAAGTCTCACAATGAGCTGCCGTTTTGTCCTGAAAAATGTATACCGCCTGGAGGTACAACAAAAAAACTGATTGCTAATTTATATAATAAGTATAGGTACGTTATATATTATGTTCATTTAAAAAAGTGTCTTGAGCACGGTTTAATACTTCGTAAGATTCATAGGGTTATTACGTTTAGACAAAGTCCTTACTTAAAACAGTATATAGATCTAAATACACAGTTAAGACAAAACGCTAAAAGTTCCTTCGAACAGGACTTTTTTAAGTTGTTAAACAACAGCGTATTCGGCAAAACATTAGAAAATACTGAAAACCGAGTAAGCGTTCATTTAGTTAATCAATGGAATGACACATTTAATCGAACTAAGAAATTTAAATCCGCTGAGAGACTTATAGCCAACCCCTATTTCCATAGTGTATCTATTCTATCCGAAAATTTTGTTGCAATACAAATGAAACCAGACCAAATTATTCTAGATAAACCAATTTATATCGGTTTCACTGTATTAGAGCTTTCTAAATCACATATGTACAACTATCATTACAATATTATTAAACCCTTTTATGAAGACCGAGTACAGTTGTGTTATACAGATACCGTTTGTCTACAAAATATATACTGATGATTTTTATACCGATCTCAAGTTGAATTTTTTGCAGTATTTTGATACCAGCAATTATCAAAAACAAAACGTTTTTAATATCCCTCTCAATAACAAAAAAGTTCCGGGGCTATTCAAAGATGAAATGGGTGGACAATATATTTCTGAATTTGTTGGATTAAGATCAAAACTTTATTCTATAAAAACCCCAGATAAAATTATTAAAAAAGCAAAGGGAGTAAAAGTATGCGTAGTGAGAGATTTAGACATTACGAACTACAAACATATTTTATTTAATGGTGGAGTGATTCGTAAAAAAAATATAATTTTTAAATCTATCAAGCACGAAATTTTTACCCAAAGTATTAATAAAATTGCCTTATCAAACAACGACGACAAACGAGCGATATCTGCAAACAAAATATCAACGCAGGCCTGGGGTCACTCAACTAATTTGAAGCAATTGTAAATAAGGTAAATATTTACCTAAATGTCATTAAGTTTAGTGTTAGATTTAAATTAGATAAAATTGTATACTTTAATTTTAATAATTGTTTGAAAATATAAATAAATGTAAATGTAAACTTATGTATGTATAGTGTATACATAAATATTATACTTAAGTATACTTTTAATAAGTTACTGTTTGCAGAAATATAAATAAAATGTGTGACCATGTACTTGTTTTATTTATCAGAAACTTGGTCAAAAACATCATCCTCCTTTTTTAAGTTGGTTAAATAATAGGTAATGAAACCTCGACTCGTTGAAGTTTCTTCATCCAGAATGTAATATGATCACAACATCCGTTTCGACGTTCGTCATTATTTATTTAAATATCAGTTGTAAAATATTATTGAAAGTAAATCTTATCTACATACTCATAAGGTTAACCTTTGTTGCAGCATGTATAAACTCAAACCTTGCATTTATAGTGTTATTAACATTTCACTATCGTAAACTAGCAATGGTTAGCAATAATTAATTAAATATTTTAATATAATTAAAACCATCAGAGTACATATTTAGGTTATTTATAAGTGTGTGTTCGCGCAGCGGAATGTTGTTGAATTAAAAGATTTTAATTATGCAGATATTTAGTGTATGACGTCGTATAATTGTGTATGGTAAAAAAAAAATTGTGCACGCAGCCATTGTGGAGAAATTCACCAAAAACTGATTCCGCTGGGCGAACGTTGTCCTGGCGGAACTTTTTTTAATCCATAGACTTTAGAAGAAAAGAGATGTGTCCATAAATCAGTGTGTATTTGTGTGTAATTGTGTATGTACGAATAAAATTAATGTATGCATAAACTTCGGAGAAATTCAAGTTTCCGCTGCGCGAACGTTTGGCCATTAGCTAGTTTTCATATAAAGCGCTTACATAGAGAGCTGTAGATTTTTACATACGTTGTTTTGAATTTGTTTAAATTTGTTTAAAAAACAGATTTAGAAAAAATCGTAGGGCTTAAAAGATAAAAATATAAACGTAAAATACGCTTATTAGGTCTTGGTTCTTAAAGTATGCACTTTGGGGTCTAGATTTTCACGTTTATACAAACCTTGTAAGTGTCTGCAACATGTTACCAAGTATCAATGATGTTCCGTTAGTAATTAAAGAGTTATAGGACAAATTTACCATGAATAGATCACTGTTTACAAAGCAGTCAAATATCACGACGTTCTAAAGGAATTGCATGGTAATATGTATGCCAATAATTAGCTTATTCATTCAACTATTCACATGAAAAATTTCATGTCATTAAATTCAGTAATTAAAGAAAAACAATTAAAATACTGACGAAGCATCGAAAACCTACATAACCCGACCAAGTTCGGATGGCTACAAAAAAGCGGCCGTGCCATATATCTAAGAAACGTTCTTAACCTTCCAATATAGTATTTATTAATATGGTACAGTTGCGTACACAAGCGTAAGGAAAAAATAAAACAATTGCATTTGTCGTATAAAAAATATTTTTTTATTAATTACGCTACTATCTACGATAAAAACAAATCTTCAATTAATTGAAGACATGTTTTTATCGTATCGTATCGTAATATATCCGTGTACAAAAATATTTTTAATTACATATAATACTTAATTACTTATCTAATTATAATAACGTTAACAAACGATTATGAATATAAGGGTAAGTATAATATTTGAAACTTCAATAAAAATAAAATCCTACTACATAATTATGTTAAGCTTCACTGTTACACTATAACATTAATAAAACACTTTGTCAATATTATTATTACAGAGAATTGGCGATGCATAGCAAAACAGCAGCGCATACGCACATTGTCATTGACTGCATATTTGTTTGTGACTGGGGATAAAACAAAATCAGGTTCAAGTTCAACAGCAAACGAATACACGCGGCCGTGGCTAATGAAAACATATTGCCATCTCTTTTCTTCAAGGATGGAAGTACCGTTTCAAGCGGGAAGCCGCCTATCGCTCGTTGCGCGCAGCTAGCGCGTTGTCTATTTTTTCACACTAAAATATTTTTGATCAATTCATAACTACAATACTTAGTCTATTTAACTAAAGGACTAGCCTTAAGCGTAACGAACTTTGAACAAAATAATTCTGCATATTTTGGTGGGGTGCGGGGGAACACGCTCACATACATAAGTTACTACTAGTACAACAGTATACATCAATTAAAAAATCGATTCAAGAAGAAGTTTTTTTTTTAAGTTATTAGATTGTTTGATCCACTAAAGTTGCAAAGGGGAACGCTCGTGCATGCCTAGTCTGGTTAAATAGTGTAATAAACTACAATATGATAAATATTTACCTAAACAATAGTGCTTACATGTGGTAATTATTTAATTTCTCTAAGGGGTCTATAGTTAAAATCCTGATCCGTGAAATCTTCAATAGAAATTAGCTGTATGAATTTTATCTGTCTTAAATAATATATCTAGATTATATCTCAAGTCTCAAGCGCATACTTAAATAAAGTACCTACTTTCTGTCATAGTCAAATACATTTATAAAGTAGGTGTAAAAAAATAAATGACCTATAAATTATATCTACATAACAATTGTGTTATCGCCTATACCAATTCAATACCGGTATTATACTATAAATTTTGGGATGTTACCTAAATATATTGCACGGCCGCTTTTTTGTAGCCATCCGAACTTGGTCGGGTTATGTAGGTTTTCGATGCTTCGTCAGTATTATAATTGTTTTTCTTTAATTACTAAATTTAATGACATGAAATTTTGCATGTGAATAGTTGAATGAATAAGCTAATTATTGGCATACATATTACCATGCAATTCCTTTAGAACGTCGTGATATTTGACTGCTTTGTAAACAGTGATCTATTCATGGTAAATTTGTCCTATAACTCTTTAATTACTAACGGAACATCATTGATACTTGGCAACATGTTGCAGACACTTACAAGGTTTGTATAAACGTGAAAATCTAGACCCCAAAGTGCATACTTTAAGAACCAAGACCTAATAAGCGTATTTTACGTTTATATTTTTATCTTTTAAGCCCTACGATTTTTTCTAAATCTGTTTTTTAAACAAATTTAAACAAATTCAAAACAACGTATGTAAAAATCTACAGCTCTCTATGTAAGCGCTTTATATGAAAACTAGCTAATGGCCAAACGTTCGCGCAGCGGAAACTTGAATTTCTCCGAAGTTTATGCATGCATTAATTTTATTCGTACATACACAATTACACACAAATACACACTGATTTTTGGACACATCTCTTTTCTTCTAAAGTCTATGGATTAAAAATAGTTCCGCCAGGACAACGTTCGCCCAGCGGAATCAGTTTTTGGTGAATTTCTCCACAATGGCTGCGTGCACAATTTTTTTTTTACCATACACAATTATACGACGTCATACACTAAATATCTGCATAATTAAAATCTTTTAATTCAACAACATTCCGCTGCGCGAACACACACTATTTATAAAATATTACTCTCACCGAGTACTTGTGTACAATATTATAGTTTTTTGGTCTATCAGTGTACGTCATAATCATGTCATCGGTAAGTAAAATATGTATATATTTAAATTTTAAAACTAATTTAAAATCTTTAATGTAGGTACCAAATATTTTCACTGATTAGGATGTTAATCATTTTGTTTCAGATTTACGACTCAGAAGTTCAGTTCAGTCAGTACGCTCAGAATCCTTACGAAGGACTTTCTGAGATGATTTGCAACGAACCTCCTCACTGCAGTCAAATAACAAAAGAAAAGAAGTCCCGGCGACAACGTCGGGAAAAGCCTTCCCATAAGAAACAACCAACAAAATCTTTCGTGATGAGTAAACTGCATCGACGCGGGATAAAACTGATAAAAATATCAGTTGTTGATCTTTGCAATAACAACACTAGTGACAGTGATAGTGAAAGTGAGAACGTGATAATAAATGCACAATACATTGTTAAAGATGCTATTGATAGTGTTATGGACGATACGGAATCGTTAGTTAAAAAAATTTCAAAAACTTTGATAGACAGTGATTTTTAATTTTATATTTTTTGGGTTTACTGATTGTTAGGTCAGTGGGTAGTCTTAGGGGGGCGGAGTATTTTTAATTATATGTGTATAAATTTATGCTGAATCTTTATGGTTATGTAATTCAAGTTATTTTTGATAAACTCTTTTAATTTAACTATTTTTATTGTGGAACAATGTAATTAGACAGGTCAACTCATGAAATAAACACATATTTAAGATTAAATTATTTTTTTTATTTAATAAACCTAAAATACATTTTCATTAAAATCCTTTTTTTTAATACACAACACATTTTTCGAGCATAATGAAAAAAGATTACTGCAATTTATTTATTTTTCCTCCACAGTACTTGTTATACAACCCAGAGAAACATGTTTTATTTAAAAAATAACAATAACCTTTTATGTTAGTTACATATTAATTACCATTACCACTCGAAATATTTTTTTAAACATAATACATTTTTAAGTGCACATTGCTTTAAATGATTGTTACAATTTAAATTCGAATCTATATTACAGTATTTTTTATGCAAAATAGATAAATTAGGACACAGACTCTCATCAAGTTCTGATACTTTACAATTTTCACATAGCTCCTTTATCCACTGCACCTTCTCCAAGCCTTTGACAAGAATTTCTTTATTTTGTAAGTATGGAACGATAATACGATGGAATTCCCTATAGTCAACATTTCCCTCATTCCAATAAATGCCACTGTTTCTTTCTAGCCATTTGACTTGTTTCTGTTCATTGCTTGTTAAGTATCTGAACAAGTATGGAGGCTTAACTAAGAAGGTTTGTGTGTAATCACGAGTGGCCAAAGCCAATTCTTTTACTATAAAATTGTTGAAGAGGTCCTTAAAGCCTTGAACGTCCACTATTATAGTTTCAGGATTCATGATATTTTCCTCACGGTATTGCTTAACGGTTTATACTCAATTATGCAGTCGTTTAATATAAGGCAGTATGCCGAAGTTTGATCAGGTATAACCGAATCAGTTTCAATTTCCACTCTTACATCCACAACAGGGCCTGCTTTCAAGCTATCTGCTTGCCTGGAGCAGTCAATAACGAAGAGCGGAGCCAAGTCCTTAAATTGTTTTTCGCTTAACAAAGGCTCCGCGCGGCGTCCGTAATATGACTGCTGAAATCTAGTGTATTGCTCGTATAATAAAGCAATTCTGTTATCAGCAAAATTCACATTAAGATTTTCATATGGGAAGTAGTTTGAATTGAGGTACACTTTAACATCACGAATATGACAGTGATCAAACAGAGACATATCAGAGTTTGCATTGTTTTTTCTGTTTGTCTGTAAACCGATAATGACATATCTCGGTTTCTCTATTTGCGATGAAGTCTTAATCGACCAAGTATGTTTCGTTGTTTTAGGTAAAGTGGGATATTCGTACAGATCCCAATTTCTAAAAATCATCTGGAGCGGTCGGTCTTTCTCTAGCAGTTTTAACAAACTAATTTTCTCTTTATCTGACACTTTAACATGCGGTACACGCCAAACAATTTTATTTATCTGAACATCATCTACGACTTCACCGGTATTCAGTTTTACAGCGTTGAGGTTAGTATTGCTTCGTAACAATATCAATTCGTGTCTACTATTTATCACTACTTTCTTAAAATCTTCTGCAAATCCGAGAATGTTACAAAGGGGTATGGAAGCAGAAAAATTACCTCCATTAATATTTTTTATACCATCGATATTCCAACCCCATGCATAAGATATCTTCGATTCACTCTCATTCATAGACACTAATGATTTCATCGTAGTAGTCACACCAGCGTTTTTTATTTTATCAATTTCCACTCCATTTAATTCGTATCTTATATCTTGAAACAAGTAGAGCAGAAAATTATTTGTTAAAGAAACACTACTCGCTTTATCTTTTGAATCTTTTTTGCTAACGATTATAGTTCCTTCCAAATACAAAGTGCTTGCTGACGGTAATATATACAGATCCTGTTGATTAATAGGTATACGGATTTCATCGTTCCTGTTGAAGCTTGTTACGTAGGGTTTGTAAGAATGAAATTCAAATCCCTCAACAGTGTTGTCGTAAGTTGGAGCAGATAAAACATCTAAGATATTCATTTTAGCAAACCAATTGCTTTAAGAAATTCCTTATTGTCTCTTGTTAATTTTATTTTTTTCTTAGACCGAGGTCTTATTTGCTTGATCACTTTAGTTGAACTGACGTTCCCAATTTGTTGATGCACATATTTATTGTACTCAATCATTTTTTCTTCTAAGATGTAAATATAGCTGCACTTCTTCACCACGTAAGTTTATTAATCGATTGTTTATATCTAATAGCCTGATATGTATACAGCTTATGTTGTTTTGGTTGATTGGAAAGTATATGGCGTTTTTCGGAATTTCTATAATTCTATATCCAGGTGGCACATTGAGTGCGAATTCGTGCACAATGTGACTGGGTTTTCCGTTTATGTACGAACCACTTACAATGTCACATTCTATCCTGATCACAGTCGTAGGCAGAATGTTGACTGGTAACTCAGACACATGCCATTTATTGGCTTTTAAAATCTGTTTATTAAACCCTAATAATCTCCTAAATGTTCCTTCTTTAGTAAAATTGATATCTTTGGTACAGTATATCAAAGTTTTTAGAGTATTGTTATTACACTGTACTTTTATTGAACAATCTTTTATTTCCGATTTTAAATAATCGCTGATATCTTGTAATTCATAAGTGCCTTCAGGTATTTCAAGAACTTCGTTAGAGCCGTAATATAACTTATTATTCGTTTCGTCAATGTTTGGAATTGAATTAAATGTTGTGAAATGCAATAAGGCACACTCATAAGATCCATAAAGTTGTAATGTATTAGGATAATATGTACATAAATCGGACGAGTTTGCAGTTATCGACAAGGTAAGTGACATGATGAAAATGATTGAAATAAAAGAAATACATAATATTTATACGTATTTATTCCAAAATTTCCGTAGATATTCTAAACATAAGTGTCCACAGTTTACTGTATTAAATTTTTGAAATCTAGTATAGTTATAAAAAACATTACAATTTTTAAAGTACTGCATTAATTCCATCGGAGGTTTCAAATCGCCAAAGCTATCAAAGTATTCACAATAATTGTTTATTTTAGCATAAGCTACCCAATGCGTTCCTTCATTTTGTGAATCGTCTAAGTTAACGATACCACATTCAATGCGTTTTGGTGTTCTTGGTAACCGATCCTTCATATAGACTCCTCGAAAGTATGGGATGTCACGTGCATGCTCACTGATATCGATATTAGTTAAAGGACGATTAGGCAGCTTTTTATTTAGTTTTTTGAACATTTTATAAACAACCCTTTACCGTTTTTATGAGACTTGATATACAACCCTTTGCCCAACGCTAAAGCTTCCATGGTCTTATTGTGTCGTTCTGATTCTTGCAAGCTTTTTCGAGCTGTCTTGTATTCGTTTACGGTTTTCGCAATACCAGCTGCACCGCCTGCTAAACTTCCTAAAGCCGATAATCCAGCGAAAATTGGAATTAAAGGTAAGACTCCTCCTGTCTTTGGTATTGGTATAACTCGGGGAATGCGAATCTTCTGAATGTCTGGAAATATCTTTTTTGCAGCTGAGTAAGCAATGTTGATTAATGTTTTACTATTTTTAGGTTTCAGTTTCTTAATTTTTGACTTAATTTTTGACACAAAAGCATTGAATGTTTTAATGCCAGCACCTAACTTTAGTTTGGCTTTCATTACTTTACTCACTATCCATGAGCTAAGTTTTTCACCTTTCCCTGCATCTTTTGATTTTAGTCTTTGTTTAGCCATGTTTAAAAGTTGTAAATCCGCTTTGTGACGATTAGATAAGTCTGTGTGATTTGCATATGCAATGTCGTGATGCATACAAGCTTCGTCTAGTTTATTCACACCTCGATCGCCTCGCAACAATCGCTTCTCAAGTTTTGTACCCGGTCCGCAATAGTTATAACCAGGCAAATGAAGTTCGAACGGCAGATTATTAATCACACTATTAACTAGTCCACCGCCTTGCATAGTCAAAAGTGTAATGAATGAAAAAATCCTTACAAACACGGTTATATATTCATAATCCTAATTCATAATTGCATCTTTATCAATCCAACTGTTTTCTTCGTTGCTTAAGCCAAGCCATTTCACGTAAACTTTCTTTCCTTTCCTTCTAAGAACCTTTTCTATCAAATAGACATCTGGATAGCTAGTTTTTTGAAGTTCTTGTTCGTAGAAACATCCTCTAATGGTTTGCTTTCGATGATCTTCTAAATGATATGTTACTGGTATGGTTTTATTAATCTGTTTTACAGTAAATATTTCAGTTGTCCAATTAGGAGTGTAACCTTTATCAAAAATATGTTTGTATTTACTGATCCGAACATTTTCACCTACTTTGAACTTAGGTTGACATCGGCGTGATGTAAGTTTCTGAGTTTTTTGAATATTTTCTCTTATCTTTGACTCGTTCAACTTATTTACCTCGAATGGTTTAAATTTGATGGTACGATGTTTTGTACTATTATAGGTTTTTAGAATAACTTCTAATGGTAAACCTAACCATTTGTAATTCCCAAAGAGACTAAAGTACTTATACAATTTATTTTTAATCGTTTTAATAACCCGTTCTACAATCGAAGCTTTCTTGGTAGAATACGAAGAGTAGTGGTTAATATTGTAGCTCTTCATAAGCTTTTGGAATGTTACGTTATAGAATTCTGTCCCAGAATCTGTTTGTAAATGATCAGGTTTTCGATTACTCGTAGTTAGTATTCGCTCAAATGCACGAGTAACATCAAGTTTACATTTGGATTTTAGTGGTTCTGTCCAGGTATACTTTGAGAAACAATCAATTACCACTAAAATATAATTATATCCTTTATTAAACTTTTTTAGATTTTGCATATCTACTAGATCAGCTTGCCATAAGTCATCAATGCCTTTTAAAATAACTGAACGTCTAACAAAGTTTCTTCGTGCTGCTTTGTGAAGTTCATTAACAATTTGTTGCTTTGCCATCACGGAGTTTTTTCAAGTAATTTTTGGACTTCTGCTTTGTTATAAAACTTATCTTCCAACTGAAGTAAAACTTCAGGTATCTTCGCTTTTAAAGTGGCTTGGACTGTTATTTTTACCTCTTTTATGATTTGAGCACGCAACAATCCAATCACTCTATTCTCTTCCTTTATTATCTGATCGTACAATCGATCGACGTAATCTTTGTTTACAGCATCATCTATGTCTACAGGAGATCTAATTCCTCTTAATCTAGATTTTTTCAAATCAAAATCACCACTTTCAGATTTTAGCAATGCATTTTCATTGAACTCTAATAATTCAGAGAAACGCATTCTCTTATGAATATGGTGTCCAAATTTATCTACATTCATATTTAAGGTGTATTATATTTAAAGGTTGATAATAAAATGAACGGTGAAAAATTTATATCAATTATTTATTACTTAATAATTTTACTTTCACGCAGTTCTTCAATAATAGATATAATTTCGTTGTCTAATCCAGTGTTACCAGCGTCTCGAGATGCAATTAATAATTTTAACCTATCCACAAGTTCATTAGGATCATCCCAATATACAAAATCTATATTTTTTTTCCACATTTTTGTCAAGGGTAGCCCTTTCCCCTTTGCTTGACTGTTTTGAATAGTATTCGACAGTTTGAAAAGAGGTTTTATAACTTGCAAATATTTTTGTCCCTTATTACTTTTTATTGGTTTGTTCGAATCAAAGTCTCGACGATGTGCGTTTGTGGCAATCAACATCATTTTATAATTCTGCATATCAGACTCTGTAACTGTGCTTAAATCTACGTCCTTTTTCAATAATAATTGTTTCAGTCCTGGAGTACTTCGATATTTCCGTCCAGTAACGGTGATGTAATTATCGCTGATCATTATGACAGCAGAACCTAACATCAATTGTCCTCGCTCCGCTCGAACACCAAATGGAATATCTGTTAGTGCTTCCGCAGATACTGACCAGGATGATGTATTACGCTCTTGATTATTGTCTCCTAATGATTGGTACGACTCATCACTGTCGGTATCACATTCATTTTCTTCTTCATTACTATCTTCTTCGTTATTAGAACTGTCTTTCTGTAAAGTATTGTTTTTAAACGAAACTTTTGTTTCTTCAACTTCTTTAGATCGCAACAGGTCAGTTTGCTTATTGGTGTCAGCTAAAAAATTTAGAGACTCTGTTACAGGTCTAAAAACTGATTCCAATGCTTGCTTATTTTCAGTCTCCAAATCTCGCATCTTTCGTACCTTTTTCTTTACAGCTTCTGCAGCATCAACAATTTGCCTTTTCAGTGATTTTTCCATTACTACGATTTTACGGACTATAATAGTTATCGATGAAGAGTTGACCAAGGAATAATGATATCATGTAAGTACCATATCTTAAATATTTGTATTTCTAATCAAAGACTACAAAAGTGTCAAATTTATTTCTATAGCATCCGTTATTTTTGTTGCAATCTTTATTAATTACAACATAATTAAAGGGCTCACTCCATATTTTAGAACACATTTCACGAAATTCAAGCCATGTCATATCAGTGTTAACATGTTCTTCATAAACATGCTTCAAGTTAATATCATCTTGTTTGAATAATATAATTAAGTTAGCATTATCTCTTACTAACTGTTTAGGGATTTTGCTATATGTTTGATTGAGATAAAAACAGTCGATGTGTTTGTGCCTTCCCATTGCGAAATAATCACGCATGTTAGTTTGATTCTCGCAAGCAACGTCATCAAATATAATCACAGAGTTGGGTTTTGCGTCCTGAACGCTTATAACTTCCTCATTCCCTTGATATTTCTGGAATGAGATAATTGGTACCTGTTGTAAAACTCTTTCTAAAAAAATGTACTTTGGTTGGTGTAAGGTTTTTGAATAGACATAAACATTTTGAAACCGTAAACCATTTTCATGTATAAGAAGTCCAATAAGTAAATTTGTTTTTCCACAATTCGATGGTCCGCAAATGATACATCGTACTGAATTAGGTAATAATTCTCCATGACGAGATCTAGTTTTACAAAAATCATCGCAAATAGTGCTTACATGCAGTGATTGTGGTTGTTTTACAAATTTCATGATTACTGTTGTCAACAAACTGATTAACAATGAGTGCATGTGTTTATTACAACATTATTTATAAACTGAAACAGTAACAGATTTCGCGTACGAGCGATCTGTGGGACAGAATGCTAAGAACTCGAACGAATGAACAAATCAACGAGTCGAGTCGATTACCGATTATTGGGCGTTCTAGACCACTTTCGGCAGCGAGGCGTACTCGCCGAGCGATTTGCCGAAAGTGGCCTAGAATGCCCAATAATATACTACTTATTGGACACACTGGGCACACTTGGTGTAGCTAGGTGATCAAACGCCCTGGCCCTGGGGCAAAAAAACTGGTGCCCCTAAACTGTTTAGGTTTTATCAATATATGTTCATATTTTAAAAAGGCAATAAGAGGATTGCTAATATGATTTGTGGCTCCCCTGGCCTCGGCACCCCCGGGCAGTGCCCCGCCCAGCCCCACGATAGCTTCGCCAATGTGCACACATCGCGTGGCAGCCACATTGTACAAGCAGCTCACGTAGGTAATAGTGAAGTACTAGCGATTTGTACGCTGTTACACGTAACCTTTGGATGGGAGGCGTCAATATATCCTCCTAAGTGCCTTACAAATTTATTGGGCCTACACCTACTGATTGCTCGCGTAAATCTCTATTCTAAGTCTTGGGTAACTACAAGGCAACTTCTTTATCCTTTAATTATTGCAGGTAATAAGAAATAATGGATACATTGAAATTACCAGAATTAATCTAGAAATAATCATCATTTTTTACTGACTGAGCCCTTCCCCTAAACCTTCCTGATATTGTTTTCCCGCGCCACCTAGAACCGGTCTTCTCGATACGCGTCGAGTTCATCTCGCCACATTTTTTGGGACAACCTCGGCGATGCCATCTATCGTTTGGCACTTTTATCTTAGACCGGCTTATTATAATAATGATTAAATTCTTACTGGGTTTAGTCAGTGAAAAAGGAAAAGAAGTATTTTGGGTTCCACATACTCGTATAGGTATACAGCATACTTGAAACCAAAATATTTTTTATTATTATTCATTTCGGACGACCTCTGGAGCGTAGAGGTATATCGCTCGCCTTGAATCTCGGAGGTCGTGGGTTCGATCTCCACGCCGGACAGGAAATCTTTGTGTCAATTCTAAGATTTCTTTCCGGGTCTGGTTGGTTGAGGGACTACCCTCCGAGCCTCGGAAAGCACGTTAAGCCGTTGGTCCCGATTTTTATAACATTATCTATTATAATCGTATATCAAGGAACAGGCAGCACCGTCGTTGAGAAATTACACAAAATACTTTTATTTTCTACTCCTCCCCCTCCCGCACGCGGTTTCACTCGCGTAGCTCCCGTTCCCGCGGTAACTTAATAAATAAATCGGAACAGTTGCTTCTGAGATAAGTTCGTGCAAACAAACAATCCCTTTAGCTTAAGATATTAGTATAGATAAATAATTTAGGGTTACGCACAAAAAATATTTAAACCCATAACGCACGTGAAACTGTAGGTACCGCCGACTCCATGTCAGACTGCCAGTCGTCATTTAAACAATGTATTCTCAATATACTAGAATGTATGAACATTTACACAAAGTTTCTCCTAAGACTCAATACAGCTCAAAGTTAAACTTTGTAGTAAGTTGTAACTGGCTCAAGTTGGTAAACAATGTTACGTGTAGGAGGATAGAAGGAAGAATAGTATTGACCTAGGTATCTATAAGGTATGCTCGTAACTCGTAGCTTTCGCTCCCATCACAGTAATCAACGTAGACACATGCAATTCACTTTTAATATTGATCACTAAAAAATAGTTCTCCATACGTTCCTCATATAAATTCCAGTCGTCCGATTGGACTTTGAACTCGCCTATCTCTCCGATTGACATTTTAACTTTACAATTTATCTTGCTTTGTTTATTGTTCACACTGGTACACACTATGCACGCACACGTAGAATTCTGAAAGCTCGTCGCATCTGATACATACGAGATCTTCGGAAGGAAATTGACTGCAGCAAAAAAAAAAATACATTCAATGAAACAACCGTTACGCCGCCGAGGTTTATTTTATAATAATATGACATTTGACAGATGATGTTCATTATGATATATTCATGTAGGTACCCACTTATTACTGATCATGAAGTGACGTAAGACAAGACGAAAAAAAAAATCTCATGAACAAGCATTGAGCCGTATTACTGACCATACAAGACCTTGAACGTCAGCCCGATAGATGTAAGAGTGATGCATCTGTTCGAAGAAACATTACTATCCGCGTTACTAGCGAGGTTCCGGGATCGATTCTCGGGCTCGACAAAAAATTATGTTACTAGAAATTTATATTTAGCAAAATTTATATCCTGCGCAAATGACTAGCTTAGGACATTGGACGACGTGGATAAAATGGGTCGAGAGGCCTTTATTATCCGCGTATTTATTATTATTATTAAAGCTTTCATTCCTGAAGAACCTTTATAAAGAGAAAAATAACGGTTATAACATATAGGCGTTTTTTTAGCCCCGAGGATTTTGCTACTTCACCGTGCACAAAGTGGAGCAGAGCACCAGCAAGATAAGACAAATAGGCCATCTTACCGGAGGATATAACTTATATTTGTAATGGTAATCCATTTATAGAAAACTATTTAAATGTTTTTTTTTTAATTATAAACTAGTGAAGGAGTGGTACAAGTTTTTCTTTCAGTCTCGGAGGTCATGGGCTCGACGGCCAATTTAAAGTAATAGTCTGGTTGATTGAGAGACTATCTTCCGTGCCTTGCAATGTACGTTAAGCCGTTGGCCCCTATTCTTATAACAGCATCTATAACAATCGTATACCAGAAACGGGCAGCTGTTGCAGTTACGACATAATATTGCGGTCACCAACCCGACAGCCAAGCGTGGTGATTATGGCAATACCCTCCCATGACAGGAGGCCTATTTCCAGCAGTGGATGTTATACAGGCTGATGATAGTACTGTCAATCCTCCGAATAGGAATAATATCTTTCGTTTATATTTTAGTTATAATCATATTATGGCACATAATAACCGGAAATAACTGTTTCCTTAATTATTTCCAAGGTTCAAGGTATTACACAACCAACTTCGTAAGCGGTAGAGTCTATTGCCACAAAGACATACTTTGAGAAGTCACCAGGCACCATACCATCAGGTAATATATATATTGTAGCGAGATCTACAGTAGCCACACTAACTACAATAATACGAGCAACGCCATCTGGCATCTAGCACCCGAACTAACCTGTATCGCGCAATACAAGTTCGCAAGCCAATTCGAACATATACAAGTTCTAAATATTAACAAATGGCCGATCTTCATCAGTGGATCACACCACCAACCGTTTCTCTACAAGATAAAACAAATATCAGCAACAAAGAACACAGACACATGTGTGTTATAAATGTGCACGACATCTTCGAGGAAGCTAATGTTTTTATTAAAAAAGGAAAGGAAAAATTACCTGCATTATTCATGAAAACGTATACACAAATCAGAATCAATGTTCCGCACAAAACACATAGTGATTGTACACATATATTTGAATAATAATATCTTGTTCCGTCCCGATGAGTGTGCGTTGCTATGAAACAGGATATCGAACAACATATTGCTTATATTCTTCTTTGAATATTTGTAGGCACATTCTTTTATACCAATCGGTATCGAATTTATTTTTACTAAAGGCATTTTAGCGTAGCACGAGGGGTTAACAATAATACTAGCAGACTGCGAGACTCTGCTAGTAATCCTTCTTTTATAAATGAGAAAGATGTATGTGTGGATGTATGTATGTTTGTTAATCTTTCACGCAAAAACATTGCATGGATTTGGCTGAAAGTTTGCACGCGGTAGTTTATATGCTGGATACATAACATAAACAAAATATCACACTGCGACCCACTGGAGCAGAGTGACGCGGATAAAACCGCGCGCAGGAAGCTAGTAATAAATATAATAATTGATTTCATTTTTTCCAGGGCTTCTTAAAAATTACGCATTTTGAAGCCAAGGAAATAAAAGATTATAAGAACAAAATTAATAATAATATATAATTCTCTGTACATGAACAGGGAATATTTTGACTTTGAACAAGCGGCTTTTATCTGGACCTACTGAAATTGTAATTACGGGGGCGGTAATAATAACTCACGGGCACGAAACTTGCTTAAATATTTATCTTAACTTTCAGACGAAGTCGCTACAGATATTTGTAACGGAATGACAAACATTGTTCATGTATACGCGAGATTAAGTAGACGACCACATAACCTTTAGGTTAATTACTATGTATAAAATCATTTATTATTTATGTAATTGTATATTGTGGTTTGATTGCTCTGCGGTAGGTACTTGTTATTTCCGCCTTAAAAGTCAAACTGCTTCATTTTACTCAGAATTTCAGTGTTTTTAGCCTAAAGCGTGCCTGCAATAGCACTATAACGCACAACAGTATGTTACAATAAGCGATTTTTTTAAATTAATCTTAACAGGCCTTGGCAAGCGTGACCTCGGCGACCCTATCGTTGAGGGATATTGCCATTATCACCACGCTTGGCAGGCGGATTGGTGATCACAGTAAGGCGGTGAGTATACTTAAGCTGATTGATGTTGCTGCCCATCCATCAGCTGTATGTCACTTAGACGCCTCTTACGACACCTATTGGAAGACATGGGGTGGCATTGCTGTTGGAACAGGCAAATATACCCCCTATTCACCTTATGTTAGAGTCAAAATTTAAGTACAGCAGTAACAACGCTTATCCAGCCGGCCCATCGAAAAGAAAAATGCATCTCCATTATCATAATTGAGTGAGATTCAATAATATTACGTGTAAATTATTATAATATAGAGGTAAATTAGAAGTTAAGGAACAATTTTACGGAAAAATAGTTATTTATAGGTTAAGTAGGTACCTACCTTTATTTTGTTTTTAATATTACTCATTTGAAAAATTATGAATGTTACACAATAATACTCTTGCAGCTTTTCACTCCTTTGATTTCTGGGCTCGTCAAATCAAAATTTTATGCACAATAAATAAATATGTCGAAATAAATGCATTTTTTTAGGTAGATTATCCGTTTGCGTGTTCATAAAACCAATTTTTGTCATCGTCCCAGATTGATTACAAATATTATTCACAGGTGATCACACAGGAATTAAAAAGCAGGGGTTTAAAAACATTTTTTCTCAAAAAACCTACGAACACAATGAATATCAACGCCGATAAATCAAATTACATAACCATTTACGTCGCATTTCGTTTCAACCAAAGGTTTCTGTAAGTGTGAATCTCCGTACCTTATTTTTCATTTTTTTTTAAATATTTTCTGGGTTTAAATCTTACAAAAAGAGAAAAATGGTAAGTATAACGTAAGGATATTAAATAATCTATAAAAACATATTTGAGGCCAATTTAAACAATATGCATATTTCCTATGGGCAGCAGCGTTTCCTTGTGTTTTACAACATAATACTGCAGTCACCAGCTTGCCTAGTAAGCGTGGCTATGGCAAAATCCTGCCTCGGGAGTAGGCCTATGTACAGCGGTGGACGCTATACGGACAGATGATGATGTAAGATGAGGTATTTCCCAAGTCGAGCAGCTTATTGAGCGTTCTAACGCTATGACCATGAATATTGATTTGATTTGATTTGATTTGATTTGACCTACCTCTCTAAAGTTTATAAATCTATGGATACGCAGTAACCATTTATGTGCGTATTCAAACTTCCAAATAACTGTACCTACGCGCCGTATACAATTTAAAATCGTAATTTAGTCAAATCAGTTTGCTTTATTCTAACTAGTAACAAAATATATTTTGCCCAAGTTCCAATGGTAACCGCGCAATACTTTGACTTAAGACATTTCTCTTACCTACGCAAGCTTTATTCTCTCCGCTCAAATAGAAACGCGGTAATATATTTACGAATGTATGCTGTAAGGCGTCAGTAAATAGTTGCTGAAAGAGTATAAAAAGGACTCATACAAAACGTCATGCTCAAGACACAAAGAAAAGGTTCCAATAAGCATCTACATATATGTAAGGGACTCGATACGAAAAGGGTTTTAAAGGTAGGTACAATTCCAATAAAGTATAGTGAATGTCGACAGAATAAACGGAATTCGCTTAGAGTGGGCCCACCGGCTTTCTGCACGAATTTAGGTAAATTTCTATTTTGTGACGGGAACAAATTTGTATGGACCCTTAAATACATTGGACGGTGTTGTTGCCCTAATAGAGGAAAGTAAGGCACGCCTTTTAGTGTCAATCCCAACTTTTGTGTTGCTTTTACTTTATTTTATTTTTATTTTATTTAAATAAAAATCATTTTTATTTACCTAAACCTATAACAGGCACTTGCAAATAGTCAAAACAATAATTTAGTATTTAGTATTATTATCTATAATTATCATATTTTATAAATTTTCAAATGAAACAAGTATTTAAGTTATTATTTTAATTATATTTTAGTCTTAACGTCTTAGTTTAATATTTAACTATATTGTGTCAAATAGCTTGTTCTGTCTATATTAGGTTAGAACAATTGTCATTATTTAGGTGGACCATGAGTATATAACGACGGACGCGCTTTAATGCTACCACCGGATCCAATACGCCCCAACTGAGAAGATCCGGCGAAACAATCTCAATGGGTTATTCTACTGCCGGTTTTAACACGACCCACATGAGACGGTCCGGCGAAACATACTCAAATGGGCAGAACGTAGGTTTTGGTCCAGTTACTTTAACTATTTATTGGCATACACATTTTTTGCCCAAACGGTTGTCTTTGTAATATTATAATATTATATTATTTAGGAATGTATAGCGCGGTCATTTCATATCAAAGTAACGTATAGTACAATATTATTTTTTAAAATAAATATACTTTAATTCGTCCTACAAATAAGCTTTCCCGCCACAAATCCGATTTTCATTCTTGCTACTTTACAGTCGATGCGATCAGAAAGCGGATTTCGCTTCCCGCTATTTAAGTATATTTTTTAATTATAACGATGTAATTAGTTAAGTGTGTATGTGTACATCCTTACTAATATCCTTACGAATATTATAAACGCAAAGGTTTTAAAGAATGTATGGATGTATGTTGGCTACTCTTTCACGCAAAAACTACTGAATGGATTTTAATGAAAGTTGCATGCGGATAGTTTATAAGCTGTATTATATATCATATAGAGCAGCGTTTCCCTGTGTATTACAACATAATAGGGCGGTCACCAACCCACCTGCCAAGCGTGGTGACTATGGCAGAAACCCTCCCTCGGAAGGTATCCCATTTTTAGCAGTGGAAGTTACACGGAAGTATGATGACGATCATGACACAAACCGCGCAACAAGCTGATAAAATAAAAAAAAACATATTTTAGTTCAGCAATGAGATTGTTATAGTTTCTCTACCAATACACAAACCTAAATCTTTTGGTAAAGTTATAACATGACTCTTGGTGATATCAAACAAATCCAATAAAATAAGAGACACTTAACTAATGTCCTTCTTTAATATTCCAGAGGTTTCTACAGCAAAATGTATAGCCACCTCATTAATAAGGAACCCGAGCAACTATCAAACACATAACACAAAATGGCGAAGTGTGTCATGAATCGTAGCACAGAACCAACACAATTTTCAAGTTCACCACAATCAACATGAGGTTATCGTTCGATCTCGACATATTCTAGTCATTATTACAGCTGTTGTCTACATCACAAATATCAACTCTATAGACTCAGCAATAAGGGTCATAAGATCTGTTAGAATAATTTATAGCTACGTAGTATAGCCGGTCTTAGTTGTTTGTGCTTCTGTTCACCCACGCAAATGTTCATTGCTTTTGTTTGGCGTAATTTATGAGTGACTTATGCCGTACGAATAAATATTATATTGTGATGGCGAAGTAAAGCCCGAGAATAATGGCCGGGAGATTTGTTAAGACGCTAGATTAATAATAAAAAACCGGCCAAGTGCGAGTCGGACTCTCGCATGAAGGGTTCCGTACTAGTTGCAAGTGCTTACCTATTTTTAATATCAAGAATACAACAAGTAACATAGTATAAAAGTTCTTGTAGTTCGTTGTAACTTTGATCGATGTTAATAATAGTTGATTGAATGAAAGGTAAATTGCGGTTTACGGTTTATGACGTATTAAAAAAAACTACTTACTTGATCTGGTTCAAACTAATTTTCGGTGGAAGTTTGCATGGTTATGTACATCATATATTTTTTTAGTTTTATTATTCTCTTATTTTAGAAGTTACGGGGGGGACACATATTTTACCACGGTGGAAGTGTCTTTCGCGCAAACTATTCATCTTAGAAAAATATGAAATTAGAAACCTCAGTATCATTTTTAAAGACCTATCCATAGACCACAAACATGTGGGTCGGATGAAAATTTTTTTTTTGAGTATCATTGCTAAGTATGGGGAACCCCAAAATTTCTTGTTTTTTTTTCTATTTTGGTGTGAAAATCTTAATGCGGTCCACAAAATACATCTACTTACCAAGTTTCAACATTATAGTTCTTATAGTTTCGGAAAAAAGTGGCTGTGACATACGGACGGACAGACAGACAGACAGACAGACATGACGAATCTATAAGGGTTCCGTTTTTTGCCATTTGGCTACGGAACCCTAAAAACTAGTTACATTTAAACGTGGATATAATTCGCTATGGCTTGGTAGACGATAAGAAGATCCCAAGATTTTAGAAAAAATAATATAGGTAGACATGAAACAATAAACTGTGCGTTAGTTAAACTTCTTAATTTTGAATTAAGGTTTTATTCCGTGCAGATGTTTACTTTACGCAATGCATTAGGACAAATGTAATGTGCCCATTTCTAACACAAACATAATTAACTAGCTTCCGCGCGTGATTTCTCCCGTGTAACTCCGGTTGCCGTGAGGAGAGCCTTGCCCAATAAATGGGCTATCTAACATTGAAATATTTTCTCAAATAGGTCCAGTAATTCCTGAGATTACTGCGTTCAAATGAACTCTTTGGCTTTGTATATTTATACTAGTGTCCCCGCGGTTTCACCCGCGTGGCTCCAGTTCCCGTGTAAACATCGAGTTAAAATAGCCCAAGACCCTTAAAAATAATGAACCTTTCTATGGGTAAAAAAATGCAACATCGGTTCATTAGATCATGGGATTACCCTCCACAAACTTTACCTTTTTATAATATTATCCAAGGCTGATTTTTAATGTATTCTGAAAATACCTACAGTTCAGTATTTGAAAAACTATAAACCATCGCGTTAATATTTGTTAGCTCATGGTCACGTTTCATTACTGTCATAAAATACTCGTATAATATCTGAGATCTCATTATCAGAGCTAACATTTGAGAATATATAATAATATAAGGGAAATTATTATTCGTGGAAAAGTCAGTGATTAGACTTTCAAACCAATAGATTTAGAAACTGTGAACTGTAACGTTTAATTTTGATAATAAATATATTTTATAGATATATGTATAACTGTAATAAATTGTTGGACAGACAGACGGACGAATTATAAAAATCCGCAAAATATGTGATTTATACATTGTGATTAGCTGTTAGGTATGTAATGCTTTGTTAGTTTTAGTCTTAAACATTGTAATTATGACAAGTACAAGTGTATGTAAACACTCAAGTTCTGGATAAACTTCATTAATGATGTAAGTTTAACTATGATTAAAATATTGACCGACTCGGTATTAATATTATGGAGTCTTAAGACAGCCTCCGCTTTAAATCTTGGTGGTCGCTGGTTTGATGACCATTCCGGACAAAAAATCTTTGTGTAGATTCTAAGATATCTCTCCGGGTCGTGTTGGTTGAGGGACTACCTTCTGTGCCTGGGGAAGCACGTAAAGTCGTTGGTCTCGATTGTTATAACATCATCTATATCAATCTTACACCCGCCTGCCGAGCGTGGTGACTAGTCTAAACTATGGAACAACATACACACAAGAAAACGCTGCTGCCCATTCCTTGGTATAGGTAAAGTAGCTATACCTAGATGATGTTGTAACAATCAGGAACAAATACTTAATGTACATGTACATCAAGACAACCTTTGACTTAAATTCTTTAATGCCTTCTGTGTCTAGAACTATAACTATTAGATCGCTATCGTCTATGCATTACAGCCAACCTCCTAAACTAGACAACAGTGAATTTGTGGCCGGCGTTAATTAACTATTGACGAACTGAAAACTCGGTACAGCTGACTTGTTTCAATTTGTTACTAAACATACCTACGCTGTACGTACTGAGGCGCTGTTCTTCCAGTCCGCGTTACTATCATCAATAACAATAAACTATAAAGTTTATCATATTTGTAAAACAGTCTGACCGCAGTCAATGCAGCTTGACTGAATCGTAGGCGAAATAATAAAAGTACATGTAGACGATTTAGTAGCCGGGAGTTTTAAATATTATTGTAAATACAAGCTTTCCGTACGCAGTTTTTTTCCGCGTGACTCCCGTTCCCGAAGGTACTTTTTTATCAAAAATAACTTATTCCCATAGCCTTTCTCGATAAATGGGCTATCTGACACTGAAAACAATTCCAAATGGGACCAATAGTTCCTCCTATTAGCACGTTTAAGCGTTAAGGCGCTGTACTTAGTCAAAATAGGCTTCACAAAACAGTTTTTTAGCCGTTTAGAGCAGCTAAAAAAATATATGTTAATCTTGATCATATTTATGGGGGGACCATTGTGTTCAAAACACGTTTTCGGAAAATTTTCTCGATAAAAAAAAACCATAAAATAACCATTTAAATTGAAATTGTAGCAATTGTAACTGTATTATTTAGAAACAAATCTTGATAATATTAATAACAGTGATGTAATATATAATAATAAAGGGAACTGTTGTTTTTATTTATCGATTGGAATAAGATATTTGCAATGATTAATGTATTTAATAACTCGAACGAGTCGAACGACACGTTGCGCCATCGCGGCGTCTCTTCGCTTCTCTTTCATTTCTACGCGGAGCAACAGTGACAAAACTAATACGTAAAAGTCGTCTATTCACCGCGCCTTAAAATAAATTCTTTAGCTTTATACAGGGTTACTTGTTAAACACCAACAACCTCTTAAGAGGTCCTTGTACTCATAATTATGACCAACTTTTAATATATGTAAAAATCAGCCGTTTCCTACATTTATGTTCGTTTAACTAGGCAATGGCAATGCAGTACAATGGCCTCTTTAGAGATTGTTGGTGTTTTACAAGTAACCCTGTATTTCAGTAGAATCAACACGTATCTATATATAGATTTTGAACGCACTAATCACTGATCCGATTTGAAGAAAATATTTATTGAGAAAGACTTTAGACTACTATATTATACATAGGTACAGTTCCTACGGGAACGGGAGTTACGCGGGTGGCACCGTACGCAGAAGCAAGTTTTGATATAAACTGTAAAAATAAAATGGCCGGAATTTCCGAAAATTTAAAAATAGTTACAAAAATAAAAAATATTACACAATTTTTAGTTTCTGTTTTTTTGGTGTCAGAATCGAACCCATCGTCATAGCCTGCCCCTATCTGCACCAGATTGGGCAACATAACCAAATTGAGATTAATCAAATTCGACCACCGGCGGGACTCGAACCGCATCTTTGGTTAAGCCTCTAATGCCTTAACCAATTAGGCTACGGTGGAACCCTTTCGGTCATCGAAATTTATCAATCTCTTTTATAACACGTCTCTAAGGGGGACGTTGGACGAATTTTATTAATCTCAGGGAGGTAAACTTTTCCTTAAAGCATTCAAAAATATTATCAAAGTTATACTAACATTTAATCAATCATTACCTATACAACCCTTACGTTCAAAATTATCTTCCAAACGATTTTCCTAATGACATAATACATAGTTTACCCCACAATCGCATTTACTCCGCCGATACACTGCAGATCCAGACTAGACGGGGCGTCGCAATTAAACCGGCGTAATTCTTTGAAAGCTTCGGGACACTGGGAGACTATAGAACAAGTTGGAACACAAACTGATACCACCAGCAGATATCTTTAGCTTTTGTTGAGATTGGAATCATTCAACTTAAATTAGATTTTGATCTTTTTGAGATACACAGAAAGTGCTTTCTTCTGCTTTGAATTGTTATTGTTTTATATGCATTTAAATATTTTCAAACAGATATATATAGCTCAACAGAGAGAGGCAACCAGCGTAGCAGTATTTGGCACGCTTTAAATCTCGGAGGTCGTGGGTTCGATCCCCACGCCGCGCCGGACAGGAACTCTTTGTATAAATTCTAAGATTTCTTTCCGGGTCTGGATGGTTGGACTACCCTCCATACCTCAGAAAGCACGTTAAGCCGTTGGTTCCAATTGTTATAACACTATCTATAATAATCGTATATCAACGAACGGGCAGCAGCGTTTTCATGGTACAACATAATACTGCGCTCACCAATCCGCCTGCCAAGCGTGGTGACTATGGCAAATAACGTCCCTCGGGAGGAAGCGCATGTTCAGCAGTGGACGTTATACGCGCTGACGATGATCTAGATTCTAGAGCTAAACATTCGTCGTATAAACCTTTATCGTAAACTGGCACTTCGATCAAATGCTTCTGAATTATAAAAGACCATCCGTCCTGCTTCTGAAGTCTAGATATATAGGGGGGTTTCAGGATTAGAATAGACTATTCCATATCTTCCCATGGGTGTCGTTAGAGGTGACTAAGGGACATACAGCTGATAGACGTGCAGCATCATCTATTAACTCAACTATACTGACCATTTTACTGGGATCAGCAATACGCATGCCAAGCATGGTCATTATTCAATTACCCCTCAACAATCCTGGCTTACTAAGGTGTAATGAAAGGAGGCCCATATTCAGCATTAAATAGAGGTAAACGAGCTGTTTCCGGCTTATAATAGACTACCCCCTGTCCTCCCATGGGTGTCGTAAAAGGCAACTAAGGGACAGGCTAATGGATGGCTGATGGATGGGCAGCAGCATCTATTAGCTCAAGGTTTACATCTTACTGCGATCACCAATCCGTCTGCCAAAGCGTGGTGATTACGGCAATATCCCTCAACGATCCTGGCTTGCCAAGGTCTGTTGAGAGGGCCCATGTTCAGCAGTGGACGTTAATGGGCTGTTGATGAGAGCTGTTTAACTCGACGGGGGTACATCTACACTGTAATCTTAATAAAAAGTATATTTTTGGCAAATCCTAATTAGTTACGAAGCCCTTCTTTGTATTATACTTTTGACAATATTAATAACGCGGGCTAATTTAATGAATCATACATAAATCCATAGTAATGGGGCTCAATAATTGGCACAGCTAAGTCTTTGTTAATTAACAACCCATTTAGTATTATATACAGCTACACATCTCTGATACATTGCCGAGCGACATCGCTCTGACTACATATGTATAATATGAGACAATATATCGCTTGTATTATAAGAGCAAACAACTATGAGAATGCTAATTCAGGTTATAGGCTATGTACATAAAATAATCCTGATCGCCTGATCTCTCACCGTACGTGTCGGTAAATCGTTCCGCCGGATATTGAGAGGAAAGGAATAGAGAGTGCTGTGGTTGCGCACACACTTGTGCACTATAACATGTTCTGCACAGATGATCTCCTTAGAGATTGGTTGCCGTGACCTTATACAGGGTGTCCCAAAAGATTACGTAGCTGGGAAAGGGGGTGACAGGGGTGGACACAATGGTCACTAGAAAAATAAAAAAAAAATCCGCTCTGGGTATTTAAAAAAAATTGCATTTTTTTAAAAACTTAAAATTTTACACCTTGTTATTTTTGATGTTGATGTTGATGACCTTGTTGTTATTGAAGATTACATAACAGCATTTTTTTTAAATACCGTAAAATGCTGTAACTTTGCCTGGATTTTGACGTTTTTTGTTCGTATCTCTGAACCTATTTATTATTACGGCTTCTAAAGACTTTCAGATGGAAAACAGACATAATGCCTTGCCAGGTAGAACTCAAATCTATTCAAATCATGTCGTTTTTCAAAATTACAAACACTCAAAGTCGTAGGCAAAGTTGTAGGTAAAAGACACAACTTTGCCTAGAAGGATATCTCGTTAAATATATTGTTGATCGTTTTAGTATTTTATTTCCGTGTTCATGAGACACCGTGCTTGTCCCGGACAGTTATTTTATTACCATGACGGTAATGTATATGTTTTTACTGCTGATAGGCAATGTTGTAGCAGGCACCACAAACTTTTCATACAAAAATATCGATAACTCTAGGGTTGTCCAAAAAATAATACGGATTATTTTGTTAAACTTTTATTCACTTTTTTCAAAAATAAAACAAAATGTTACTTATGAGCAAAAATCACAAATTTAATGCTTTTTTAGCCATACTAACTCATAATTATTAGTAAAAAAAAAAAGACTTTTAACTCAGTAGTTGTAAACTAAAATGCGCAAGTCTAAAAGCGTATGAGGACAACCAAATTCTGCTGTAATATTCACTATATTTGCGATGTGGGTTTCTTCCTCAGTTGGCAACTCTGTAGGGCGACCAAATGGTTTAGCATCACTCCTGGTTTTCTCCTGCATCGTGTATTATTCGGCATTTTTTCATATAACTGCAATATAATGAAGACTTTCTTAAATACAAAATCACTCTTGCGTTTCGATTTGACCGGTTTCTAAGATGTGTATATTTCATGCAAATATGACAAGTACATGTGTAAAAATATATCATTATTAAAATCCGACTAGTGACAACCCTAGACCCAGGCAAAGTTGTGTCACTCAAGATCTCAAAACAGTGCACAACATTGCCTGCTAAGTTATTTTAATGAAATCGTGTCCTTTTATTAAAAACATCAAGCAATACGGAAAGTAGATAGTATTTTCTTACCCTGGCACGTTATAGCTGCACGAAAACACCTTTTCTTTAGCTAAAACTTCAAAAGTTATATGACACTAAAAATTTTCACTCACTCGCACCGGTGTTTGTCGCACGATTGACAGAGTAACAATGAAGTTACCATTACAAAATAATAAAAATATGTTGCCCAAATAATGTAAAGTCATTACCAAATGGTAAAAAATTCAAAAAAACCAAGACAACGCGAAATATCTTAATTTAAACGAAATAGGCAAACTTGGGCTTAGTTGGCAAAGTTGCAGCGTTATACGGTACAGCCATATTTGTAGGTACAGTTAGCACAAGGTGTAAAATTTTTAGTCTTTTAAAAAATGCCATTTATTTTTTTAAACACCCAGAGGGAATTTTTTATATTTTTCTGGTGACCCTTGTGACCATCCCTATCACCCCCCTTCCCAGCCACGTAATCTTTTGGGACACCCTGTATATGGTATATGGTTGTGAATATTATATTAAGCAACACGTTTTTATATACAACATTCAAATGTGTTAAAACCAAATGTGTAAGTAATTCACTGTGAAAGAGAAAAAAAAAAATTTTTCGCTCATTGTCCAGGGTTTTTTGTGTTTCATATATTATTTGTTCTTTATTAGGCTTTGTGTATTTTAACCAATGCACTTATCCTGTGATAGGCGTAAAATACCTGTATTACAAAAGAAAGAAAAATTTTAAGTCACTAAGGCCGTGTTCAAACTAAACTGACTGTCAGCCGCCGAAAGTGCAATTTTCGTAAAAAGTTTGTGCTGTATATTTTTATCTTAATGCACCGAAGTAGTAGAAGTGTTAAAACGTCACGCAACGCTGAATATACCTATATTTATCAGTGTTTACATAAAATAAAATGTTTAATATGTAACACAATTGAGACCCGTGTCTACTAACCAATTTAATTAATAATATCTTTAGTATTTGACTAAAGATATTATCAATTAAATTGGTTTCATTAATATTAATTAACTAATGAATAGGTCACAAAAAGCACATACATATTATATTAATATTCTAAAATACTTATACAATACCTGACATTTCATCATCATCATCAGCCCGTATAACGTCCACTGCTGAACATGGGCCTCCTCCCGAGGGAGGGTATTTGCCATAGTCACCACGCTTGGCAGACGGATTGGTGACCGCAGTATTATGTTGTACTAAACAAGGAAACGCTGCTGCCCGTTCCTTGATATACGATTATTATAGATGATGTTTTAACAATCGGGACCAACGGCTTTACGTGCTTTCAGAGGCACGGAGGGTAGTCCATCAACCAACCAAACCCGCAAAGAAATCTTAGAATTTACACAAAGATTTCCTGTCCAGCGTGTGAATCGAACCCACTTCCTCCGAGATTTAAAGCGAGCCAAATACCGCTACGCTACGGAGGCTGTTATTTAAGAGGATAATACATTTTCTCAAACATTATTGGCGTTTCCTATCGAGTGCCCCATTTTCTATCCGATGTTTTTTAATTAAGGCAAAGCTTTATTACGTTCGGTCCTTTGCTCTGATAATACACATACGAAAATATTGACTTCAAAAATTAAATTCCTTATTTATCGTAAAACTAAATCCTACATTGTTTTTTTTATATGTCATGTGTTTTAAACGTATAGCTTTTGAGTTAATGGTTAAGTGCAGGGACGAACATATAAAATAATATAGTAAGTAAGTTAATTTCTGTTGGACTAATGTAAAAAGTAACTGATAATAAAAATAGCATACAATTAAAAGAGCTACATTTTACCACATATTCGATATACAAAGATTTTCCAATTCAAAATATATGAAACAACATTTTTACCTACATACGATCAAATCATCTGAAGTATTCCGACACATTTTCATTTCGGCGCACATGGAAACATTCGCTACAAAATCCGTAAAATTCATCTAGACCGGAATAAAGTTACACAAGTTCACACTTACGTGGTGCTGCGAAAAATCGAATACTCGACTCGCATCACAGTCAAACGAAATAGTATTTTCAATTTACCTCCGAAAATATGTCAGCGAACTACCTACCGATAGTATATTTGTAGTAATGGAAGGTAATCCGATGGGCGCCGGCTGAAACTCGAGACGGAGGCGCCAGCCCGTAATGCACTCTAGGAAAACAGATAAGACTCGAATCCAACCTTATCAACGAAAAAGAAGTAAAACACGGATAAATTGCAACTGTACCTACAGCATTGAACGAGCTTAGTGTAGTGTGATGGTAGAATGGTCACACGTTTATTGAGACGTGGTTCTGCTTTAGAAATTGATTCGGACTGCAGCTGATTTTTATTTTTTACTGGGCTTTGTGAGAAACGCGATGCAGGCGGCTTGTGGGATATAGACGAATAAGTACTGGTGTCGGACTGGGCTGCACAGATAATGTTTGCTCCACTAAACAGAGCTGAAGCTAGGTCCAGTAAACTGAAGGAACAGGCGCTGACGTAAGGTTTTTAACACAGATAATACTTGTACGATATAACGAGTTAAAGAAATATAGTCCAACATTTCTGTTCTAAGATTTATTTAATCTTATATGTAAAAAAATAAAATATCACGTTAACATTAATCCTTAGTCGAATACGTCGACGCACGATACTTTTGGATTTATAGTAATTTACATAAGTACTTAGTTTAATGTTAATAATATAAATTAACCTATAATAATAATAATAATAAAGTTTTATTTGATTCCATGCAAAACAATTCTAATAACAATAAATATAAAATCACACAATTAATTATAAATACAAATAAATTACTTCAACTTTTTTCTCATTCAATTAATTAATTACAAAGATTAAAAAATTACATACATACATATAATCACGCCTTTCATGGGGGTAGGCAGAAACTACATAACGCCACCTGCTATAAAATTAATTAGCCTTTTTTCTGGGAAGATTTAAAAAACGTCCGCTAGGGGCAGCACCGGTTGGGGGTACATATGTTTTGAATTCTCTATTGAACCACAAAATGTTATATATCATGGACAATTAAAAATACATTTTAGTTTGTTATTTACTATCAATAATGATAATATGCAGATTAATATAATATATAACCTCTTTAAATGAACACTTACTTACCTTTGAAACTGTCGCTGGCAATGGATTAGGATTTAACATAAGTATGTTTTTTTATTTTATCAACTGTTAAATCTGCCCTTCGTGTTAAGTGTATCCACTCCAAACACTTTTTTTTGTCAACTTGTGGTTTAAAAGGCACAAATTTTACACCATCCTGCTTGTATCGACTATCAGACGTACAATGAGCGAATGCACAACGTTTTGTAGGTATGACATTTTTTTTTTTTTTTTATCAGAATATTTATTTATTCTAATAATATTAAGACATACGTTTGACGTTGTTGTCAATAGAGAATTCAAAACATGTACTCCCCCACCGGTTGGACCAATATTTCCTGAGATTAGCGCGTTCAAACAAACTCTGCAGCTTTATAATATTAGTATAGATTTTGGTAGGGTTGACACAATAGGTTAAGACAGATTAAAGAAAATATTTGTTAAATAGTTTTATTATGCAGTATGATAGATTACTATACAAATTACTTACTCTAATCATTTTCTTGTCATCATTTTTGTTTTTTAATATTTTTTTCCCAGGAAAAAGGCTTATTAGAAAATTAAATAGCTTAAACATAAACAAGCAAATTACTAATCTTCAATAATACAATATCAAATTAAACATTATTTTTTTTGTTTAATATGGACCCCTTTCGAGTAATTTTTTTTTCGCTTATTCCACATTTGTCTCTCCTTTGTAGACTCTATCCAGCCGCGGCCCGCCACTGCCTCTATTTCGTCTGACCATCTAGCGTAAGGCCTGCCTCTCGTTCTGGTGCCTTGAGGGCCTGCCCATTTCATTATCCTTTTTGTCCATCTATCATCGATGTTTCTACCTAAGTGTCCTGCCCATTTCCATTTACTTTTTAGCGCGAAAGTTAGTGCATCTATTACTTTTGTTCTACTTCGAATGTCAGAATTCCTCACTTTATCTTCTAGTTTTATACCTAGGCAACTTCTCTCTATTTTCATTTGAAATTAACCTTACCTATTAATAATTTTAATTTTTAACACAGATAATGCTAGGTGCATTATCTTAGTAGAATATTTCCGTAAGAAACTTTATTTTACAGTCCATATTTTACGTCCTTATATTATTTCACTCATGTAACATTCCGTTGATACCGCTGTATTCCATTTTATGACAAGAAACAGTACTAACGATCGAAACAGTACATTATTTATATTATAATGACTACTGTTATACTTTTCTCTACTTTTATTAAAGTTCCCTTCGCCGGACTGGGCTATTACCGCGTTAGCCCCTGCCTGTCGTGGGATCCAGTGCTAGTAAAACGGAGTAGGGAATGTACAGAGTGCCAGTTTCTTAAAAACGTGCATTATATTTACCTACTAGCTTCCCACGCGCGGTTTTACCCGCATAGCTCCCGTTCCGTGGGAACTTCTTAATAAAATATAGCTTATAAACTTCCTCGATAAATGGACTATACAACACTTAAAGATTTTTTTGAAATTGGACCAATATTTCCTGAGATTAGCGCGTTCAAACAAACTCTGCAGCTTTATAATATTAGTATAGATTTTGGTAGGGTTGACACAATAGGTTAAGAGCGCGTGTTCGATTTAGCGCAAGTCAAAATCTACGCGATCTATCGAATGGCATACTCACTGCCGCACACTACAACGATTTCTCTGTATGCGTGAGCGCTGAACCGTTGATAGTTAGTACGAATCATTTTGATACTTTTATTTATTTAGGACCTATATTTTTATGTTTACCCGACTACGGCGAAACAAATAGGAGGGTTATGATTTTGACCGGTATGTATGTATGAATGTATGTATGTTCATCTGTTCCCACTTAACTTCTAAACTACTTATCATAATTTGACAAATGAGGTATCGTTAGAAGTGTCTTGACCGTCCGCTGGTTATACGCTTGACGTCACATAACATTGAATATGGCGCCCTCTAGAGGACGTAAAGTACTTAATCATGAAATTATAACCCCAAAATAATTAAAATGAAAAGTAAGTTTAAAAACTAAAACCCGACTACTGAAAACGTTATGTTAGGGCATAAATCGAACAGATTACGTGTGACTCCGGATTTTGAATGTGTCTGTCTTTTTCTAATTTCAGATGACAATATTTTCTTGTTTCATACTTTTTAGGGCCTAATTTTTCAGTAGTCCATTTTAGTTTTTAAACTTACTTTTTTATATTTTTTGGATCTACGAAATTGTTAAAAATAAAATAAATTAAAACAAGCGTAGTAAACCAAGTAGGTATTTAATTTTAAAATCGCACATCTCTAATTGGCATTGACCAACTTTTTCTCGGGTCGATCATCTCTGGCAAAAGACATTTATTATAGAAGTCCAATAATTTGGGTTCCATTTTTGTCGTCCAAAATACGTCGTCTCTAGTAATTTTTGTGATCTTCACATCGAATTCTTGTCCTGTCCACACCGCAAACAGGCAAACATTTTTTTGACTGAAAACAAATTTTATTTTATTTGAAAAAAATAAAATGCCTGTCGGCTAAACTAAAATGTACCTAATACGCACGGTCAACCGAACGTCAGTCGTTACACTTGAACTATGAAAATCGCCTATAAGTGATAGTGATTCTCACCTGATGTGGAGCTGGCCTTGGATTTGAAAGTACCAGTCGTGGTTGGTATTAACTGAACCATCAATTTTCCAAAACTTAATTTTTTTTTGCATTATGGCCTGTTCAGCAGTCATGTTACGAGCCGAATATGGACATTTCATTTCGACGATCCCTTCTTCGAATAGACCATCCGGAGACGCTCCCAAGAAAAAAAATTTTTGGTCAATGAAGAGTCCGCATTTTTGCACGACGATACCCTCTTGCTGCTCCAGTTGCTTGATAGCGGTTTTTTCATTCGTTTTCCCATATTCAATGGCTGTCACGCTGTTCAAAGAATAGGAATAGACGAGGGACTTCACGAGTGGCGCAGAGCTAATATTACATCGCCTTTTGCAAACCTAAAAAATAAATTATTGTAAATAACATCAACATCATCTTCAAGGATGATTTTCATATTTCATAATAGAAACGTACCTTGCTAAAAGATGAGGCTGTTAACAGGCATCTTCGTAGCTCCAGCCACAATGCGCTTTCAGCTTGCAATACTGTGTCTCGTTCTACCTCATGCCGTTTTTCTACCAGGCCTTTCAAGTTTTGCAAAAAAAATTTTTTTGCAGTTTCATACTGTTCTGGCGTTAAATCCGGTTTTTGGCACGCCTCGCCGTAGTCGTTCCTGTTATTCTGAAAGACTATTTTTTTTTTGGAGCCCGGTCGATGATTACGGTTGCGGTTACTCTTGCAACGTCTCAACTCCAGGAGCTTAATTGATCTCCTGGGGCTTTTTTCAAAGTTGGTTTTGTACAAACTGTACTGCGCTTTGCCAGTATTGAAAGCTACAACTGCAGCGTGACACCGAGCTGTATACGAATTTTTCAATGAAAAATTAACACGTTTGCCACCTACGTGCTTTGCAACAATACTGTTAAATTGTTCGGCTCTATTATTATTTACATTATACAGCAAGCTTTTAGAGTTTAATGCTATTTGTACTGTGTGGACCATTAGTTTTGTAAGCAGAGTTGTCGCCAAGGGAACCAAGTCTTCCTCTGTTTTCTTTTCTTCTGTACAATAATAGGCTTCGCATTTACTATGGTCACCTAAAATATGCTTTGGGCTGTTAATAATATCATCCTTTAATTTAATTATTTTATCGGAACTGCTGGTATTTTGAGCATTGCGAAAGCGAGCTGCAGCTCTTACGGCTGTACGAAGTCGAGTGATTCTTTCATTCGTAAGTAGTTTTCTTTCGGAAAGTGGAATGGATGTATCTTTTTGTAGGTGCATAAGTTTACTACTGTAGTTTCTAAGCAGGTGGTTTGAACATTCAATTTTTTGCACTTGCACATTAGGATATGGCCTGCTTTCCAATATTTTTTATAAGTGCTTGCATCTCCATCTGCTATAAGAGTTTTATATATCAAGTTATGAGTGGTGACTGAACTTTTAAATCCCTCGACTATGCTTGTCTGTTCCATACTTGTAGAAGATCCTACATGATTTCTAGTGCACTGATGTGTGGGTGGCGATTGGTTTTTTGATACAGATCGGGCGCATACTATACAGTATTTATTCTTTACCTTCATATATAAGACTTTCCCAGTTTTAAATCCAATAATTGCAGCTGCTCCCGATGCTGCAGCATAATTATTTCCATAGGACCTTTTAGACCAGCACGCATCAGCCACAACTACGATCGCAGGAATTCCGTCAATAATATCTCCACTTTCAATTGCTAGTTCACCTTCTTCTTTAGCTGCCTCTTTCATACTGGTTTCTGCAGCAACTGCCCACCAATTGGATACGTCTCTATGACACTTATTGTAGATATTTGGATTTAATTTTGGTAGGTCCATAGCTGTTAATAACTCATTTAAGTTAGTTCGTCCACAGCCAATTAACATTGCGCCAGTCAACGCAGCATGATTTATAGTCATATCATTGGACTCATCGGGTGAATTTTCACAAGAATGTATTTCAAATTTTTGGTTGCACATGTTACATTGGAAGTAGATGACCGAATCCAAACCAATAAGCTTCTCTCTTATAATTTGTATGTTGCTTATTGAACAACCTAAACCCGGATTGTGATCAGATAATGTTTTCATTTGGTCAAAAAAGTGATTGAAGTCAACAATTCTTCGACCTTCAATTCGAAATGGTGAATTAGTTGAAACATTTGATTCCACACTCTAAAACAAATATGGTTAAGTATACATAAGGATTAAAAGGAAAAGAGATAGGTGTCATATTGTTAAACAACAATTCCAACATTATTAACAACAAATGATACTTACAATTTGGAATTCTTCAATATCGTTCGATTCCTCTACAGTACTTTGAATTCTATTTTCCGGTATTACGAGATCATCTATTAATGATGAGAAGACATCCTAAAAAAAAGTGTAAGGTTAGGGCGGGGAACTCAATATTATATTGCCGCTTATAAAATAATTAATGACAAATACTATCCGCAATGACACATCACTATAAATAACCTCACAATAAATAAAAACTTAGAAATAGGTAAATTTGCGGTAGTATTTTCTAACTTACAGCTTTTTGGGGTTGGGGTTTATTAGTTTGTTATTTTTTTGTTAAATTTATGACTGCCTTTTTTGTATTTGACGTGGCAAATAACGATACTAATTAAAATACTTACATGACCTGTATTATCACGGTTTAATTCATCATCATTGGATTTACTCGACTGTTCTGTTCTCAACTGTTCAATTTGATTCTTTTTTTGTCTGAAAGAATAAACCTACTCGTAAATTCTAATTCAATATGCTTTTTATTCATGTACCTAAGTACTGGTGCTTTTAAATAGTCGAAAAAAAGTACATTTCAGGCGGGCGGAAGCCGCGGGTGGGAAGCTAATATAACATAATATACCAACCTTTTAGCTCTTGCCTTAGCCATATTTTCTAAATTTTTGCGTTTTCTGTTTACTAAATATAGCTTTGTTTTATTTCCCATTGCGTCTGAAACATAATTTGTCATCAGCATCACAATAAAATTTTAATAATGTTGGTCATAAAAATAAAACTGCGGTCGGGAAACCCTCGTCAGAAACGAAGTTCCTTCTCACGTATAATTTAAAGAAAAATTCGCAGCCGCCATCTTGGAATCAATCGGCTATCACTATCGGCTTTAGCACCCTCGAAAACTACGAAAACGACATCCATGATGAAAAATTTGAAAATTTGCGCAGCCGCCATCTTGGATTTACATTTTAACGTTACTATCGGCTTTAGCACCTTAGAAAACTATGAAAACGACACCCATTACGCAAAATTTTATCATTTTTCGCAGCCGCCATCTTGAAAAACATCACACTTTCTCCCTCTCTCTCTAACGACAGAAAGTAAGATAAGTATAAGTACGTATGTACGTACGTAAGTACGTAGTGATCGTAAGATCACACCATAAAAATATATTGTCGGTCTTCAAAAATAAAATATTTAACTTACCAAAGTCCTAAGATTTGACGATCACACTATACGCTTGCACTATCCTTGTAAACGTACGGCACAGGTCAACAAGGGTCAGCCAGAGCGCGCAGCGACGTGTCCTCTCTCCGGAAGGGCTCGCGGCCGACTGATTTGAATCGATTCGCGCGCAGAGTTTTATAGTAGTTTTAAAATATTTATAGAAAAATAATAGAGATAATTCAGTTGAATTTTTAAACTGTAAATTATAAAGAAGATGTTCTTCTATTACAGTAACTATTAATTATATTAAATTAAGTAACATATATTGGTGAAAATAATCATTTTATCGACTGTAATTTCTGTAAAATTTCACATTGTTTTTATTTTAATTTCGTAGGTAAGTAGCCTAAAACAAAAAATCCTTTTAACTAACTATTTTCTTAAGGATCTTAGCAATTAGTTAAAAAAAATTGTTTGTTAGATCTGTCAGTACTTTCAGATATTTTTAGCTTCGAAATTGACACTGAAAGTGAAATCAAGAAAACCTCTGTTCGGTTATCTCGATGGTATTCACAAACATTCTATTAATCGAAAAAAGTATCTAATTAACTTTATAAACGAAAACATTTCCTAAAATTATTAGTAATTGATATGTTTGTAAGATAAGTGGTTGATGGACAATCTAGTTTGAAAAGTCACGTTTTTGAGCCAAACAGCGCTCGGGCCGCGTATACGCTCTTAAGACATAGGAGTCGAAGCAGCTCGCGTCCGTAGGTTTACCCTCGAGACCCTACACGTGACTCCTGGGTGGTGCTAAACGAGCTGCACTTACTGGTGGTAGGCTTCGGCCGCGGCTAGTGACCACCCACCGAACAAAGCCACGCCGCCAAACGACTTTGTCGTGTTCCGGCGTGTTGTTTGGTGATGCCATTTGAAAGTCGAGTCAGGACAGCAGCGTCCCATTGCAAACCGAACATTAAACACAACGAACTGCCGCATTGAGAGACTAGTCGCGGAGGGTAGCGGGATCCGAGGCACGGTGCACCGCTGGCCGACCGCAGTCAGTAGGGGGCCCAATTGTGACCCAGCCACTCATGAGAGGCTGCCCCGCCAACTGTCGAAAAATCCCAGGGATGTGCCATCGTGCCGGTTGGCAACCGGGCGAGAGGGCATGATGGTAGTCTTTGGGGGGGCTCGGGCGTCCCCGCAGTCTCCAGACTAGTCCCCCTGTTGTGCGTTTAGTTTTTGTGTGTGTTTTTTCTGGAAAAGCAATGCGTGATGCCTCGTCCTACTGTCGACTTTCGACCCTTTTTACTCCCAACACCATGCAGAGAAACAATAAAAAGAGAAAGGTTTCACAGCGGCTGCACTCCCTCTCACTGAAAGTGCACCTTTGTAACATAAGGGGTTTGCACTCAAATCTCGTTCCTGTCCATCACCACCTTGAGACTGAAAAACCTCACCTCTTGTTTCTCTCGGAGACGCAGATTGGTCGTCCTTCCGACGTGTCGTACCTTAGTTACCCAGGGTATACCCTGGAGCACAACTTCAAACCACGTGCGGGAGTATGTGTATATGCTCGGGACGACATCTGCATTCGCCGTCTCCGTCGATTCGAGGACCCCACCTTCTCCGTACTCTGGGCTTTGGTTGACACAGGCATTGATAAGATTCTGTATGCCTGTGTTTACCGCTCGCACACCGGGGATCCGGAGACAACTCGGCTCGCTGAATACCTCTGTGAGGTGGCAGACGCAGCGCAACAAAAGTACCCATCCGCTCAAATGGTGTTACTGGGGGATTTTAATGGCCATCACCAGGATTGGCTGTTCCCATACCGGGATACCGACCACGCTGGGAGAGAGACGCGTAAGCTTTCTTTAGCGTTAAATCTCACCCAGATGGTCCAAGGAGCTACACGGACACCAGACGTTGACTCGCATACAGCCTATTGCTTGGACCTTCTGCTGACAACTGATCCAGACCGCTACTCAGTGTCGGTCTCTTCACCTTTAGGTAGTTCCGACCACTGTCTGGTGAAATCTGTATCTGTCTACTCCCCGCCCGATCCCTGCCCAAAAGGCACTCGGAGGATGTGGCGATACAAGTCAGCAGATTGGGATGAGATGCGGTCCTTCTTTGCATCTTATCCTTGGCAACCTGTCTGCTTCTCTTCTGGTGATCCTACCACCTGCGCCAATGCTGTGACCGATGTGCTACGATTAGCGATGGAATATTTTATTCCGTTCACTGACGTACCGTCGTCTGGCAGAGATCGCCCATGGTTCGGGGCTGAATGTGGACGCGCTGAGGCACGCAAACATCAGGCATACCTGGCTTGGGTCGATGCTCGTAGGTGCAAGGCAAAGGATATACACGCAAAGAAGAGAATTTTTAACAAGGCTGCCAAGTCCTGCAAAAAGGCTCTACAGAAGTCTCGCTTTGACCATATTAGCCGAATAGGGAACAAACTGGCTTCGTACCCCGCGGGTAGTAAAGCGTTTTGGTCCCTAGCTAAATCAGTCGAAGCAAACTTCTGCCGCCCCTCACTGCCTCCACTGCAGAAGCCTGATGGAACACTGGCTCACACTGCTGAAGAGAAAGCCAACTTGTTTGCTTCTCTGTTTGCGGAATCTTCACGACTAGATGCTGGAAGCGCGATTCCTCCTAACGTTCCAGGAAGCGAGATAGTCATGAATGACATTCACATTCGCCAAAAGGAAGTTCGCAAAACGCTTCGTAATCTTGACGTGAATAAAGCCAGTGGCCCTGATGGTATATCTGCCATTATGTTGAGGACATGTGCACCCGAGTTGACACCTGTCTTGACACGCCTCTTTCGCTTCTCTCTAGAGACTGGACTGGTGCCGAAGTCTTGGAAGCTAGCAAATGTGCAACCCGTGCCCAAAAAAGGTAGTCGTGCTGACCCTTCAAACTACAGGCCTATCTCCATCACCTCCATACTCTGCAAGAGCATGGAGCGTGTTATCAACACCAGGCTTTTAGCGTACCTAGAAGCTAACAACCTCCTCAGCGATCGACAATACGGTTTCCGCCGAAACCGGTCCACTGGGGATCTTCTAGCGTACGCTACCTACATCTGGAGTGAGGCCATCGAGAGACACGGGGAAGCGCTTGCCGTTTCTCTGGACATCTCGAAGGCCTTTGACAGGGTTTGGCACGATAGCCTTATTGGCAAGCTTCCTGCATACGGTCTACCTGCTGCATTTTGCGCTTGGATTTCGGATTTCCTGAGGGATCGGTCATTACGAGTGGTCGTTGACGGCTGTTCGTCTGAGCAAATGGCTATCAATGCCGGTGTTCCCCAGGGGTCTGTACTCTCTGCGACGCTTTTCCTGCTGCATATCAACGATCTGCTGAAGCCCGGTACCTTTGGGTATGCAGATGACAGCACGGTCGTGGAGAGCTACACTTCCAATGCGCGGGCCAGTGGGCCGGATATAGAGTTGCTCAGAGAGGCCATGGTTGAACGCTTAAACTTGTCCCTTAAGGCAGTCTCCGATTGGGGCGATGCCAACCTGGTTCAGTTTAACGCTAGTAAAACCCAGGCGTGTTTGTTCTCCGCAAAGAAGAGGCCGTTTCGACTGTCTCCTTCTTTCCGAGATGTATCCGTGCAGTTAACTGACAAGCTTGAGCTGTTAGGCGTTGATCTTTCATCGACTCTAAATTTTGGCTCATATATTGAGTCAAAGGCCCAAATAGCCTCCAAAAAGCTTGGCATCCTCTCGAAGGTGAGAAAGTACTTCACACCAAATCAGCTGCTCACATTATACAAAGCCCAAGTTAGAGCATGTATGGAGTACTGTTCTCATCTTTGGGATGGTTCCGCCAAGTATCAACTAGAGGCACTGGAGTCGATTGAGAGGCGCGCCAAAAAGTTAATAGGCAGCGTAGCCGAGTCTCAGCTGCAAAGCCTTGCGCACCGACGAAGGGTTGCCAGTCTGTCGGTTTTTTATCGGATACATTTCGGAGAGTGTGCTGAGGAACTGCACAACTTAGTTCTGCCTTCCCCTTTCTTCTATCGGACAACAAGACACTCGGAGAGGCGCCATCAGTACATGGTCGATATTCCCAAAATACGTACGAAGCGCTTCGAGTCCACGTTTTTTGTACGTACTGCGAAGATGTGGAACTCCTTGCCGGGGTCTATATTTCCCGATAAGTACGATATGGGTCTCTTCAAATCAAGAGTAAACCGGTTCCTTCTAGGTAAGCGTGCTCCATCCTAGGCTATTCCGATGCTTAACATCAGGCAGGGTGTAGTCAAACGCTAACCTATTTCTAATAAAAATAAAAAAAAAAAAAAAAAAAAGACAGATTAAAGAAAATATTTGTTAAATAGTTTTATTATGCAGTATGATAGATTACTGTACAAATTACTTACTCTGTCACTGTCATCATTTTTGTTTTTTAATAATTTATTGTTTCTACCACACCATTAAATTTTAATGGTGTGTAAATTCTGAATCTAACTTATAGTTTTTTCAAATAATCTAACGGGATATCAAGTTTACCAATTTTAATACTTATACGTAGGTAAGTTTAGGTATTTCGGATCCAACATTGACAATATTTATTTCAAGATCGAAATATTCGCGAAACTTTTGCTCGAACAATCCAACAAATATGATAAAATTATCGGGAGTTATCATTAAAGAGCCCAGTCCCACTCTAAGTAGGTATTTAGTACTAATTCTCTTTGTAGACATGTTAATTGAGTACGTACTTTACTTTTTCTTGTGACGCTGTAATAATTAAATATAAACTTACCTATTTTACATCTTGGGATAGTTAAAGTATGATATATTTTTATCTGTTCTATTATTATTCATAGACATTTTTTTCATTTTCATACACAGAATAATAATAAACCATTACTAATTGTATAATACCACATCTTTACATTAAATGATTAAAACTTTCAATTAACAAAACAAAGAACGTGCGTCGCGCTAACCCTGAGTTTGTCAACTGGCTGCGCGAGCGTTAACCGGTTTTATCGAGTCTCGCCGTGTACGTGACAGGCGGCCAGTGGTCACGCACACACGCGCCGCATGCTTGTTGTAGTGCAACCGATTCGCACCGTTCTATGAAGCTGGATTTCTGTACATTCACTACTCCGTGCCTGAAGTCCATGCCAGTGATCGTTGCTGACAGCGTGTGTTGCTTCAATTTACATTGGGCCGAGCACTTCTGATCTCGCCATTTCACCGGTCATTATACTATACTGTTATTTATTTTAATTTTTTTTAAATGCTTGATTAAAACAAACATAGCAAATATAAAATAACATTCATATAACTAATTTGCTGACACAAAACTGACAGACTTCTAGCACACCTGAAATTAACATGATTTAGCGGTAAACTAGCGACCCACCCCGGCTTTTCACGGATGCTATGCTGATGTATTACACATATCCCTAAACATTTCTCTTGAATCACTCTATCTTTTAAAAAAACCGCACCAAAAGCGTAGTTTTCTAGATCTAAGCATACATAGGGACAGACAGAAAACGGGAAGCGACTTTGTTTAATTCGTTTTATACTACATAGTCATCACTACATGTGTAGTATGTAGTCATAATATATGGTTACCTATTTGTAAGTATTCTAAATACCTAATTTAACAAATATCGTTTGTTTTGTTTTTTTTTCGTTCCCAGTCAACCATCAAATGCTGCCTGAGTGTACAGTGCAATATCACGTATGTAAGCCTAATTCATTTGCATGCGATGTGACGGTTCAATAGACTGAAAGCTGCCCCAGCGCTGTCGGCTGTTGGACGAGTTGTCATAATGAGATAATGTGGCCTGTTATTACCGACTACTGGCGTGTTTGTCAAACGGCGGCGGCTTGTTTGCTTTTTTACACCCGTAAAGGCGACAGAGAGGTACCTAACGTCCTATTTCTACCAGAATTAGGACATTAGGTACCACTCCGTAATATTAGGTTAGTCACTATCTGGACTTACGACACTGGCCATGAGTGTGTCGAGTTGGGGAATTAGGATCACTTATTATTTTGTCATCTGAACATGCCAATATTTATATTTATGTCCACTTAGTGAAACTTAAATTTAATCTTTTTATGTTTTCGTTAACTGGACATACCTAGTCCTTTTGCAAAAAAGAAGTACAGTCGGGTTAATAATCGTTTTCGTTTTAAGTAAGATTTTTTTTTAAATAAAACCAATGTGTAACTGTCAAACATTAATATTACTAAGATGATTTATTATTATAAATACAAGCTATCTCGCAATCATTTAAATTTATTAGAATCTCGTTATTTGTTGTATCACCCTCATGATTATGATCAGTTGTTTTTAACATAATGGTGTTAGTAAAATTTAATTTGATTTCAGCTGGACAAGTTAACTTTTTCGAACAACGCCACATTGAAGATTAATCTTTATTTGTCCTTAGGTGTGTATCCATATTTTAATAAAACTAGACGATTTCTTTGTGAATTGTTACATGAAAATGTATTTATGTTAGCCATTGACGGGCCTGCGACTTTTTCTATACACATATTTGTCTTTACATGAAAAAATAAATAAGATTTTATAAAAATAAAATAAAATAAAAAAGTGGCATTGATAAAAGAAAAAAACACGATACTAAATCTTAAATTGACTGAGTATTCACCTATATTAAAATCCACGTCACTTTTAAATGGCATAAATACTGCAATTAATGCACACACAAAATAAAGTAAACTGATAACAGCTAATATGACCAAAGGGTTACCGGGTTGGGATTTATTACCTGTGTCAACCAATTAGAGCAGACTACGACATTTTTAATCACCGGCCATCTCGGGAATACAAGAGTGTAATAAAACTAGTTCCGCGATGACGATTATAGACAAGCATAGTGACATGGTGACTTTCGATCACTATCGGTATTACACCGATCTTTACAATCTTACCAAATTCATAAATAGTGAATAATTTTACCATGACATACAAAATGATCCGTGCCTAATAGAGGCCAATGATGAATGTGATTAAAAAAAAATATCTTTGTTACTGTACTTTTTTCTGAAATCGGGTAAAATGTGAGTGTGTGTCCGGTTGACGAAAACATAATAAGATTAAATTTAAGTTTCACTAAGTGGACATACATATAAATATTGGCCTGTCCAGGTGACGAAATAATAAGTGATCCTAATTCCGAGTTTCACCAACTCGACACACTCATGTCCAGTCTCGTATGTCCAGATAGTGATTACCCCGTAATATTATACTATGCTATAAAAGTTTTCCAAGAACGCTATCTAGTGGTCATTGGAGCTTATTTAAAGTATTGTTGGTAAGTTACAATTTTGTTAATAATGCGAGTATAATAGAGAGACAGAAAGAGAAATCAAATTGAAGGCAGACGTTGTATCATTTTCCTTGTAAAGGAGGTGGTAGACTATAAAAGGTTGAGAAATGTCTTTGTATGTAATGGCGAAAAGATATAACAATTTCAAAGATTATATTGAGGATAAGGATGTTTGGCTTTCGTTACCACCTCGTAAGTACTGGACGCCCTATAACTGACCGTTAAATAATATATTAAAGCGTTATATCTGATGTTCTGGAGGCTGTTTGAAGTACACTGAACACGCTATAGAAAGATAAACCGTGGAAAAAATCTGTAAATTTAAAGAGCTATTTGCTTCTTTGATAAAAATAAACAAATGTATATTTACAACACAATTGTCACAACAATCGATGCCTATGTTTTAGCATTTTTAATTAAAAAGTTATAAAACTTTGCTGAGTATGTTTCGCCGGACTATTTCACGTAGGGTAGGTAATGTAGTAAATAACCCACTGAGTTTTGTTACGCTAGGTCTTACTAGTTGGGGCGCATTTGATATAACTCCAGTGGTACATAAAATCGCGTCCGTTGTAACGTATGCATAGTCCGCCCAAATAAATGACAACTGTTCTTGTTCAATACAGAGAGAACAAACTACTAAACATAAAAATAAACTAAATGTATGTTAAATGAATTCAAGCAGCTATAGTTAATAATACCCAAATATAATAAAAAATAATATTTTGACTATTTACGAAAGCCTATATTCATCATCATCATGATCATCATCCGCCCGTATAACGTCCACTGCTAAACCACGCTTAGCAGGCGGGTTGGTGATCGCAGTATTACATTGTACCAGACAAGGAAACGCTGCTGCCTGTTCCTTGATATACGATTATTATTAGATGATGTTATAATAATCGGGACCAACGGCTTAACGTGCTTTCCGAGGCACGGAGGGAAGTCAACCAACCAGACCCGGAAAGAAATCTTAGAATTTACACAAGATTTCCTGTCCGGAGTGGGCATCGAACCCACGACCTCCGAGATTAAAAGCGAGTCAAATACCACTAGGCTACGGAGGTGTTAAGCCTATATTACGTGTACGTAAGTTTCGATCCCCACTCCGGACAGGAAATCTTGTGTAAATTCTTGTTACACATTCGTGTTGTACATTCGTATTACCCGTTCTGCGGCCGAAATTAATTGGTAATATTTATTCTCTTTTAGCTTAGACTTCTAGAATACAACGTACGTTAATATCAAATAACGAAGCCCACCAAATACTGGAAGAACACTCATAGTAATCATTCAGCCGACAGCTCTTTATTTCAAGGGTCTCTTATATTAAACTGGATTGCGCAACTTAATTAAACTAATTTTGCGGCATGCTGAACTTAGGGTCCTAATAGACAACCGTCAGCAAAAATGTTGACTGTAGAGGTGCAGCTTGTCGGATTGCTTTGCGTATTAGCGAACGCCAGGATCCAGTATTCTATGAAATCATTTAACAAATTGGCGATGTGTCAGTTTGTAATAACGTGGAACATGAGAGTGCACCACCTGTACATTCCATCGGCCATTCAAATTGAACAAGATTATTCAGCCGTTCTTCCGATGTTTGAGAACGGTCGTTGAACATTGAATGTGTTAGTTTCCATTCAATACGCTAGTTAAATAAACATAAAAAGCGTGCCTAAGCAATTCACACACCAATTAAAATATTTCTAGCATTTTACAATTCTAAATATAACATAAGTAAAAATACCAGACTGGTCCATGAAGTTGTACTTTATAGAGAAAATAATACTTCATGCATTGAATGGGTAACCGGGTGCTCCCGCTAGCCAGGAGCAAGTGAAGGAATCCCACACGCCCCTGCCGTCTTTCCCCAAGACAGTGGGAAGTCTATAAAAGTATTTCCACCACGTAAAAAAAAGGAAAAAAACGTCCGTGGTAGTAGAGTAGTGAAGGTACTAGTACTTTTCGGTAGCAGAATAATAGCGGCCGCGACTTAACAGGGAAAAAGAACTTTGTTCTAATCTTTCTTTTTTTTTCTTTTTAAATAGGTCAAATCTTTTCACATTTCCATACAATAAATATATCAGGTATATTTAAAAAATATATTAATTTTATTTTTTTTATGGCATTCGTCATCCCAAACCCATTGGTTGTGACTATAGGCCTTTGCCCACAAAGCGTCGTAAACACCGTCGGCCTCGGGGCGTCCTTGACGACCCGGACGACGAGATCACAACTTACCAACTAGCAGTACAGAGACTGCAAGAAACTAGCACCACTACACAGAGACAACTCTATCCGACCCGCCGGAGAAGAGTGCGCACGCGAACAGTAAAGTAGAGTGACAGTTGCACAAAACTCCCCTAAACTAAAAGCCATAAGCAAGCAAAAGCCTCGGGGCTAACTACATATGTCCGTCCGAAAAAAAAAAAAGCATTCGTCATGTTTTTAAATTGTTTATCTCAAAATCTAACGAAGCTCAATTTAAAATACCACGTTCTCAGACCAAATAAAAAGTATACCTAGACGAAGCACTGTCAAGAAATGCACAGAAGCCATTTTTTGTGCAGCAGTGTGGTCAAAACTGTTGTTGTGTTGATAGAATAACGTTAAACTTAGATTTGTACACCATTTTGTGACACGATTGAGAATATTTGTTAAAGTTTGTGAGGATATGAAGCACCTTTTTTGTTTTTTGTTGTCCGGGGGGAAATTCATTTACGCATTCCCACCACCGCTCCAGCGTACTCGCGCGCGGTGGGATATGTGGGACTCGCCCTCTCCATAGCGTGGTATGCTATAAACTAATACCACGAGGAGAGGACCCTAAACCACTAAAACCCTCCGGACACTCCTTCGATCCGCCGTTGGCACGCATAAGCAATCCAGCCCAACGATATCAAGCACCTAACGCTGCGATATAATGACAAATCGCAGACGACTTGTCAGTACAAGTATGGCATAGATATGGTACGATTTGGTAAAATAAACAAATAATAACAAGACAATAAATGTATTGTTTGGGCAATAAATGTGTATGCCTACTAAAATATAAATTAAAATAACTGGACCTAAACCCCGGGTAATTGCCTATTTGAGTATGTTTCGCCGGACCGCCTCATGTGGGCCGTGTTGAAACCGGTGGTAGAGTAACCCACTCAGTTTGTTTCGCCGGATCTTCTCAGTTGGGGCGCATTGGATCGGGTGGTAGCATTAAAGCGCGTCCTTCGTTATATGCTCATGGTCCACCGTGGTAACATAGACAGAACAAGCATTTTGCGTCTCTAGCGACATATATACATTAATTATAATAATTAATTTAATTAAAAATAATCATAACAGGTTTATAAATAAATAACAAATGTAATTTTAAATAATTAATAATTAATTTTCAAATAATGTTTGACGATTTACAAGTACCTTTACTTAATTGGTTTACGTAATTAAAAATGATTTTTATTTTTATTTAATTTATTTATTTTACTCTGTCGTTACTTTTTCTTCGGTCTGAGACCACTGTATCAAATGAATGAGAAATCTGTAAAACAGTTTCCAACGCCAGCCAAAACCAGAGCACATACTGGGCATAAAACTATAGCTATTAAAGAAGGTCATTGAAGTTGTTGAATCGCAAAACCACAAAGGGAGCAAGCCACTTAGGCCCACTTACTTGTTCGCTTTCTTGGCATTCTTTCAGCTATATTTGCTGGTTATACCTACATGGTGGAAGCTTTCGATTTTTGTACGGAACACAAATGATGGCCTGTCATGTACAGCAAATAATTATGTATTTTTACTTAATTTACTAATTACAGACATATATATGCCATCAAAAACATACTTGTAAAAAAACCCAAGTCTCGTAACGCAGTTCTTTTACCGTCTCCGTTTGGGTTATCTTCTATACTAATATATAAAGGTGAAGAGTTTGTTTGCTTGAAAGCGCTAATCTCAGGAACCACTGTTCGATAGTTTCAGTGTTCGATAGCCCATTAATTGAGGAAGTCTATAGGCTATTTTTTTATAAACTTCCTATGGGAAAGGGAGTTACGCAGGTAAAACCGCGCGTCCGTTGTATATTAGGGTTAAATATATATGAATTATACGAGAAAACCGGTATTCCAAAGAATTAACTTAAACATGAGGTCTAGGTACTTAAATCGAATTATGTATCTACATAAAAATTGCCAATTGGATAACATAAGATAAACCTAAACACTTTTTACTAGTATAAAAGTGATAAACATTTAGACACGAACTCTCTCTCTTCTCGCCTCGTCTCGTCTCGCCACTCTGGTGGAAAATCAGCATTATAGATTAAAAGGAACACCTGGAAAAATAATCAAAAACTGGTCAAGTGCCAGTCGGACTCACGCACGAAGGGTTCCGTACCATTTTCAAGCGTCTACCTGCTTCCGTTATTGATATTGAGTAAAAAAAGGGCAAAAAAAATTTGTTGTCCTCTTGATATACAGCCTGGTGACAGACAGACAGCGAAGTCTTAGTAATAGGGTCCCGTTTATACCTTTTGGGTCGAGAATCCTAATACGTAGCCTGTAATGTACATTATAAATCTTCTTATCTTAAATCTTATCAAATATAATTTATTAACAAACATGCGTATGATAATTAGTCTATCAATCTGTAGTATCAAATGTTAATCAATTTAGATTAGAAATTCACATTTTAATTTAATTGGAATACGTAGAGTTGCGTATTGTAATACATATTAACCCATTCCAGATTTTGCTTCAGGATCTTGATGAGAGTGCCTGTCAGTTCTTGAACTATCGGCGGTAATGATAAAAGGGCTTGGGTGTCGGACTAGTGATGATGTGGTCGCCGGTTCGATCCCCACCTATTGCACTACCGACGTGAACCCACTCGTAACACAAGCATTTTCGCTTAGCACGAGGGGTTAACAAGAATACTAGTAAACTGTAAAAATCTGTTAGTAATCTTTAAAAAAAATGACAAAATAACTGAACACGATAGACGATCCCGAAATGACGAAATTGAAGATGACTAATGTTTACGGAGTAAAATAATTTAGCTTTTATTTTATCGATGTGCTAATTTTCAACTCTGCTTCCCCCTCATGACAAATATGTAAGCCTACCTCCCAAGCATTTGTAATATTATTATGATAATTAGAGTTTCCGTTTCCGGAATGGAGGCAGTCATTTAGGTAATTATTGCTATTAGAACATCGTTTATCACGCAAACACGCTTCAGCAATCAAGCGAACTGTATTAATCTAAAAACAAGACTTCGTTAACCCAACTTTATTGCTTTCGAGTAATAAAATTCAAATTAGTGACAAAACCCGGTGAAAATAAAGGTCGTCCAATATAGTGCTTCGAATATTCTGTACTAAAGTTAGTGTTTGAATTAATTTCTGCTTTAATGACTTTATGAAATTGCTGTGAATTTTGTTTTTTACATAAACTTGGTTTATTTTTTTATTCGAAAGATATGATTTTATTTTATCTTTCTATCCGCAGAATTTCTATCTGCAGAAGAGTGCGCCAGAGAATGCGACGTGTCCGCTCTGTCGACGTGTCTCTAGCCTTTCCGTTAGTTTACAACGAACCTTCCGATACCCTCGTATATCCGAAGTCCAGAGGGCCCACGAACTGAAACGTAGAGCGACAGTTGCACAAAACTCCCTAAAAACGAAACATGAAGTTTAGTTTTAGGGGAGTTTTGTGCAACTCAATACCGACGTCAACGACCGCACTGAGCCGCGATCCACAAGTCCCACAAGGGACGCCCTCTTGCGCAGGTTGCTTAATTTGTAATTTTTGAACAATTTATTAAGGCTGGAGCTCTGCTCACCTTTATTCCCGGTGCAATAGCAAAAGCCTCGTGGCTAACTAAATATGTCCGATATCTAAAAAATTAAGTATTGTTATGAATTGGGGACTTTCTCTTTGACATTCCTTCTGTGAAAAAAAAATGGAATAATAAGGTTTACTCAGCACGTGTATATATACACTTGTGCTTGTAAAAACGTATTCACATTGGATAAGAGTAACACTGACGAAGCATCATTTAAGTGGCTAAAGACAATGTATAATATAAATTAATATTCTTAGGATTTTTATGAACCACCCATCTGTCTGTCCTTTATAACAGTTATTTGTATAACTCTTGTGTATTACCAAAACAATATAATAATATACACAATATCTTAAACAATATCGAATAGTCTTTTTTGTAAATAAATGTGTATTATAGCAATTAATTCACTTTATTTAAAACAAAACCCAAACCTGTATCTTAAATCTTGACATAACATACACAAGCATGTAGCTTTCCACTTCCCACCACTAAAATTAAACTGAAGCAGTTCTAATCACGCAATGTACTTGCAAATACATTCTCCGGCGATTACCTCGTCGCGTCAACGTTATCAAGGACAAATTACACTGTTCGTTTCAACATCTTGCATAATTTCTACTGCAATCTCCGGTCGCGCACGATCGTCTGATACGGGCCTAATTGAAACCTGAGTGCTCTGTTTATCCGAAGAAAATGCATCGAAAACGTAACACAGGAAGTGCAATGTTACTTACTAAAAGAAATAGATTACCGAGTTTTACACAGAATGGAGGAGGGGGATTTTAAATTTCATTAAACAAAAGAAAACTTGAAGTAGGATCACTTTTTGTTGAATTTTCTTTAAAGAATTGATATAAAAGAGTAATATTTACACGTCGAATTATGATAATTTTACGCGCGTACTGTTAGTTTTTTTAAATGTAACGTAGTGTACAACTCAATAAATGACTAAAATATTTTAAAAGTCCTTAGTTTTTTGGGTATTCGGTTGATGCATCCAGTTTTTAAAGATGTAAGGCATTATTTGACAAAAAAACCTGACAAAAACGAATGAACAAGTCCTTATTCGCCTCTAGGATATATTTTAATTTAAATAATTTAATTAAAATTCAAAATTCAAAATGGGCTGAAATTTATATAGGACTAGCTGCGCATGCCAGAGTCACCCGTGCCTGTCGGTAGTGTTGACATTTCCCGTGGCTATCCCAAAATTTTCTTTCATACAAACCTTTTCCCCATTATTACGAACACTATAAAAAAAGAAGTAACCATGTTGCTAAAGTCGTTATCAAGTTATGCAAGTAACTACATACATTTTGGCGGTATTTTTTTTATTTCTATAGATTTTTATCCGAACTAAAACTTTAGCTACGATAAAAGAAAAGTTAAATGATTGAATGTCGTATTTTTAAATGTCTTGTTTTACTTCCCGAAGCCTACATAATATATTAAAGCAGGTGGGATAAATACAAGCACAGAAACGTCCAGAGTTTAAACAGCTCGTATAAATTTCGTACGCCGATAACTTAAGTTCCACATAATGTAAATTGCAGAGCACTCAATTGGAAATTCTAATTATATGTTCACATACCAAAACCAATTTCATTTCAAACTAGATTCATGAGTCAGCGACGAAAAAAGTAGGACATCGAATTAATTCGAAAGGTTGAGATGAGAGACTGAAATAACTTGACCTCCTTCGCCCCGCATTGTCTTCGGCACTGTCGGAGTTAGGGAGGCGTATAGTACGAGATGGAGGGCTCTCTTTATGTTGGTAGATAGACTTAAATGAAGCTTGACGCGTCAATGGAGTGCGAAGACTAATAAGTGGAACTAAGGCAGCGATGTACGCACATTAACACAATGTTGATAAAACGAACGCTATTTCTCATTGTTCATCGATTTTATTATCTTTGTTTTACTGAGTGAATCATTTTGTCGTAGGTATTTTTGCGGAAACTTGACGTCATTCCATTTCCTAACATTATAGCAAGCTTATTCATTAAACTCTACCTCCCCCTTCCCCTCCCGGACATAAGTCAATTGTGAGGGGAATGCAATTGCATGACTTTCCGCGCCCCCGGGTAGAGCTCGCGACTGCACTGCTGCGAACTCACTATGTATTTCAAAGTATTTAAATATATTTGTATGTTTACCCCAATCACATCTTATCGTGAATTTCGTGAAATACTAAAAGAAGTTCCACAATATCTTTCTAACTGTTACAACACAATTAACTGCTAAGCGTTTTCTAAATCGATATATAAACTACAGTATCAATAAAAGAGGGTAAAAGCCTGTTGTTTTTATTGGGCTAAGTAAATAAATCGGAATGCCTGATCAACCTTGCGTCAACAAAAACAAATTTGGAGATCGAGACATCTTTTTGTGTTTTATTAAAAACACGTCAATCACAGCTGCTTGTTTAATAAATGCTGTAAACAATGTTTCTTTTGCCCTCTATTTTGTCTGTGGAACAAGTTACAAGGGAATATTGTAAGAACCTTTTGTGAAAATTGTTGAAATGTTAATTTAAGTTACTCGTTTAATTACGCCCTACCATTTTTCCAGTTCATTTGGATACAAGATGACTTTTTGATGAAGTTGCTTGTTACATAATACGATTATCACGAATTAGTCTGTTTTAATTAAGTATCATTATAATGTATGCTGTGTGGTTTCTGGCTTTTAATAGACCAGACCATTTCTTTCATTAGTCGTAGTTAGCCAGGAGGCTTTTGCTAGAAGAGCTCCAGCCTAAATAAATGATTTAAAAACTACAGACTAATCAACCTGCCTGTGGACCGCAGGTTGAGGAGCCTGTGGGACATGGCGGTCACTGACGGGGGTTGATCAGTCTGTAGTTTTTAAATCATTTGGGATTTTTCAAGGGACCTTCTGTCTTATGTTATTACGTAATCCGTCAGGCCTTCAGCTCGGCAAATATGCTAGCTGTTTTAGAGCCTAATGGCGTTATGCGCGACGACGGTAAGAGGCCGGGCGGAATGACTCTGGTGCCCTGGAGGATGGGACGGTCTTTGGTGTGGGACGCTACGTGCGTCGAAACCCCCGCGCCGTCTCATCTTTCCGGGACTCAGACTAATCCGCGGAGAATCCGCGGAGAATCTCATGAGGCGCAAATTTACCCTTGATAGTGGTTATGTATTTGTACCTTTTGGTGTCGAAACATTGGGGCCGTGGGGACCGAGAGCCCAATTAATTTATAAAAACCTCGCAGCGGCCCTCTTTAGTGCGGCACGTTCTCCGAGTGCTTGTTTTTACTTTGCACAGCAGGTAAGCATTACCATTCAACGGGGTAATGCTGCCAGCATTCTGGGAACCTTGCCAAGTAGAATAGATTTAGAATAGTAGTATTTTATAAGTAAGTTTTATATTAAATTAGCTACTTTTAGTTATATATATTATGTATTTTATTCATGTAATAAGATATCAGTTCGTAATTAGCTCACCTAACAGAATCTTATTGTGACCATATTAACATGAAAAAAATGTTATAAATATTAGATTAACTTGGCCATCGCATAAAATCACAATGTATCTCACAAGTAATACACATTATATTCAATTAGATTGTTTATTGCGATGGCCAAGTCAATGTAATACTCAAGAAGAAGAAGAATTATCCAAATCCGTTTAGAAGTTTTTGAGTTACTTGAAACATACATAAATACAAAATGTTCCTCTTTGTAATATTCGGTAATGAATAGTAATATTGTATCCTGGTATTTTTATCATCATAAATCTTAATAACTCGCTTACGCCCAACACTTGCGACGTCACCGTGCTTACACCGCCAGCTTCGATAATGGAGGAGTTCAACACGACACTTATTGCCAAAATAAATCATCTGTACCACCCGTGACGTACTCCTTCACCAACTAGGCAACTACTACGATCAACACAAACAAACGTCTAGCTTTTCACGGCTATTTTTAACCCCGACGTAAACAGAATGGTGTAATAAGTTTGACGTGTTTGTCTGTGTGTGTCTGTGGCATCGTAACTCCCGAACAGGTAAAACAATTTTGATAACTTTTTTATTATTTGAAATGCAAGTTAACGGAGATAGAGTTTTGATGAAAATCGGTCTAGCCTTTTATCAGATATAGGGGATGAAAGTGGGAATATACAATCGAGGCCATGTGAGGTATCACATGATAGGAGATGATTAGTACATTACAAATACTGACTTAAAAATATTCAAATAACTGCGTGTAATATTATTATGCGTGGAAAGTGATAACCCGATTGGGTACTCACATACATAACTTAATAATTTCCCGCGCACGGTTTCACTCGCGTTACTTCCGTTCTCCTAAGATCATCATAATTAATAGTACATTACGATATTAGTGCGTTATGATGGTTATAACGTGCGAGGCGGAATATCAGCCCGAGCCGTAGGCGAGGGCGTAATTGAGCCGAGCATGTTATAACCAATACGCACGTATATCGTACGACGTTTTTTAACACATTTGCGAGGAAACAGAAAAAGAAACATTTTTCAGAATACAAGTACAAAGAAAAGAAAATTTGAGAAAAATGGCGCGATGATTATTTTCTGCCGTAGCTGCATGAAAATGTTGGCAAAGACGTTAGAGCATACAGCCAAGGTTTTAAAGTACCGAATAAACTGATTTTTTTTTTAGTTTAAATAAACTGAATCTGTGAATGCACACTGTTGCTTTCCCGCCATTTTAACAGCACGCTAGCGCTGCCTACTGACTGGCGCCGCGCGGCGATTAGTTCGAAATTTGAATAGCAACAGCGCGCGAAATGGCAAATAATACTGTTATGGAATTTGTATGGACTATAACTTAACTATTTGCTTTGGTTACACACGCGTTTTTTATGACCCGCTTTACATATTTAAAACCGGTGGAATTACATCAGCTTTACGAGCAACGGTGTTAAAAATATAGCTTATTGCCTTACTTGATAAATAGGCTAGATATATAACATTGAAATAATGTTTCGGCCGTAGCCAAATGGCTAGGGCGTCGGACTTGTGATCTTGAGGTCGCCGGTTCGAACCCCACCCATTGCACTGTTTCCCATCCCGTTTGCGTCCACTGCCGAACATGGTCTTCCTCTTAACAGATTATCGCAATTCAGGGTTGTGGAGGGATATTGTCATGATCACCACGTTTTGGTGGATTGGTTATCGCAGTAAAATGATAATAGTAACCTAGATCAGACAGATGCTGCTGCCACCCCACCGGCTGTATTCTACACCAGCCTACACCATTTGACGTATGAAACTATACTTCCTTTAAATAGCTATCACCAATTTATACACAATATACTTGTTATTAAGTCTATCCTATCTGTCTGCCATATGCTGAAGAGTTTGTTTGTTAGTTTGCTTGAACGGCCTTATCTCAGAAACTACTAGACCGATTTGGGTGTTATTAAGTATTTATTTTTTTAATAATATAATTGATTTGTAACATACCATAAAGTATTTTTAACTAACTTAAAAAAATATATGAAAAAAGAACTTAAGTTACATTATAAAAAAATAAAAAAATAGGCTATTTACAATAATATGTACATGAAAAATTAGGTCTATATTACATGCATTGGGCGCCGATATATTCCTCCACATCGATATCATTGGGCAGCGTTCCCAGAAGGCTGGCCGCGTTTCCCCGTTGCAAGCGGCAGCCGTGCCGGCACACGCTATCGTCCTTGGAAGATGTGAAGGCGCTAGGGTATCGACACATGTAGCATCCCATACCAGAGGCCTACCCACCTTCCAAGGCAGCAACGACATGCCGTCGGGTCCCTTGCCGTCGTCACGAGCCAGACCATTCGGCTCTAGCCTAGATGGGACGCCGGCGGTAAAAAGGGCCCTACGGATAATGTCGTTAAGGCTGTGATGACGTGACAGCCTACCGCCACTTCTACCGCAGGACAGACCATGGTGTCCAAATCGGTCGACGCTTGCACCGCAATGACAACGGTGTGGAACAATACAAGGGACGCCCAGACGCAAACAAGTGGCAATGCGGAAAGATCCATCATCCAGCAACGTGCCTATACCATGCGTATACCATGGGATGGCACAGCGTGAAGCCAGAGACCAGATTCCCATTCTCCCAGAGCCAGTAGGCTCGCTCAGCTAGGTCTCTAGATGTTTCAAGAAGATTTTCGTGAACCGTTCTGCAGAGCGGCCGGTCCCACTGCCTCTGGAAGGATGGATATGTAGGTAAGTCGGTATGCGGGCAGGCAATTTTCAGGCGCTCACTGTATCGGCCAAATATAGGACCCTAGAACCGACCTGCGAAGCAGAGAGTATGATACTGATCAGTTCTTGGGCGCTATGGGCCTATGACAGGAATGACGGAAGGCTAATGTGGGAGGTTTTGCGGATTACTAGGCCTCCCAGGCGTACTGGGAGCGTGACTTGAAGCCTCGAGCGGTCGTCTATTTCGATGTTAAAAATTTTACTGAGAGTGTCACGGATAATTTTGTCAATCTTGTCTAAAAGGGTTTTATGTTTCCAAATGTAAGAAGCACGTAAAATATATAGATAAATTTGGGTACAAAACAACAATGTCGGATAATAGTTTAGGAAAGACCGATTTGATTTGTTTTTACATATTAATCAGTTTTACATAGCCCATTCATCTAGAAAGGCTATAGGGTATGTCAATTCTGAAGTTCTTACGGGAAGCGAAACCGCGCTTGGGAAGCAAGTACAGAATAAACAGACAGACGGAATGCGGAGACAGAAATCATTCATTTTATATTAAAATCTAATTAAGAATTAAGTAAATCGTATTTGTGTTGCGACAATTAGGTACATTCCAAATACATAAGTTATTGTAGGTATAGGTACATCGGCTAACGAGGGGAGCGATTTATATTTATATTTGAATAAAGTACCATGTTATTCCTAATCGTAGTTCTGAATAGATCATCATAGCTTATTATTTTACCATCATAATAATATTTACTACAAAGGAACGATATAAAGTCTAGACGTATTAATTTTACTTACATTTATGAAAATATAATACTTAAGTAAGTGAAATATTGGCGGCGTAGTTAACGACGTGGCGCGTTTTTCTTCGTTTTTCAATCTTCATACCGACGAGCTAACTGCGTACGTGACTTTTGTCGTTGACTGTACATCTCGTAGATATTGCCTGGATCTTAGCTTTTAGTGAAGTTTTTACGAGACACGAACATAAAGTCGCTAAAATTTCATATGCCTCGGCACTTTACTTGAGCCAGATAAAAGTGTCTCGAGTAAGTTGTGACGATATCAATTTTGAAAATTACCCGCTGCGATAATAGGGTTCCGAATATGAAAAGATATTAGGTTATTAGATCTTGATTAAGATGAAACGACCGCACTTTAGGTATTAAATGAAGAATTTGGCGAAAAATTGAAAAACCATAATATTATTAAACTAGCTTCCCACGCGCGGTTTCACCAGCGTTACTCCCGTTTCCGTAGGAACTTTATTATAAATTATAGCCTATATCCTTCCTCGATAAATGAGCTATTTAACACTGAAATAATTTTTCATTTCAGGCCATAATTTTAATTTCAAAGCGAGGGAAACCGCATGCAGTGAACTAGTCTATGCTCATTTTTTGTTTGTTGGTTAACTGGAAAGCGATATTCTCAGAAACTATTGGTTTGAGAAAATCTTTCAAAGGTAGATAGCCCTTTAGATAGGCTAGCTTAGGCTGTGCTTCAATGAATTATAATGAATTCGCCGGAGTGCTCATGCGTACCGGGCCCCCGCCAACGGCGGATCGAAGGAGTGTCCGGGGGGTTTTAGTGGTGTAGGGTCCTCTCCTTGTGGTATGAGTTTAGCATACCACGCTATGGAGAGAGCGAGGCCCACATATCGCATAACCAGCGCGCGAATAAGCTGCAGCGGCGGTGGGAATGCGTAAATGCATTTCACCCCGGACAAGAAAAAAGACTGTATTCAATTATTGTATGCAATTATGAAGTTTCTACGGGAACGGGAGCTACGCGGGTGAAACCAAGAGCTGCTAGTTTACTGATAAAATCTTTGTAGCGCAGCAAGTAGTAAATAAGACGACTACTAAACACGGCTGCGGGACCAACGTATCCTATTCTACAGATTTATATTCGCGTAAAATTTAGCCTGGATGTGGAAGTTCTGGATAAGAATTTATCAAGTGTCCTTTGAGACTGCAGTTCATTTCTAGTAGTTGCTAGACCAATCTTATATATCTCGTTCCCACCTGTGGCAACTATTTGAGTGAAGCACAGGTTCTGAGTCTGATCATCTGAGAATTAGGTATGTGTTACAAATAAAAAGTATCGCTGGATATAGGCATTTAGTTCCGTTTTGCGCGGAACTTGTAAAGCAAACTTTTTAATCAATAAATAAATTCATAAAAATCTCTTGTTTATTTTTATAGAAATCCTAATATTCGTTCTAAAATAAACTACAAAATTAATCTTCATAATTTTGGTTGTCAGTCAGTTGTTTTATTTTCATTATGGTATTTCTTATACACATTTAAAAAAAAAATCAGTAACTTTACTTCTTTATAATATAAGTTTAAATAATAATACATTATATTGCTATACAAATTGCATATATAGACAGAACAAGCATTCTGCATCGCTAAGAATAATATAAATAAATTATGACAATTAATTTTATAGATATAAATAAATAACCAATTTAATTAATAAAATTTCTTATTCATGTTTGACTATTTACAAGTGCCTGTAATTGGTTTACGTAAATATAAATGATTTTTATTTTTATTTCATTCATATTTATTAAAGTTTATCCAATTTCTTAGCATCCAAGCGCAATAATAATAAAATTCTAGTTTCGGTAAAATATCCCATTACTAGAATTCGTTTTTAAATGTAACTTGCAGAGTAATATAAAACATAGCTGTAAAATAGCAAGCATCACACTTTGTTTCTTTATTTTAAAGTTTCATGGTCTCTTAAATATGATGCCAGGGTGAATCAGGCACATCGCACTCGTCTTGAGGAGGGCTAACGTCTTCCCGACATACACGAAGCTTGTTGTTCGCAATCAACAATATTATATTACACGTAAATAATTCCATCTCGTGTAAGTGAAACTATCATTTAACTAGATAACCGCATCAGTCCTATTACGTTCACTGCTGAACTGGGCCTCCTCTACAGACCATGGGAAACCAGGGTCGTTGAAGGAAATTGTGATGATCACCACGCTTGGCAGACGGATCAGTGATCGCAGTAAGATGGTGAGTATCCTTGAGCTGTTAGATACTGCTGCCCTTCCTTCAGATACAGGTATCTTATTATATACTATACATTATAATTCATATTACAAAGCAGTCATTTTCAGAAACTCAAACATAAACTTAATTCGTTAGTACATAATTTTTTTTTAAATATAATATCGTACTTGACCTACGTTCAAAAACATTTTTACATTTATTTAAATATATATAAATGTAGAGTTAACTTATTCGTTATTTTAAAATTGGTATCTTGACTTTCTATCTAAAACTCTGTCATTGGCAAAATTGTGGAAGTCTCTCCACTAAGTCCACAAAATAACAGTACTGAAATGAAATTGACACCGTAAGGCTGACATGTAACTCGAGCGTGTGGGATGGGATGACGACGAAGTAGAGGGCAACGGGGTCGGGGTTTGACGCTTGCGTCACACACCAAATGTGTGCAGCATAAAATTGAGTTTTCATTTTAGTAAATTCGGAGTTTTAAATAATAGAAAGAAACATATGAAAACAGTGAGTTTCCATCACAATATTTGCATAAAAGTAAAAACCACTACGATTTTACTGCCATCATCCAAACAATCAATATAACAGCGGACACCCTTTTCTTGGAAAAGAAAAGAAATTTTATAGGTACTTAGACAAACGACCCTCCGAAGAAGAAACTGCTATTATTTTAACAGCTCCTATTATACTAGATAACGTTTGTTTGAAGCGGAAACTTGTCAATTATAATCCGACGAACGAGAACTCTCGAATGTTCCGTGTAACATTGTGTGGTTGTTATTACTCGCAGACCGGCCCGTTACACGACTTACTTATCTAGGTTTTACTACATATTAAACACTCTAGCCGTCAACAAACACTACTTTTACTGTTTCTTTATACTTTTACTAGTAATGTTATAACATTGTAATGTAGTCTCATTAAAACAGTTAAATCTACCGAGCAATCCTATAATATGATAAAAAATTTAAGCTTTTCGAGAATACTTTTATTTATAACTAGCTTCCCGCGCGCGGTTTCACCCGCGTAACTCCCGTTCCCGTGGGAAATTCATAATAAAATATAGCCTATGTTCTTTTTCAGGCTCTAGACTATATTTGTACCAAATTTCATTTAAATCGCTTCAGTAGTTAAGGCGTGATTGCGTAACAGACAGACAGACAGACAGAGTTACTTTCACATTTATAATATTAGTAAGGAAATAAAATATAGGCTATGTTCTTTCTCAGGCTCTAGACTATATCTGTACCAAATTTCATTTAAATCGCTTCAGTAGTTAAGGCGTGATTGCGTAACAGACAGACAGACAGAGTTACTTTCACATTTATAATATTAGTAAGGATTCTTGGCAATATGAGTCCTCAATTACAGGAGACCACAATCATTCCATGAAGGATACAACCAAATATACGTATAAATCAAGTTTAATGATTCCATCATTTATTTATTTATTAATACTTTATTGCACACAGAAATGTACATGTCATAAATTGTATGAATTGGAAACAACATGTACAAAGGCGAGCTTAATTCAATTATGAATTCCCTTCCAGCAAACCTTTAGGAAAGCGATACATGATAACGGCTAATTATTTTTGAGGCGAATAACTTATTAGGCGACCAACTACTTGGCCAATTACTTACAAAAAAAATACTTGGTGGCGGGGCGGAAATGCATTTACGCATTCCCACCGCCGCTGCAGCGTATTCGCGCGCTGGCGGTGGGATATGTGGGACTCGCCCTCTCTATAGCGTGGTATGCTATAAACTAATACCACGAGGAGAGGACCCTAAACCACTAAAACCTCCCGGACACTTTCTACTTTTTATTCGCCGTCAAGTTGTCGCCTAACAATAAATACAGTTGCGACACCAAGAAATCACAGCCAAATTAAATTTACACAAAGCTTACAACTCAAAATAAAGCTGCTACTTTATACTTAAAATGTTACTTCACTGTAGCTGGCAACTTATTATTTTTTCAACTCTATTTTAATTATTTTAAAAACCCTAAATCAGATTAGTTTGTCGCCGCGTTGAATACATGCCCATGATAATTAGTGCATAGCAAGTGTACAACAGATTTAATGAAACAATTTTTTACTAAATAGGTAAATACATATCTATAAACATACACACTTATAGTTACATATACAACTACATGCATATATATTCATCATCATCATCATCAACAGCCCGTTTACGTCCACTGCTGAACATGGGCCTCCTCTTAACAGACCTTGGCAAGCCAGGATCGTAGAGGGATATTGCCATAATCACCACGCTTGGCAGACGGATTGGTGATCGCAGTAAGATGTAAACCTTGAGCTAATAGATGCTGCTGCCCATCCATCAGCCATATGTCCCTTAGTCGCCTTTTACGACATCCATGGGAGGACAAGGAGTGGTCTATTCTAAGCCGGAGACCACACGGTATCTATCTATACTAATATATAATGCTGAAGAGTTTGTTTGTATGAACGCGTTAGTCTCTGGTACTTCTAGTTCGATTGGAAAATTTATTTCAGTGATAACCCGTTTATTGAATATGGCTTTATTTCATTATGAAGTTCTTCCGGGACGCGCGCGGGAGCTAGTCACCAATATATGAAGATGAAGAGTTTATTTGCCTTTTACGACACCCATGGGAAGACATGGGGTGGTCTATTCTAAGCCGGAGACCACACGGCAATATATGATTACATACTAATAAATATGCCTGCTATATATAATAAACTACATTAACGTATATGTCCATATTACATAATAATTACTGAGACAAAAGATATTATTTTATTCTTCTTTTGAATGCATCAGGAGACTGGCAAGCGTGTATAGGATGTGGAAGGGAATTCCATAACCGCACTGCACTTAGCTAGAGACTTGAGGAGGGTTCTTTAAAACAAGAGAAGTGGCGGTACGACAGGGTTTGTCTCTAGGTATTAAATCTTAGGCTTCTGTGTCACAATTTTTTTTAAATTGGACTCTTAGTTCTTGATGTTGGCGCGCTCAAACAAACAAACTATTCAGCTTTATATATGAGTATAGATTCTATTTATATATTTTTTTACTAACTTCACAAAACGAGGAAATTTTATTCATTTATTTTAATCGACTTTGACTGCACCGGTGGCTCAGTGGTTACGATAGTTGCTTATGAGACCTGGTGTTCTGGGTTTGATTCCCACCCGGGACAATTATTTGTGTGAACCACAAATAGTTGTTCTCAATCTGGGTATTCTTTGTGTCCGTGAAATGAATGTGTGTAAAGCCCCCGGCGACACAGGGATTTATTTCCCTAGTGCGGGAGTTGACTTTAAAAAAAAAAAAAAACAATATAGTTTTATGGTTGTCTCTTTAAATTACTAGAAATTGTTTGAATGTGTTTATTTCATAACAACTGTCAGCTATAAAATACTTGTTCATTCCGACATAAAATCTCGACGACATGTACATATATCATAAAATGTTAATATGACCATGTACCTATGTATCTAGCGCAGGATTGAACGAAACCTATTTGTGAAACAGGAATTGAATGGCAAATAAGAAATATACTCTTTTTAGCGTTTGTACATCGATGAAGTGTAGGTATATAAAAAACTATGCTAAAAGCTTATACTAGGAATAAGCATAGTATTGTTTTACATGCAACGCAATCTTCTATAATTAAACTTCCTTATAATGTAAGAGACCTCACACAAGTTTAAGCAATGTCCGTTACATATCGTTTAAACTTGTTTTAGATCTCTCATAACTCATAACATTTGAAAATTATCTAGGTATATGACAAAACTGCTAATTTTCTCAACTCACTCCGAGTTGCTAAAATTATGCATTGTACTTCTACACTTTTAAACTAAATTAGTATAAACGTGCGCTATTGCTATTGTTGAACTTGTAAATTAAAAAAACTTAGAACAGTTTCGCAACAAGATGGCGCTGTATTTTGTATACTTACAGTAGATCCTAAAGTTATTTCCGTGTCGTTAAGTGTCTCTCTGAAGCCAATTAATCTATTTGAGGTCACGTTCATTCAATGATCTGTTTTAAGCCCTCATGAGGAAATTTTCTTGTAATCAATTCAATAACTGAAGGGTCTATTCAGACCCCCAAGGGTTTACTAATGAAGGCTTTGACGAACGACTTTTTGTAGAATCGTCATTCGAATGAATAAGTCAAGTTTTTGTTACGGCGAATGAAGTTATTAATTGGACGACGGGAAATAAATAAGTGTCTGTTCAGTTCTTTTAATAATTTTATTTGCATTTTTTACTTTGGCCCTAAATAGTTAATAAATAATAATTTATTTATTTTATTTATATTTATATTAATAAGTAATAGAATAATACTTTACGAGATTTAAGTCGTTTGTAGGGTTCCGTACTCGAAGAGTAAAAACGGGACCCTATTACTAAGACTTCGCTTTTCTCAAGTACCGCGATACATAGACAGTTGAAATTTTCACGCTTTGACACGCTTTGACAACAAATACAAAAAAAAACTAAATAAATATTCAAGGGTGGCTCTCAAACAACAAACCTGACTTTTTATATTTATTGATACGAGTAGGTATATAAAGTTACGCATAAGATGTCAATTTTTGTTTTGTTAATTTATTTAGTCGTTTTTATAAGTTCTTGTTACATTCTCCTTTAACTAGGGGAACAAACGGGCTCCTGCGATCCAGTGTTTACTTGTGTAGGAATCAGGGAATTGTCAAAATGTATGTTACTTAATTTGTGTCAATATATTATTATTTTTTTCCGTTTTTACCATCATTGTATCGATAATAGTACGGAACTCTTTGTGCGTTAGTCCAACTCGCACTTGGCTGTTTTTTTATATATCTTTACAATTCAATCGACTAGGATATTTATGCGGTGAGGTGAGCAGTGGTGGGGAGCACATTTATGCTACACGTGGATCAAAATATTACAAAACAGCTCTGATTTTTTAAAATTACCAAACGTAAGAGCGTGTATTAATCTGTAACACACGGTAAAACGAAATGTATTTTTCATCATGCAGTTAACAAAAAACAACTTGATGTATTTATTTTAAAATATAATTCACTTCCCTATCATTTCACCACGAAGTAATATAATATAAAAAGAGGCCGTAACGTATTAAACAATGTTATTTATTCTCTATCAAAGCAGTTAATTGAACGCTGGTAGCAATCGTTAAAACGTTGTGGAAACTCAGTAAAAAATAAAAATAAAATGGATGTTCATTATTTTCCCGTAAGCAATTTGTTTCTGGTGGCAGGTGAGGGGTATACAATTATACATGGTACATGTACATAATGCTTATAGAGGAGGTATTGTGTCCAATAAAGGAACCTACTGGTGTTTTTTAACAAATGTTGTCCCCGCATTTTTACATGGACATTTTTTCGAGATATAATGTGGAAGAAAAGTATCCGTTTAATGCGTTTTACTATTATTTTTTAATACGCGATTGCTTCTAAAGTAGAACCAATGAAATTTGCATGATATTTTAAACAAAATTAGTTAAAACTTCACATATGTAGCTGAGCCACTTTTTTTTTGTCTTGGGCGAATTGCATTTACACATTCCCACCGCCGCTGCAGCGTATTCGCGCGCTGGTGGTGGGATATGTGGGACTCGCCCTCTCCATAGCGTTGTATGCTAAACTCCTACCCACCACTAAAAGTCCCCCGACAATCCTTCGATCCGCCGTTGGCGGGGACTGGGTACGCATGAGCAATCCGGGCCCCCGACGGCACCTGCGGCTAATGTACCGCGGGATCTCCTGTAGTAGGTGAGCCCCACAGTGTTAACCACGTTAATCTACTCTATACCAGTAGGCGGTGGCGTGATGTTTTGTAGCTTATATATTAATCTGCCTTATAAACTATCCTTCTTCTTCCTCTATTCGTGTCGATCTGGCGTTCAAATTTGAGGAGACCAGTACTCTGCCAATGACACAGCATTATCAGTGGCGTTGCACAGGTCCTCGCGTGTCCAGGTGTTGGGGCAAGCAGGGCAGAATAGGAGGTGCGTCATTGTCTGGAGAGAGATACCACACGAACACGCATCCTCTGAGCTATATATAGATGAGATATATCCCCGTGCAAAAGATCACTAATTATTGCATGAAAGATAAATAAATATTTATAAAAACTTACCCATTAATAATTTTAGTAGGATAAAACTTACGATGCGCTACTAGTTCATTGAATCTTAAATTAATTAACAGAGATATATTTGTATTTATTTCTTCTGCGCTTTTCTCTATTTGAATAACACCTCTGATATTAAATGGTTAGTCGGTTAAGTAATTTATTAGTTTAAAGTGGCAATAAAATAAACAAACTAATTGATACTATAAATATTAAATGTTGCATAAAAGTATGTATGAAATAAATATATTTTCCACAAGAAAACTCGCTTTAATATCACGTGATCCAAAGCGAGAAATGCACCACCTTGGCACTGGAAATCCAATAAAATATATTCTATTTTAGTTATGAAGGCTCATCCGGTGAATCCGCCGCGCAAATACAAACCTAGACGTGTAGAACTACATGCCTTACTGCTGTATATGTTAATTAAATATTCGTTCAATATAGACCACGATATTATTTTTTTTATTTAATAATTGACACGACGACATTATCGAAACGGAACATAAAATAAAAATAAACATGATTTTCTGCAAAACATAGGGAAAAATGACCTCGAGTGCCTTGCAATATGAGCTAATCTAGATTGTAATTCCACGTTAAGTAATTGAATCCGTGTGTTGCGTAGGACTTTATAAACTCTTAGTTCATGGACAAAAAGCACATGCGGACTCAGGACATCTATCTGTGGTTCACACAAGTATGTAATTGTCCCGAGTGGTCCAGGTCTCAGAAGCAGCTACCGTTGCTCCGGTGCAGACAATAGGCATGAAGAATAAAACAATCTATTTAGTCCGTCAGTTAGATTACCAAAAAAATTTGAAAAGACGACGAAGATACAGCGCGATAAAAATTTCGTGTGACGTCACTTCTAGGTACAATTTTACCTAGTGGTGACTCACAAGCCCCCCTCTCCTAAACTTTATAGTTTGTTGTTGCACTGTATCTTTGTAAATTTTTATAGATTTGATAAATCTAACTGACGGACTAAATATAAATGTTTACTAGTACTATACAAATACTTCACTTAGTAAAGTCATTTAGTATAAACTTGTGACGGAAGGACTTTCTGATGACATCGGTGTTACGAAGATTTGAGAACAGACTAAATGGTGCTGCAAAATGTGCCGCGTCGTTCGCAATCGCGTTTGCTTCGTGACTAAAGCGCTGAAGTATCGCGATAGTAGCGCGAGAGCCTTGTCATAGTAGTAATTATATATCTGGGCAAAGGTATACAGCCAGTGACAGCGACGCGATGATGCGTCCGTACGATATCATTGCTACTGCATCGCTACACAAAATTGGTTCATAATACGTACTGGCCTCAGTATAATGAACCAATTTTGTGAGAAATTTGTTAGATTGATGATTGATGGGAAGAATACCGGTAGACGTCATGAATTTATATCAATATGTAACTACTAACAACGCTTGTATTGTAAAGCCGTGGCATTGCACGCATGGTATAAACCAAGCCGACGGATCCATCACATTGCACCGGTGGCTCAGTGGTTACGATAGTTGCCTCTGAAACCTGGTGTTCTGGGTTCGATTCCCACCCGGGACAATTATTTGTGTGAACCACAAATAGTTTTTCTAAGTCTGGGTGTTCTGTGTGTCCGTGAAATGAATGTTTGTAAAGACCCCCCCGACACAGGGATTTATTTAAAAAAAAAAAAAAAAAAAAAAAAAAAAAAAATTAAGGAAGCAATATCCCGAAAAGGGGCTGTCTAATAAAAATTGTTGAATCCCGTGCTAAGTCCGTGATCTCCGTTATACTTGAAGTCAAATGATATTTTGACACCAACCTCCATCACTTACGACAGGCGAAAACGTCCTCTTTACGCTTTGAAGTATAATTGAAATCTCAACGAGGTTTTTTCTATCGTTTCGTCATGATACTCGGGATCACTGAGGTTTAACTTTAGGTTTAATTTTGCGGAGCGTTTTTATTGTGTTATGGTGCGGGTGACATGGTATTGCATAAATAATGCTGTTTATTTTACCGAAACAACAAAAATGAAACAAAATAAAACTTTCAGTTTATTGATTCGAGAAAAAACTCACAAAATTTTCATTTGCGTCGAGGTATTCAACGTGACGAAATGATAATTTTGTTAATGCCTTGTATAAAATATCCTTTTTTTCTATCTACTCTGATGAACAGACATTGATTTAATTTTCATTCATTCTCTAATTTATTCTTTTTATTAATATTAGGACGACAAAGTTATTGGTGCACTAGAAGAAATACATTTCTGTCATTTCGACCATCAACCTGATATTTAGTTTAATAATAAAATAATCAACAATTCGAAATAAATTTTCAAATGATATTTTTTATATTTACAAGCTATTATATCTTAAAATGTGACATTATATATAAAAATACCTTTTTTTGCACTACAAAAAAGTGAAATTTTGCTGACCTGTGAATCTTCAATAACCTTATAGCAGCAATGTTTACCTGTAAAAGTGCTATGCCATTACCTGCTTACAATTAATGTGACCGATCGCTGCGATATCCACGCTATAGCTAATTAGATGTATATTCTTAGGTTACAATGCTTTTGAAACCTGAAAACAACATCCAATACCAATCAGCGAAGACAAACGCCGCTATTCAATAAGCTATATAACAAGTTAAGCCAGTCACGATCTCGAGTGACCGACATAACTATCCTCGTCCTCAGGGCTCCCTCCATTAAATTAATGATTATGTACAGGCCCAGTCGAGCTGTTGTCGTTATTTGCACGTGTTCCCGAATAGACGCGTGCTTAGAATCGGACGTAGCGGGCAGCGATTTGCATGTAAAACGTGTTTTGTGGGTATCGAAGCAACATATGGCCGGAGCCGGTTGACTGGCCCGCTGAGCCTCTTAAATGGTATAATATTTATATTGCTGCGATAGTTATGCGAGGATTTCAATTGAATATCAATTGGTATATTTAAATGTAGTTGCATGATCTATATAAATACATATGGTTCTTATTCTATGAAATATCAAACTAAGTAACTAACAGTAATAGGCAACAGAAAATCTACTGACTACGTAGTCAGTCCGTCGTGTGACATTTATTTCTCTTATCTAATGACTAGTTTCCGCGCACGGTTTCACCCGCGTAGCTTCCGTTCCTGTGGGAAACTTCGTAATAAAATATAGCCTTTCTCGCTAAATGGGCTGCGCTAAAGTAGTTGCTGAGATTATCGCGTTCATGTAAACAAACAAACTCTTCTACTTTAATAGAATAGATTACATTAGATGGAAGTGGAAAGTGGTTGTATGTGAGAATAAGTATATCTAAGTGACGCACTCTTATAGACCATGGCTAGGGGTATATAAAATAAGTCTGTTTAAATGGTAGTATGGAATACAACAGCACACAAATCGACGTAATAAGGCACTAATACACCGAGTTTTAGATGTTTCTAGTACTCATCGAAATTATTTATTTTTGGTTGTGTAATATAAACGTTGTAAACAATTACATATGACATCGAACCTGTTTCAAGGGTTTGTACAACACATTTTGCCATGTAGGTAGGTTTATATAGCACGACTAAAACATCATAGAGTAAAGCTATTTCATTAGGAATACGTTACCTGCTGAAAAAATGTGTTAATTTCTAAACGAAAATATCCGTAAAAAAACTATATTTTCCTATCCTGCAATTGTTCTGTATGATTTAGTCACGTAGTTCAGGTAACTTTTTAAAATTCAATGTGACGAAAGTTTACCGCCACTAAGCCAGCGCCTGAGGAGCATAATCCTCAGTTGATCAACGAAGCGAATACGTGACGTCACGACTGCGACCAAACGACCGCAGCCCGGTGACAAGTTTAGTTCAAACTACAGTTCACTAAAAGTCAACTAACTGAATCGTGCAAAATATGGACGCTACTGTCTGTCTGCAATACTTAACTTTCACATTAGCATCCCATCTATATCTATCTATACTAATATATAATGCTGAAGAGTTTGTATGAACGCGTTAGTCTCTGATACTACTAGTCCGATTGGAAAACTTCTTTCAGTGATAACCCGTTTATTGAATAACGCTTTAGTTCATTATGAAGTTCTTCCGGGACGCGCGCGGGAGCTAGTCACCAATATATGAAGATGAAGAGTTTATTTGCATGGACGCGTTATTCCCTGGTGCTACTAGTCCGATTTGGGAAATTCTTTGAGTGTTGGATAGCCCATTTATCAGGGAAGGCTATATTTGATTACGAAATTCTTACGGTATCGGGAGTTAGACGGGTGAAACCGTGCGCGGAAACTGGCCTGATATAAAATGCTTATTTTGTATCTTTGTAATGCTATCAGAATAGTTTATATGTCACATATATGCTATAGTTATGTAATATATCTATGAAGTTAGCGAGATATAGGGCTGGCTAGCAGTGCCGCATTAATATTTTTTACAAGCTGCGCCCTGCAGGTTTTTCCATGTTACTCTACTCCAGTGGGTTGGAGCGTGATGTTTTGAAGCTTAAATGTTAATCCAGGTTATATACTATCCGCTTGTAAGCTTTCAGAAAATCCTTTTAGTAGTTTTTGCGTACAAGAGTTACAAACATACAGCGATACATTCTTACAAACTTTCGCTGTTAGGAGTATAAGAATAAAGCATGTATGAAACTACATCAATAATCCTATTAGGATTACTGATGTATATCTAGCGATGGGAAATCGTTATGATAAGCATAGCGCTTTTATAATTTTCCATTAAAAAAAATATTTTATTGAGTTGTATATATTCATAATAAATAAATTATAATAAGTTATCATAGTAATCTATACTAATATTATAAAGTGGAAAAGTTTATATTTTTGTATGTTTGTTTCAAATAAACTCAAAACTACAAGACGGATTTCGATAACTCTTTCACCATTAAAATGCTACATTATCCCTGAGTAACCTAGGCTATATTTTTACTAGAAAAGTGCACCCGTAGCCGTAGCGAAGCCAGCACGGGCCGCAAGTACAAAATAAATTAAAACGGAAGTGTTTGTTTGCAATGACAAAATTACAGATTTTAATGCACATGAATATAGGTTACTAAAAACCATTCACGGCTAATTTTAAAACCTTCAAGACGATTCTATTCTAGATATGTATTAGCCTGTAAAACCGCACGATGGAGCCTAAATAACGATTTGCAAACCCGCGCGGTATGTCCATTGTGGTATTATAATATAACATTAAATCATTTCTACAAGTATTGTAGTGACACCGCACATCCAGCTCAACCACCGGAAAATGCCTCCGCAAATATGAAATTCACCGAATACTATTTATATTGATAAAAGCAAATACAGCTATATTAAAACGATTAAAAACATAATTATTTAATAACGAAATAAACGATAAATATACAGCACTTGCGTATTTACATACCTACTTGTCAAACATTTCATTATGTAAATTTATACTAAAGATTTAAAAATGTTAATTAATATAATACAATAAAACAACAAACTGTTTAATACGAATATAAACAAAAATAAATACCGATGCTTATCCTTACTTATATAAGATATAATATTATAAACACGACAGTTTGTGAGTGTGGATGGATGGATGTTTGTTACTCTTTCACGCAAAAACTTCTGAATGGATTTGGCTGAAACTTTGCACAAGTATAGTTATCTCGATTAACATATAGGCTACATAAAATCACGCTCCGACCCACTGAAGCAGAGAAACGCGGGTAAAACCGCGGGCCGCAGCTAGTACACAATAATTATTCATAGCATAATTGAAAGTTTTACAATTTTTTTTTTCTAACAGTCATTATATGTAGTTAGCTACGAGGCTTTACTACTTCACCGGAAATAAAGATGACGGGGATTTCGCCCTATTCAGTGGTTTAAAAAACTACAAACTAAGCAATCTGCGCAAAAGGACGCGCCCGGCCCGGCCTTGAATTTTGGCTCTGGAGGGTCGATGGCGGGAAGATTTTTATAGTATGATAAAATTCTAGGGGATATTTGTGAAAATATCGTTCCACTTATTAAAAATATGCTTCAAAATATACAACAAACAAAACCTTTGTGTGTCATGGTTCTGTGTTTCTAGCTTATAATAGGACACCCCATGTCTTAGCATGGGTTCCATAAGATGTGACTGAGTGACACACAGCTGATGGATGGCACCATCTATCAGCTCAAGAATACTGACCATCTTACTGCGATCACCAATCCACATGTTCATCATGGCAATAACCCTCAACGACCATAGTCAAAGTCTGTTAAGAGGAGTCCCATGTTCAGCAGTTGACTTAAACGGTATGATAAAGCATGTAATTACAATAAATACATGTTATATGTATCGCAGCCATCTTGTCAAATGAGCCATTCAATGGGACGGTCAGCCCGCCAATCAAACGCCGACATTTAATTAAATGCTTAGGCCAATCTTTGCTTATACTAACATCACTTAATGTTTAACTCCTTTGAATGTGGCTGATATAATCCCAGGCAGGTGATTTAAATTTAGTTTAGGTATAGATTTTTTTTTTTTGTTAACTACCCAAAATCAACGATTTGGCTTGACTGTTGGCATCCAATAAACGGGCTAGCTGTCCTATTAAATTCCGATGCAACTAGATGGCTGCGACATTATGTACTATCAAGAACCTCATCAAGCCAAGGATACACTAGGAGACAAATGTGCCACGACATGTATCGGCGACATGTCAAGCGAAGCCAGCCGATTTCGCCTGACATATCTGGCGACATCGCGCGACTTATGTCCGTAGCGGCGTCAGGCGAAGTCGTGCAACTTCGCGAAGCTTCGCCGGACATATCTGGCGACATCACGAAGTTTTGTTTCACAAGGCAATCGATATCATTACACCCACCGAGGTAGTGTTGTTGGCTGCGGTGCGATGTTGCCAGACATGTCGAGCGAAGTCCGGCAACGTCGCGCTACTTCATTCGATGTAGTTAGCGACACGTGTCGTGCGATGTTGCCAGACATGTCGACCAAAGTCCGACAATGTCATGTTACTTCACCCAACGTCGCTGGCGACACGTGTCGCACGACATTTGTCCCCTAGTGTATCCTTGGCTTCAAGCCCTCAGATCATACGTCATACGCGTCACATGTCTAACGAAACAACTACAAGTACAGTTACCAACAAAACATCTCCTTTCTGTTGCAAAAATAACAACAGACACAACTGTATGTACTTGATAAATGAAAAGCCCTGCTTCTATAAACATGTATATATGTTGCTTTGTGAACAAAAGATAGTCTCGGGGGCATATCCCTCCCGGACCATAATTCTATTGTAATTTAATTAATATATAAAAGCTATGTGACATAACAATGTTATACCTACTTTATTTGTGGCAGGATTGGATGCGAGGCTTCTCGGGTATTGTGGATGAAGAATATAATTATATTTTGTGGGAACAATGAATAAACTATTTATATAGATGTTGAGTTATAAATTGGAATGCGGTTCGTATTTATTATTTTGCATATTTATACTTCTATTGCTTACGTATAATGTAGTAAACTGTTTAAAATATCAAATAGAGGCGCTCGGGTCTGTTAATTATTACTACAGACAATAGCTAGGCTTTTGTATGCAATAGCCTAGCTAGGAGAATAGCACCTTGATTGGCGATAAATAAATACCTACACATAAATGATCAAAACAACGTACCTACAACCCAATCTGTTTTTATTATGAAGTAAAGATTATTATTATTTATTACATTAGGTTTGATAGCATCAAATCTCGCTCCGAGAACAGTTCTTGCTTAATACTATAACACTAGTCTTGTTGGTACTTCATGGACTTAGTAGGTATTTTCCAATTGAAATAAAATATCGAATCTATGAACCACAAGCGTATATTACGTCGCTGAGGAAGGACTAAGCATACACTTCACGTACTATTCGAAGTACAATATTGATAGTCAAGTGACGCCAACCCGTTTACGTAAACACTGAAACAACAGACTGGCTAAGGTACGACTGCAATTCAACAAACAATCAAAACTTAGTTTAGATCACTACACACCACAAGCTATGCTACGCGGCGTAGCACGATAGCTTAAATGTAGTCGTGCTACGCCACGTAGCAAAGTGTTATGGACGCGCCCGCCTTGCGCCACTCCGTTAGCGATCAGTGTGTTCTTATCTTTTCTTTTTCTTCTCGGTATCGTTAATAAGTTCAGTTGTACTAGCGAGGGTTTGATTCCGATTCGTGCAAATAAATGTATTTGAAAATTTCTATTTAGAAATTAACTAAGTACCAGCCCGAAGTCTGTGAGTCTGGCAATGCTACGCTTAATCTCTCTCCGGCCGTATTGGAAGTACAGTCCCACCGAATTTTGAGTATAAAGATATGATAGTACACCTGTATTTGCGCACATACTTGTGCTCTACGCAGATGGCTAATCTCAATGAATCAATGAATCAGCCTATCTCTGTCACACGGACATAGGCCTCCCCTAACACTACATTGGCACCATAAACCCGCTCCTCCGCTCTCCGCATCTAGTGTAGTCAGGCTACCATGTAAAGGTCATCGGACGTTCTACCTTATGTTTGCTGAGACGCGGTCTCAACTCTTGGACACGTCTGCTTCAACGGCTATCTGTCAGTCCTTCTGCAGATATGGTCAAACCATTGCCACTTCAACTTGCTTATTCGACGGGCAATTTCTAGCTTTAGTACGCAAAAAAATGTAAATTACGCAAACAGGTTATTTGACCAAGAGGTATAGGATACCTCATTGCGTAGTTTATCTTTCAGATAAAGTCTAAGCACAGTGCGCTCCATAGCTCGGGGTGATTTTGTATTTATGAACTAGCGCATTAAGTATTGGTAACTTAATCCTGATTTTTCAACAAATTTCCACAACTGTCGCAGCTACATCGGTAAATTAAAGATCTGTGTAAAATAATATGTTATGAGTCGTTTGTGCCGCAGTTAATAAAAAATATCTGCTCGCAAAAATTACTGTTGGTATAATTTTATGTAAACAATGAACGGGCACTAAATAAATATGTCACAAATAAATATTGAACGGCAAATATTTGTAGTTGGTGGGACAAACTCAGGGTCCGCCGAGGGAACACGGAGCACACGACCGTGTAGGCGGACTGCGCCCATGTGACGCTTGTTAACGTATATCGCAATGATTATAACGTAATAACACAAAGACAAAAACCGATATTGTTATATTTTAGCTAGATATTAGTGACAAATATTATATTTCAAACAACAGTGCCCTTATTAATTATAAGGACACGGTTTGTATGAAATAAAATAATAAACATCGAAGTTGGAGCATTGCTGTCAACTAGGGTTGCCATAAATGTTTCGGCGCTGACCAGGACAATGTTCCGGGGGAGGGGAGTTATAATTAGCTCACAAATCATCAAGCAAAAAGGAACAACACGGATAAACACGCATCGAAATAAGGGAAAACACGCGCTCCATATTGGTATTATATATGGACATAGAAGGGTTCTTTTTTTTGGTTAGCGCGCTCACCGGGACTATTGCCTTGTTGGCCAGCACGCCGGGACCTGCCGCTTGAAACCAGGACATGTCGCGGCGTACCGGGACTTAGTGCAACCCCGAAGTAGACACAGACATGAAGTATGTACGTTAATGCTTTATTATACTTATTATTTTGTTAGATTTTGGCCTAGACTCAGATATTATTCCTTTTGAAGTATAATAAGTTTCTTCTTTCTCTTCTTTTAGTAGGTATATTCAAATATTCAAGAAGAAAATATTTGTGTAGATTCTAAGATTCTTTCCGGGTCTGGTTGGCTGAGGACTACCCTCCGTGCGTCGGAAAGCACGTAAAGTCGTTGTTATAACATTTTTCATTTTTCATTTTTAGAAAAGACAACTCCCGCACTAGGGAAATAAATCCCTGTGTCGCGGGGGACTTTACAAACATACATTTCACGGACACAAAGTACACCCAGACTCAGAACAATTATTTGTGGTTCACACAAATAATTGTCCCGGGTGGGAATCGAACCCAGAACACCAGGTCCCAGAAGCAACTACCGTAACCACTGAGCCACCGGTGCAGTCAATCCGTCAACCGGTACATCATCTATAACAATCGTATACTAAGGAACGGGCAGCAGCATTTCCTTGTGTATTACAACATAATACTGCGGTCACCAATCCGCCTGCCAAGCGTAGTGACTATGGCTAAAACCCTCCCTTGGGAAGGGCCCATGTTCGGCAGTGGACGTTATACCGGCTGATGATGATGATTGAAATCCTACTCAATTGAAGTTTTTTTTTGTTTTGTATATCCGTATATGCCGTGTGGTATCCGGCTTGGAATAGTCCACCCCGTGTCTACCGATGGGTGTCGTAAAAGGCGATTAAGAGACTTACACCTCATCCATGGGCAGCAACATCTATCAACTCAAGGATATTTACCATCGTACTGTGATCACCAATCCGGCGGTCAAGCGTGGTGATTACGGCAATATCAAACAAGGACCAAGGAGACCCATGTCCAGCAGACCCGTGATGTTAATAACACTTCTAACCCTATTTATATTTGCTGCCTAAATATAAAATGAAGTGGACTTCATTCACCTTTCGTGTATTTTATTTACATACACTTGTACTTGTCAAGTTCATAAGTAGTCAATAGATCTCCACCTTTGTACATATATAAGGCGCTCCTTAAGTATATACCGTAAGCATATGCACCTAAGTATATCTTAACAATAGATATAGCCATGTGTAGTGATAACGTTAGAAAAGAAATATCTGTGAGTTTTTGTAAAATACTTACCCTCTCAACATACTATACATCAATTGTAGTCACCACAAACAGTGCTGTTTAACGACTTAATCAAAACAGCCATGTATATTAATATAATTATAATATTTCTATGTAAAAATGGAACTGACTGAAATAATTTTTCACTGAAGTATTTGATATGCCGGTAGTGGTATGGCATATATTGGGGATGCCCCCTATACAGTTGTATTTAGGTAGGGGTCGACCTTCTAAATTCAAAGAACATAAGTTTTAACGCGATAACACACATCTATTTTAATTTTACTTCGTAACCCTTAATTATTGGCCTGGGATACATGTGGCTCGGGGGTACATTTGATGCTAATAACACATTTGTTTTTTACCCCCGTGTCCCAAGAGTCAGGTAAAATAAAGCCGTTATCTCTGTACTGGTCCCTCCCTTGATTTTACTCTGATTTAATCTGCTACTGGCTTTAATAAAACTGGATGATTTGATTACTTCATTAAATAATAATCTACTATTGAGATGTTGTTACTGCGAGGTGCCTGTAAGGTCAGTAGTTTGGTTTCTTGCTTTGGAATATTTTGATAGCTTTAACCCGCGCCTTCGCTCGCATTGCAACATTTTTTTTTATAAAAAAAAGTATCCTAGAAATGTGTACGAAGTTTTATGATGATCGGTTAAATAGTTTTCGCGTGAAAGCGGAACAAACAAACTTCCATTCAACATCATCATCATTATCATCACCCTGTATAACGTCTCTGCTGAACATGGGCTCCTCCCGATTATGTTGTAATACGCAGGGAAACGCTGCTGCCCGTTCTCTGATATACGCTTGTTATAGATGATGTAATAACAATCGGGAACAATGGCTTAACTTGCTTTCCGAGATACGGAGGGTAGTCCCTCAACCAACCAGACCCGGAAATAAATCTTAGAATTTACACAAAGATTTCTTGTCCGGTGTGGGGATCAAACCCACGACCTCCGAGATTTAAAGCGAGCCAATTACCGCTACGTTAAGGAGGCTGTCAACTTACATTCATATTTATAATATCAGTAGCTTTTACCCGCGGTTTCGCTCGCATGGAAGCCTATTTCCCTATGTGACTTTTAATACCTCCAAGAATATGTCAACAGTTTTTTATGATGATCGGTTATTTAAATAATTTTCGCGTTAAAGCGTACCTTAATAAGTTTTCACATGAAAGACTAACATTCACATTTATAATATTAGTAGGGATTTTATTTGATGTAGAATTAATTTAGTTTTGATTAGAAGTTGCAGGTATTAATAAACCTTTCGTAGTGAACAATTATTTGCAACGTCCCATGGTAGGGTGTCCGGCCAAAATAGTCGTTTTCCGGCTTTTGTTAGGCTTTTTACAAAGCCACTTGCTAAGCTTTTGCTTCTGCATTTTTTTTATCTTACCCATTAATAATGAGACTAAAAATCCTCAATAAGGTGTCCGGCCTTTTTACCTAAATGTGCGGATGGTGGACCTGGCAATCCTACTCCCAGATAACGTGGCTTTCTAATGGTGAAATAATTTATATATAGTCGGTTCAGTAATTCTAGAGCCTACTTATCTAATGCTAACAAACAAACAAGCACCCGTAGCCTAATAGCAAGGTGCGTCAGACTTGTGATCTTGTTATCGCCGGTTCGATGCGTGGGGTATTGCACTACCGACGTGAATCTAATCATAACACAAGCCTATTGGCTTCGCACGAGGGGTTAATAAGAATACTAGTAGACTGCAAAACTCTGCTAGTAATCTTTAAAGAAACGATCAAATCTTTCCACTTTATAATAAAAAGATTTTAATATCTCCAATTTTATTATATTAATATTAAATTTCATGGATAAATAAGTCTCCTTAAACAAAGCCCGCTATTTTCTTACAAATAGCAGCCATTTCTTGTTCAATAGTAAACGTATTTAGATCTCATGCTCGTAACAAACGATTCGCTACAACACCATGTAATCGTGATAGAGAAACCGAAACACACATTGTTCGTGCTTGGGTATCGTTACAGTTGGCTTGTCTGTCCGCATCACTGTCATGATCAGACATGTCTCAACACGTCCATGTACCGAGCGATGTAATACTATGATTAAGTTTACACACGAATGTGCATGACAAGTGTAGAATTACGAATTGAATTAAAATATTGGTTTACTTAAGAAAGTCTTGTGATTTTCTCGGAATCGTCATACACACAGCTAGAAACTTTTTGAGGTCTTCATAATCTATGCAATGTACCAGAAAAAACCAACCAATTGCAAGTCGGACTCGCGGTCGAAGAGTTACGTACAATTATCTATACAAACACAGACACATATAATTAAGCGGCTGTAGTCCAATGAGACTTGCGATCATGTAGTTCGATCCTCACCCATTGCACTACCGACGTGAACCAACTCGTTGCATTTTAGGGTTAACAGGAACACTAGTAGAGTGAAAAATTCTGCTAGTACCTATCCTTTAAAAACAATAGACACTACTATTTTATGTTTTGAAATAAAGAACTTTTTCTATCGTCTACCTGTTCCAAATATTAATATCAAGCAAAAACAAACATTTGCTGTAGGTACTTTATGGAAGCCCCACTTAAATGTTTATTTTGTTTTGTTTTTAGTATTTTTTGTTGTAGCGGCAATAACTACATCAATCTGGTCACACTGGTCACAATCTGGTCTGGACAGTCTGGTGACAAACAGACAGATAGACAAACAGAGAGTGAAGTCATTATTAGGAAATCAAATTTTCGAATCTTTTATTTGCTTTTGCCCTCCGCGATACGTTATTGTGTATTTACGAATAGGTACCTCATATACCTACTTTACGCACAAAATAATATATTATGCAGACAGACAAAACAGTGTGTAACTAATTAATTTAGATAATATTTTTTATCAGGTTGTTTACGTCTACTACCGAACATGGGCCTCCCTTTAACAGACCTTGGCCAGTCAGAGTTGTTGAGAAATATTGCCATAATCACCATGCTTGTCAGGTGGATTGATGATCGCAATATGGTGAATATCCTTGATATGCTCTGCTACCCATGCATCAGCATTATGGGCCTTAGTCCCCTCTTATGACACCGATGGGAAGACAGAGGGTGGTCTATTGCAAACCGGAAACCACACAGCATTAATTTTTACCATTATTTCTTTCACAAGCTTCCAATTATAATGTTAACCAAGGATTTAATTAACCAGCTAACACGCTTGTTCTATTTCCTGAATAAATAAGTGCGATACAAACATTTATGTCAAGACTATTTATTCGTTGTGTCTTTAATAGCTTAAAGTGGGGAAATAAAACACACGGGGTATTTAGAATTTAAATAAAAATACAATTTAGTTAAAAGCTTTCAGTAGATTCAACGCTCGTCGGTTTACTCTAACCTACTTAAGGGTATTTCTTTGTGTACAAATGCCTTAAAGATGTCCTAGATACAGTGTGGACTGAACTTTAAATAGACGAGAGAAGTATTGTCGATAAATTAACAATAGGAACATCGCTGAAGAACCTTCTTTAAAATTAAAGTCTCAGTTTCTGAAGGAAACAATTTTAATAACATGGCTTTTCTTGAAGGTTAATAATAGATTGTATTGTAGTTCCGTCGAGAATAAAAATATAAGGCGACCCGCCCCGGCATATGTCTTATGCAATGCAATTTATATAAACCTACCTCTTACTTCACGACAATAAAGCTTGGTTGATCAGTGAAACACAGAGAACATTTGTAATCTTAGTTATTGAAACAGTTTAAACATTGTTCAACTAAAGGCTTTATAGACTTGTAGATATCCCCACTTTAGTTCGTCATGCTCCCGTTGTTTGTCATTGCTTGCGGCAGCGGTGTGGGACGGGTCGCCTCCTTCCCTCTAATGTGGCGAGGGAGGCGATGGCTGCGTCACACGTCATACGCGTGAACGGGTGCTGCTTGCGGTGACTGGTCGGCTGTTGTCGGAGATATGTATGTTTTTTACATTTGATATTTTTTTTACTCATTTTTTGTTTGTTTATTTACTATTATTATAGGTTTGTCCTTTGGTTGAACTTGTGTAAATTGTCATATTGTAAATGTGTGTGAATGCATCCGCCATTAGTTTTCTTTGTAGGAGATTGCCTGTGCCTGAGTAAATTATGATATAGCCGTGGGGACGTCAACCCCCCTGGGTTCACGTCCCCACGGCTCTTCAACCTGTATGTAAATGACTTACTGGTGGAGCTTAGCAGCATGCATGTCGGATGCAGGGTGGGTGGTGTTAGTGTAAATAACATAAGCTATGCAGACGACATGGTGCTGCTGGGCCCTACTGCACGGTCTATAGGGGAGTTGCTGAGGCACTGTGAGGTTTATGCGGCTAGACATGGATTGTTGTATAATGTTAATAAATGTAAATACATGGTCTTTAAGGCCGGTGGTAAATGTCCTGAAAGTATACCTGCCATTATGTTGGATGGCTCGAAACTAAATAAGGTAGATTCTTTCAAGCACTTCCTCACCGCCGACCTTAAAGACAATGTTGACATTGAAAGGGAGCGCAGGGCGCTAGCGGTCCGAGGTAATATGCTGGCACGCAGATTCTCCCGATGTGGTGTAAATGTCAAAGTTACCCTTTTTAAGGCATTTTGCCAAAGTTTGTACACGGGAAACCTGTGGGTCGCGTATGCCAAAAGAGCGATGGACGCTCTGCGCGTCCAGTATAATAATATTTTTAGGATGCTGTTGCGAAGGCCTCGTTTTGGTAGTGCTTCGGAAATGTTTGTGCATGGCTTTCATGCGGCGATTCGCAAGAAAACTACATCTCTATTGAGCATAGTACGAGATACTAGCAACAGCATCCTCAAAATAATAGGGGAGGACATTACCTCTCCAATTTTAAAAAATATGGTGAGGACGGTGACATATTAATGTGTCATCAGAAATTCACAAGCGTCATGTCACTTTTACTAACAATAGTTTGTAAGTTTTTATTGTAATTACTAACTCATTGGATCGTAGTCATCTGAGAAATAAATAATTATTATTATTATTATTATTGATAAAAAACGCATCATAGACAATTGTGTAGTTTAAAAGATACATAGGTACATACAGATAGCGGGAAGCAACTTTGTATTTATACTATGTGGTAAGATTTTATTTAAACTCCGTCTACCTACCGATATATATATATATATATATATAATAATAATAATAGATTAACTTGGCCATCGGATATAATTAGAATGTGTTTATTGCGATGGCCAAGTCAATCTAATATTCATAACATAAAAGTTTTGAACTTTGATAAGGTCAAAATAAAATTCTGTAAGGTGAGATAATTACGTAATAGCTTAAGATAGAAGGTCCCTTAAGTAGGGACTGAATAAATTAACCGACTTGGTATTACATAGATCTCACAACGTTTTACGGTAAAAGAACTGCGTTACGAGACTTGGGTTTTTTTACAAGTATGTTTTTGATGGCATCTCATTTCTTTTTGTAGATAGTTGTACTTTTTTCCTTTGCTTTACAATTTACATTATTTTTTAAAATACCAACAATGGATTTTACCACTCTGTCACTGTCTTATGAGCTTTCCAATTTTTGTAGGTTGTGTTCCTCTTTTTCTTTACCGCTACTACTTCTTGAACTTCAGCTACAGTTTTTCTCAAAGCCCACTCCATTTCTCTATGGGTTTTTCTTGATATCTTTGATGCAACAATATTAAGCATGTCAAGACATTAAATGCTTGGGTTCCGTACCCGAATGGTGAAAACGGGACCCTATTACTAAGACTTAGCTGTCTGTCGGTCTATCACCAGGCTGTATCTCAAGAACCGCGATACCTAAACAGTTGAAAAATTCACAAATTATGTATTTCTGTTGCTATAATAACAAACTAAACATAAAATAAGTATTTAGGGGGGGCTCCCATACAACAACTTTTTTTTGACCTTTTTTGCTCGATATCTATAACAAAAGGTAGGCACTTAAAAATGGTACGGAACCCTTAGTACGCGAGTCCGACTCGCACTTGGCCGGTTTTAGTCTATTGTATTCACAAATGAATGATTCCTGCGCTTTAATAGTTCCAAAGTAGACTTAAATTAGATGTAAACCATCCAGACTAGTAACTCTGTGCCCTTATTTACAAAATAACTTAACTTACGCACATATGAATATCCACGTACCTAGCTGGCATGGCAACACTCACCATATGAAACAAGAACAGTTGCGTCGTATACTTACTTTTTTGCTTTATTGATATTCGTCGCAAAATTGTTATCTCTCATTGGTTATAAATATTGTCAATGTACCTAATCGAAAACTACAACATCAAGCTTAACAGAGGATTAACATGAACTGGCACTCACGGCCTCCTGGCCTCCAGCCTGTCAATGGTTTTTAAAATTACGAAATTGATGAACTGTTTTTGATGGAATTTTGGTACAACTACATAATACATGTCCGATTATGGCCTTTTTTTAAGACAGCTCCCGCACTAGGGAACAAGCTAGTTAACATCAAACTGTGTATAAAAATATTTGATAAAATGATTATATAAATATAGTTTGTGTCAGATTAATAAAACGTGGTTTGTGTGTATACCTTCGATATCAGAGTAAGATTTGTTAGTTGCTTGGAAGAAAGTGACCGTCTTTCTGTGTTTCGAACGGGAAGCGTGAAAGCCGTTGCGTAAGTTTGTCCGGGGGAATGCAAGAATGTTACGCATCTCTTCCGCCACTGCGGTGTTCCGGCACGGGCAGTGGGGTATGTGGGACTCGCCCTCTTCATAGCAGTGGAATGCTAATCATAACATGAGAGTAAAACCCCTGGTTACTCCTCCGACCACAATTGGTGAGGGGCCCAGGTACTGTTGCCTATCTGGGATACCCTCTGGCAGCGTCCGCGACTCAATTGGTGTTGCGGGCTCTCCTGCGCCCAAATAACCAGTTTCAGGGACGCCCAGATTACACGGGGTCCCTACTTCTCAAGGGACCGCAGCCTCCTGCTGAGACATGGCTCAAGCGGGCAAGCCACCTCCATCAGACGCTGTTATGATTGTTAGTATCCTATCGTTCATAGCACAACTTATGTACTATCTTGCTTTTACATTCCATTGTCTTTTTTTTTTTTTTTCCTACGAGTTTTTTTTTTTTTTTATTACTTGTTAAATTAATCCCTGTGTCGCGAAGGTCTCACCGCTCAATAGATTCACGAAAACAAAGCACCCCCTGACTCAGTACAACTGTTTGAATTTCAGACGAATAATTGTCCCGGGTGGGAATCGAACGCAGAAAACCAGGTCTTTGAAACAACTAATCTAACCACTTAGACACCACCTTTCAACATAATTACATCTAGGTCCCTGTCTACACCTATTCCTCCATTAAATCAAACATATTCATGTACACTGATTTACTGACTGCAAATGTAACTTTGTAATCCTATACATTTATAAGAAATAACAAAGTTATTAATGCAGTTGATGAAACTGAACAACTAGACCGAAATTGCAAAATGTTGGAATTTTCCCATGAGTTTTACACTAAACTCTCCTAATACTCAAAATTTGAAGCTTCTACGTCTGCTAGAAGTGCCTAAACATTTTGATGATCGGTCAGTCAGTAGTGAGCGAGCGACAAAATTACCGAAAATACCAAACTTTGACTAGTTATAATTCGTAAAGTACTGGTTCAAATTGAATGAAATTTGAAATATACTGTAGTTTTACAAAGCTTGTTTAGTTACTGAAAATTCAGGCTCCTATCTTTATCCACAACGAAGTTATAGGGGGTCGAAAATCGGCTGAGTTGCTTCGAGAAAAGATAGGTACGGCCGTGCAACTTTTTTTTTTTTTTTTTTTTTTTCTTACTCGACTTGGGGGGGCACTGCCGTGCCCCCAGATATATATATATAAAAGAAAGTCGTGTTAGTTACACTATTTATAACTCAAGAACGGCTGAACAGATTTGGCTGAAAATTGGTAGGGAGGTAGCTAAGAATTGGGAGAAGGACATATGATACTTTAGGGTAGGGGTAGGGTAGGGGTAGGGTCGGGGTAGGGTAGGGGTAGGGTAGGGGTAGGGTAGGGGTAGGGTAGGTGTAGGGTAGGGGTAGGGTAGGGGTAGGGTAGGGGTAGGGTAGGGGTAGGGTAGGGGTAGGGTAGGGGTAGGGTAGGGGTAGGGTAGGGGTAGGGTAGGGGTAGGGTAGGGGTAGGGTAGGGGTAGGGTAGGTGTAGGGTAGGGGTAGGGTAGGTGTAGGGTAGAGGTAGGTGTAGGGTAGGGGTAGGGTAGGGGTAGGGTAGGTGTAGGGTAGGGTAGGGGTAGGGTAGAGGTAGAGTAGGGGTAGGGTAGGGTAGATGTAGAACACCGCGTAGATTTTGAGGCGGTACGAAGTTTGCCGGGCCAGCTAGTATATCTGGGGGCACGGCAGTGCCCCCCCAAGTCGAGTAAGAAAAAAAAAAAAAGTTGCACGGCCGTACCTATCTTTTCTCGAAGCAACTCAGCCGATTTTCGACCCCCTATAACTTCGTTGTGGATAAAGATAGGAGCCTGAATTTTCAGTAACTAAACAAGCTTTGTAAAACTGCAGTATATTTCAAATTTCATTCAATTTGAACCAGTACTTAAGGAATTATAACTAGTCAAAGTTTGGTATTTTCGGTAATTTTGTCACTCGCTCACTGCTGACTGACCGATCATCAAAATGTTTAGGCACTTCTAGCAGACGTAGAAGCTTCAAATTTTGAGTATTAGGAGAGTTTAGTGTAAAACTCATGGGAAAATTCCAACATTTTGCAATTTCGGTCCAGTTGTTCAGTTTCATCAACTGCATTAATAACTTTGTTATTTCTTATAAATGTATAGGATTACTAAGTTACATTTGCAGTCAGTGAATCAGTGTACATGAATATGTTTGATTTAATGGAGGAATAGGTGTAGATAGGGAGCTAGATGGAATTATGTTGAAAGGTGGTGTCTAAGTGGTTAGGTTAGTTGTTTCAGAGACCTGGTTTTCTGCGTTCGATTCCCACCCGGGACAATTATTCGTCTGAAATTCAAACAGTTGTACTGAGTCAGGGGGTGCTTTGTTTTCGTGAATCTATTGAGCGGTGAGAACTTCGCGACACAGGGATTAATTTAACAAGTAATAAAATAAAAAAAAGTCGTAGGAAAAAAAAAAAACAATGGATTGTAAAAGTAAGATAGTACATAAGTTGTGCTATGAACGATAGGATACTAACAATCATAACAGCGTCTGATGGAGGTGGCTTGCCCGCTTGAGCCATGTCTCAGCAGGAGGCTGCGGTCCCTTGAGAAGTAGGGACCCCGTGTAATCTGGGCGTCCCTGAAACTGGTTATTTGGGCGCAGGAGAGCCCGCAACACCAATTGAGTCGCGGACGCTGCCAGAGGGTATCCCAGATAGGCAACAGTACCTGGGCCCCTCACCAATTGTGGTCGGAGGAGTAACCAGGGGTTTTACTCTCATGTTATGATTAGCATTCCACTGCTATGTAGAGGGCGAGTCCCACATACCCCACTGCACGTGCCGGAACACCGCAGTGGCGGAGGAGATGCGTAACATTCTTGCATTCCCCTGGACAAACTTACACCACGGCTTTCACGCTTCCCGTTCGAAACACAGAAAGACGGTCACTTTCTTCCAAGCAACTAACAAATCTTACTGTGATATCGAAGGTATACACACAAACCACGTTTTATTAATCTGACACAAACTATATTTATATAATCATTTTATGAAATATTTTTATACACAGTTTGATGTTTAATTAGGTAGCTTTAAATTTACTTATGTACATATTAGCTTGTTCCCTAGTGCGGGAGCTGTCTTAAAAAAAGGCCATAATCGGACATGTATTATGTAGTTGTACCAAAATTCCATCAAAAACAGTTCATCAATTTCGTAATTTTAAAAACCTTTGACAGGCCGGAAGCCAGAAGGCCGTGAGTGCCATACATAAGTTCATGTTAATCCCCTGTTAAGCTTGATGTTGTAGTTTTCGATTAGGTACATTGACAATATTTATAACCAATGAGAGATAACAATTTTACATACGGATTAATTTTAAATGACGTTTGACGAGTGCGACGAATATCAATAAAGCATAAAAAAAGTATACGACGCAACTGTTCTTGTTTCATATGGTGAGTGTTGCCATGCCAGCTAGGTACGTGGATATTCATATGTGCGTAAGTTAAGTTATTTTGTAAATAAGGGTACAGAGTTACTAGTCTGGATGGTTTACATCAAATTTAAGTCTACTTTGGAACTATTAAAGCGCAGGAATAATCCATTTGTGAATACAATAGACTAAAACCGGCCAAGTGCGAGTCGGACTCGCGTACTAAGGGTTCCGTACCATTTTCAAGTGCCTACCTGTTGCCGTAATAGATATCGAGCAAAAAAGGCCAAAAAATAGTTGTTGTATGGGAGCCCCCCCTTAATACTTATTTTATGTTTAGTTTGTTATTATAGCAACAGAAATACACAATTTGTGAATTTTTCAACTGTTAAGGTATCGCGGTTCTTGAGATAGAGCCTGGTGATAGACAGACAGACAGCTAAGTCTTAGTAATAGGGTCCCGTTTTTACCCTTTGGGTACGGAACCCAAGCATTTAATGTCTAGACATGCTTAATATTGTTGCATCAAAGATATCGAGAAAAACCCATAGAGAAATGGAGTGGGCTTTGAGAAAAACTGTAGCTGAAGTTCAAGAAGTAGTACCGGTAAAGGAAAAGAGGAACACAACCTACAAAAATTGGAAAGCTCATCATCAAGTGACAGAGTGGTAAAATCCATTGTTGGTATTTTAAAAAATAATGTAAATTGTAAAGCAAAGGAAAAAAGTAGATAGTTACAAAAAGAAATGAGATGCCATCAAAAACATACTTGTAAAAAAACCCAAGTCTCGTAACGCAGTTCTTTTACCGTAAAACGTTGTGAGATCTATGTAATACCAAGTCGGTTAATTTATTCAGTCCCTACTTAAGGGACCTTCTATCTTAAGCTATTACGTAATTATCTCACCTTACAGAATCTTATTTTGACCTTATCAAAGTTCAAAACTTTTATGTTATGAATATTAGATTGACTTGGCCATCGCAATAAACACTTGTGAGATACATTCTAATTATATCCGATGGCCAAGTTAATCTATTATTTAAAACTTTAAAGTTTTGAACTTTGATAAGGTCAAAATAAGATTCTGTAAGGTGAGATAATTACGTAATAGCTTAAGATAGAAGGTCCCTTAAGTAGGGACTGAATAAATTAACCGACTTGGTATTACATAGATCTCACAACGTTTTACGGTAAAAGAACTGCGTTACGAGACTTGGGTTTTTTTACAAGTATGTTGTTGATGGCATATATCTATACTAATACTAATACTAATAATATTATAAAGCTGCAGAGTTTGTTTGTTTGTTTGTTTGTTTGTTTGTTTGAACGCGCTAATCTCAGGGACTACTGGTCCGATTTAAAAAATTCTTTCAGTGTTGGATAGTCCATTTATCGAGGAAGGTTATAGGCTATATTTTATTTTCAAAAAAGTTGGGGATCCGTAAGAAAATTGCGTTTTTGTAACCCAAGGTGTAAAAGCGAAAACCTATTTATGCGTGCGCTGCAAAAACTATTGACAATAGAACAAAATGATGTACTACGGGTTTGTAGGTCTTATTAAGATCTACAAAAAAGTCCGCGAGAGCATATATCTAACTATCATAGTTTAGTCACAATAACCGCTTTTATGTTCATAAAAAAATATTAAATCGTCTGAAGAAAGAAACTACGTTAAATGTATATCGTTATATTAATCCTTATCCAAATTAAGCATTATGTTATTAAAGGTATTTATGTAGAAGTAAAATACTTTTTGTTTTATTCCAATCGGACATTTCGTTGAGAAATTATCACGAGTATAAAGACGCAAGGAATTGGTACCTAATAAAGAGTTATTTGCCGTAATAGATAAAGCTGAAGAGTTTGTTTGCTTGAACGCGCTAATCTCAGCAACTACTGGTCCGATTTGAAAAATTCTTTCAATGTTAGATAGCCCATATTTTATTATAAAGTTTTTATGGGAACGGGAGTTACGCGGGTGAAACCGCGTGCGGAAAGCTAGTCTATAATAATCGTATATCAAGGAACGGGCAGCAGCGTCTACTTGTGTGGTACAACATAACACTGCGGTCACCAATCCGCCTGCCAAGCGTGGTGACTATGGCAAATACCCTCCCTCGGGAGGAGGCCCATGTTCAGCAGTGGACGTTATACGGGCTAATGATGATGATGATGATGAACCCAACAGTAATGAAAACAGTTTTGTCGAACTTGTAGCGACATCTACAGTATTCGCACAAAAAACTACTAGTAGACAAGCAGCGCCATCTACCACCTAGCATCCCAACTAACCTGTATCGCGCAATACAAGTTCGCAAGCCCATTCGAACATATACAAGTTCCGAACTGTAACAAATGGCCGTCGGTCGCCGGGCACACCACCTCTCCCGGCAAAGATCTTCATTTTCTGTGGAGGAACACCACCAACCATTCCTCTACAAACTCATATTAATTGCTATCAACAAGAAAGGCTGGAGCTCTGCTCGCCTTTATGCCCGGTGAAAAGCCTCATGGCGACCTAAGTAAGTCAAACCGAAAAAAAAAACTATCTTCTAGATATGAACTATTAAATGTTTTAAATTATTTAGCCCATATCTTGTTTCCATTGATAGTCTAAGCCAGGGATGACGATTGCACCGGTGGCTCAGTAGTTACGGTAGTTGCCTCTGAGACCAGGTGTTCTGGGGTCGATTGCTACCGAATCGATTGAATCGAGGATTCTACTGAGTTTTTTGGCAGTGTTTCTCAGTAGTCGCCACGTCACGCACTGCACGGTAGGGGGAAAAAAAATGACGATTCCAAACAAATGTAATGTAACCATTTTTACGGAATAAATGAATTTTGAATTTGAATTTGACACTTTTTCGAAATTATTTTTATTAAGAAAAAATATGGCATGTTTTTGATATCTAGAAAGCACCTAAATAAATATTTTAAAATTGGCTTGACATTTAGAGATGAAAACGATGTCAGCCGTGTTGGTCTATATACATTATCTGTGTTCGAGATCGATGACGTCATGACTCAGAAAGTGTAAGTAATAGTAAAGGATCGCGTTCATGTTTTTTAACGAGATGTATGACGTCACAAAATGGCTGATAGCGTTTTCGGAAGTTAAAGACATAGACAGAAGAAATAATTTTAATATTTAGTTTATACAAACATATTCAAGTTTTATGAACAGAAATTATTATATTTAGGTTCCATATGACAAATACATACTTTTAGAAATGAACATCAATGTAACATAATTTCATATGTGTCAAAAAAACTATTATTTGTATGAACCACAGATAGTTGTTCTTAGTCTGGGTGTACTTTGTGTCCGTCCCCCCTCGTCCCCCTGACCCTTAGTTTGCAAAGAACCATCCGATGCCTTAGTAGACCCAAAGTCCGAGAGGCCCCTGAACTGTAAAGTAGAGCGACAGTTGCACAAAACTCCCCTAAAATACTTAAAGTCATAATCGCTCAATCTCATCGCCAGCGACCGCCCTGAGCCGAGGTCCAAGCCCCACAGGGGGCGCCCTCTTGCGCAGGTTGCTTAGTTTTTAGTTTTTAAACCATTTATTAAGGCTGGAGCTCTGCTCGACTTTATGCCCGATGTAGTAGCAAAAGCCTCGTGGCTACCTACGTATGTCAATCCGAAAAAAAAAGGATGTACTTTGTGTCCGTAAATTGAATGTTTGTAAAGTCTCCAGCGACACAGGGTTTATTTTCCCTGTAGTGTGGGACTTGTCTTTAAAAAACAAGAAATGGCACCCGACGCAATATTGCGGATACGCAACTATGAAGTATCCTTACTAATCCTTACTAATCCTTACTAATCCTTACTAATATTATAAATGTGAAAGTAACTCTGTCTGTCTGTCTGTTACGCAATCACGCCTTAACTACTGAAGCGATTTAAATTAAATTTGGTACAGATATAGTCTAGAGCCTGAAAAAGAACATAGGCTATATTTTATTATGAATTTCCCACAGGAACGGGAGTTACGCGGGTGAAACCGCGCGCGGGAAGCTAGTATATAGATATACCTATTAGATTTGATTATTTTTATGGCAGTATGGAAATAATAAATTTAAAACTTATAAAAATAAATTACTTAACCGCCAAGTTAAAAAACACAATGACAAGTTAAGTTAAGGCAAAGGCAAGTTTACACTTTACGTAACATTACTTCGTGTTTTCCATATAAAATATCATGATACGCGATAATTGACACTTTTATTCTGGAAACTTATCATGTACACTAGCGTGTGTCCGTTGCAATATTTATTAATATCTCATTGATTGCAGAGCAACCAACCGGAAAGCAAAACCTGAGTGAATTAATTAATTCCAAAGTGCAGCGCTATCGAATACATATTTATCTTTCAGCCTCACATCCACTATTAAAACGGACGCGACTGAATTATCGAAAACACAAAACGATTAACCCAGATAAAATGCCTGGCTATTGATTCAGAAATGACCGCAAACCAAAAAACCAAGTGCCGTACCACAAAACGTTTTTACACTATCTTCAGTACTCTGAATTGTCGTACATTGCTGGTTTTTTAACGACCTTACCTTGGAAATGTTCTCTCTAAACCTGTAATGGAAGGCGTATAGGCTTTACACACTTTTCCGTGTCCAGTTGCATAATATGCTTCTGGGTATCGTTAATTCTTATTGAATACCTCGTATTGTTCCCTAATTGAATGGAATCAATCAATTTCAGCGTATATCAACTTTAATGATATAAGTGACAGACACAGAACAGTATAGTGCATCAATTTTAAGTGCCAATTTGGTTAAAATAGGTCGCTGCGAATAAAAAAAAGCTGTTGAGTGAAATTGTGAAATGAATTGATTTATTAATACCTATACTTAATGATAAAAACTTTATTGGAGTAACACGTTTTATGTATTTACTTTATATGAAGTTTAATGAACTTTAATGAATTGACTTGGGGAGTTAAATTATTAACTCCCGTTATGTAGTTTTTGAGGAAGTGTCTTGTGAAATATAACTAGCGATCTTTTGTCTACAATTTACATTACAGGGTTCAAAAACACCTTATGGAACCGTTTTTGTGTACGTCAAAAACTTTTTAGCAGGAACATTTGAGGATGTCACATAGATTTTATTGGCTGCTGTATGTCAGGTGCAACTAATCGATCTTAGTATAAACATACCATACCACAACTTGTGGTGCATCCAGCCAGAAAATGTCATCACGTGGTAACGATTTGTCACACCGGTGCATCGTGACATGTAACGAATGAGATATCGTATCGTTGTGTTTTAACTGATAACTTATGAATGATAATAAAGATTATGTTAGGTTATAATCGCGTACTGTTATTCTTTAAACAAATATATAAAGACTAGCTTTCGCTGGCAGCTTCGCTCGCGTTGGTTTTTTTAACTAAAAAGTATCCTATGTTACTTCTGATACCTCCAAGAATATGTGTACAAAGTTTCATGATGATTGGTTCAGTAGCTTTTGCGTGAAAGCGTAACAAACGAACAGACAAAAACAAAAAACCTATTTTTAATCTACAGGTAAAAAAAAAGAAATTGTTATAATAAACAGACACTTTAGTTTTACAGATATAACAATATTAAAATGAAAATGATATATTTACCTTCTGTACTTTTTTCAGCTTTAAATTTTATGTATTCTATTCATTAATGTTAAATGTTGCTAATTCAAACATTAAATTATATTTTTATCAGTTTAATGTTCGTCACATATTTTGATGTAAACATATCTATGGACAACAACAAACAAATTGCGTATAAACGGAAAAGCTTCACGATCCCAATTTCCACAGTAATTATAACTTTCCAAACGTACAAAGTTTGATGATAAATAGGACGATTCGATAACAAATAGGTATCGTTCGGGCTGGAGAATGCGCCGCCGAGTGTAGCACCATATGAGATCATTTGTTTAATTTTGCGTACGATGTGTACACAATTAGGAATTATAATTGTTTTCAACAATAGGCTAGTTGACACATATGAAATTATGTTACAATGATGTTTATTTCTAAATGTATTTGTCATATAGAACCTAAATATAATAATTTCAGTTCATAAAACATGAATATGTTTGTATAGTTTCACTAGAATGCTACGGTTAGACTGTAATAAGATAATATTGTGTGCCTTCCCATACCTTAGTTGTGAATCTGACAGTACTAATAATTATATTCATATGTTGAATATGCATGTTCAGTTTTTAGTAAGTCATTATAGTGACAAATTTATATTTTTTGACACAAATGCCTTTATAGATAGAGATAGGGTGACCAGGAATACAGTGTATATTCAGTTTTTTTTTTTTATATACAATTGCTACTTTGCTAGCATCACTTTATAACACAGTCATAGATAGTATGACTAAGTGTATTCTTACATCTTTTAGTAATGTTACTAAAATTAATCTTGTAAATAATTTAAACATCTAAGTGTGACAATAGAGAAGTCTGAAAACTTTCTGATATTATCTCATCAAAATATAAACCGCTTCTCTGGCAAAATATTAGATATAGAATTATTTTATGAAAAGTATAGTCCGGATATAATATGTTTCACTGAGACTTGGCTCAAGGCGCACAAGATGGCTTTTAATGTAAACGGCTATGGGGTCGCTAGTTTATATAATACGGTTACAGCTGAAGTTGGCATCATACTCATATTAGTGTGTGAGACTATTAAATTTAAAGAACGGAAGGATATTACCTGCCCTTCTGTGGAACGAGTATGTGAGGTGGCTTGCATTGAGACTGAAATGTACCACATAATATGTATCTATAGGCCATCCTCGTCAAATATATTACATTTTATGTCCACTATAGAGGATATTCTTAAAAAAATAAAAAGTATCAAGAAAATATTATTCTGTGGAGACTTTATTATAAATATATTAGTAAATTCGCCGGAAAAAAATAGCTTTTTAACAGTGTTTAGTTCATTTAATCTAAATTGTGTATTTTATGAACCTACTAGAATCACGTTGACTACAGCTACTTGTATTGACAATATTTTCACAAATTTTGAAGAAGCAGATAAGTGTTTGGTAACCGGCTTTTGCTCGGACCATAAATGCCAAATAGTAAAACTAAACACTGTAGCTCACATAGAAAACCCCATACTTAATTTCAGGCCGCTCTCTAAGAAAAATCTAAGGAAATTTAATGAGCGTTTAATAGCAAAACTGTGTTATTTGCCAACGACAACTCAAAATCCGAATGTTTTGTATAATGCATTGTTCAACAGTATTTACGAAGAATTTTGCAAATGTTGTAAAGTAAAAAATATTAATTAAGACCCTTAGTCGCCCACATACTAAACTTTAATTTAGAAAGAGTAGAGATTTTCTTTTTGAACTTTATGACATTAGGTCCTTCACACCTAATGACAGTTTTAAAGTTCGTGTAAGAAACTACTCAAATATCCCCATAGATACCACTAAGAGTCTTGCATCGTCCACTGACGAAGCTGAACGACTTCTAAAGAAAAGCATTACTAATACAATAATTCCCAAATTTAGTTTTCAATTAATAACAGAAATAGATGTAATAAAAGCTTTTAAGACCTTTAAAATCATAGGTACAGAAGATCTATGGAGACTGTCCGTAAAAACTGTTGAACCAATTATACAGAATATAGCTCCAATCCTAGCAGCCATCTTCAATGGCTGTACAATTGATGGAGTCTTTCCTGATTTAATGAAGATAAGTAAGGTAGTTCCCATTTTTAAATCAGGCTGTGCAAACAATGCTACAAATTATAGGCCAATATCTATACTACCTACTTTAAGTAAATGCTGTCGCACTTCAATAAGAATGGGATACTACATGACAAAAAAATTGGTTTTACTAAGGGCCGTTCTACGCAAGATGCAGGAAGCACTCTTATCAAGACCATACTAGGGGCTTGGGAGGGATCACAAGATGAACGAAGAACTTACTTCCATAGCATCATGTCTTATGGCACCCTGCTCTAAATCTGCACTAATACATAAAAACGTGTTAATTAGCCTATTGCTTCATTCATATTAATTATTATTATCTTCCTAAATATATTAAAGGACAGATAGCACATTCGCTATCCTTTTTTTTTGCATATCATACTTGGCTATACAAATTGCTTCTATTTAGCAATGTAATATTGACATAAGTAACATCAGTAACATATCTACTGATATTGACATTAATAAAAGTAATTCTGTAATGAATGAATTTTCTGTAAATAAATATTTAAATTAAATAATACGACAATAGAGGACTTCTCTTGCATTATGAAAAATATTACAAGTGTGTCGAACAATCATATAATTAATAATAATTTACCATATAATGTACAGAAAAGTATGGAAAAAAATGTAAACCCATCAAACATAAATTTTACAAATAAGGTAACAAAAAATGTATCAACCTGGTGCATCAAAATATGTTGGGTTTGATGGGAAAAGAGTTAGAATTGGAGTTGTTCTTGAATTGTAGTGATATTAATATTTTATGTTTAACTGAGCACTGGCTAAAGCGCCATCAATTCATTTTCAGCTTCAATAACCACCAGGTTGCAAGCTCGTTCATCAGGGAAAAGCATATACATGGTGGCTCTTTAATATTAATAAATAATAATTTGAAATTTAAGATAAGAAATGACATTGTGAGCCTCTCTGTTGAGCGAGTAGTCGAGATTTCATGCATTGAGTTGGAGCGATTCATTGTTGTGTGCCTATACAAACCTCCTTGCGCGCCATTTTCAGATATAATGGAGGATGCCTTGAATAAATTATCCAATAACCATAAAACTGTTATAATTTGTGGAGACTTTAACATCAATATATTAGAAAAAAACTGGTGCTCTGCTTACATAAAGAAAACCGGATGTAAGCAGAGCACCAGCCTTCTTACCGTATGTTAGAGGAGTAACGGATAAAGTTGGAACAGTACTACGAAAATACTCCATCAAGACTGTATACAGTCCGCCCTCTAAAATTACTAACCACCTGCGTACACCGAAGGACATCACTCCTCTTCAAACACCGGGTGTATATAGATTTGAATGCAATTGTGGCAGGTCCTATATTGGTCAAACGAAAAGATCCATCGCGGAAAGGACGAAGGAACACATTGCGGCAGTGAAAAACCGACAGCTAAACAAATCGGCCATCGCTGAGCATGTCGTTGATACAGGAGCCAGGCATTGGATAGCCAATTTACATCAACCACAAGTCCTCTCCACCGATCGTCACTATTACTCGAGAATAGTACGTGAAGCGGTTGAAATCAAAAAATATTCCAATTTCAACCGGGAAGATGGATACCGGTTATCAACGGCTTGGAATCCTGTAATCGCCAAATGTCATCGTCGCGACACCAATATAGTTCCCACGGGTGCTGACGTTGTGAGTGTGGTGTGTCGATCTACCGACAGTTCCGGAGTTAACAAAAATAAAAATTATTACGACCAAGCGGGGGTAGTTGCCGAAACCCGCCCTGTTCGAAGACGCCGTTGCTGACACTCATCAGTCTATCCGTGACCACGACTGGTGTAACCCATGTCGAAACGTCGGATTATTAAAAAGGTAATTATTTGCCTTAAATTTGTACCGCGATTGAGACCCGCGTCTACTAAAAATTATATAATATACTAGCTGACCCGACAGACGTTGTACTGTCTTAGCTAAAACTCTAAATTAAATTGAACTTTTAATATAAGGCGTGATAGCACTGAACTAACCCTGATGTGCACTAAGAGTAGCACGCATTTTGTCAATGTTATGTCAAACGCCATAAGATAACAATAAAAAGATTAAAAAAAATACTCTATATATGATATGATCGATGATATGCTAATTATGTCACGATAAGATGGTTTACCCACTCACCCATGGTGTTTCTCTAAATGCCAGTAAATGGAGCAGCGGTAATAGCTAATCCATACACGGTACATCCGGTACCGTCCGATGCCTATGACCTAGCTGTCATGGACTCTCCCGAGGCTTTTATTTTAGGATTCATTAAATGAATCTTTGGGGGCGCATGGAGCACCACTTCGTCTCTACACATCACGGGTCAGGCTCTAAAAGAAAGTGGGGCTATATTCCCCACTTCTCAAAGCCTAGGCTCGGGGGACAGCCTGTGATTTCTGCACTTTCGGTGAAATGGGCAGGAGAGATCTTTCTCCTGAACACGCTCCGGGGTCTTCTACAAACTGGACAATGGTCGGTAGCAAGAGGACTGATACCATGACTCTCGCTCAATTGCCCAAACCGGACACTCCTCGACTAATGTGCAGTGTGCTACCGCGTGATGACTGATGAAATTGAGTTTCCAGCTGTCGACTCACTCTCCTTTTTTATTAGGCGATTCCGTTATTAGGATTTTCCTTTTTTTTGGATTTTCCAGTTTTTGAATATTGAATCAATGTAGCTGATACGTTGTACTGTCTTAGCTAAAACTCTAAATTAAATTGAACTTTTAATATAAGGCGTGATAGCACAGAACTAACCGTGATGTGCACTAAGAGTAGCACGCATTTTGTCAATATTATGTCAAACGCCATAAGATTACAATAGAAAAGATTAAAAAATGTACTCTATCCATGATCGATGATATGCCAATGATTTTTAATAACTAATTTTAAGTAGGGTGACCCGAAGTTCATCGTTCATCGGGTCACCTAGATGACCCGATGAACTTCGTACCACCTACCTACTATTAGTTATGAAAAAAAATCTACATAAAATATATAAATGCGATACACTTCAAATATTTTTGTATTTTAATCTTCAGAAACTGGTTGAAGAGATCTAGCCCAAAATGCTAGAATGTTCCGAAAGAAAAGAGGGAGGGCGATCCGGAAACTTAATGTCATCAGTCATCACTACGACAGCACCCGGCACATTGGTGCGAGGAGTTTCCAGCTTGGGCGGTGAAGCGAGAGTGATGAGATCCGTCCTTGCTACCGACCATTGCCCTTTCAGTAGAAGTCCGCGGAGTGTTTTCAGGAGAAAGATCTCTCCTACCCATTTTACCGAAGGCGCACAGACAGCAGGCTGTCCCCCGAGTCTCGGCTTCGAGGAGTAGGGAACATAGTACTAATTTCTTTTAGAGGCCGACCCATGATTATTAGAGTTGTAATTCTGCTCCGTGCGCCCCCAAAAGGGGCATTGAATGAACCCTAAAATGAAAGGCTCAGGAGAGTCCATGACTGTATATGCATAAGGTATTCCTGGTGCTAGCTGACCCGACAGACGTTGTACTGTCTTACAATAAAAAAGATTAAAAAAATTACTCTATCCATGAAGCAGACCAAAAGAAGCCAGAAGCACAACATGAACGGTGTACGTTCGAAAGTATATCATTAACTCTTTTCAAAATAAAATTCTGAACCCACCTATAAATATTTGACAATAATGACAGATCAACTTTCGTCTGGAAATGTACTTCTTCTGATTTTAAAATACTTTCGACTACTATGCGTGCCAACTAAGAATAGGACCGCGCTTGCTGCCAACTTCACACGATAACTGTCACAATTGGTACTGCCAGCAAAAAAAAAGTGCGAAAAAGAAATTTCATCTAATTTTTTTTTTTTGTTCATAGATTTATTATTGTATAAACATTATATTCATTTAATAATAAAATACAATTTATTGAATTTCATTAAGGGATAATTTTGGATAAATACAGGTATGAAATCAGTATTCATTAAGAAAAGTTAACAAATAGGTACATAGTTAATATTTTTTTTATACACGTTCTTTTATTTTCAAATCCTACTCATTTATAATTAATTTGACGTGAAATGTATAAGAAATACCAAAAAAGCGTACATTAAATATTTAAACTGAATATAATCTCTTTATTGATTTTTTTTCACACCATACGCTTTGGTAATGAAGTTTGCGCGTATTACTGAAGAAAATGGCGTCTTGACAGTCCTATTCTTATTTGGCACGCATTGTATATGTCACTTTTTGGTTTGTCAATCAATCTATGACGGGACCAAACTGTAACATTTGACAGGTATAATCATTTGTATGGGAAAATGAAATTATCATTTTTAGTATTTCCATCTAAATTTTTCCATATTTTCTCACCGTTTAAACCTTCCCTGGACCACGACAAACATTTCAAAACCAAAATCAGCTAAATTGGCCCAGCCGTTCTCGAGTTTTAGCGAGACTAACGAACAGCAATTGATTTTTATTATATAGATAGCACACAGGTATTAACGCGATATATTACCTTTTTTGTATTACCCGACGTTTCGATCAAGTTACATTGATCGTGGTCGCGGGCAGACTAAAGATTTTGTTTAGTTGCTTGCTCAGGCACAACTGTACGATTTAGAAAACATCTGTGTTATCTAGATAGCCCATTTACTAAGGAAGGCTATACGCTGTATTTAATTATGATGTCCCTATGGGAACGGGAGCTGTCAATATATTATGCTCATACTTAAGCACCTAACACAATCTTATTATCTTAAATTTATCGTATGTCTACGTCTGAACGAGGGCCTCCTCCCGAAGGCTGCTGCCCGTTCCCTGCTATTATGAAAAGTCCATAAGTCATTTATTTCATCACAATATACATTGTATAGATATTACACAATAGATTAAAATTAAGACACTAGAACATCGTTAGTATCAATTACATTATTTCAATTCAATAAATTATACCAAAGATTATATAATTCATTATTGTTACATATCATCTTCATCACAGTACATCATATCTATTCTATTCGTTATACCCAACATTATATAATTCATTACAAATTATGTTATATAATGACGAAGCACGGTGTGTAGCCCTCAACCAACCAGACTCGGAAAGAAATCTTAGAATTTACACAAATATTTCTTGTCCGGCGTTGGGATCGAACCCACGACCTCCGAGATTTATACCGTTACGACACAGAAGTGTCCATAGGACAGGTGGTCCGAGACCGAGTGTTTGTCTGTCTCTAATGAATACCTATTTAGTTAAAAATACTGGATAATAGTTGGTTTAATTACAAAATGCACATCGTCTCATGACGGTATAGTTACATTACAAGTGAGCATTTCCAATTCCCAACTGAAGTGCTATTTGCATCAGCCGTGTGCTCTATCTCAGTAATGGCGGCATCTATTCGCACTCCCACTCTGCATTTACTTGCCGGTCATCTGCGAATGTGTTACTGTGTTATTAACTTAATTGCTACATTGATTGAGAAATGATTTGCTAGCTAGTGTTGATTTTTAGATATCGTTTAGGTTTGTACATATTGTAGGCATAGGAAATACAAGAAGTATTTCAACTTTCTTTAACATTATTTAATTTATGTATTCATTTCAGGCATCTTTTGTGTGCGTCTTTTGTTTAATTTGAATTTTTTCGAATACTTTACGGAAAAGTTTACCGATGACTAAATTCCAAAATTGAGATTAATAAATTAAAACCACCGGCAGGATTAAGATCTGCATCTTATAGACCCTAATGAATTAACCATTAGGCCACGGTGGAACCGGTCGTACAAAATGATCAATCTTTTTTCTCGGACGGACATATGTAGGCTTTTGCTACTTCACCGGGCATAAAGAGGAGCAGAGCTCCAGCCGAAATAAATGGTATGGTTTTATGTGTATTAGCTTAAAGGTTTAGGCTGCCCCCATTACAGTGAGTGGTTTCCCGAGCGTTCGTCCAATGCGAGCGTCGCGTTCCACCACGGCGAGGCATGTGTTTAAGACGCACTTCAACGTGGGTGCAGCATAACATACTATGTGATTAATGTATGTTAACATGTTTATTACCTCTGCGACATGTAGCGTGTATTGACAGTTTTATTCATATTTTTGTGTGACTACATGGTGAAGATGTTATGATATGAAATGATGATTATTAAGAATTTAGTTCCATTTCTTTTACAGTTTTAGAAGCATAAACTTTAAATTTAATCCTCACTAATATTATAAACGCGAAAGTTCGTAATTATGGATGGATGTTTGTAACTCTTTCACGTAAAAACTACTAAATGGAGTTGGCAGAAACTTTACACGGGGATGTTTAATAAGCTCGATTAAAATATAGGCTACAAAAAATCACGCTCTGACCCACTGGACTAGAGTAACGCGGGTAAAACCGCGGGGCGCAGCTAGTTAAACATAACATGTTTTAATGTATATTTGCACCACCGTAACAGGGTTCATGTTCGATGAAAGCAATAAAGAACTTACTTACAAGTTAATGGCAAGAAATAAAATGCTTTTATATTTTATTACTAACATTATTTATCTTGCTTGGGAAGTACGCTAGACTGTTTCCATTGACAATATCATTGGCAATCAAATTCCGGTGCGAGTACCAGCGTTTACCTAAGTAATGTACAGCAACCGCAGCAATCAGTGAAGTAACTATGGTCAAATACCTCTGGGGAGAGCTTTGTAACCTACAATAGATGGATACAATGAATGAACAATTTCCAATAAAATGAATAGAGAATTCGCTTTACCTATTGATTAATCAATTATGTATAACATCCATGGCGTAGCGATATAAGTCTAGTTTAAAGCCTTTAAGGTCATGGGTTCGGTCTTCATGCCGGAAAAGAAGTCTCTTCTAATCTTTGTGTTACATCTAAGATTTCTTTTCGGGTCTGGATGGTTGAGAGTCTACCCTCCGTGCCTCAGAAATCATGTTAATGTGCTTTCCGAGGCATGGAGGCCGTTAGCCCTTGGTCATAATATCATTTGTGACAATCGTATACCAAGTACTTAATACTGCAGTCAACAAACAGCCTGCCAAGCGTGTTGACTATGGCAAGACCGACCCTCAGGAGGATATCCATGTTCAGCAGTGAAATTCATACGGGCTGATGATGATGATCTCTACTTTACAGTTCGCGGGCCTCTCTGACTTCGGGTCTACAAAGGCATCGGAAGGTTCTTAGAAAACTAAGGGCCAGTAGGTAAAACCATAGTGTATCATTATTACATATTGGAAATCAATCGAAAGTCACATGTTAAAACTAAATCAACGTCACCTGTGTACCACGACGTATTATCGCGTGACTTTTTAAATTGAAAGAACACGCTGTGGAAAATATACCTTCAAAAATTATTGTTACAGAACAAAGAGAATATAAAAAGTGTGATAATTGGTATTTTTACCCACTCTATAATTTACATAAACTTTTAATAACAAGTTTACTCTTAGTTTTTAAAAGATTTCAAAGTTTTGGAAAAATTGCCTTTATATCAAGAAATAAATGTCGTTTTAGAGTTTTGTTACTTTTTGTTTTTATTTCTAAACTCCATGCTATTTGCTTTCAACGACACATTTACATTTCAAGAAAAATATTCATAATTACAGTAATTTTACAGATAAAACACCTAAGCATACAGTGTCCAATCACGTCAATTTCTCACTCAAGCATTTTCAGTGAAATTTCTTAGATAATCGGTACTAATATAAAAAGAGTAAAGATTAATTGTTTGATGGTTTGCTTGCACTGAATAGGTTCCGGAACTACGAGGCCGATTTCAAAAAATATTTCACCTCTAGATAGCTACTTTATCCAGGAATGACATAGGTTACATTTAATAATTAATTGTGGAGTTGCCACGGGAACGGGTACACGGGTGAAGCCGCGCGTAGGAAGCTAATCACTATATGTGTCAAAATCAAAATATGTAATTCAAGTGCAAAATTATCGATAAAATTAGATTATAGTTATCTAATTTTATCGATAATTTAGCGCATAGCAACAATATTGGCGGTTACAGCATAATTGAACTAAAAAGTAACTTTTCAATTTGCATGAAAAGTATAAAATAAGTTTCTCTCGGTTGGTTACAACAAATAACCTCGAAAAAGCCTTAACCTTCTAACCTAGCCTTTACGAATCAAGCTGCACTGAGTCGGGAGTGTAATATCGTAACTCGTAAATAGATGTAACAAACATACTAAGTAGTTCCTAAAATTAGCGCGTTCAAGCAAACAAACTCTTCAGCTTTATATATTAGTATAGATTATTAGTTAATTCATGTCACGTTGTCATTTATATTATATCTCAATCATAATTTCAATTAGTCCTGTTTAATACAATTCGCTACCTTGAAATCACTATCTAAGTATCTTAATAATTCCTTCATATTGAATTGTAATAAAATTGATGTACCTATATAGTCACGTGGCCTGGATAATTATTTTCCATATATGGCAAGTGGCCATGGTTTGTGACAGTTCTTTTTTATTACTTTTCGAATAAAAAGTAAGTTGCATCTTTGGGTGCCCCCAATGCCTGAACCAATTAGGCTACGGTAGAACCCTACCGATCATCGAAATTTATTAATCTCTTTGTAACACGTCGCTAAGGGGGACGGTAGTGCCATCTATCGGTAATGATCCGCATTACTTCGATAAATATCTCCAAAGTTACATTTGGTATTAAATATTAGGTGGTCGAATTTTATTTATCTCAATTTTGAAATATAGTATAAGGTAAACTTTTCCATAAAGAGTTCAAAACATTTAAATAATGAAAATGTAAGTTGTTATAATGTTTGTGTCCATCATTTTGTAGCGACATCTACAGTAGCCGCACAACACTACAAGAAGAAAAGCAGCGCCATCTACCACCTAGCATCCCAACTAACCTGTATCGCGCAATACAAGTTCGCAAGCCAATTCGAACATATACAAGTTCCGAACAGTAACAAATGGCCGTCGGTCGCCGGGCACACCACCTCGCCCGGCAAAGAAGATCTTCATTTTCTGTGGAGGAACACCACCAACCGTTCCTCTACAAATTCAATGCAGATTACAAATTCTTGGCTTGGGAAAATTACAAAACAACATACTGCAGCCAAACGTGGTTGGATAGTCAACATCAACTGTATGTTCAAACAGTTCCCGCGACACAGTAACCTATTTATAGGCGTATATAAATTTAAAAACGCAGTTAAAAAATATTTTGTTTGTAGGTCGTTATGAAAACCAATAGTGAAGATCGCCGTGTGTTGGCTGCGCTAATTCTTTAAGCTTTCACCGCATTGGAATCGACTAGGGTTGCACCTACATTTCATATGATGTTGAGACTCCCGACAAAATACAAAATGTTCCGACAAACAGGTTCTTGTAAATTTAAAAAGCCATCAAAAACATAATTAGATGCGGCCGTAGCCCAATGGCTAGGGCGTCGGACTTGTGATATTGTGGTCCCCGTTCGATCTCCACCCATTGCACTACCGACGTGAACTCACTCGTAATACAAGCATTTAAGCTTAGCACGGGGGGTTATCAAGAATACCTACTAGTAGACTGCAAAACTCTGCTAGTAATCTTTAAAAAATAAATCTAAAAACTTATAAAAAAGCCTTTTATCGTCAAAATGTTGAGTGAGTTGCTAGAATTGGCTTGTTTTACAAGATATTTTGGTTTAGTTATCCCAACAAAAATACTAATATCCCGACTTTACATAATTTTGCCGCGATATTTTAGTTTTTTCTTCTGCTGACCCTAGAATTGACGCAACGCAGTCGCAGCGACAAACGCGCGCTTTAATTGATTTATACGCCTTTTACCATTTATAAAAACGTTACATTTTATGTACGTACGTGTGTTTTTGTAAAGTTCGTTAGTTTTGCAGCAAAACGCTCGTTTGCAACAACTTTGTGTTGGGTAGTTATTGGATAGAGACCACTCACAATCGGACGTGTAATGTTCCACCTGCACTTATGTTGTCTCAACTGATATTATAATTTCAAAAGTGAGTTGATTTGCGTTAAACAAGGTAAAGTTCAACTACTCAACTACACGAATGTCTTATTTATTTTTATTTTATTTATTTATTTATGTACAAACACAATATACAAAAAAATAAACAACAAAAAGACAACTTTGTACAGAAATATCTTCCAGTACACCTGCTAGAGGAGAAGTCGAAAGATGGAAGAATTTAGAAGTGTGTAGGTAGATATAGATACATACATACATACAATAACTAAACAAACATATACATAAATACATAATATAAACTACAAACTATAAACGACATACTGACTAGGTATAGATACCTACTTACACGTACATTATGATGAAGAGGAGAGATAAAATTCTTTCACTTTTCTCTTAAATGACGAAAGAGAATTGCAATTGCGGATGTGAGCGGGCAACGAATTCCATAATCTAACCCCATGCACGGAAAATGCGTAGGAATAAAAATCGGATTTGTGAGGGGGAAAGCTGAGGAGAGACTTTATGTGAGACCTGCATTGATCGTCAGGAGAATGCAAGAAGGAAAAGCGTTCGCATATACACATACGGAGATAATATAGGGTAACATTTGTCTAGAAAAAGTGAACCAAAAAGTAAAAATAACATTGTTATAGATGGCGCTGGTCAAACCGAGGAGCGCATCTAGTAAAACTATACTTATATACAAACTCCCTGCTCCCCAGTTTCGCCCCAGTCGTAGTTGCGTCCCCGTGGGAACTTTATAATGAAATGTAGCCGATATGTTATTCCTGGATAACGTAGTCTAATGGTAATTTATTTTTAAACGGTCCATTAGTTCTGGAACCAATTCAATGCAAACAAATTATCTAATCTTTTAATTCCAAATATTGGTATTAAATATACATTAAATAACCTACTTCTCTACTTATTTAGAACCTCATTGTCGGTTAAAAACTTTACCGATGAACAATTATTTTTTTAAATATTACTAGCATTTTTTTTTAAATTCAGTCTCTAGATATTATAATGGTAGGTACGTCGGTAGCGTAAAACCAATACAGTAAACACAACCTTAAGTGGATAAGCACACTATGCCGAAGTTACACGGCTGATTTTACGTTCTGACGTATTTCACCGATCATACCTGCGAAAATTACGGAGGCTTCTGTAGCGTATGATGTGTAGCTATAAAGCTAGGTTTTTTTTATTTGTTTTAATTATTGAAATTATCAACGAAATAGCTTTAGGGAGGCACTGTCCTAGATGCAAAAATGTAATGAATTGTAAAGCATAAATATTGTAAAATGCTATTTTTAAAAGATGACTAAAAGAAAAATTCGGGACTTTCTTATAGTCTTTCTTTTCCGGATGTCACACCGGAGGTAGAGAGACTCGTAGGATAGGGACGGTGGTCCTCGCGAGGTGGGGTTCGCGACGCGTTCTTGGCTTGGCTTTAGACCAGATCCCAGCCCGCGCTGGTAAATCTAATTTCTTAAACCACGCGACTTATAATTTTTGGTGTATACTCGTTTTGCCCGCGATAATTTTTCATTTTATTTATCTATATATATTTTATTGATATTTAAAATAAGATTATAATAGTAGTTTAACATAAGTGACCATACAGTTAAGTTATACCATGTACAGGACCTGTATATAATGTTAAAAATATTGTTATGACGTATATCATTTACAAAGCATAAAACATTTAAGTAAATTTTTTTGAAACTTAATTAAGAACATTATTTTTAACATGCGCGAATTATTCGTCTACGTTACCTACTAATATACTATTTCATTTCATTCATTAGCTATAAAGGATACGTTACCACTGACTTTATGCTAGTGTTGCCGAATAATCGATTGTTTTACTATCGATAGTTTTCATCTGAAAAAGGGCATACTATCGATAGTATCGATACTATCGATAGTATCGATACTATCGATAAATCAGAACAAGCCGATACTATCGAATGAGGAACAATACTATCGATACTATCGATAGTATTGTGTCTGGTAAACAAAGGACTATCGATAGTATCGATATTATCGATAGTATTGCTTCTGGTAAACAAAGGACTATCGATAGTATCGATACTATCGATAGTATCGATTATTTTAGAGTACCGATAGTCTGCGAATTTGCAATAGTATTGAATATGTTATAACAGTAATGACAGAGCCAATTAAACAACACGTATATATATTTCTACCGAGCTGTGCTATTGCTACTGTTTAAAAGGAAAAATAAACGAAGCTGTTTGAAATTGCATATAGGGGTATATGATTTTTGACTACTCATCATCATCATCAACAGCAAGTTTACGTCCACTGCTAAACATGGGCCTATTCTTAACAGTGCTTGGCAAGCCAGGATCGTAGAGAGATATTGCCATAATCACCACGCTTGGCAGACGGATTGGTGATCGCGGTAACATGTAAACCTTGAGCTAATAGATGCTGCTGCCCATCCATCAGCCATATGTCCCTTAGTCGCCTTTTACGACACCCATGGGAAGACATGAGGTGGTCTATTCTAAGCCGGAGACCACACGGCAATTGACTATTTTATTGACTATTATCACTGAGTATTGTAAACAATACTATTGTAAATTTGTAAACTATCGATAGTCTTAAACAATCGATAGTATCGATAGCATCGATACTACGATCGATTATTCTGCGATTGTTTGACTATCGATAGACTATCGATTAATCATCGATAGTCGACTATCGATCGGCATCACTACTTTATGCCTGAGAGTTTAATTTAATTATAAATAAGTAATTTGAATAGGTTTATAAATAAACAGCAAATGTAATCTAAGATAAATAATAATTAATTTTTAAATAATGTTTGACGGTTTACAAGTGCCTGTAATTGGTTTACGTAAATAAAAATGATTTTTATTTTTTTATTTATTTTTTTATTTTTTAGAGTGGTTGGTTTTAGGCGAAATAGCAAAGCGGTATAGTGTGTTTAGACACAAAGATCCAGAAAACGAGAATTAAATAGAATTAAAGAAAATATATTCAAAGATATATACGTAGAATACGTACACCAAAAATATAATACCGCGTACTTATCGAAATGTCTCGTGAATATTGAAGCTACAAATGTATTGGGTCGTCATGGCAACGCTGAGTCTTTATAACTACACAGGGCCATTGTCAGATGTCTCCGGAGCTTAACTTGGTATTATGGGACCTTTGTTCTATTGTCAGAGAGGGACAGATATATAGCCTCGTGTTTACACTCATCTATACCTACTGTTATTTTGATATACTGTTTCTGTTGTCACGGTTATATATTTTATGTAGGTTTCTACTAGTTTTACTCCATAATACATGAATAATCCAGAAAGGTTACTTAAGTGCTACCATTTTCAACAAAAATAAGTTTTCGTTTTTACCTTATCTTTATAATTTATAAAGCTGAAGAGTCTGTTTGTTTGTTTGAATGCGCTAATATCAGGAAGTAATGGTCCGAATTGACTAATTCTTTCAGTGTTGGATAGCCGATTTATCATGAAACGCTATAGAAAAAAACAGTCTTTGAGTGCCCATTTATTGAGGAAGACTTATGAAGTTCCCACGGGAAAGGGCATTACGCGGGTGAAACCGCGCGTGGAAGCTAGTGTTGTATAAATTATAATTACGATCGTAGAAATATTTCTTTAAAAAGTACGAATTAACAAACAAGATAAGCACCTAATCATCATCAGCCACTCGTCCACTGCTGAACATGCGCCTCCTCCGAGGGAGGGTTTATGCCATACCTACTTGCCGCGCTTGGCAGGTTGGTAGGTGACACAGTATTATGTAAATCACACACAGGGAATCGCTGACACCCGTTGCCTGGTATTCAATCGCTATATATGACGTTAAAACAATCGGGACCATCGGCTTAACTCTACGATGCACGGAGGGTAGTCCTTTAACCAACCATATCCGGAAAAAAATGTTAGATTTTACACAAAGATCTCATAATATGAGACTTAAAGCGAGACTTGTAGTGCAATGCCACGGAATTGTCACAACAAGGAATTAATATTAAAATGTAGTTGGTGTATAAAATCTGTCAGTCACGTGTTGTCCATAAAAAGAAAAATATATTGCGGAATGTTGATAGCAAACCCGTTTCTTAGTAACTTACTGAACGATGGAACGAATGATACCAACATCAAATATTCCAACGGTTTGTTCATTTAAATAGCTGTCAGTTGAACAACAATCGAGTCACGTATCTTTAAAGAAAATTTCACTTATATTAAAAACTAGCGGCCCGCCCCGGCTTCGCACGGGTGGACTTTTATACCCTACCCCTGCCCTACCCTACCCCTACCCTAGTCCTACCCTACCCCTACCCTAGTCCTACCCTACCCCTACCCCTACCCTGCCCTACCCCTACCCTACCCCTACCCCTACCCTACACCTACCCTACCCTACTTCTACCCTACCCCTGCCATACCCCTACCCTACCCTTACCCTACCCTACCCCTACCCTACCCCTACCCTACCCTACCCTACCCCTACCCTACCCTACCCTACCCTACCCTACCCTACCCTACCCCTACCCAAAAGTATCCTATGTCCTTCTCCCTGTTCTTAGCTACCTCCCTACCAATTTTCAGCCAAATCGGTTCAGCCGTTCTTGAGTTATAAATAGTGTAACTAACACCACTTTCTTTTGTTTTTAAAATGTATTCTGCTATTCGGGACGGAAACAAATCCAACAAATCAAAAACCATGGCAATCGGTCCAGCCGTTCTCGAGTTATAAGTGTTGTAACAAACACGACTTTCTTTTATATATATAGACTAGCGGCCCGCCCCGGCTTCGCACGGGTGGACTTTTATACCCTGCCCTATCCTACCCCTACCCTAACCCTACCCCACCATACCCCTACCCTACCCCTACCCTACCCCTACCCCTACCCTACCCTACCCCTACCCAAAAGTCCTATGACCTTCCTATGTCCTTCTCCCAGTTCTTAGCTACCTCCCTACCAATTTTCAGCCAAATCGGTTCAGCCGTTCTTGAGTTATATATAGTGTAACAAACACGACTTTCTTTTGTTTTTAAAATGTATTCTGCTATTCAGGGCGGAGACAAATCCAACGAAAAAAAAAAACCATGAAAATTGATCCAGCCGATCTCGAGTTATAAGTGTTGTAACAAACCCGTCTTTGTTTTATATATATAGATATACGATGCCTACATAAATATATACTGAACTTGTCTTATCGTCTTAACCAACCAGGTCTGCTGTGGAATAACGTAACAAATGCGACAACGATTGTTTTGTAGATTAAAAGCAAAAAAAAAAAATGCGCTGCCTAACCAATATAGCAACCGACATGCGACAGCGTAGTTTGTTGCAGAAGTTGACAAATAGCCACAAATTATTACTATTTTTTTTGACATTTTACGATTCATCTGCCGGCCTCAGGCCTGCCATAAAGGAATCTTTGATTTTAAATTAACACAGTTAAGTGCGCATAAACAAGGCAAAAATAAAAACTATAGTTTAAATAAATCTATGTCAAACATAATAATTATAACTGAGAGTAATTTAGGCCCTGCAAGCCCCTAGCTCGTCATGTGTTGCCTGAGACATATGGAAGGCAATGTGCATTACAAATATGTATATCTAAAAATACTGTACCTTTTGGAACTAGCCCGTAAGCATTAGATTTTAATTACCAAGACCGGATTTAGAGGTCTTGCGGCCTCAGGGCATTAGCACCAATTTGAAAACTGGGTTTTCTTTCAGTGTTAGATAGCCCATTCATCGAGGTAGGATGTAGGCTATAACTACAAAATTAAATATATATTATATATATTTAATTTTGTAGTTCCCATGGGGACGGGAGTTAATCAGGTGACCCGCGCGCTGGAATCTAATTTCAAATAAAAACATATGATAATTTTAACAATTTACATCAATATAAACATAATCTAAAACAAATTCATGTTTCTACAAAGCACTGTAGGTATAGGTAAAACATCAGCGGCTGGCCCCAAAGCTGATGGCGGCGGCGGGTGCTCTTGGCCGGCTTTTGCCGAATGTTGGCAGACCCGGGAGCACCTGCCGCAAGCTGTATGCCATAGTGATCCGCTCGATGGCACTCTATGGCCCCTAATGGGTCATGGCCATCAGGGCGTCCCGCGCCTACCTACCTACTGCGTTTGACGTCCCCTCCATGGGACCTGGAGTCGGAGGTTTTGGCCGCCGCGTACCGGCGGAGGTGTGAGGGGGCGCGTTCTGGCCGCGAACCCTTCCTGGAGGGTGTTGCACGTTTGCGGACTAAGGTCCGTTGCCAAACCCTCCAGAAATGGCAGGAGCGACTAGAGGCCGCGCCGCGGAGCGGTTTGCGTACGGTGGAGGCGATTCGGCCCCATCAAAAAAAGTGGGCCGGTCGCCGTCACGGCGACGTCACCTACCACGTTGCACAGGTAGTAACAGGCCATGGCTGCTTCGGCCACTACCGCTACGCAGAAAGAGCAGGACACTCGCTGTCACCACTGTGTCTGTGCCGACGATACGGCACAGCACACGGTGGTGGAGTGTCCGGCGTGGGCCAACGAGCGGGAGGAGCTCGTTGGTGTGATGAGAGACGACCTCTCGCTGCCAACCATCATTTCGAAGATGGTCCAAACGAGAGGTCGCGGGAGGCGGTTGCCTCCTTCTGTAGACAAGTAATATCACAGAAGGAGGCCGCGGAGCGGGAGAGGGAAGTAGATCCCTCCGCCCACCCGCTTCGCAGACGGCGTGTTGGCCGTCGGCGGCGGGCCGAAACCCGCCGCCTACCGCCCTAGGCTCGTCCTCGGGAATGGGGCACATGGGCCCCGCTCCCTTCAAGGCTAACCCATGAGGAGTAGGGACGCCTCTACACTCCGGGCGTCCCTATAATTCGGCAAATGGGCCACTGTAAGTGTGGCCCCGGAGATCCCGCGGTACCATATTGGCCGCGGGTGCCATCGGGGGGCTGGATTGCTCATGCGTACCCGGCCCCCGCCAACGGTGGATCGAAGGAGTGTCCGGGAGGTTTTAGTGGTGTAGGGTCCTCTAAAACGAGTATGAGTTTAGCATACCACGCTATGGAGAGGGCGAGTCCCACATATCCCACCGCCAGCGCGCGAATACTCTGCAGCTGCGGTGGGAATGCGTAAATGCATTTCCCACCGGAAAAAAAAAAAAAAAAAAACAATGTATTGGTAAAACATGGAAAAAAATATTATTAATAAATATTCGTAAGGTTGCATATTAGTCGAATTTTGAAAAAAAAATGTTTGGAAGTCTGAATTGCCTCAAGTTTTTTGTAGCGGAGCCGTAGCTTCGGATGCCCTGTATTATATCCGGCCCTATGATCGTTACTCGATGTTTCTAATATATATAATACTGATACAACACAAAATGGCCGCACATAGCCGTGTATGGTGTGTAGGCGGCTCCATAAAAACGCCGAATGCAGCTCGGCTGGTAATTGAATCTCAATGGAAATTGCATTCCGCGCGTTACTTCCGATCCGCAGCGCACACGTATTTTTATTGAAAACCATTATTTATACATTTAGTTCGGCTATGTCAACTATTTTGTTCATATTCAGTTCAACTTAATATATAGAAATCGTGAAAGCGGAAATCATGCTATTTTTCGTTTGTTCAACCAATCGAAGCCTTTTTTATGACAATTCCCATACTAGGGAAATAAATCCCTATGTTGCGGCGAATTTAAAACACTCAATTCACGGACAGTAAGTTCATTGTAACTCGGAGCAACTGTCGGTGGTTTACACAAATAATTGTCATGGGTGGGAATCGTACCCGGAACTCAAAATCTCAAAGAACTTAATGAGGAGAATTGCAATTGAATCTTCCAATTATTAAATTTTAGTTTGGAATCGAGGAAGGCCTTGACACTTAAATTAGTGAAAGGCTTTCTGTAGCTAAAATAATTTTCAAATCGGTTCATTAGGTCCAGAGATTACTCTCTATAAACTCACGAACGTTATAATATTACTAGCTGTTGCCCACAACTTCGTCCGCGTAGATTTCAATATCTCTGTACAAAGTTTGTCACCCCTCTTTATTCTATTAGTATTTTTTAATCCTTTTGGTTATACCCTGCCAACTACCGACCAATCGCAATCACTTCCATACTCTGTAAGGTTATGGAGCGTGTTTTAAATAACCGTCTCCTAGCATACCTGGAAGACAACGATCTCCTCTGTGACCGCCAATTCGGATTCCGTCGAGGCCGGTCTACTGGGGATCTTCTTGTTTATGCTACTCACTTCTGGAGCGAAGCCATTGAGAGACACGGTGAGGCTCTTGCCGTGTCTCTTGATATCTCGTGCCAAACCCTGTCGCTTTTGACAGGGTTTGGCACGCAAGTCTCATTGGTAAGCTTCCGGTTTACGGTATTGCTCCCGGACTTTGTACCTGGATTCAGGATTTCTTGAGGGGGAGGTCGATTCAAGTTGTCATTGATGGCGCCTCGTCCGATCTTCTTGGTATTAATGCCGGTGTCCTTCAGGGATCTGTTCTCTCCGCGACTCTTTTTTTGCTGCACTTCAACGACCTGCTAGCTACTCCCGCTATTTTTGGGTACGCAGACGACAGCACAGTCTCGGTGAGATACTTGTCTGATGCGAAGTCTGGGGCAAAGGTTCAGTCGTTCTGGGAGTCGATGATGGAGGGGGTGAACTCGATCTTGGAGGCTGTTTCCTTATGGGGTGATGCCAACCTGGTTGGGTTTAACCCCTCAAAAACACAGGCTTGTCTCTTTTCGGCGAAACGGAGTCCATTCCAACTTTGATCAGCGACCATCTTGAGAACTTAGTGCTTGACCTGTCTTCTAATCTACACTTCGGTCACTATATCGAGTCCATTGGAAACACTGCAGACAAAAAACTTGACATTCTCTCCAAGGTGAGGCGGTACTTCACATCGGAGCAGCTCTTAAGTCTCTACAAGGCTCAAGTTCGCTCCTCAATGGAATACTGTTCTCATCTTTGGGATGGGTCTGCTAGATATCAGCTGGATGCTCTGGACTCATCGGAGCGCCGAGCGAAGAGAGTCATAGGCAATAACTCACTTGTGGAGGCAAGTCTTCAGAGCCTCGAATACCGTAGACGAGTAGCCTACCTATCGGTTTTTTAACGGTTGCATTTCGGGAAGTGTGCGGAGGTTCTACATAACCTGATACCCCCTTCACCCTTCCATCACCGGACGACCAGGCGCGGCGAGCGGTTTCACCCTTATGTTGTAGACATTCCTTCAATACGCACGAAGCGATTTGCTTCTTCTATGCGGACGGCTAAGGTGTCGAATTCTTTGCCGGGGTCAGTTTTTCCGGAACGCTATAATCTGGACATCTTTAAAGCTAAAGTCAACTGACACTTTCTAGGCACGCGTGTATCATCTTAGGCCTTATCTTCGCTTGCCATCAAGCGAGATTATGGTCAAACGTAAGCCTATATTTAAATTAAAAAAAATATATATACGTTGAACTGACAATCATTCAGTCATTCAGGAAAAAATATTGAATTAATAAAGATAAATATTATTGAAACTTTATTCTATAACATACTACTATATAAAGAAAACTTCTGCCTTTACAACATCAAATCCAATTGTTCGTCGTACCCATTGTACACAAGACAAGCACGATTTATATTATATAACGAGATACACATGCCTACGAGATCGTTACACATCGAACGTTTCAATTTTCTTAATGCATAATTCAATGAATCACTATTCAATAGTCTTTCATTTCAAGAACCAAAGGCGTAATTCTGAGTAACCACTATTTAGTCTCAAGGTAACCTGACTCATATGTTCAAGACAATTTTAAGTAAACATTTTCTTGAAAATATATGGCTGTGTGTTTTCCGACTTAAAATAAACTACCCCACTTATTCCCGTGGATGTCGTAAGACAGGACTAACGGACATGCTGACAGCAACAGTATCATTCAGCATAATGACATTCACCATCTTACTGCGATCCCCAATCCGCGTGCCACGCCTCGTGATTATGGCAATATCCCTCAACGACCCTGGCTTACCAAGGTCTGTTAAGAACAGGTCCATTTTCAACAGTGGACGTAAATGGGCTGATACATTTATGTAAAAATTTAACTGTTATGAGATACCTTATAACTAAAAGCAACTAACATCGACCTGCAGTTTCTTACGGGAGCTCTTCTATCTGGCAAAAATGTATTTGATATACTTTTTTTTCGGACGGACATTTATTATGATTTTTGTTACCTCACCTCCGGCTACAGCGTTATTAAATAGTTTATAAACTACAAACTAAGCAAACTGTTCAAGAGGGTGCCCCCTGTGGGACTTGGTCCTCGGCTTTATGACTTATAGTTTATAGTTGTGCGCTTTTTAAGCTTAAAACAAATGAACTAACGAAGGGTACTGACTGTTAAAATTAGGTAAAGTTAAAAATAAGTTTAAGTATGACACCTAAGTCTACTTTTATATAAAATAAATTACATATTTTTAAATAAAGTTGGTTTCTGTTTTGTTTCCATCACGACACGTGCCTCTAACCCTACAAATTTACAACATTGGTTTCAGCGCAAGTTCATGTACAAAGTGGGCCAAGTTGTTGTACATGCCGATTAGAATGGTTCATTAATAAAATAACACCGCGGTTACTCGAGTACCATGGTCAGCAACAACGAGTGAAAGATAATGTTTGTCAATCAAGTGACCAATGTCGCAGTTCCTTACATTAAAACACAGTCTTCAAAAACAGGAACTTTCTACCAAAATATCGCAATATCCCATATAACTTTATCACCGCGAAACCTTTCGAGAACAAAATTCAAAGTCCTTTATATAATATCTCTATAAAATAATAACAACTGTTATAGAGTCATATTAAAACATTATGCACAATCGGACCGTTTCAATTTGAAGCGCCCATTAAAGTTAAGTACTGTTTAAACAAGTTCATATTATTCAATAAGCTATGACTTCATTAGTACACGATGTAACATTGGAAATATTGTCAAACAATTAATGTGGAATATTGAATGTAGTTGTAACTTTGTGCAATTATACATATGTTGGCGTTAATAATAACATTAAATAAGATTTAAACATACCATTTTCAGGACATAATTTGGGTGGCGTAATGGTTTTTATTCTCAGTGACAAGAGAAATCATGAATAGTGTTGCGCCAGAAAATTTGATCTGAGCTTGGATGGCGAATAAATGCTGAATATATTATTCTTATATAAGAAATGCAAACGTTTATATATCTGTATGGTGCGAGTAACTAATGTTAATGAATTTCGATATAGAGGTATGTACATTTGATCTTAGAAAAAGACATAACTTTGACAGCAAAAGACAAAGATTAAGCCGCTAAACTAGAGCTATATAATACAGTTTAATCTAATCTAATATTTCAATTTCATTCACTCGATGGAAAAATATATGTGAAGGTTTGTAATTTCGTGTGTAAATTGCTTGTGAAGTGAAGCTTAACTGAAGAACAAAACAGATTGCACTTCTGTATTTTAAAATTGATTTACTTAAATTAAAACAAAATCACACCTATAGCGTCCACTGCTGAACATGGACCTCTTCTCGAGGTAGAGTTTTTCCATAGTCACCACGCTTCGCCTGCCAAGCTTGTTTGTGCCCGGTGAAGTAGCAAAAGCCTCAGGGCTAACTACATATGTCCGTCTGAAAAAAAAAAAAAAAAAAAAAAACTGCCAAGCGTGGTGACTATGGAAAAACTGGCTGGTGAGTGACAAAAATTATTATGTTGGAACAAAAATATAATATACTAGCGACCCACCCCGGCTTCGCACGGGTACAATACTGATACTTATACTACGGAATGTCTTTAAACCTTTAACAAACGGGCGAAATTTGGTCAAAACAAACAGAAACAAATTAATATGGGTACCTACTAAAACTCAGTGTAATAAGTAGGTGGGTATACTTTTATCGTATGAAATACCAATACTCTTCAGGACTAACAAAACAATAATTTATTTTTTGTGTTGTGTTTGTTGTAACTATGATGGTTCGTTGTAACTATGATATCCCTCATAGTTACAACGAACACAAACCAAAAATTTGCCTTATAATTCTTAAGGATCGAGCGCGCATAATCGCATTCGACCTACCTCACTCGCTGCGCTGCGTGTGCACTTCTAAGTTATTCATTTAAAGTATATTGTGTAGGGGTAAAATAATCTGCATGAAATGCTTAAGAATATTAACTCATTTAAAATGATAAGGATAAATACTGAATCCGTCTGATTAGCTTTACAATTACCGCATTAGAAATGATCATTTTTCTAAAAGATAAAATGGATATAGCAAGTTAACCTTGAAAGATAGACATATGCTATGCAGACTTTTTTGTAGATCTAAAAGGGAAAAATATTTCCGCCATACATTGTTTTGTTATATCTCATAGGGTTTAGGCAGCGTTTTCGATGAAAGCTCCCAAATCAATATATATTAGTCAAATGTACACATAAACTAAACAAATCATATACGTAAACCTTCCAGAAGAATCGTTCTATAGATTGGTAACAACCGCATGAAAATCCATGTAGTAGTTTTTGAGTTTATCGCGAACATACAGACAGCCAGACAGACGCGGCCGGGGAATTTGTTTTATAATATGTAGTGATGTAGTGATAGCGGTCGCCCGCGGCTCCGTGCGGATGTCGGTTACCGCTGCAAAAAGCCTACCCAGGAAAGACACGGTCAGCAAAATGATTCCCAGGTCAATTCACAGACACCGACACAAACATCGACGACGCAGTCATTATCCGCAGGCTGCTCAGATTGGCTTTCTGTGGATGTTAAAGTTGTTAATAATGAAAATATTTAAATGTAATTAATACTAAGTTTTCACTTCTGCCGGCAGTCCCGGAGTCCGGAGTGAGGATAGATAACTAAAGCGATTATTGTAGAGCTTCTCTATAATCAACATTTGACGTTAATTTATTTTCAGGTAACAAAATATACTGATGGTCGGGAGCCCCGACCCGTGATATGGCAACGTAAAGTTACCCATGCGTAAAATATTCTTTGCGTAAATCAATTCCTACTAATTTGAATGTTTGGCCCTGGGATTTGTTTATCGTTAGTACCAAAGAAATTTTACTGGATATTGGAGCCTTTTGAAGGGTATAGGCAAATCAGTAGGGATCATGAGTATTCTTGGTATATGAGCTAATTCACCAGCTGCAGGGCCGGTGATAATCTTCGCTACTATTAAATTATCTTCTAGCTTCTTTATAAGAAGTCTCGTGCCATGTTAGGGGGGCTTAAATTTCTGAGAAGCATTATCGGCGTGCCATGCCAACTTTTAACGATAGTTCATGAGGAGATAGCCCAGCGAGGTTCAGAGAATTTAAAAATTCCTGGGGGTAGTGCACTGCGTCCTCGATGTTAGTGACGGTGTCCATGGATTTATCAGAAATCGTAATATTTTAATTTCGCCATATCTTTAAAACCAAACGTCCAATTTTAATAATTCAAGGACCAAATATTATCTACATAAACTGTTCTTAGTGATGAACTTATTTATTTGATAAGAATTAATAGCATGAGTAAAATAAACGCGTTTAAATGTAGTCCAAAAAAAAATCAAGATTTCTAAATAAGAAAATGGTTGTTGTGCCTCACTCGACATAGATAGCTATAGTGTGTTGCGGACTTTTTTGTAGATATTTATAAGATATACAATTAATTAGAACATTTTATGGTTCTATCTTTTATAGTTTAGGCAGCGTACGCAAAATAAGTAACTTTTCTGGTTGATTTTTTACACCTTGTGTCCGAAAAATCCAAATATCTTACGGAACCCTATTTTTTTCCAAAATAAAATTTAGCCTATGTTACTCGTGGATAATGTAGCTTTCGAATGGTAAAAGAATTTTGAAATCGGTCCTGTACTTTTTGAGCCTATTCATTACAACCAAACAAACAAACAAACAAAGTTTTCCTCTTTATAATATTAGTATAGATATGTAAATTGCACAGCGTACATCAAGAATGTACATGTGTTCTTAAAGTCTTAGATATAAAATGGAATCGTAAGAATATTAAGTTTCTTCACAAAGTAAGAAGAAAACATTGGTTGCTTTTGTACATGAATTATTTTACCTCCGACTGCTCCGTAAGCAGACAACATCGACCTGTGTACTAGGACAACAACCGCACAAAATATTAATACACATCATGACTAATTTATCAGCCGATAAAATATGTGTAGTCTGAGAGACTCAATTATTAGCAAAGTTAAATATACTGAGATCACAGTATACAAGTATTTAATTTTGTTTACTACTTGCTTTGGTTTAGCAAAGAATGGTGGATTAGTTGCATTGTTATCAAGTTCTCAAGCACTTAAAGCTTGCGATATTAATAGAAAGAGGTTCGTCACTTCACGTTTCATGATTTCTTGACAATCTTCGTAGGATAGCGGTATAATTCTCTAATATGTTGATAGAATAGTTAAGTGTTGGTCCCTGCCAATATAACGTCATATAAGAAAGTCTATACCAGAGAGCTGGTTGCATTGTTTAATCTTATGCGTATTAAAGTTGTGCTCTAAACCTCTACATATATCTTAAGTAAATATTTAATAGAAAAAGGTACGTAGTTATTATCTTATAAGTATTTTACCAGGTTCTCCAGGCTCCTCGCTTTACAAGATGAGATTATCCAGCACACGACGACAAAGAGCCGCGGAGCATCAATCACGCGCCGGCCACCTGTCGATTCCAGCGATGCATCTTTGTCACGCCGAGACGTTTACTAATCGTGGACACCGCCACGTATTGATAGCCTACCTTGTAAACTATCTCCGCTAATTAATCTATTAATCATTTACTTTCAATAAAACAATATGTCAAGGCGACCGGAAAATTACTTGTTTACAAATGGGCTGGCTTAAATCAGTGACATGCATAGTTTCATGTTGCAATTTTACTTCACTGACGGCTCAGTTGTAGGTAACTAAAGTTAACAGTTATTAATGTTATGAGCTAGCTGCTAGATCATTGTAATAACTAGGTGAACACAGTGTATCAGTGTACTAACAATTATGTGTTTCGAAAACAATATACTGGATGACATTTTTACCGTCTTGAAAATAATAGGGCATGATATGTATATGAAATAGATGTCTCAGGGATAGTTATCTTATCTTTTTTACTGACTTACGCCCTATTATTTTCAAGACGATAAGAAAAGTCATCCAGTCCTGTATATACACCGTGAAATTTTAATGGTTGTTTTCCCGAAGCAGAACAACTTTCCGTCGGTAGGTAGTACTATCGAAACATTTTTTTTTTTTTTAGACATGTTTTGGATTTAAAATTATTAAAAAAAATATTAGACAACTCGAAAGCGTGATAAACAGTAGTAACACTAGACGGAGTGAACGGGCCTTGTAGGTACTACTCGAATCGCACGCGCTGCTGACAAAGTAAAGAACGATCCATAAACGTTCAAAGCAAAATAAGAGCTCAATGGTAGTTATACGGCATAAAATAGCCTGCACGCAAGAATCACAAACGAGCCGGCTTCTTTTGTAATTCGCCGCGCGGCGCCGACGCCGGAACGCCCCGCGCTCTCCTTCGACTCCCTCCTTCCTTAGTTGTCCCGTGAACGTCGGAAGCGCAGCAAGCGTTATCTTATTACTTTATTAGTATTATGGATTGACATTACAGTTTTAGTAATTTAGAGTACGTCGCTATGGTGCAACTGTACGCTAGGGCTAATTATAATTCCCATACTGCCTGGCGTCTTTACGCCGATCTGCAACACTTGGCGTCACTCCGTCTTCGCGGAGTTCTGAACCCTCAAGTCATACAGGACCGGACGATCGTAGCGGCGACGCCTACTCGATCATGGGCAGTTCCAGGTGCCAGCACATGCACAGGGCAGAGGTCGATCGGCCGTTCTTTCGCCAGAGCTCGACGAGGAGATCATCGAGTACTTCGAACGCGATCCTCGCCGAAGTACGCGAATGGCGGCAGCTAAGTTTGGCGTAAGCGAATACTACGTCTGGAAACTACTCAACTCAGAAGGACTGCATCCATATCATTTCCGCGGAGTTCATTTAATTATTCATTTTTGTTAAATACGGCTTAAATACTTTATTAGGTATCTAATTCAGAAAATTATTGTTCTTAGATAATAAACTTGTTTTAAGTTACGTTTTCTGTAAGTTATAGCTAAAAAGGTATTGGATAAAGCTTATTATTGTGATTGGGTACTGTGTTACATTACCTAAGGTGTAGGTATCAGCTGATTGACTAACACCCGGGTAAACGAACGCGCGACCGATCGACGCGAGCGCTAGGTATCGCGAGGTATTACTATCGGTTCGATGTCACTTTCGAATTCGGTTTTTCACGATTGTTAATCGGCCATTTTTGGTTTATAATATTTAGTTTTTGTATAAATTGAATGATTAACTAAGACCAAACCTTTTCGCTGCGGGAAAACAACCATTTAAATTTCAGCGTGTATAAAACACCATTCTGAGCAACTTTTGTAAGTTTAGTAAATTCATTTTGTATTAACAAACAGTTTCTAAGCGGATGATCAACGTTAAGATTAACTAATAAGCTTTTGAAACTCATGTTATTTCCAAATGAGTTGAGCATTATTAACTCATTCAATTTGATAATCGTATCAATTAATCTATAATTAACGTTTTCGTTTTAATTCATGTTTTAAAAACTGTGTTTGATTAGACAGAGATTTTATTAGCTGTGATTAATTGGCATTTTTTTTAAATATTATTTAAAAGATTTTATATTTCTTTTTTAATTTAGCAATGTTTTTGCACACTACTAGTCTTCTTGTGCTAAGATTAAAATACTTGTGTTACAAGTGGGCTAACGTCGGTTGTGCAATGGGTGGAGATCGTACCGGCGACCACATGATCGCAAGTCCGGCGCCTAAGCCATTGGGCTACGGCCACATCGAAATAATTTCATCACCAAACACCACACACGATCAAACCCTCGAGGCGCTACTCGTACATCATTCCTAAACACATATATAAGTAACCCGCGTCCTAACGGCACACAACTCTCATGCCATCATAATTCAAGACGTGGGCGTTTTTCTTCATTTGAATAGCTTGTGTTTAAAGTGAATGAATATAAAGAGAATAATTCTATTAAGCTCAGCCAACCGCGATCAGAATAAATGGAGGAATTTGAATATGAATTCATACTCGTACAAGAAAACTGTCTGAGGAATCTTGAGGCGATTTTTAATTGACTATAATCAGTAGAAATTATGTAGCGGCCAAGTGCGAGTTGGATATCGAAGGGAGGTACGAAACCGTACGTGTATTTTAAAATCAGGTTAGATTATTTATAATAATATAAAATACTAGCGGCCCGCCCCGGCTTCGCACGGGTGAACTTTTATAAACTACCCCTGCCCTACCCTACCCATACCCTAACCCTACCCTACCCCTACCCTACCCTACCCCTACCCTACCCCTACCCCTACCCTACCCCTACCCTACCCTACCCCTACCCTACACCTACCATACCCCTACCCTACCCCTACCCTACCCCTACCCTACCCCTACCCTACCCCTACCCTACCCTACCCTACCCTACCCTACCCCTACCCAAAAGTATCCTATGTCCTTCTCCCAGTTCTTAGCTACCTCCCTACCAATTTTCAGCCAAATCGGTTCAGCCGTTCTAGAGTTATAAATAGTGTAACTAACACGACTTTCTTTTGTTTTTAAAATGTATTCTGCTATTCAGGGCGTAGACAAATCCAACGAAACAAAAACCATGAAAATTGATCCAGCCGATCTCGAGTTATAAGTGTTGTAACAAACCCGTCTTTGTTTTATATATATAGATTAAAAACTATTTTATAGGTAGTTAAATGGTCTTGACCATAAAATAATTTATTTGGATAAGGATTAATATAAACACATAAATAGCATGGTTTGAATTTGGTTAGCATTTTCATTAATGTTTAAAATGAAAAAAGTTGTTGTAGTGACATAACTACAATAGTTGGACATATGCTACCGCGGAGTTTTTTGTAGACATTATGATGTTCTTCAATATTGTTGTACATTATTTTGTTCTATCGCTAATAGTTTCGGCAGCGCATTCGACGAAAGACATTTAAGACTCATTTTTCTACACCTTCGGTTACATTGTTCAAATTTTACCAAGGATCCCTAATTTTTTTCAAAATGAAATGTAGCCTATATCAAATTGGAAAAATGTAGCATTCTATTGGTGAAAGAATTTTTCAAATCGGCCCAGTACTTTTTGAGCCTATTCATTACAAACATACAAACATAGGTACAAATCTTTCCTCTTTATAATATTAGTGTAGATATATAAAATTAAGGTGTATGTTTGAACTTTCATAATAACAGGTTTTTTTTTTAATATATAAAGGCTTTTACATTACGTCTCTACATAAATTAAGAGATTGATAAATTTCGATGACCGGTAGGGTTCCACCGTAGCCTAATTGGCTACGGCATGAGGGGCTGAACCTAAGATGCGAGTCCTGTCGGTGGTGGAATTTTATTAACCTCAATTTTGAAACATCATACATGGTAAACTTTTTCATAAAGTATTCGAAAACATTTAAAAATAGAATGATATAATGTAACGAATCATTATTTAAGACATAGGACGTCCACTGCAGGACATAGGCCTCCCTAATAGATTTCTAGTTGCTGCGGTTGGAGGTAGCCTGCATCCACCGTGATCCCGCGGCCTTTACCAGGTCATCCGTACATCTAGTTGGTGGACGTCCTACGCTACGCTTACAGATCCGCGGTCTCTCCGTGCTATATGGGCTGCCCATATAGCACGCCGCGCATTGCCACTTCAAGGACCTAATCCGTTGGGCGTTGTCGGTAACCCGCGTTCTACTAACGAATGCTAATACATAACCTAAAATACCTAAAACATACTTAATATACAATAAACTAATACATATTATATAATTATATTTTACATAAATTATAATTTATTCAGCTCTTAGGTATTTACATACACTTGTACTTGTCAGAGTTACTATACCAAATCTAACTAAAGTATCACTTTTAAGCTAAAAACATGTTGACATAATTATATCTTATAGATTTTATAATACATAAATGACAAATATAGATACATATTATTGTAACATGCCTTAGAGGTGGAGAGTGAAGAGGACAAAAGATAATGTTCTTTCTATAAATATGTCGATAGACGAACTGGCACGAATGGAATGGGGAAGAGCGTTCCAAAGGCGTACTGCACGAATGCCGAAGGTTGTTAATACATTCAGCAAGCTGCTGAAATCCTTTCTTCTCAAAAATATATTAATAAATCATCGTTACATCTGTTGGTACTTTCGCTTGAACATCTTTTCATTATTGTTTGATCATCGTGCTCCAGTATATAATACTCGTACAGACGGAAATAATTTCCGCAGCAGTCCGTCGTGTGTTCCATTTTATCTCACGATGAAATTAAATTGAAAAGAATCGAGAACTTTCTTCCGTCGCTCCGACTTAAGTTTTAATTGCCCTCCATTGCCAGTTGAGAAATTAATATGTTTCAAGGGACTTTAATTTCTGTACAACGTCCTAATGGTTACTTTGTCCTGATTTAGAGACATCTTTGTATTTTTTTAAATCTATATCGAGTATAATGTTCTCGTACTTAGGAATAAGAGAAAAATTGTTTTAATTAAATGCTCGATACTAAGCGATATTATTTCGTAACTCCTTTTTCTAGTGATTTTCTAAGTAATCTAGTTTAAATTTCCATGAACCCATGAAGTTTATTTAATACTTATAAAGTACAAATTACACAAATCCTTAACAAAATTCAGCCCCGTTCAGTTCTTAAGCCTAAGAGCCTTTTTAGCATGTGGGTAATAGCCTGATCAATATAGAGAGATTATATCGACATGACGTATTTCAATAAATTGAAGTGTTACTGCATGATAGAGTCAGAGTTTTCAAATATCCAAAACAATATTATTTACATGCTTTTGTCCGCTTGGAAAAAGGAGCTTCCTTTTGCAATAAAAAGTAGCTTTTGTACTTTTCCAATATCTAGTATATCTCTGTACTAATTTTCTTTAAAATCAGCTCAGTGGTTTACGCGAGAGTGAGTGTTAAAGTTACTTCGGCTTTTACATTTAGTACAGATGTCATTATAACGATTAAGTTGTATAGTAGGTATCTCATATTTCAAAGATATTAAACGTTCGCTCCATAAAATGACATCACGTAGCAAATTCGAGAAGGTTCGTCGATAGCACACCTTCACTAGTTCAGGAAAAGGGTCGCATTCCGCTCGGGCCGAGAATATCGAGAAGGATGCTAGTTAATTCTATTACATTCCGATAAGGAAGTATTCATATCTATATAGACTTTATTAGAAGGCTTCATTTTTGGTGGAGTTGTTCGTTTTCGATGTGGGTTGTGATGCTAGGGCGTCAATAGGGAAGGATAGTAATTTTTTGCCCCCTTCCAGGAAAGAAGCCTTGTTTAGCTGAAATGCGATGGTGTTAGTTCCGAATGAAGATCTTCTCGAGGCTTTGGAGTCACTGTCCCAAGGATCTTCCGCTGCTTGCCGTGGTGAGCTGGTATTGGATAACAAGATCAATCCGCAAGGACGCGGGACGGAGGTTTTAACTACGTAAGAATAAAAAAGGAATGTTAGAAATCTATACTAATATTATAAAAAGGAAAGATTTGTATTTTTGTATTTAATGTGTGTGTGTGTGCCGATTTCAAAACTTTTTTCACCATTGGAAAGCTACATTCAGCCTGGGTGACATAGGCTATATTTAATTATGAATTTCCCACGGGAACGGAAGTTACACGGCTGAAACCGCGCGCGGGTAGCTAGTATTTAATAATAGTCATCATCAATTGTCATCCACATAAATGGGTTATGCTATCGTCTCACGATTGCCAGGAGATTTAGAGACTGAACATTCAACGAATATAGAATAGAATATAATAGAATAGAATACTCTTTATTGTACACACATAAGTAAACAGGACAAAGAAAATATAATAGACACAGTACAATGGGCGGTCTTATCGCATAAAGCAATTTCTTCCAGACAACCTTTGGATGGATAGTGGAATTCATTAGGTAAGTGACGTAGGTAGATTGTGTGCAATTCAAAATTAAGATTATTAATTTAATACCAATATTTTGGTATAACTATATAGGTAGGTACATTAGATTATGTTATTATACACAAAACATACATAAATACAATAATATATATATTATAATATACTATGAACAACATATGATAGATATAGGTACATAAATGATAAATATAAATATAATTTATAAATTTTATAACGAAGGGACAATTTATAAACGCAAATAGTGTTCTTTGATGAGTTTGTTAAATGTTGAGTGAGTTTGGGCACTTCTTATTGTTACTGGCAGGGCATTCCATAGGCGGACTGCTTTGACACTAAATGATTTGTCCATAAAATTTGAGGAATGCAAGGGAATATGCAGCTTTAGGTCTTGTGACGATCTTAGAGATCGCGAATGTGTATCACAAAGGAATTCAAAACGGTTTTTAAGGTAGATAGGTGTAGAAGGATTAAATAGAATATTATATAATAAAGAAAGAATATGAGCATTACGGCGAAGGCGAATTGGCAACCACTTAAGCTTATTACGAAATAATGAGACATGATCATATTTGCGAAGTCCAAATATAAATCTAATGCAAACGTTTTGGAGTCGCTCAAGTTTATTCAGTTGCTCTTCGGTCAGGTCAAGATAGCTGGCGTCGGCGTAGTCAAGAATTGGCAACAGCAGAGATTGAGCAAGGGCAACTTTAGTGGTAATGGGTAAAAAGTTATGTAGGCGTCTAAGAGAACCTACTGAAGCAAAGATTTTTTGGCTCACAGATTTTAATTGTGGACCCCAGGACAAAGTTTTAACCTTATCTTTGAACGGTATCGTAGATCCATTGAATTTGACTTGAGGAAGTTGGGGCCAATCAATTCTAGATACCATGCGCGAGCTTCCTATTATGATCGCCTGTGTCTTTGACGCGTTGATTTTAAGACCGAAGTTACAACTCCACTCCCCTATTCGTGCCAAATCGACGTTAATAGAGGTGATTGCCTCCGATAATCTATTAAAGGCTGAATGCTTGTAGATTTGTAGATCGTCTGCATAAAGATGGTAAGAAGAAGTAAGATTTTTAGAGATGGTATTTATAAATATAGCGAATAGTAATGGAGACAAAACGCCACCCTGCGGCACGCCTGCTGTAATATTAGACCATGTTGAAAACATATCGTCAACGCGGATTCTTTGCCGACGGCCAAACAGGTAAGATCGAAACCACTCAATTGCCGTTGGAGATATGTTAAGTGAGTTCAGAATACCAAGGAGGATATCAAAATCTACAGTGTTGAACGCGTTACTGAAATCTAATAGGAGAAGAACTGTAAGACTTCCCTCCTCCATGGCACTCCTAATGTCATCCGTAATATGAACTAAGGCTGTAGCCGTACTATGGCCAGGTCGGAAACCGGATTGCATAGGATTGAGGATATCGTGTTTGCAAACAAAGGCATGTACTTGCCTATGGATTAAACGTTCTAGGACCTTGGATAGAAATGGAAGCATGGATATGGGTCGGTAGTCGGAAAATGAGGTAGGATTTTTGATTTTAGGCAATGGTGTGATTTGAGCTTCTTTCCATGATGTAGGAAAGGAGCCACTGGACACAGAGTAATTAAGGATATGGGAAATGATGGGTAGGATTTCATCAAGGATAGGAATTATCATATTACGGCTGACATTGTCACTGCCGACTAGGCCCGCGCAAAGTGTATCATTTTTGCGATTGGAACATTTGCATCTGAATCACTAAACTGTTCCGGAACACTGATATGTTTCATTTGGAACATTTGGTACACCGGCACCGGCTCAAAAGATGCAATTGAATAAACATGCATTTCAAACAATATCATAAAACAACTGATCGTGTTTGTTTAAATTTGCGCAAACATAAACTATTCAAAAAGCTTTGTCAAAGTAAAATGATACCTAGTCTTCTATTTCATACAAGAAACAACCTAATAGTATTTGATATGCACCATAATGGTTATTATTACGTGCATTGAATCAAGAGCCGCTGTCCGAGAGCTAGCGAGCGAGCGTATATGTATCTCGCTCACCGCTCAGCATTTTGTGTCTCACTCAAATCTCTCACTCGCAACTCGCAAGCGACGTCGTTCACGGTCCGGTCGGTCCGCAAAGTAGTGTTCCAGATTCAGTGTTCCAAATGATGCATTTAAAACATTACTGACGTTCCAATCTTTCGAAACACTAAAATGTTTCGGAACAGTGAGTCGGTTCAGTAAAGAGTTACACACCTCTACTGCCGACAGCATTAGAAGTTATCGACAGTATGCTCTTTTTAACATCACAATCGGAAAAATGATTAAAAATGAAAGGTGGGAGACCGGCCGGTGAAAGAGAAGAAAGATAATTCAAAGTATGAGTTTTTGCAGACGCATTACTCGAAGATGCAGAAGAAAAATGCTGATTAAGCGCGTTAATATCTAAATTAGTAATTAATTAATATAATACATGTATTACTATCGAAACATAAAATTAACATTTTAACATATGTTTTGTACAAAATACTACAAAATAAGTTGCCCTTAAGGAGCATTACGGTCTCCTTACATGGCAAAACAAGATCTAGTGCCTTTCAAAACAAGATAATCTAGGAATCTAATAAGAATGCAAATTATTTAAATTTAATCATTACATTAGATATATTATACATATAAAATATAGATAAAGAAAAACTTAACTACTAACTGTTTTGACTATTTGCAAGTGTCTGCAATAGGTTTACGGGAATAAAAATAATATATATTTTTTTAACGAGCGCGCTTATTCAGTGTCAAGGGCCTTTTAATCTGTAGTTTTGAATGTTATTAAAGTATATACAAAGATGGACTTTACATACAACTATATACATACCACAACGAGAAAAATAGCACGGTTTTTAATACTTTGTTGCAGTTGATTTAAACGAAATGTTGGTAATAATTACTCCTAAAATATATTTTCCAAATCCGTTATGTAGTTTTTGCATCATTGAGTAGCAAACATCTATACATATAAATTTATCAGTAAGATAATTAGTATAAACTTTATTAATGTTTTCTTGATAAAATAAAAATACATTTTCTTGCGCTTATTTATGATTGCAAATTCCGATGCAAAGAGGAATTTTATTGAGACGCTTGCATCTGAAATATTTCTCTGAGTACACAAGATACAGTTTATATTTTTCTTACTTATCTATTCATGAAATTTAGATTTTTCTTTCATTCTTTTCATTTCTTAATAATATTGCTTCGTATCACTTAATTTTTCATTCGTTCCAACACTTTTTAAAGTAAATCCGAGGACTCGGGATCTCTTCATGAATTGCGGTTATACACGGCTCTAAAACCTCATCGTACCCTATCAAATGATGGCATTTTATGGGCCCGAAAATCAAAAAACAATAACGGAAAGTACTGAAAAATAGGATTAAAATTGTGTCGAGCGTAAAACAACATTCATCATCAAAGTGTCACAATACGATGTGTTATAAAAAATACGGCGCCCAAAGCAATCCAATCTTCGTTAGCTAAATTGTCGTTATTGGACAGTGATCCAATAAATGAATTGGATTAACATATTTAGTCAGATGTTTCACTCACGCACGGCGCGCGGCAGGTAGGTCTATGTATATTTATCTACACTAATATTATAAAGAGGAAAACTTTGTTTGTTTGTTTGTTTGGTTGTAATGAATAGGCTCAAAAAGTACTGGACCGATTTCAAAAATTCTTTCACCATTCGAAAGCTACATTATCCACAAATAACATAGGCTAAATTTTATTTTTGAAAAGAATAGGGTTCCGTAAGATATTTGGGCTTTTCTGACACAAGGTGTAAAAAATCAACCAGAAAAGTTACTTATTTTGCGTACGCTGCCTAAAATATAAAAGATAGAACCATAAAATGTTCTAATTAATTGTAGATCTTATAAATATCTGCAAAAAAGTCCGCGACACACTATACCTATCTATGTCGAGTGAGGCACAACAACCATTTTTTTATTTAGAAATCTTGAATTTTTTTTTGGACTACATTTAAACTCGTTTATTTTACTCATGCTATTAATCCTTATCAAAATAAATTATTTCATCACTAAGTACAGTTTATGTAGATAATATTTGAAGAAGAAGAAGAAGTACACTTTATTGCAAAATATAAAACAATACAAGTAACTTTGGTAACATAATAACTGTGAGGAATAACCTAATTATATTTTGCAATCGGCGGCCTTATCGCTAAAAGCGATCTCTTCCAGGCAACCTTATGCATAGGTTGGACCAAAAAGTAAAAGGAAAAGAAATATGGTAGCATAGGGTGTACACAGGGAAAGGAGAATATATTATAACGATACTAAATATTTGGTCTTTGAATGAATAAAATTTTTGGACGTTTGGTTTTGAAGTTATGGCGAAATTAAAATATTACGATTTCTGCTGCACGGCCCGTTGCGAAGTCTAATAATTTTCGTACGTTTTTTTTTTATATATTTCGTTCTTAAAACTACACCTACGCAAAAGTTCTTCTCAGAGCTAATCAACAGTTCTTCTCAGAGCTAAACAACAGTTCTTTTCAAGGCTAACCAACAGTTCTTTTCAGGGCTAACCAACAGTTCTTCTCAAGGCTAACCAACAGTTCTTTTCAAGCCAAAACAACAGTTCTTTTCAGAGCTAGAATATTACACGCTATTAATATTTTCTTGAACATTAGAAAATTCCTAAAATGCCTAATGCCTAAAATGCCTATTAATTATATTAAAATATTTTCATCATTAACAACTTTAACATCCCCGGAAAGACAATCTGTGCAGCCTGCGGATAATGACTGCGTCGTCGATGTTTATGTCGGTGTCTGTGAATTGACCTGGTAATCATTTTGCTGACCGTGTCTTTCCTGGGTAGGCTTTTTGCAGCGGTAACCGACATCCGCACGGAGCCGCGGGCGACCGCTATCACTACATCACTACATATTATAAAACAAAATCCCCGGCCGCTTCTTTCTGTCTGTCTGTCTGTTCGCGATAAACTCAAAAACTACTACATGGGTTTTCATGCGATTATTACCAATCGATAGAACGATTCTTCCGGAAGGTTTACGTATATGATTTGTTTAGTTTATGTGTACATTTGACTAATATGTATTGATATTTGTCATAGGTGTCGGAAAAAATTAAGCCATTTGGGAGCTTTCAACGAACACGCTGCCTAAACCCTATGAGATATAACAAAACAATGTATACCGGAAATATTCTTCTCTTTTAGATCTACGAAAAAGTCTGCGATAGCATATGTCTATCTTTCAAGGTTAACTTGCCATATCCATTATATATTTTAGAAAAATTATAATTTCTAATGCGGTAATCGTAAAGCTTATCAGACGAATTCAGCATGTATCCTTATCATTTTAAATGAGTTTATATTCTTAAGCATGTCATGCAGATTATTTTACCCCTACACTATATACTTTAAATAAATAACTTAGAAGTTATCGCAAAATAACACCGCGTGTTTTAGGTAGGCCGAATGCGATTATGCGCGCTCGATCCTTAAGAATTATAGGGCAATTTTTTTGTTTTGTGTTAGTTGTAACTATGATGGATAGATACTTGAATACCTGGATAGATACTTGAATACCTATTTATTTAGTGTTTGTTGTATTGTTAGTCCTGAAGAGTACCTATAGGCATTTCATACGATAAAAGTATACCCACCTACTTATTTCACTGAGTTTTAGTAGGTACCCATATTAATTTGTTTCTGTTTGTTTTGACCAAATTTCGCCCGTTTGTTAGAGGTTTAAAGACATTATGTAGTATAAGTATCAGTATTGTACCCGTGCGAAGCCGGGGCGGGTCGCTAGTAACATTATATTTTGATTTGATTGACGACCTCCTTAGCGGAGCATTATTTGGCTCGCTTTAAATCTTGGAGGTCATGGGATCGATCCCCACGCCGGACAAGAAATCTAAGTGTAAATTCTAAGATTTCTTACCGGGTCTGCATGGTTGAGGGACTACCTCCGTGCCTCGAAAAGCACGTTAAGCCGTTGGTTGCCGATTGTTATAACATCATGTATAACAATCGTATATCAGGAAACGGGCAGCAGCGTTTCCTTGCATGTTACAACATAAAACTGCGGTCACCAACCCGCCTGCCAAGCGTGGTGACTATGGCAATAACCCTCCCTCGGGAGGAGGCCCATGTTCACTAGTTTTGATTACATCGTTTATTTTCGTTCAAAATGGCGCAAATGATAAATACCACTATAACGATACCTCATGGAGGTTTAACACATGTCAGGTATTCAGCTGGTGATCGTGTTTTTATCAATGCTTGTATATCTTTTTATTGTGCATACTTGTGAGTGGAAGGGGGTGGTGCGCAATGTACTTTTTTTTCGGGCGGACATATGTAGCCATGAAGCTTTTGCTACTTCACCGGGCATAAAGGCGAGAAAAGCTCCAGCCTAGATAGCTTCGCGCAATTTTCAATGTACAAGACACTTTTTAGCAGGAATTAAGACTAGATATTTCGTCATCCTAATCTAGATGAGTGTGGAGTTTCGCGAATTAACGCCAATTCTATTAATTGTTATTTATTTAAGCGGCCGCAGCCTAATGGTCGGACTTGCGATCACGTGGTCGCCGGTGCGATCCCCACCCATTGCACTACCGACGTGAACCCATTCGTTACACAAGCATTTTAGCTTAGCACGAGATGTTAACAAGAATACTAGTAGAGTGCAAAAAAACTCTTCAAGTTATATTTAAAAAAATATATATATATATATTGATTGCTCATTGATTTCAATTTCAATGAATACAAAAATACGTTTTATCATAATAGTACAAAATAAACAACTTTATTTGATTTTAAATGTAGCTTGAAGCCATAGTGGGCTGAATCGTTGCTACATTGGTCTACAGTCCTAAGAATAAGAATTGATAGCTAAATAAATTGAATTTATATACGATTCCTTGTCAAACAGTTAGTGGGTTTTTCTTGTATAGAGAATTTTAAATTAAATGAAAACGAATTCAGTTTGCTTTCTGTAAATATACGTCGCACTGAGCCAGATCACTATCCGATCCATGAGATCGACAGGACACACGCCTCCCACTGCGTCCATGCTACGGAATTTAATTAAAACTTATATCGCAGCCACTCGCCCTGTATGCTTCCGTTAATATACGCATTTATGAATCTATAGAGTAATACGTGCACTGAAAAATTATCCACTTTTAGGAATCTATACTAATATTAACATAACGCTGAAGTTTGTTTGATTGCTTGCTTGCTAGAGCGCGCTAATCTCAAGTCGGAATTTAATAAATCTTTCAGAGTAAGATAGCCTATTTATCAAGGAAGGCTATAGGATAGTAAAGGCTATATTTTATTATGAATTTTTCATGGGAAAGGGAGCTGCGCAGGTGAAACTAGCTACGCCCCGCGGCGCCCGCGTTACTCTGTTCCAGTACGTCGGAGCGTTATTTTTTGTAGCCTTTATGTTAATCTAGCTTATTAACTATACCCGTGCAATTCCATTCACTAGTTTTTAGGTGAAAGAGTAACAAAAATCCATCCATCCGTACTTGCAAACTTTTACCTTTAATGTTATTAGAATCCTTACTAATTAAATAAATATTAGTAAGGATTTAATTCTAAGAATTCGTAAAATAATACCCGACAACTTTCCTACAGATAGGTAAACTTGTATCATGGATTTAATATTATCATGAAATGTAGATCGTTTATGGTACTTTTTACTTTATGAAGCGATGCCACAAACATGACCACAATGGCGGCGACACAGGTGTACCGTTAATCAAAATACTTCCGTGTAAAAGTTTTATAGTCAATAAACTAGCATTAGTCGCTGACACCGCAGATATAAATTGTGGGCGATATTGTAGCGGGTTTAATTCACTACTATTGGTTTTAAAACTATTTAACGAATGACACCCTAACTATTACTATCCTTACTGATCCTTGCTATCCATATATCCTAATCCTTTCCAATTTAATAATTACTAATATTATGATATTGTATATGTTATAAATCCTTACTTCCTTACTAATATTATAAATAAAAAGTAACTCTGTTTGTCAGTCTTGCACGCCCAAACTACTGCACCGATTTTAATGAAATTAAGTACACAGATAGTTTAGAACCTGAGAAAGAACATAGGCTCCTTTTTATAGCGAAAAAAAGGTTCAAAGATATATGGAAGCATAAGGAAAGCGATAACATCATTGTAGTTTATTTAGTAGAATAAGATACCTCGATGCCATTTTTTATTTTATTGTGTTAGCAATAATACAAATAAGAAAACGATTTTTTTAAGATAAAAATAGTTGAAGTATAAAAAATACGTCTACTGAACATAGGCTTAATTATATGCTCTAATTTATGATACCTATTGTTCGATCAGGAACGAGAGCTAAGGCTAAATGCATGAAGGCGCATTTGTCATTAAATGCAATTTTGTGAAAATTTTACCTAAACGATAGCTGGAATAGTATTGACAATCTAGTTTAATTTATAGCACTCAGGTATTACCGCGATAAAAATTACCTTTTAATATAACCCGACGTTTCGATCAAGTTACATTGATCGTGGTCAATAAAAAGTTAATTTTTATCGCGTTAATACCTGTGTGCTATAAATTATAATTATGATACGCAAAACTTTAAAAGTTTATAATCTAGTTTAAATTAATGAGATTGAGAATATAATTGTTAAGGACGCACACCAATTATATCTAAAAGATAATTAAAACTTTATTTCAGCCCTAGTTAGTTAACGATATATCACATACTGTCTCCTGTATATGAATTTGTGCTATAATTAGAAATCCCCTCACTTCAACTATGTCCCAAACAGGTCATTGACTCGTACAGCCCTCGTGTACCCCCAGGCAAGTGAGTCAGATAATAAACATGGGACTTATACTGGTCTCAGGCAATTAAGTCCATCCTCCGGAGCTAATTAACTGCCGACATGTCAATGTGGCCAGTTAACTGGGGAGTTTTATTTGTGTATACTAGCCGTGATAGTCCGACGATAAACGCAAAGTCAAAATCTTTATTAGCCATGAAACCGACAGACCATACGAAATATATACCTACGAAATCGCAGCTTTCAAACAAAGACAAACATTTATTAGCTTAAGTAGCTGACTTTCTTCTTGAAACGGTTGCCTTGGAAAGTAAACAAATAATCTGTATAAAATGAGATTCATATGCTTTGTACCATAGTAATCATCATAATTAGTCCGTACAACGTCCACTGCTGAACATGGGCCTCCGCCCAAAGGGATGGTTTTTTCCATAGTCACCAGACTTGGAAGTCGGGTTGGTGACCGCAGTATTATTTTGTAATACACAAGGAAACGCTGCTGCTCGATCCCTGGTATACGATTGTTATATACGTGCTTTCCGAGGCAAGGAGAGTAATCCCTCAGCCATCCAGACCCGGAAATAAATTTTAGAATTTACACAATTATTTTTTGGCATGGGAATCGAACCCACGACCTCTAAGATTTAAAACGAGCCAAATATCCTTTTTTGGTACAACATAATTATGTGGTCACCAACCCACCTACCAAGCGTGGTGACTATGGCAATAATCCTCCCCGGGAGGAGTCCCATGTTCAGCATTGGACGTTATACGTGCTGATGATGATGATCACAAAATGGAACGATGACCAGGTAAAGGCCGCGGGATCACGCGTGGATGTAGGCCGCTTCTAAACGTAGTATCTGGAAATCTATGAAGGAGGCTTATGTCCAGCAGTGGACGTCCTACGGCTGAAATGATGACGATGATATCAGTAAGAATGTTTTAATATAAATATCTACATCTAAATATTAACCTAGAAAACGAAAACCAATAAATGCTCCACGAAACTTTATTTTAAAACGAAAGGTTGTTCTCATTTTCACTCTTTTAAAATGTAAATCTGCATTTGAAATGCGGGGACTCAGGTCACAATGGCTTGCAACCAAAACACAGGAAGGAAAATTAAAAATATTTTTGGTATTCCACTAACGAGGCAGTCTGTTCTGTTCTATCTGTATATTTGTACTGACAAAATTGAATTTACTTTTGTGCGTGTTTTTTTAACCTTTCCTTTCTGCTTGGTATGTTACCTACAGCTGAAATGTCATCAGCTACGAGATGTGCGGCAGCGATGTCGGTTGCTACTGATTTCTTTGTGGGTTGTGTTTGGTTTCAGGTTTGTTAGGAGGATATACGGGCTGATGATGATGACCAATAATATTATTATAAAGAGTAATAATTTGATTGTTGTTTTGTATTGAATAGGCTCCGAAACTACTTAATCGATTTGAAAAATATTTTCACCCTTGGGAAGCTACACTATTCCCGGATGACAAAGGCTATATACCTAAAATAATAAAATTCCTACAGAATCGGGAGCTATGTGTTTAAACCGCGCGTGGGAAGCTGATAACAAAATAAATCTAAACCCGATCTGTCAACAGTTTCCACTACGCTCTACAGACGATAGGCATTTTAGTTCAAACAAACATTAAACGCAATGTACAGTGCCTTTAATTAACTGCCAACTGACATCTCAAACCACGTGACATCGTCTCCAACAACCACTCAGATATACAGATAACATATGTTATATTGTTGACTAGCTTATGTTACGAGTGTGCCCGTGACTGCGGCCGCGTGGAATACTTAATTTTAGATTTTTTTAACATAAAAATAACCTAAGTTATTTCTTATGGAATCAGCTATCTGCCAGTGAAACTCCCGTCAAAATCGTTCCAGCCGTTCCGTCACTTAGACTGAGGACTAACAGAAGGACCGTATTGTACCGTATACATGTACTTTCCCATCCATGTAGTAAAAGGCAGTTATTTTCAATTAAGATTACTAGCAGAGTTATTCTTGTTAACCCCCCGTGCTAAGCTAAAATGCTTGTGTTACGAGTGAGTTCACGTTGGTAGTACCAATGGGTGGAGATCGAACCAGCAAAAACAAGATCACAAGTCTAACAACAAACAGACACTCCAATTGTATTTATATGTACAGATATCGTCCACCACCATCTACGAAGCTCTCAGCACTCAATAACTCCGAGTCAATAGAGTGCATACAAAGACAGTGATTTGTGTATAGAATCTGAGAACATACATTCATAAGCATTGTACCGACAACACAATATAATGTCCCAACGCGTATATAACCCCTTGTGGATTGAAATCGTCCAGATCTTGTAAGATTTATGATCGAATATAACACACGAGTATTGACACGGCGCGAGATAAATTTGAAACGGCAGGATTCGGTTTGTTAGTAGTGCAGTGTGTATAATAACAAGTCAACCGTTTGGACATTAAATGTGTATGCCTACTGAAAAATAAATGAAAATAACTAGACCAAAACCCTGCGTATTTGGCAATTTGAGTATGTTTCGCCGGATCGTCTCATGTGGACCGTGGTGAAACCAGAGGTAGAGTAATCCACTGAGTTTGTTTTGCCGGATCTTCGCATTGGACCAGGTCGTAGCATTAAAGCGCGTCCGTCGTTATATACTCATGGTCCACCCAAATATTGACAATTATTTTGGCATAATATAGACAGAACAAGCAATTTGCCTCGCTTATTACAATATAAATAAATTATAACAATTAATGTCATTTTAAATAATTACAATTATAATACCCGTAGATATGTAAGATAAGTAAATAACAAATTTAATTTAAGACTTATGGTTAATGAATTTTCCAATTAATAATTAACTATTCACAAGTGCCTGTAATTGGTTTACGTGAATAAAAATGTTTTTGATTTATTTATTTATTATACTGACTACATACAATTTTCTTAAGAGTTAGGTACATCTGCATCGGAGGTCTGTAAGTAGATTGTAAGTGTGAAGCTCTCACGTGATAATGTTGCTCGAACATATTTCGCGATGAGATGGCGACCACGCTTAACCAGATGACACCTTCTGTGGCGTAGCGGTATAAATCTCGCTTTAGGTTTCGGAGGTCCTGGTTTCGATCCCCACGCCGGACAAGAAATCTCCGTGTAAATTCTGAGATTACATTTCGAGTCTGATTAGATGAGCCGTTGGCCCCGATTGTTATAACATCATCCTTAACAATCGTATATCAAGGAACGGACAGCTGAGTTTCCTTGTGTGTTAAGGCATAAAACTGCAGTCACTTACCCGCCTGCTAAGTTGTGGATGTTTTGCTCTGAAAATTATGACCAAGTTTTAAATATATTAGCCATCTACGAATGTCGTTGACCTTATAATTTATTATCTATTGTCATATTATTATAAAGTTTAATTGTTTGGTTGCATTGAACAGGCACCGAAACTACGGAATTCATTTTGTGTTATTCACTATTGTAAAGCTACGTTGTCATGAACTTCCCACGGAAACGAAAGCTACACAGGCGACACAACGCGCGAGAAGCTATCATTCATAAAAGATAATGAAATCATTACCTTCGATACCGCGGTAAAGTCCCTGTGTTCACTATAAATTATGCATACAAAACGGTTAGCGTTTTGTAGCGAGAACAGTTTTGTACCGGTGTACAATAATCTGCCCATCTCATAAAAAAGCTCAAAGTCGCTAAAGCTAGCTATGGAAAGAGCTATGCTCGGCGTTTCCCCACGTTATCGAATCAGAAATGAAGAGATCCGCTGGAGAACGAAGGTTGCTGACATAGCTCAACGGATAAGCAAGCTGAAGTGGCAATGGGCAGGACACATAGCTCGAAGAGCTGACGGCCGATGTAGCAAAAAGGTTCTCGAGTGGAGACCACGAACTGGCAAGCACGATGGACCGACGACCTCATAAAGGTTGCAGGGAGTCAGTGGTTGCAGGCCGCTAGCGATCGTTCCCGCTGGAAATCGATGGGGAAGGCTTATGTTTAGCAGTGGACTACAACAGGCTGATGATGATGATGATGATGATCGACTGTTTACTGTGTGCAATCGACGATAACGTTGAATCACGTTTCATATATGTCAATCAAATAATAAATCGATATTTTTCAGATTATTATACGAGAAACACTAACTTTGTGCGTCTGTGGTACGTATTTGTAGAATAAAATTAATTAAAATATCACTTGTTATTATATCAGTAGATCGACTGCAATAGCTGCTGGGATCGACAAGTCGATCGCGACCGACCGGTTGGCCACCCCTGATGTACAATAATCTAGACAAAGAGTACTAACAGGGTCTACAAAGCAGCGGCACAGCCCTTCGTCCCTACATCGACTACCCGTTTCGGGTTACAAATTAACTTTCCCAAATTACATTTAACACAAATCCGGAAAGGGTATTTTTCGGGCCCGGTAATGAAGGTTTAAGGTAAACACTGTATTTTGAATCAAAGTTGTTTAACATCGCTTTTGGGTTTGGAAATTAATTGCTTAGCGGTTTGTAATTATGCCTCGGTTATTTAGATACGGATAAAAATATTATAGGCCTTTAATCATTCATGTAACTTTGACGTTAATAGGTTATCTATATTTGTATTTTATTAAGGTGACTGAATATTCTAAAGGGATTTAATAATACACAAATTAAATTCCGGCTTACAATAGACTATCGCTTGTCTTTACACGGGTGAAGTAGAGGTGACTAGGGATGTAGAGCGGTAAAATTACTTTCGTAAAATTCGATAAAATACGATATTTTACGTAAAATATTATATTTTACGGTAAAATACGGTAGGAATGGGTAAAAAAATAATTAAACTACTACTAAGAAAAGTTCCCAGTTCGTGGAACAGATGGAGCCAGTCACTCATTGCGACCGATCATCACCGACCGCGGTCCGCGCGCAGCGCGCGGGCAGTCAGCGTCAGTTGATCGGGTTGGTTCGAGGGAGACAGTCTGTTTGTTGGCAGGGCAGCATATTCAATCTACCTACCCTTAGTTTGTTTGTGTTTAATTAAATAAAAGCTACACTATACAGGGTTATTTTTAAAACACCAACAACCTTTCAGGGGGTGAAAGAACTGATGATTATAAACAACTTTTACTATGGGACCAACCATGAAATCGCGAAAAAAAATCACATATTCCATACATTTTGTCGAGGTAAGTGAACACAAATGTATGGAACAGCTGATTTTTTTTTCGCGATTTCGTGGTTGGTCCAATAGTAAAAGTTGTTTATAATCATAAGTAGCCGGTAATTTTATTTAAAATCACGTAATTTTGCAACCCTAGAGGTGACTATGGATGGGCAATATCTATCAGCTCAAAGATAGTCCCATCTTACTGCAACCGTAATCGTCGTCGATCGTGGTGATTACGGCAATAGCCCTTAACGACCTTGGCATGTGAAAGTCTATTAGAGAAGAAAGAGGAAGAAGAAAGATGAAAGAGGAGGCCTATGTTTAGCAGAAGACGTAAAGGGTCTGATAAAGTAAAAGTAAAGAAATGAGTAAAGTAATCAAATGTTATTGTTGAGTGTTCGTATTTCAGATTCGGATCGGATTCCAGGAATAATGTGTTTAATGAAATGCGATAAATTTAGCTAAAATCGTATTAACTATGAAAGCACACGCATCAAGGTTAGGTTGGTTTATGGCTTACACTCTATGTCTCGGGTGACGTTGAGCCGTTGGTCCTAGTATTCATGTCCTCATCTATAACAAAACCAGGGAATGAGAAGGAGTTCACCTGTATGCTCGCTTATTAGGCGGGTACTCTGGTAGTAGATTATTTTTTGTTTTCTGCTTGGAAATGCGTTGACGCATTGCCACCGCCGCTGCAGCGTATTCGCGCGCTGGCAGTGGGATATGTGGGACTCGCCCACTCCATAGCGTGGTATACTAAACTAATACGACGAGGAGAGAACTCTACACCACTAAAACCCCCCGGACACTCCTTCGATCCGCCGTTGGCGGCGGCCGGGTACGCATAAGCAATCCGGCCCACTCTGGTAGTACCGCCTGATAAGCGTGAGTGACAGACTGATGACGATGATCCGACAAACTGTACCGCGAGGCTGAGCAGTCGTCCAGTGTACCAGTTAGCTCGTAAAACTGAAATTGTATCCTTATCTAGCATCAACCCCATCCCACATGTGGTTACAAACATATGAAAAGGTTTATGGTTTTCTTACTTTATAACATCTTCGTAACCATCTCCATATACCTACTATATAAGTAAATATATACTACAAATACCACTCTTATGTCTATGTAGCTAATCCAAGTGTTTAACCGACAGCAAAATCACTATATTATTATTTGATACTAGCGATCCGCCCCGCCTACGCACGGGTAGTAAAGTAAACTAAACTCAATAAATAAACTAAATCAGTGCTGTAGTTTTTGAGCTTACCGCGAACAGACAGACAAGCGCGGCGGAGAACTTTGTTTTATAATGTCTAGTGATTTCACTCTTTAGAAGGTGTGTATATGACTTCCAATTTCATATAAATCATTAAACATAACTCCTCTATTCCCCATTCCTATGAAAATCAAACAATGGATCTCCATATAGGTTCATCCAACAGTGAGACACTATTTACTCGAGTGAATACTTAAATCCAAGTATTGTTATACCACTGTTAATGTCCTTACTGAGTATGTTTTGATTTTATTCTAATACCATTATATGCGTATTTTCTGAAGTCAAAATTTGTCCTGCGAGCATAAGTGAGGTCTTCCGAGTCAAGCGACATGACCGAAAGCATCGGCAGGCATTCACTTAGCTACGATTAACATGTTATGTGTAATTCCCAGAATTGTAGGATAGATTAACTACCTTACTGTCAACAAGCTTAATCTCAGATATCAAAGATAGTGCCTTATTGATTACTGTAACTTTGATACCAATTTAAGCATTGCTGTAGTCTCGGTATTAATTTAAACCATAATTACGTAATGGACTGTATGAAATAATAGCGTGAAATAAGGTGACTTGCGAGATGTCGTCAAATAGGGAAGGTATGAAAATAGAATACACGCTGTGCTGAACCTAATTGGGATAAGAATATTGATTCCGCTGTTATTTATTAATTATTGTATGTACAATAGCTCTTAAATTCATTACTCCGTAAAGTTAGTATATAAGTATACTATATCCAGATATTTACTTTTTAGTAAATAGCAGTATGAAGTTCTTGAAGCAAAACGTTGAAACAGTAGTAGCGTACATAGTAAGACGCGCCAGTGCAGAAAATGGGACTTTTACTAGACACTGGTGCGCAATGCTCTTTCCTTCACTCATTCTCAACTAACATTGAAGTTATTTAATAAACAGTAAGCTCACCTAAAACCTCGCGCAGGGAGACTTCGCCATCCGACTCATCCGTATTCAAGTGAAAACTTGGGGTTGTTTGCCCGCACACTAGTGGTTTAAAGTTCGTTTTAGTAATAAAACCAATCTTCAATTAAACATAAAATTTTCAGAAAAAAGATTGCAAATAATGCATAAAATAACTACACTGCGTACTACTAATAAAACAACAACTCGTAGCTAAAAAAATACTAAACTTTGGTAAATCGGCTTCAAATTATATAAAAGACGTTTGAGAGATGCATCCATTAAGTTTCAGAGAATGAACTCTCACAGGTTAACTTCCTGCACTCAGTTTCACCCGCGTAGCGGTGAGACGATTCATACTACCTTAAATACAACCTATTTTATACTTGAATAACGTAGCTTACTAATGGTTAAAGAATTTTTTAAATCGGTCCCGTTCGTTCGGAGCCTATTCAATGCAAACAAACATACAATCACATCTATCCTATTTATATTATTAGTGCCTATAGGTAACAACATTCCAAGTTATCGCAAGTTTGCAGCATTATCACATACTCAAATAGATCAAAAACGACATAAAACAATATTACTTACTGTGAATCGTTCTGCTTCCTGTTAGATAAATTTATATTGTTTTTCACACAACTGAGTACCGAGGTACTCAATAGACTAATGACTGTATAAATAGAGTATAACTAACAATTATTTCCGTCATTCAAACTAATTAAACATCTTAATGGAAGATTTCCTCTGCTTGGCTGTCTCATTAGTGGAGAACACACACAAAGAGACATTCGCTCGCAGAGTCCTTTTCATTCCTCAAACGTTCCAGTGGCCACTGTTTAGTCGAATATAACCTACCCTAGCCGACCCGCGTGGTTTTACTCACTTAGCTCTACATCATATGCAGTTTCATCCGTGCAACGTTTGTTATTATAAGGCGGGCGTAACAAAAAAAAAATACCTAGTAGTAGTAGGTAAAGCAATATTCCCAAATAAAAAACAATGTAAATCTTCAAAACAAAAAATCTAAATCTGAATAATGTCTGATTGTTATCATAGCAACATGACGATAATCGTTTTCGATTTCGATTCTTTTTTAAGATATTGATTTTGTTTTTAAAGCTGGCGGAGTTCCTGAAAGTAGATAATAAAAAAAATTATCGTAGTTATTTTTTTTATGATGTAAACTTTTACGATATTTAGGCAGCCTTTGTCTTATTGCAAAGACAAAAAAATCTAAGATAATATAATTAATATTGGTCTAGCCGTTCTCGAATTATAAATGGTGTAACTAGCACGACATTGTCTTATATATTTATATTATAGATGTTACTTATAGTAAATAGTGGAATACGTAACCCACTAATGGTAACATTCCTTTTTTATTTGAGTTCACTAGTTTTAGCGTTCAACTAAAAAAAAACATACATATTATACTTAGTACAAAAAATAAAGTAAACATATTGCAGACCAGCAACAACACAGGAAGTAAATAAATATAACATAATAAATGAAATAAACCGTGTCATAAACAAACCATCACGTCACCGCCTCCCACCCACCAGAAATAAAACAAAGGAGCACACGCTTAGTTACAATTTTATCATCCGGAATGCAATAAACCGCAGCCGACTGCGTTATAAAGTGATTTCTCACTGCTGGAGACGGTAACAAGCTGCTGATAAATTAAGTTGTGTCCTCAGCTCGCTGCTCGTTGCAGTACGATTCAAACGCGACGTTATTAAAATTGTGATTGGAGACGTTTTGTTCGTTCCGCGATGCTCACTTTGTTTATATTGCTGGTACTACGTTTCGATGCGCTTTTGAAATGATGTTATGAATGCAGACGAATTTGTTTCTCGGGTGGAGTTTAGTTTATTTCGTGATATTTATATCAAAAGGATAAAAAAATACTGTAGGTATCAGCTCGTTTACGTCCACTGCTGAACATGGGCCTCCACTTAAAAGACCTTGGCAAATCAGAGTCGTTGAGGTATATTGCCATAATCACCACGCTTGGCAGACGGATTGGTGATCGGGAGCACGCTTGAGCTGCTGCCCATCCATCAGCTGAATGTCCCTTAGGCCTAAAACACACACAAGCGACGTGGGGCAGGCGCGGCGCAGGCGTGGGACCGATACGGCGCAGACGCGATTTGAATTATATCAGCAGAGGCGTGGAACAGGCAATAAACGTTCAGATGCGGCATTTTATAGGCTGACATTGGTGTGATAAGATGTCTTCGTCTTCAGAAGACGAAGATGCGCTTGCTTTGCTGCAATTAAATCATGTGCAAAGGTCCAGAAGATATTGGGTACATTAAAATCAATATCATCACGAATTTTTGGGTTGGTAAATACTGAGCATACCGTATCACAAGCGACATGCTCCTTGCGTGACTCACGAGAACCGACTGCTAGCGACGCGGCGCAGGCAACGAACGAAACGGCGTGTCTGCGCCGCGTCGCTTCAGTATAATTCAAAAACGTCGCCTGCATACATTTTGTATGAAATCGTTTTGAAGCGGCGCACGCCTGCGCCGCGCCTGTTCCACGCCTGCTGCCTTGCGTCGCTTGTGTGTGTTTTGGGCCTTAGTCGCGTCTTACGATACCCATGGGAAGACATGTGGCGGTCTATACTAAGCCGGATACCACACAGCTATAAAAAAAAACTGATCGTCATAATTTCCCCCCTGACGTAGCGACTACTGAGAAACACTGCCAAACTCAGTAGAACCCTATTTAAATAAATAATAACATATCTTATTATTTGGGGTCGGCGAAATATGTCATCCAATTTAATTTTTCCGATTAGAAGTATCATTATCTTCATTCAGCATTCTTTTCGTCACATTCATGTCTCTCTGCGCATAACATAATAAGGAATAAAGTTATTATACAATAATACTATTGAACGTTATAATTTCATTATTTATCGGAGGAGGCAAATAACCCTATCCACTAGCTGGTGTTAAAGGCAGTACAGGTAGTAGGTACTGCGGTTAGCAATGTTCCGATACAAATAAATACGAGTAAGTTCTCGATAGCTTAAATTCGATAGCTAGAAGCGTCAAATCAACCTTGCATAAATAATCAGGCAGCGGCACGCGGTGTTGGGTGTGTAAGGAGCGCGATTTATGTCAAACGAACAAACAGCTAGAGCAGAACAAGAGCATTCTTTGTTGATCTTTGAGTGTAAACGAAAGCTCGTTTTCAGCATTAACACCAAAATATCAACGAGCTAAAATGAGAACCAAGGACTAGAATCCTTACACAATAGATGTTTAGATCAGCCCAACAAATGTTCTTTGCTCATTTGTGTCATTTCTGTAGTTGGTGCTTCGCTATGTCTAACTCTGACGACGATATTATAATTATTGCATGTGCTGCATTTATTATACTGTCGCAAATGCTTAAAAATAAACGGTTACAAATTTAATGCAAATAAAAAGTCGGATGTCACAGACACTTGAAGTTTTGGAAGGTTTATATCATTGATAGACATTTTGCTTCAGAACAATCTATAATTGAAGATATAAGAAAGCTTTAAAGAGACCGCTCGGGGGAGCAAGCACGTCTGAGCACGGAAGAACACTCTAAGCAACTACTCGCACGCTCTAGCGCCATTTTCATCGAGCGAGCGATCATTCTTAGAATATTCCATAGAATCTTTGCGAACACAGACTGAACAACAAAAGAACGCTCTACGTCTGTTTACAGTAAAATAGTTTGATAAAGTGGGGATAAAATGAGCATTCACTCGTCTCATGTAAATCGACCTTTAGTGATTGCAAAGCAAGCAAAGAGAGCGAGTGACGTGCGAGTGAAGGCTGCATATATTTAAAAATAAACCGAAGATATAATTGTTCCCCGAGAGGTTGGAAGATTAATCATTATTACCGGAGTCGGAGGCAACCTTACTTGGTTACCACCCGGGTTGGGAACCCTACTTGCAATACTTACTCGGTATTAAAATAATAGTTCTTGGCATCAAATCAGGTTGAATGACATTAAACTTAAAATCTCCAAACGTATCTTATCAAGTTATATTAAATCTATTTCAAGTATTTTTATCTATTGGTGGTTTGGTTTCCATTGTTGCCATGGTACCACAAAAATCACAAATTTGGATGAACCATCCAAACCGTATTTAAACAAGAGAAACAAGCAATGTTAAATATACCACAATATTTTTTTTATTTTCATTACATTTCAAAACTCTTGAGATTGTTGTGGCAAGGCAAGAAATTACTTTTAAGAATTTTACTTACAAAATGAAGTATATTCTTAAAATATTATTTTATTGGTTCTAAAAATTAATATTAAAACCTCAAAGCATTAATACAAGTAGGTATATATACGATACTTTAGGTATACTGATATTAGTATGTATACTTATACTTTTTAAGCTTTGTGAGTATCGGAACATATCTAGCTGCGGTGAATACCCCAAATCTTCACAGCGGCTGTCACGAAGCCAACAGCAAAACACAGAATGTTCCGATGATGTCCTGCAAGCTTCAATACCTACCAAATAACAGCTCTACTGTCCTTACTGCACAGGAACTCAAAATAAATTAACTACCTAGTTAATTAGCTGCGGTATTCTCTAAAGAGCTTATTGACATAGCAAATACTTTAGATAATAACTAAGAAAACTGGCACAACGGTCGGTCACGTGAGTGCGGAACTCTTCAACGAGACCGACGCTATTTTTTTATGGTACACTATATTCTTAGGCCTTTTCGTCTTTTACAAACAATTTATAGTGTCTGTAATTTAACGAATTACCAATAGGCTGGTATAGATACATACATTATCTTACAATATTTTTTTATTCTCAAAACATTTATTTATTTTGGATTTCCAACAAAGAATGCACCTAGTGCTTCTCGTTATAGGAAATCACATCATGCATTACATCAAATTTGTTCGTGTCTTAAACAACTTAAATATACTTATAATAATAATTTTAGATCATAAAACTGACATTAAAATTTTAAATATATGTAGCCAATGTATTTCATTTCCGAAAACGCTTTTAGCAATTTTATTACGTCTAAGTTTAAAAAAAAACAATTAATTTGCTATTTTTGTCACGTAGTCAGTTTAAAACTATATATTTTAGAGCTATTCAAACCATTATTATTTACCATATAAAATCAATTTAAAAAGTATCGACTAGCCTATTGTAGGTACACTATATTATATCTAGTTTTACGAATTGTCCATTTGCGTATAATTCGACAGCGCTGGACCAAGATTCTCGACTAGTCATAAACGATTAAAATAGTACACACTAACAATAGATACTCCGTAAAACTATCAGATAAGCAACTGCAAACAATGACGTCTTGGCTCCCAGATCAAATAAACATTCCCGATCAAATATTGATGCTCGCAACCAATTATCAACCTAATAACATTCCAATAAAGCAGTAAATTGAACGTTGTATACGGAATGTATCACTTGCAATAATTCTGTATTGGAGAAATTGAGTATACTCAGGGTATTCCCTCCTCATACAATATTTATTTATATTCGTATCTAACGCTGCGACTGATAACGCAACGTTGGATTTTCAGTAACCATTTCTTGATGAATATAAAGAGTATACTAGTTATGAGTGTCACTGAGTAGCAATGGATGATGAACAAGACATATTTTATATTTAAGCGAGTAATATTACTAATGCTGAGGTATAGTTTTCAGCGAAAGAGTACGCGGGCTTAGGTGAATATAAATAAGTTGCTGGTCAGATTAGTCGCACACTGCGGATAGGTATCACCATGAAGGTTTGCTTGTTAATTGCTCTGTTCTCTGTGTTGTTGGCGATCGTGATGGCCGCAGAAGCTGAATATAAAGGTAATCTCCATTTGTATATTTTAATATTAAAGCAAAGATGATACTTATATTTTTGACCAACGCACTGACCAATAACGAAGAAGTAAAGCATAGCGTAGGTATATATTTTATATACACCTCCGTGGCGTAGCGGTATGAGTTTCGCTTTATGTCTCGGAGGTCGGGAGTTTGATCCCATGCCGGACAAGAAAGCTTAACGATAAATTTCATTCCTTCCGGGTCTAGTTGGCTGAAGAACTACCTCCGAACCTTGAATAGCACGTTAAGCCATTAGTCCTGATTGTTTTAAATCATTTATAGGAATTGTATACAAGGGAAGAGGCAGCAGCGTTCCCCTTTTTGTGTTATTACATAATTCTGCGGTCACCGCCCAACCTGCCAAGCGTGATGACTATGGCAAAAAACCTCTTTCGGGGGGAGGTCCATGTTCAGCAGAGGACATTCTACGGGCCAATGATGATGATGACATGTTCATTTGGTAATATTTTTTATTTTAATGTAAATCAATACGAAAACGCAGATTATTTTTAACTACTTTTGCTGTTTTCATTTCAGAAGATGCCCATTCGGTACAGCGCCGAGACACTATACAAGGACCGTCATGGCCTAACGCATGTGTGTTTTACCAATGCATTGCTAGCTGCAAACAGAGAGGTTACAAGTCAGGGGGGTACTGCACCATCAATGGATGTCAATGTCTGCGATAAGTTATACAGAATTTCTATCCTGAAGAGGAAAAGTGACATTAAAATAAGAAGTTGAAGTATATGGTTCTTATATTAAAGTATATTTTTAATTATTCGATTTTTTTTTTACATATAATTAAAGAATTAGAACGAAAATGTCATTCATTATTAGTTGTTAAGAAAATACTGCCAATTCTAGTAAAATAAGCTAACAATTGAAGGAGTAGAGCTCTCGCACCAAACTTTGTGGTGTAGCGGTATAAATCGTGGGTTCGATTCCCACTCCGGACAAAAATTATTTGTGTTTCAAAGTTTCCTTTCTGGGATCTGGATCTGGATCTTTGAGTTCAATATGATATTTATTGTCATTTGTTTCATATAATATGCACACATGTATGTATGCAAATTAGTATTGTAAAATATTAGAAGTGTGTGACTTCTAATATTTTGCTAACTTTAATTTATGAAGAATAAATTTGTGTACCATGAATATATATTTTTCTAACGTCAATAAATTTTATCTATCTAGCATATTTAAAAAGTTTAGAGTATCTATGGCTTGATAATTTAATTTAACTTTAAGGTACACGAGGACTCACTCAAAACTTTAAATTAGACTACAACAAAAGTTTTATTGACGATATATTTGAATATGTAAATAAAGGTGAAACTCAAATAAACATCCATTATATTTTTAATAAACTAGGTTTCATTACCATTTTTAGTATAAACGATGCAGTGTCAGCAAAATAAACAATTGAAGGTAACCTTCCATTATTTCTTTACTCAGGAAATAATTAAGTTAATATTTAAAGTTACATGGAAAATGAGTTGAATCGCTAAAACCATTTGCGAAGGAAGCTTCAAATTGCTTACATGTTGCTCATAAGACGGTTACACATAGAATTCATCTATATTATAAAATAATTAACCACACACAGAATCCGAACCTACAATCTTGGGTTAATCCCCCAACCCTTTGCCAACTTAACCATGATGTATATACATCCGGTTGGCTAAATTTATCATTCTGTGTCTGACAGAGGAATTCATTGAAGGTTCATTTTTATGGGGTGGTCGTGTTGGCCAACTCCCGTGGGCTTTAACAAAATATAGCCTTTGTCACAACTGCATAACGTTGCTTTTACAATGAACACAATTTTTAAAGCTTATTTATCTTTAGCTTATAACAATAGAAATATACTTAATTCATCCACGTGTATTTAATTAAACATAAAGGTTAATAGCAATAAAAATAATCAATATGTCCTTGATATTACTATTACTTGATATTAGTATTTCCCTTTATTCACTCATTAGTACATGCTCAAGAAATACGTTTTCTGGAGTAGTAGAAGGGACAATGACTATGCCAATCAAATACAGGTCTTTGTCCTCCTCCTTACTTCCTTAGAAGCTGTACCATAGTAGTAAGCTTGGACGACGTGATCTTTGCCCGGTGAAGTAGCAAAAGCCTCGCGGCTTCTATTACACAACTACACATTGGGTGGGAGACTTCGGGATACGGTGACAAGGATGCCTCGTCACAACATGTCCGTCCGAAAAAAAAAGACTCGGGGAAGAAGATTCGGGCAGAGGCTCAAGTCCGTTTTCTAAATATCATTTATGAACTTATACCTTAAGTTTTTAGTGTTGGCAGGGCCACCTGAAGGGTAACAATAAGTGTAGTCCCATTAAGGCTCGCCACGTGCGGCGGCAGCAGACAAACCGTGGTCCAGTAAGACACTTGCTAATCGAACCACTATCTTTAGGCACCTGAAGGAATAACAAACAACAGTTAGTAATATAATATATGCCCGTCAAAAAACACGTTGAATGGTGTAAATCCAACACCCTAGTAGTAGTAGGTAGTTCGTAGTCATGAAGGTAGAGAGACCTCCTACACCGCTTCCTGTAATCAAGAAGTCCCCCTTCCGCACAACGCTAACAAAAAGTCTTGTTATCCGCCGTGCTACGTCTCGTTATTTTTCTTTGGAACAACGACTCCAGGGTATCGAGAAATACCCCAAAGTTGTTCATAACAAGCCACTCCTCGTAATTAGTCGGATGACTGGCGTTCAAAGAAACGTATTCATTGTATAAATCTTTGAAGATGTTTCTTTCGTCTCTCTCAAATCATTCGAGGGAATATTTTTCAGGATTGATTATTCCCAAGTCGACTCCCATAGAATAAGCGGTCGACGCTTGGTTTGATACACATTTTTCTGGAACAATAAATTGTGGAGGGTATGGTTGATGCAAACCCATTTTTATGGAAAAAGTTGAAGTGTAAGCAAACCGCAGCGATGTATCATCGGACCTGACAAGTATGCAGATGCGACCGGTCAAGGCACCGTTAAATATTTAAACATATTTTGTATAGTAAATGATAATGATGATACATATTAGATATATATGTACGTTTATCATTATTTACAATATCTTTATCTTTTATAGTAGGCAAATGATCTACGATAAACAAGAAATACGGTAATTAATCTAATCTAATCTAATTAGCCTGTGCTGTCCCACTGCAGGGCAAAGGCCTCCCTCTCCCTTTTCCACACAACTCTATCTTTTGCGAGTGCAGTCCCCACGGTAGGAGTCAAGCCCTATAGCAGGCCGAGACGAAGATGGCGGGACGGTAATTAAAAAATATTAAATTGCGAATGTGTTTTTATGTAATTTTATTACATAAAAAATAAAATAAAATATTAATTTGGCGCCATTTTTTTTTTCTTTTTGATATTCTTAGTGTCACTTCCACAGTTAACACGAATCTAACGACATCTTTCAAGCTTAAATCCATCAAGCTGTTTAGTCTACAGAGCGTGCCATAAACTGTACATACCTCTACATACATACTTCCGAAAAACATAACCCTCCCGGCGTAGTCGGGTAAAAATCTTTAAAATGAAACCAGTACTAGAATGATCTGATGACTTAACTAAGTTTCAGATGCGAAAAAACCCAAGGTTTACTCAAAAAATGTAATGGAGATGCGATAAATATAGCAATTTTTATCAAACTGTTTGTGTACACATATTTAACACTCCACATAGAAAACTAACTGTAGGAAGCTCCAGCTAAATAGCTCACACAAACTGATATGCGACTTAACAAGTTCAAAACCATTTAAATCGGAAGAAGTCTGTATCCAGCAGTGGATTGATGATATCATTCACTGATCAACAAACGACTTTCAATCAAGGAAAACTGATTACGCGTTTCCATAGAAATCTCTGCACTTCACAAGAGAAATGCATTAGTCATACCATGAGACATATTGCTTACTAATGCATGATAGTATGAAACAAAAATATTGTTAGTATAAGTACCTACTTGTTGAGTATAATCAGTACATAGTATAAAACACAGTCGCTTTCCATTGTCTGTCCGTACCTATGTAGGTATGCTTAGATCTGTAAAACTACGCAGCGTATTTTGATGCGGTTTTTATTAGATATACTGATTCAAGGGTAAGGTTTATATGTATAGTACATCTGCATTGCGTGCGAAGCCGGGGCGAGTCGCTAGTAAGAACTAATTTAATTATGATTAGAAGAGACTGAGAGCACGTTGGCATGCTTATTTTGACTCATATAACAAACAACTTTATATTAAGTTGTGGCGTACATTGCATACCTTTCTTACAACTTCAGTGTGGGAAGCGAAGAGAGGAACGCTTAACTTAACTTTTCCGTAAACTATTCAAATAGGAATTCTAAAGTTTTAAAAACTACCAATATATTCTTAAGTTTCATTTTCAAAACTAGTTCTATAATTGCTGACATGCTTCTTTTGTTACAGCAGGCCTAGGTCCAGCCGTGGTGGGAGATGACCTCTCGCTGCCGACCATCATTTCGAAGAAGGTCCAAAGCGAGAGGTTGTGGGAGGCGGTTGCCTCCTTCTGTAGACAAGTAATGTCACTGAAGGAGGCCGCGGAGCGGGAGAGGGAAGTAGATCCCTCCGCCCAACCGCTTCGCAGACGGCGTGTTGGCCGTCGGCGGCGGGCCGAAACCCGCCAACTACCGCCCTAGGCTCTGCCTCGGGGAGTGGGGCACATGGGCCCCGCTCCCTTCGAGGCTGACCCATGAGGAGTAGGGACGCCTCTCAACTCCGGGCCTTCCTATAATTGGACAAATGGGCCACTGTAAGTGTGGCCCCGGAGATCTCGCGGTACCATATTGGCCGCGGGTGCCGTCGGAGGGCCGGATTGCTCATGCGTACCCGGCCCCCGCCAACGGCGGATCGAAAGTGTCCGGGGGGTTTTAGTGGTTGTAGGGTCCTCTCCTCGTGGTATGAGTAAGCATACCACCGCTATCGAGAGGGCGAGTCCCACATATCCCGCCGCCTGCGTTCGGACACGCTGCAGAGGCGGTGGAAAAGCATTGGTCCAGCCGGTCAAAAAACGGGTTAGCCATCCCTTTGATAAGCCTATTTATATAAATGGCTACTTAACGTCCCTGAGATATTAAACTATTAATTGCCATACTATATTTCTTAAAGATAAAAACTTAAAACAGAGCCTTACTCAAGACTTCCGCATCATGTCACACACTCGCTCCACACACTTGATAAAACATAACACCATGTTAAATATCCATGGTTTTTTTTTTACTAAATATAGGCTTACGTTTGACCATAATCTCGCTTGATGGAAGGCGAAGATAAGGCCTAAGATGATACACGCTAGCCTAGAAAGTGTCTGTTCACTTTAGCCTTAAAGATGTCCAGATTATAGCGTTCCGGAAAATCCGACCCCGGCCGAGAATTCCACTCCTTAGCCGTCCGCATTATGAAGGAAGAAGCAAATCGCTTCGTGCGTATTGAAGGAATGTCTAATGGTTTATTATTAGACTAACTTCCTTCGCGGATTCACCCGCAAAGCTCCCCGTACTCGTACTTCTTCATCAAATATAAGGAGATATGTTACTCCTGAATAACTAAGTTTTTTAATGGTGAAAGAATTTTCCGGAACCTATTCAAGGCAACAAACAAATAAACAATCGAATCTTTATAATATTAGTATAGACTTGGGAACTTTGTTTACAAGAGATTAAGGGAAATCAGGTGAACGGGGCTCTGCACTCCTTTATGAGCAGTCAACAAGTGTCTGAAAAGGCTCGGTTGGCTGTGCATGGGGGAGTGTTAGTTCCGACACTGATGTATGGTAGCGAGAGTTGGGTATGGCAGAAGAAGGATCAAAGTAAAATATTGCAGTGGAAATGAGAGCTTTGAGAAGTATGTGTGGATTAACATTGAATGACAGAATAAGGAATAGCGTGATAAGAAAACGGTGTGGAGTGAAAGAGGACGTGACAGATAAGGGAATGTTAATGGATGAAAGAATGGATGAAGAAAGATTGACAAAACAGGTATACATGAAGACCTCGACGAACGTTCTCTGACCAAATCGGAGACATCCAGGCAAAAGGTCAAATAAGATCCACCCTAAACCGACGTGCTTGTATGAAGAATGTTATGAGAATGAATGAAGCGAAAGATGTGTGTAGGGATCGAAGCAAGTGGCGGTCCATTGTCTCTGCCTACCCCGCTGGGAAACAGGCGTGAGCTTATGTATGTATGTAGTATAGACAAGTAAATAGTCTTTACCTGTTTTACATATGTAATAGTCGTAATTTCCATGTAATGTGAAATGTCGCAATTAGCGAGAAGCACTTGAGCGAGGGAATGTCCTGAGGATATTAGTACTGATGACAGTTGAGTGTTGTGACCTAATTAACCTGATTATAATTAACTTCATACGATTTACGGTTTAAACGAATTTTCGAAATGTGTTTCCTGACACCACCACTGTAATAATAAACTTCTGAAATCTCGATAAATTTAACATAGGTAACTAGGTCAGTCAGATATAGTCAGATATAGATTCTAATAAACTTGAGAGTTTCTAAATATGTGACAAAATGGCAATTTCTTTCAATCGGAACGAATTCAAAGCCTATTTAGAGCATTATATTTTGATATAGATATAGACCTGAAAAATTCTTAATGAAAGGTATTGGAAAATTGAAGTGTTGTATTATAACGTCAAAATAAAATCTTTTTGATAAATGCTTTACTAAACTAGTAACAAAATGCTAAGTTATTTATTTTGTTTGTTCGTGTTTTAGATATCTCCATATCAGAGTTACCAATTCTAACTCAAGCACATAGCTAATTTTGGTAAAACAAATAACAAACGCTATTTTCTTTTAAAAATAATTAGGATGCCGAGCAAAAAAAATGAAAGCCATTAGGCGAAGTAACCGGGCGGGACAGAGAGACAGAAATAAAAAGCGAAACAATTAAGTGATCCAATAATCCTTTTTGTTCGTTTCGACGTTCACTTCGTATCCTAAAACGGAAAGTAATAAACAGTACAAACACGGATCGCTTAATACCTTAATACAATTAGGTCGAATGTTCTAGATTTACGAGAGTTTTTTATCGCGAGTATCGAGTCGGTGCGTGAAGAGCAGATAAATTAGACGAAGGAGATAAATATTCTTAACGTACACACAACCCGAAACTTTGCTAAGTGAATGTGGGTATGCGTGAAGCACGGATGTAGAGAACACCTAGAAGAACACAACCAAAGTTAACATATAAACCTATGTCGTTATCAACATTAACTTCATAGTAGTGTTCTTCCACTGGCACATAGATATCCCCTGAAGGGATGATGCTTTCTTATACATCTATCTATATATAGTTAGTAACTATTAATGTTTTCTTATAATTAATAGAAGTACGCTCACCTACAACTAAATTTTAGTACAAGTTTCATAATTTTTTTTTTCGTGTTGACATACTTAGTTAGCCACGAGGCTACTTTACCGGGCATAAAGGCGAGCAAAGCTCCAGCCTTAATAAATGGTTTAAAAACTACAAACTAAGCAACCTGAGCAAGAGGACGCCCCCTGTGGGGCTTGGACCTCGGCTCAGGGCGGTCGCATTTTACTTCGCTCTCGGACTTCGGGTCTACGAGGTCATCGTACGGTTCTTTGCAAACTAAGGGTCAAGGAGGACGAGGAGGAACGCGTGGCGTTCGCGGGCGTACTCTTCTCCGGCGGGTCGCATAGAGTGGTCTCTGTGTAGTGGTGCTAGTTTCTTGCAGTCTTTTTACTGCTAGTTGATAGATTGTTATCTCGTCGTCCGGGTCATCTAGGACGCCCCGAGGCCGACGATGTTTACGACGCTTTGTGGGCAAAGGTCAAGTTGCTGCGACAACCAACGGGTTTGGGTGTTACGCCGCGGATTCGAAGAAGCGTTCCGACGCCTCTTTCATCCACTGCTTGATGGAAAACAGTTGGAGATCAGAATGTAAATTGCGATTACGAATGAACCACGGTGCCCCGGTGGCACGTCGAGTAAATCTACTTTGAACAATCTGTAAGCGGTACAAACTGCTAGACGCGGTATGAGCAAATACGGTGCTCGCGTATGTCATAATCGGTCGTACACACGTGGTGTAAATCCTAACCTTATTATCTAGTGATAATTTGCTGCGTGAATTTAGAAGACAGTGTAGTCGAATAAGCGCAAGTAAAGCGCGAACACGAATGGTTTCTACATGCGCTCTAAAGTTGAGCTTTTGGTCAAGGATTACGCCTAAGTACTTGGCTTGCCGTTCCCAAGGGATTGGTTCGCCAAACATCTTGACCGGTGGAATGTCCGGTGGACTGTTAAATCTCGAGAAGAGTACCGCGGCACTCTTTGTCGGATTTACTTCGATTCTCCACTTTCTGAACCATTTGCCTAAAGCATTTGATGCGGATTGTAGAACGTAGTGAATGGGCTGCGGCCTGAGCAGTATAAAGCGGTATCGTTCGCGAATAGAGCCAGATGGGCTTTCTTCGGTTTCGGAATGTCACTTGTGTAAAGCGAGAACGGGAGTGGCGATAGTACTGAGCCTTGTGGCACTCCTGCTTGGATCGGGTGAGGAGTTTCATACCAAATAACTCATTATCAATGTTAATATTAGTTCAAACTTTCCATCATCTAACATGAGCGAGGTAACAACACGTCTATTACATGCCTACTACATAATATACCGACATATACCGTTGTTGATACCAGTTCTTGGTCCAGGCATCAAACAGGAAAGGTTTTTATGAAATTACAAAAGTAAATCTGAATAAACACTATGATGATTGTTAGCATTATTAAGACGCAACTACATAGTTAAAATCCTACCCGAATATAATTTTATTTTTACTGACAAATTTTATTGACCCCATTCTACCTGGCGGTCAGTGTCATGAAGAGAAATAGTGTCCAAATACAAGAACAGCTAGCGCCTGTGCAGCATATGTACAGCACCAGCATCAAATTTAATATTCATTATACTGCATGCCGGTCCACAAAGGCTTGTCCACGCCTCGTGTGAAGACTATAACTGTGGCGTCAATAAGAAGTCGATTTTTTATCTTTACCAACCCTATTCATCCTCACCCCAATTAAAAAAACCCTTTTTTATCGGATGCCTACATCTATATATATAAAAGAAAGTCGTGTTTGTTACAACACTTATAACTCGAGAACGGCTGGACCGATTGCAATGGTTTTTGATTTGTTGGATTTGTTTCCGTCCCGAATAGCAGAATACATTTTAAAAACAAAAGAAAGTCGTGTTAGTTACAACACTTATAACTCTAGAACGGCTGGACCGATTGCAATGGTTTTTGATTTGTTGGATTTGTTTCCGTCCCGAATAGCAGAATACATTTTAAAAACAAAAGAAAGTCGTGTTAGTTACACTATTTATAACTCAAGAACGGCTGAACCGATTTGGCTGAAAATTGGTAGGGAGGTAGCTAAGAACTGGGAGAAGAACATAGGATACTTTTGGGTAGGGGTAGGGTAGGGTAGGGTAGGGTAGGGGTAGGGTAGGGTAGGGGTAGGGTAGGGGTAGGGTAGGGGTAGGGTAGGGGTAGGGTAGGGTAGGGGTAGGGTAGGGGTATGGTAGGGGTAGGGTAGGGGTAGAGTAGGGTAGGAGTAGGGTAGGGTAGGGGTAGGGTAGGGTAGGTGTAGGGTAGGGGTAGGGTAGGGGTAGGGGTAGGGGTAGGGTAGGGGTAGGGTAGGGTAGGGGTAGGGGTAGGGTAGGGGTAGGGGTAGGGTAGGGGTAGGGTAGGGGTAGGGTAGGGGTAGGGTAGGGTAGGGGTAGGGTAGGGTAGGGCAGGGGTAGGGTAGGGCAGGGGTAGGGTATAAAAGTCCACCCGTGCGAAGCCGGGGCGGGCCGCTAGTCTTTTAATATAAAGAATACACCCTCCAAGTTTCAGGTTTCTACTACTGTGCATTGTTCCGTCAGTCAGTCAGAACGAAGTGTTTTAGTAATGTAGATAAAAAGCATTGAAGCATATCGATCTTTTAACTTACAGCTCAAACCTTGCAACTAAGGCGCACAAGCCTTGGTATCGACACGAATTGCTCGTTTCATGAAATAGGTATTGCAACGACTAGCAACTGAGACGCGCCTAAGGCGGATCCACTGTAAATTAGATACTTAGCTATTTAAGCATTCGTAGTGGAGCACTCTTTTGTATTCTCGTATGAGCCGGCGATCACTTCGCACTCCTTCATTATTGTGTTGAGAATACTTTACGTTTCGTTACTTACGTTGTTTACTCAGTTATGTGAAGGACGAACGTTTTGTGTAATTTAGTGTAGTAGTGGCAGGGCGATGGTCTTAAGCTCGTACGTTACTAAGTCCGTAAGATAACGTAAGAGAGGAAAGGTTGCGTGAAAAGAGTTGAACAACGGTGTGTCAGATTTCGCTAGTTATGATATATGTATATGAGTCCTGAATACTTGTAGAATTTAACCAGTCCGTTAAATTGCTCCATTGATTAATTATGTTGAGGTACACTGGTGAGCAGCCCAGCTTCGCACAGGCGTTCAATTATAAAAGCAAACACACAGTTCTGAAATTTCAAATCATGTACAAAAACATATTAAATGAAGTAAACTTATGGAATCATTTTTTTTTTCATTTTATTGATAAATTTTCTTACTTAAATCTGAAGTTCGTTTTTGTATAAGAATGTATACCACTTTAAAATATAAATCTATATTAATATATAAAGCTGAAGGGCTTGTTTATTTTTGCACTCGATTTGAAATATGTTGTGTTACATAGCCCATCTATCGAGGAAGGCTATATTTTATTATGAGGTTCCCTCGGGAACGGGAGCTAAGAAACTGCGCACGAAAGCTGGTACATAGGTAAAACTATTGATTTAATGTAGCAAAAAACTAAACTTAAGTTGTGTTCCATTTCGCAAAAATACGGACTAATAATTTTGTTAAAAGTAGTTGAGTGTACCCCAAAAGCAGTTAAACGTTAATCCATATAGACATACAAGTCGAGAGACCTATACCTGAGACTAGCGCCGAGCCATCGATCCCAGCTATGCTAAGTAGGCGGCCCCTAATAGTATCAGATACGTCGGGCAGGTCTCGGTGGTCACGTGACGGTTGAGGGAAGCATGCCGCCGATAAATTCTACAACCGAACCACAACTTGTTACTAACCACTTGCCTATTTCCAGCGACCCTCAAATTAAGTTCGTACTTATATTTTAAGCTGAAACAGTTTATCAAACACTTATAAGGAAAATGGCGTACTATTCCTACCTTTTCCGATATGTTTTTTTTTTTTTTTCTTATTTTGTGACAATATATTTCGCCCGTTTCACCCGCATCACTATAACCGTAGGAACCTCATAGCATTTGCATTATGCCAATGTATAATTGATGTTCAAGTTAAAACGGTAAAGTTTTAATAGCATTTATTCAATCGTTTTTTGGGTGACAGAGTAATAAACATTAATTCATACAAACTATCACGTTTATAATACACTAGCTTCCCGCGTGCGGTATTACCCGCGTGTGACACCCAATATGACAGAGTTCGACATAAAAATGACTTTTCAGACCAAATACCAGTAACCAGTGGCGTGGAACAGGGCTGTGTCTTGGCTCCCACTCTGTTCTCTCTATACTTTGCCTTTGTTACGCGAGATGCGGTTAGAACTTGCAATAGCCAAATTGAAATAAGCTCCAGAACAGTTAAGAGCATATTCGACCTATCCCGTTTCAGAGCTAGGAGACAAGTCTCCAGGCTTTCTGTTCTAGACGTCTTATATGCCGACGATGTTTGCCTTATGGCCGACTCAATAGAGTCTCTTCAAGTCTATGTGGACGCCTTACACGCGTCGTGCCGCAGGTTTGGTCTGGTTATAAGCACCAGCAAAACTCAGGTTTTAAAGCAACCTGCTTGTGGTTGTCTTGCTGACCAATCCGCTATCAACTTGGATGGCTCTGCATTGGAGGAAGTCCCAAACTTCAAATACTTAGGCAGCAGATTAAAGCACGACAACACACTAGAATCAGAAATACCAGCCCGGATAGCAGGTGCTGCAGCGGCCTTTGGCAAACTTAAGGCCCGTGTCTGGAATTCGCACGACCTCAAATTGCAAACTAAAACGTTTGTGTACAAAGCGATTGTGCTACCTACATTACTGTACGCCTCAGAGACTTGGTGCTGCTATAAAGCAGATATCAAGAAGTTAGACACATTTCACCTAAATGTCTAAGATCCATCTTGCGCATTAAGTGGCAGGACCGAATTCCAGACACTGAGGTATTACGTCGCACAGGTATGTCTGGAATTGAAGCTCTTGTAATGAGACATCAACTGAGATGGAGCGGTCACGTCCTACGCATGCCCGAAAGCAGACTGCCTAAGGCAGTCTTCTATTCTGAGCTTTCAAACGGAAAACGGAGCAAGAGAGCAAGAGCAAGGCGGGCAATACCTTCGCTATAAAGACGTGCTCAAACGCAATCTGGTAGCTTGTCATATACCAACTGAGAGCTGGGAGAGTCTGGCACGTCAAAGACCGGAACGGCGTCGAGCCATTTACAAAAGTGTCAACCGCTTTGAATCAGAGCGTCTTTTTTTTCTTGAAGACCTTGAAGTTAAACGCCATTTACGGAAGACTAAGCCAAAACCCTCCTACTCTTACACGTACGATTCAGCTGACCAATTATACTGTGCATCTTGCAACCGAAATTTCAGTACTAAATGCGGTTTCGCCAGCCATATTAGAGCCCACCAGCGTAATTGATAGGAGTCGCCGTCACCGGATACGGTGTGGACGACATAAATGGACTATCCAACACTGAAAGATTTTTTGAAATCGGACCAGTAGTTTCTGAGATTAGCGCGTTCAAACAAACAAACTCTGCAGCTTTATAATATAAGTATAGATAAAGCCTATGGCATCCGGGGATAGTGTGACTATGAAAAAATCATCAAATCGGTCTAGTAGTTTCGGAGCCTATTCAATACTAACAAACAATCAAATATTTCCTCTTTATAATATTAGTATTGATAGAAGTAATATATACACACACGTTTTATGATGAAAATGTGTGCGTTTTCAGAATGTCTGAATGAAAATCACATTACTGAATCAAGGCACTATTCCAATTAAAGCAAAACTAAAATTGGTAACTATAAAATATCGCTGCAAATCTTATAAACGGCATAATTAAAATTAGCACAAACCCAGTAGTTACGATCGAAAATTATGCAACTATTAGCAGCAGTAAAATAAGAACGTCGCTCTAATAAATGTTATAATGAATGAACGGCAGGTGCACGCAAGCACATCAGCCGAACCGCTGTGCACACTGCTGGAGCACAAACGCTGTCGTATGTAAATTATTCACAAAACTAAATGGAGCAGATATCTCGGCACAACTTGAACATTAGCTATCAGCCAATCAGGACGTGTTTATGTTACAATACAGCCAATCGCAACGCTTCTGCCGCACGTGATGAGAATACCTAATTCTGTGCCCGAGTTTGTACTTAAAGCAGCTTGTTACCAAATTAATTGTTACTTTGGTTTATATCATTTGAAAATTAAGACAGGAGAGTTATCAAGCAACGATATTACTATGACTTTGTTAAAATTGTCTTCGTTACTCATCGTTTACTATGTATGCAATAAATATTTTAAACTAGCTGCACCCCGCGGTATTACCCCGATACTCTGCTCCAATGGGTCGGATTATGTATGCCCGGTGAAGTAGCAAAAGCCTCCTGGCTAACTACATATGTCCGTCCGAAAAAAAAAGGGTCGGATTATGATGCTTATAAGGTAATCCAGCGTATAACCTATCCCGGTGCAGAATTTCAGCCAATTCCGTACAGTAGTTTTTACATGAAAGAGTAACAAACATCCATCCATCCATTCTTACAAACTTTCGCGTTTATAATATTTGTAGAATATGTCAATTTATTAAGTGAATGTATCTTTAATAAAACAATTTTAAGAGTACGTTACTATAACTTTACAGTAATGAAGTCATTTTTATCGAAGTCATAGTCATATCGATACGGGATTACTGATTAGCCTCCAGATATATTCGGACTAATCAGGGCAGAGCGCCAACATATCTGCGCTATCTAACATTAACCTTTGTCTTATCCGGGTTTGGGTGAAGGACACTCAGCGGAGAGGACGTTAAGCCGATTGCGTCTACCTCTGTGTACCTACATCTGTAATAACAGTACAAAAGAGGGGTCGGTAGCAGATATGTTTTGGGACTGACCAATATAGTGAACCACCAATCACGAGATTTTTGCTACTTTACCGAAATAAAGGCCGACCTTATTAAATGGCTGCAGTTATTAACTAAGCAACCTGCGCAAGAGGGCGCCCCCTGTGGGACTAGAACCTCGGCTCAGGGTGGTTGGTGGAGTATTATGCTCGCTCTACTTCACAAGGGTAGCCTTTACCTGTGTGCGTATTAAAAAACACTAAAATATAAAAATTTCTTGCAATCTCGAAGGAATTAGACCTTGCAATTGAATATTTCTTGCCTTTTTCTTTTTAAAAGTAGAATTATATTCCAGCATCTCATATCTAGTAAAGTAATTATGTGGTTTCGTGTAAATCTAATATAAAGTGTTTGTTTTTTAAACCAATAATGAGATTAATGCCGCAAAACCACATTTTATTTCAGTGAACTTGTTTCAAATATATTTGACCTCTGCCCTTGGTGTAGGGGCTAAGGTTATTGCTCTATAATGTTTTATTACTTGTGTAGTATTACTTGTGTGCACTCATATTGTTTTATTATTTGTTAACTTATATCTGTCTTGATATAGACACGTTCATCCTAATGTAATAGATCTGTTGGTATGTACAGGGCATTGTTTTTTATTTTGGATGGACATACGTAGCCACGAGGATTTTGCTACTTCACCGGGCATAAATGCGAGCAGAGCTCCAGTCTTAATAAATGGTTTAAAAACTAAGCAACCTGCGCAGGTGGGGGTCCGCTGTGTGGCTTGGACCTCAGGGCGGTCACTGGCAATGAGATTGAGGGATTATGACTTTTAGAATTTTAGGGGAGTTTTGTGCCACTGTCAATACTTTACAGTTCGCGGGCCTGTAGATGGCAAAATTGCCTCTTCCTTGCAATACTATGGAATCTACAGTAGCTGAATTGAAAAAGTATATATGTTGCAGTCAAACTCTTAACCAGTCAAAAGTACTTTTAACTAGCAAAATCAGTCTAAAGTAGTTTTAAGGTTAGGTTAGTTTTGGCTACGCTATGGAGAGGGCGAGTTTCACATATCCCACCGCCAGCGCGCGAATACGCAGCAGCGGCGGTGGGAATGTGAATGCGATGTATATTCTTCTATAGTACGATACAACATTTAACATATATATGTTATAAATAAGTCAATTAACGCAGAAACGTTACTTAATGTGGTATAAGATGCTGCTATTCTAAAATGTTAAACGTTTCCGACGATCGTCAATGGTTACGAGGTTCGCCTCGAACAATAACGCAACCTTAGTTAGTTTAGTGCCCATTCCCAAAAATAACGTAATTAATATACATTTATTTATTAACAGAACAACTACTGCGGGGTCGTAACCGATACAATTTGCCCCAAAAAGAGTGACTGTTTCCGGTTAAAACAGTTCTGTCTTAATAAGATCAACTTTTCCAATACAAATATTCTCAAAGCATCTTACTCATACCCATAATAATAACAGTTAAATCTCTACACTCATGATGCATTTATTATCTCAAATGGAAATATCTGTAATATTCTAGATCTTTTATATGCTAATGTTGCCACTTCTTCAAGAGATTCTTCTGTGGACGGTACAATAGCAGGTGCCCGCTCGTGAGCAGACGCCCGCAGCCTTGCCTCGCATCTGACAGTACTGATCGCAATCCAACCGACACGGACGCTTGCTCCGCAGCTCACCCAACGATTCTGCAAGCAAATAAGATAGATTTGAGTATTACTATTGATTGTTTTTTCGAAGATCACTATCTTGTAACAAATATTAAACGATGGGAACGGAGAAACTAACGCTGTGTAATATTTTAGTAAATTTATTTTTAGAAATTTTATATATTTACCATAATAACAGATAATATATTATTACTTGAAATAACGTTCACATGATATTATTTTCATATGCTATAAAAACAAATAACCTAATTTCATGTGATCTAATATTACATTTCATATAAACTTCTTCAAATTCAAATTCATTTATTAATTTTGTGAACACAGGGTACAAAAATTATGTTGTATAAAGAAAAATGTTTGGTACATCCTATGTTCCGCCGAAAGGCATACAAAATAATGACGTTATAGTGTCGGTTAAGTCAAAATTATCAAATTTAAATTAATTATAAAAGTACAAAATCTCATAAAATACAATGTCAGCAAATTAAATATGTCAAAAGTAAAATAAAGTAGAACAAAAATCGCACAAAAAAGAAAATAAATACAATGTCAGCAATATTACAATTGTCAAATAAAATTAATTTAAACAATATTAAAAATCATAAAAAATACAATGTTTTAAAATTATCAAAATTAGATTAAATTAATTTATATTATAAACATTAAATGTGTTATATCTGTAGCAAATTCCACAATAATACAATTTCAGCAAAATTAGATTTGTCCAAAATTAAATTAAATTGAACAAAATTATCTAATCATTCTGTCATTAAGGAATTCATCGACAGAGTAATATGCCTTTTCATTCAATAATTTAATAATTTGATTTGGTAATTTATTGTAAAGTTTGGGAGACATTGCATATAGACTTTTATGGAGAAATTTGGTTTTTGTGTATAGCAAGTGCTACTTATTTGAGCGTCGTTGACTTTCTTTTTCTTTTGCTCTAATAACATTTAGTATAACGTTCATCTCATATAATTTTCAATTAGTATAAATATTGCTGTTTTTATATAACGTTCAGTTGACCTAATTTTCATATTTACTCATTTTCTGCCAAAATTCTGTAGTGAATAAGTAAATATCAAAAAACATCATACTGTTATAACCTCACCTAACCGAAATGATTCACCATCAATAGAAGGGATCTGGCGCCCGGTGGCCGCTGGCGCGGCACGCTCGCTACGCTCGCTCGCCTTCGCGCACTAATGGTCATGGTTCTAACCTAACCTAACCCAGATGGGTCACCAACCATTTGAATATTATACTAACTAACACCGAATTTGAATTTTATACTAACTAAATATTATACTAACTGAATATTAGTTCAAATGTGCATTATAGAAAATGTTTATTAAACCATATAAAATTAGGTAAACTGAAATTATATAAATAATTCATTATATCTCATCATCGTTATACTAAAAAAAAATATAATAAATGAAATTAGGTCATATGATTGTTAGAACTTTTGTTATTATGTCAAATGGTATGCACCCAGAAATTTTGTTTACAAATACTTTTAAGTTTTAAATGTGTAAGTGCGTATATATCGAAATCGGTGTTTTGCCATAATTATCATCTCCTTGCCCTATCCCAATTGCTTTGTGGTCAGCGCAATTATTCCCGGTGAAGTAGCAAAGGCCTCTTGGCTTATGTCCATCCGGAAAAAAAGAAGAAGGCCAGCGCTGCATCTCTTCTATTCTGTCATGTCAGCCGTTACGCTATCACTAACCCTTTGTCTTCATATCACTTCTCGCACAATCCATCCATCTTATCTTTGGTATCCCTCTTCCTCTCCATCCATCAACATTACTATCGATTACTCTTTTCGGCACATGCGAATCATCCCTCCACTCTATGACCATACCAAGACAACCGATTGAGACCGATTCTCTTTCAACTTTTCTATTACAGGTACCAGTTTTACCCCCTCGCCCTCGATTTTTAGTTTACAAAGAACCAGCCTTAGTAGCAAAAGCCTCGTGGCAAACAACATTATTATGAACACCCAAATAAAAGACCTTTATCTTGACTTTGTCCATTCTTGTCACTCCGCACTCACAAATTAATATTTATATCGGTGATTTACCAGGAATTAACACATAATAATACGTAGGTAGGTAGGTATGATGCACTCGATATGTCGAGCTACTTATTGCTTGCAATAGTCAGTTTCTCCAATCTTATCGGTTGCTGTAACCAATTGTTGCCGTACAAAATTGTAATGGTTAAATCTCACTAACTTATTGTTGAAAGCATACGTGTGTGACTGTGCTATCAGCATAGAATCCGGCGAATGTCCATATCAATTAAAATTACTTTAGTAAGCGACGCCACATTAAATGTAATCATAACATAAAGTTTAACTAACAGATTTTATTCTATATATATCTACTGATATCTCATTAAATTTTTGATGAAATTGTATGAGGTATCAGTATATCGAATAAAACCTGTTATCTAGACTTTATGTCGTTCATCTGTTTTTGATAGATTTCAATAACAAACATCATAACTTGTACATTATTGTATAATGTACGAAAACTGTTGTCAATCGTATACTAAAATGCCCTCAGCTGTAGCTAGTTATAAAAGCTCGCCTACTATATGAGAAATGTGATTGTATTCTCCAAAATAAGAAGTGGGAAAACCCTTGAACGGTTGTCCGCGAAGAGGCGCGGGCGCTGAGGACAGGTATTGAGCCGTGTGGTGCCGCGCGCCGTGAGTTCAACATTTTAAAATTTGGACAAGAATAAAAAAATATATTTATTTATATATGTCTCCGGCAAATAATAAGAATCGTAATTACAAATACACTCTTTTCTACTTTTATTACACTATCACACATCACATTTTGTGATAAGGCCGCCAATTATACCTACTCTGTCTAGCGTTAAGTTTAGGTATAAGTTTTCTGTGTTCTGTTCTTATTAGAACCTCGCTCCTCGGACCTTCTAAAATAAAAAAAGGACAATGAAACCTGGACGGACGGCAGCCCTAGTACGGAATCATCAGTAATTTATTATTATAATTCTCTTTCGATTGGTTTTAAGTCGTGATCGACTTAAAACAAATAAAAAAAACTGATAAAGATAATTATAATTTTAAATTTTAAGTTTCATTGCACTTTTTACATAAAACAATGATCTGTTTATGTCCTCATATATATTTTTATGTTTATTTGATAGAAAGGTCAAAAAGGTAAACCTACCGAAATTAAATGAAATATAACTACTATTAATAAATATACATCACGGGATAAAAATACGTGATTATATATCATGAAATTGTCAGGTTGTAATATCATTATAACAAGATTTACATATAAATAGATCGTATAATAAATTTATATCATAAGTAAACAGATTATAATACTATGTAGTAATACTTTACATAGTTAGTAGTAATAAAACATTCTTATAAAAAAAATAACTCTTTAAAATCTATGCTACTGGCCAACGTTTTCAAATGCTGGCAGCATTAAATATACCTACATTATATAAATATATATGGTACAAATTTATATACCTATTATATTTTATTTAAAAAAAAGTCGACCATATCGTTGTACCTACAGCAATCCCTACAAGTTTCATGAGCCAATGTTGTCTTTATATCTCAATAAAAATATTTATTTATAACAAATAGTTAAGTCCATTATCAACAGTATTTCCTTAGTATTATAGTTAGTATTCGGTGTTCTTAATGAATAAACGTGAAGACTAATTCACAGGCCACTAGGAAGTGCATCGTTATTAATGCGTCAGAACAGGTCCAACGAGTTTGTGTCTCGTAGATAAACAAGTAGTAGATAAGCATAGCGGTATTAGTCTATCACTTACACACTTCAAGTCTCGGAAATCACAGATTTTTCTTATGGTCAGAAACGAAAGAATGCAAGCAGACTAAAAGTGCAGTTCCGACTTTAGACAAACGTTTAACACCTAAGCTACTGCACGTCCCAAGGAACAAACTACGCATAATAATTATGATATGATGCTTTAATGAGCATGGCTAACTTGGGATGCTATTCGATAGTGAACTGTTAAGATACTAATTAACATCCATAACATCTGTTACATACTACAATTCGTGCAAATAAAACAATTTATTATTATTAATTTATTTATTATTAATGTAAAATGTTATTAATGTAAATTATTAAATTATTAATGTGTCAATAGTGTGTCACTAATTGGTAAATATTTTGAGTTTATTATACCTAGTTTGTAACTACAACATTTGTATGTCATGTACAATATGGCAAATGTGTGAAACTAAATTAATGTAAACAATAACACCTGTATTCACCACATTTATACAAATAAAGATTTATGATTTATGATTTAGGAATAGCGGAGAGCCCATATCATGTAGAGGTACTACGTAGGCACACGTAGTGTTTGACTGATAAAAGCGTTTACAATGGGCTAATCTCCTAAATAAACCCAAACTCAATACCCGAAGCCCTTGAAAATATCAGAGGGTTGATAAAGTTTTGGGTCTATTTAAGGTGGTTCAAAATGAAAATCAGGTCGATCATGTATAAAGGCCCACTCAGGAGGCCAAGTGCGGAAATCCTTTTGCCCAACTAACTAAATCTAGTCGTGGGTTCAATCCCCACGCCGCCGGACAAGGCATCTTTAAGTAAAATCTATAATTTCTCTCCGGATCTAGTTTGTCAAGGAATTACGCTCTATGCAATCTAAAAGCACGGTAAACGGTTGGTCTCGATAGTTATAACTATCGTATACCAGGGAACGGACTGCTGCGTTTCCCTGTGTGTTGCCTTTGACCGTGGCGACTATGGCATTACCCTCCCTCGAGAGGAAGCCCTTGGTCAGCAGTGAAATTTATTTGGGCTGATGATGCTTCCATCTTTCATCCTACAAAAAAACAGATACGAGATCCTATAGCCCTCACAAATAACAGTCACAACTCACATAGTCTCGTTTTCTAAATATCTCAAGTTCAACTATCCAAGATATAAATAACACTAACACCTTATAAAAAGTACTTTGTGTGTACGATTCTATGATTCACCTGTAGGTATGTCTGTTTGTTCTGGCGCTGGGGATTCCCGCACTGATGTAGGATGCCACAAACAAACTGTTGTTAACTACTAATATATGTATTATAAACGTAAACGCTATAAAGCAACACATTAGTATTTTCTATATTAACACTGACATATGACCACGCGATCTATTAAATAATAGTCTTTTTGACAAATTTCAGTCATGGCGGTCAAACTCTTGGTCATATGCACAGATCATATTAATTGCACCAGTGTGTTCGTTAATTACAAGTTAAACTCTATTGCTTTGACAGCAAAATCCGGAACAATTTTACCAACACGACCAATGAGAGATCAGGCGCAAGGCCAAAAGCTTACGCTCTTCGAGGCACGGTCAAACACTACCACCTCCGTGACTTCCGACTCGCACTAATTGTTTTGTTTAGATAATATTAAATTAAACCAGTAGCGCACTGGATCAGTTTTTCTGGACCTGGGATTCGACTGCTGAACATGAGCCTTTTCTTAATTAACCATGGCAAGCCAGGGCTGTTGAGGGATATTGTCATAATGACCACGCAGGCGGATTGGTGATCAAGATGAAGTATCCCTAAGTTGATAGATGCTGCTGCCCATCCAATAGGCATATATCCCTAAGTCGCCTATTTCGACACTCATGAGGAGACATGGGGTAGTGTTTTCTAAGCCAGACACTACACAGCAACCCGGGACCTCGGTAGTTGCGAATCCGAATATAAAATATAGTTACTATGCGTATAAAAGTGCGCAACAATAACAACTTCATGAAACTTTTATTACTTCTCTATTAATTTCCATTATAACTTGAGTAACTTCGCTTTGAACTTAAGCAGGTTATGTAAATGTGTGCTTTGAACTCTTTATTAACTTTATAATGTTTCTTAAAGAGATTTGGAAGTTTCGTGCTAAGTAAGTACAAATGAACCGCCACTGTGAGCTACTGATTTCAACCTAATACAAGTTTATATAATATTAAGTTATAAATTATTGAGAAAAGTTCGTTGAAATTTTATTACAATTTATATATGAAAGAAAATGTCACATAAATTAAATATTATTTAGTGAAACTGCTGCCTATACAATTGAGTAAAAATTGTTCCCACCCGGGACAATTATTTGTGGCACCCGCGGATTCTTAGTCTGAGTGCGAGAGCTATGTTTTTAAATCATTTATATTTGAATGGCATTTTGTTCGCATCAATAATTGTAATAACAAAATATATCACGATTACTTGTCGTTTTCATGAATACCGAAGTAAAGCAAGCTGCATTTAAACAAATTCCCATAGAAACTGGACATGGCGAATCCGCGATTCTGCATAGCAGCGATACTTGTAGGTATTTATCATAATCGATACGCAGAAATACCAAGTTTACTAAGTGTACGTACCTAGTGTAGACAGCTGACATGCCATGTATAAATCCAAAACATATATCGTTGTAATCTTCTTAATTATAACTATTCTGATTATTTTTCTTTAACAATTTGGATAACACGTAGACTAATATAGTTAACCTCAGATCAAGATAAAAAATCGCTTAATACCAGCTCATGCTCAAGAATGGCTGACGCAATTTAGCCGATTCGTTCTTTGTTGTCGTCACTTCAATCCTGTTCAGAGGATATTAAACAAAATATAACATTAACATGCTAATAGGTACACTAGATACTAAGCAAGATAATTAAAGACACATCATAAGGATAATATTCAATATTCAATTCAATATTCAATTAATAATGTTCATTCATTATGAACTAAGAATATTTTAAATGGAACTTCCTTTAACTTCAGTCAAACTAAAAATGTATATTCTACTAATATAAATACGCCTACTCTTACGCAAAACCTAATAAGTATTTGTTTTTAAGTAATTGCAAGCAGCTTATGTTGTCCATCTAATAGGTATTAAATATGAAGACAGGTGCAGAATATACCTACTATATTTACTGTTCCTGGTGCTGGCCTCGTCAAATTTGTCTACTTTTGACCGTGACCTGAAGATTTGTACCAATTACTCGTGAACATCACAAAAAAAGGTTTGATCCACAAATCATGAGTATACCGCCACAGGAGTAGGTAATTAATTTACAAGTACGGACGGTGTCATCAAAACAACTATTTAAAAAAATACTAACCTGTGACACTAAACGCAACGATCACTATAACTAAGCACCACAAATAACACAGTCTCATTGTATATGTCTGTCTGTCACCGACGAGTGGCTCTCTGCACATTTATCACATAATGAAGTAAACTACTGTTTTTATGATTTTTATCAAAACGTCGCGGAGTAAAGCGCTACTAATAGCACTGATCAATGATTCATTCGACACATGATAACTTAGTGAAATGTACTGCTAGCGCCATCTAGTTAAATACATGAGAACTTGTGACATAATTGCAAAATAATGAAGCAATCATGAGACAGGAAACAAGAGGTTATTTAAATTTAAATAGGCGCTAATAAATCGTTTCTTCTTCTATGATTTCATTTCTATTTTTAATTTCGATAAAATAATATCTAAGTTTAAAAAAATCTCGGAAACAAAAATTGTAATTTTATGTAAACATTTTCAATTCGGTGCACCGACTGTATGACACAATTTCTTTTACCAATAATTTGTTAGTAATGATAACTATCTAGTGCCCCAAAATTACCAGTTAATTAAACATTTATATAGAATAAGATGACCGTTACTCTGAAGGAGAGCTATATACAAACCTCCTGTGATAGATGTCTTTATTGTATATTTATAATTTAGTGGTCAAACAACTCACCAGAACCTATTATTTTTCCATTTTTTCACAACACTTTTTTCTAAACAATAATCTAACACGGAACCTGCAGCTCGTCCTCTCAGATTGAAATAGTGTATCGTAACAGTTTAAGATATTTTTATAAAAGCCCGTGGTTACAGACTACTTTCTATAGGAACTTCGGCTACAGTTTGAGTGATTCATTCTAACGCCAAAAAAGCTTCGCCCGGGGCTATCCCGCCACTACGCTTTTATTGCAATAGAGCGCTTCAACATCATAACTCTTTTTTTCATTGTAGTCGGGTAATAAAAACTGAAAGGCTTATGTTTTCAAATAGTACCGACATGTGCATTGAACGTAACATAATATCAAAGATTTAAATTCATTTATTCCGTATTAGATTACATTTTTCATATTTACAGGTCATATTTTTCCCTACCGTGCAATGATGACGTGGCGACTAATGAAAAACAAGACTAATGCCAAAAAAAAACTCAGAAAAACTTTTAAAAATAATAATATTGAACAATTATTTTAATACTAATTACAAAATTCTTTATTTTACATTTAGATTGGAGCGATTAAATCCCAAGCATTTTGGTCACAAAGATAATATCGAGGGGTGAAAGGCTATTTGTTTGAAGCGACATTTTACGAACTTTACAGGAGAGCCATTTAAAGATTCAAAATTTGGAAAAAAAATCGTTATGAAAAAACTAGTGCTCTTTCTATAATGGGGATCGCAATTTTTATTGAAAAAAAATCCCTGAATGTTTTGGTATAATTTTCAATTAAAAAACAGTTATGAGTATAAGATAAATTGTCGCTTAATACAAAATGATCTGTATCGCCTTATTTTTAGAGTAAAGAAAAATGATTCAACTTCCAACGTTGTCACTAATCAGCAGCAGGCAAAATGGTTTAAGTGACTTTACAGTACTTATGCAGGAGAAAGCAAAATGATTGAATCGACGTTACTCAATAATAATAGGAATAGGCTATTTTGTTTAACTACCAATTTGGGTTTGGGTTTTGGGTTTTTTTAACGATACAGGAAAGTTGGCTTGAGCTACGATGAACATTCTTAAAGAGTTGTTTGATGTCTCAGATTTTGAAAGGAGTTATATAACTTGGTTGTTCTAAACAGAGTGAAAACAGTTGTAGCGAAAAGGGTTGAACCGACGACATGTCTTAATGAATTTGGCTGACGGCAAATTGGTTGAAGCGACATTGCACAGAGTAAGTAGTCGTAAGCAAAATGTTTGAAGGGACTTTTCATCTAAAGATAGCTACATCGAAAAACGATTTATCTGCCATCGAACTAAAATTTTAGGACGGGAATAACGGCTTATGATCCGATTCTCTCTTTTTGTATACAGCTTAAATGATATACTAAAAAAATATGGCAAATTTGAAGTCGGATCATACATCATGTTTGAGAATTATGCATTAAAATGGCATTGTTTTAAGCGCCATAAAAGTGCTCAGAATTGTACGAAACCCGGCTCAGACGACGCAGAAAAATTCGCTGAATCCGAATATGTATATAACTCCATATCGTCCAAAATGTCGCTTCAAACAAATAGCCTTTCACCCCTCGATATAATCAGAAACTTTATAGTAAGCCTTGCTGCACAATTTTTCTTTAATAATTGCTTTGAACTTTTTTATTGACAATTCTCTTGTATTATTGGGAAGTTTGTTGTAGAACCATTGCCCCATAAATGAGTTACTTATTTTCGGGGACATGCTTATATCTAGTAAGTATTTATATTACTTTGTATGTTGCTTTTTTTTACAAAATGAAAGAATATTTATTACTATATTTATATCACTGGATTCTTCTTTTTAGATACTGTCAGATGTTTTAGTATACCTTTTTATTAAAGATACATTTAATTAAAATTTTAATTGAAAAACTTATTCGTACTGTTGTATCAATTTTGAATTGAACTATTTCAATTTGAAATAGTTAGTTCAATGCACCGTCACCCTGACGGTAGTTTAGTTCTATTTCGAAAGGCTCATTCCAATGGATTACGAATTAAGTATTTGTTTTGTTTATATGAACCTTTTTTTTCGGATGGATATTATGTGGTTAGCCACGAGGCTTTTGCTACTTCACCGGACATAAAGGCGAGCAGAGCTCCAGTCTCAATAAATGGTTTAAATACTACAAACTAAGCAACCAGCGCATGAGAGCGTTCCCTGTGGGACTTGGACTTCGGCTCAGGGCGATCGCTGGCGGTGGGATTGAGGAATGATGACTTTGGATTTTTAGGATAATTTTGTGCAACTGTCGCTCTACTTTACAGTTTGCGGGACTTCGGGTTTACGAGGGCAAAGGAAGGTTTTTTGCAAACTAAGGGTCGGGAGGGCGAGGGGGGGCGCGTCGCGCTCGCGGGCGCTCTCTTTTCTGGCGGGTCGGATAGACTATATGAACCGAGCAAGTAAAGTTAACGGTCCTTTAACATGGATTCTTTTGAAACCGCATTGTCTTTTCATTCACAGGTAAAGGCTTTTGCCAGTTCATAGATTTCTATTAAGTGCGAATAACCTTCGAACCTGTCCATACACTTATCTTACGACGCCAAGATTTTGGCAACGGGAAATGGCCGTCAGGATGAGGGCGGGCAAGTGCCACACATCGACTGCACTGGCACTAGCTGTCTACACTAATTAGAAACCTTGTGTGACCTATCATCAGGTGGCTAAGAGTCATTTGTCTGATCAGATATATAAAAACCGGCCAAGTGCGAGTCGGACTCGCGCACGAAGGGTTCCGTTTCAGTTACAAGTGCGTACCTATTTTTGATATCAAGAATAAATAAAAAAGCGTGTGTTTATGAAATGAAATGTTATTTTATATTTTTATATTCGAGTTGATTGAATGAAAGCTAAATTGCGGTTTACGATTTTTGACGTATCAAAAAAAAACTACATACAAGATCTCGTTCAAACCAATTTTCGGTGGAAGTTTACGTGGTAGTGTACATCATATATTTTTTTTAGATTTATCATTCTCTTATTTTAGAAGTTACAGGGGGGGGGACACACATTTTACCACTTTGGAAGTGTCTCTCGCGCAAACTATTCAGTTTAGAAAAAAATGTCATAAGAAACCTCAACATCATTTTTGAAGACCTATACATAGACACCCAAAACGTATGGGTTCGATGAAAAAAAAATTTTTGAGTTTCAGTTCTATGTATGGGGAACCCCAAAATTTATTGTTTTTTTTCAATTTTTGTGTGAAAATCTTAATGCGGTTCACAACATACATCTACTTGCCAAGTTTCAACATTATAGTTCTTATAGTTTCGGAAAAAAGTGGCTGTGACATACGGACGGACAGACAGACAGACAGACAGACATGACGAATCTATAAGGGTTCCGTTTTTTGCCATTTGGCTACGGAACCCTAAAAACGCGTCTGGCCTGAGTGACTCGCTGTTAAGTTTTCACTGGCTTCGCCTATTTTTGTCACATTCTCTGCGAACTTGCTCTTCAAGTTAAAATCTTGGCTTTGTCCTTCAAAATTAGGTTGGTACTTTATGAGCTACATATAAACATGGATCATTCTCTGAGGGCCCGAAAAATCACGTGCTGGGCGAGAAAACCTATTAAATGAATTCATAACAACTAGATTTTCTAAAGTAGATAGACCGAAACAGATAGATAGACCAAGGCCTACTTTGGCCCTAGGCTGTAGCTTTACTCGCCTTTATGCCGACGAAGTAGCAAAAGCGTCGGGGCCAACTACATAATATGTCCGTCCGATAAAAAAAAACCTACTTTGGCCACTTAGTTATTTCTTAATAAAGTAAACGTAAGTTATTAAAAATGAACAATGAACTCTTAAGTGGCTGCTGGTGTTTCACAAATAACCCTGTATAATATTTTAATTTCAGGGTATGTACCGTAATCACACAGTTCCCTTTATTTCCTTCTGTCGGGATACAATAAGCAATGAGTCACCAGTCCGTTATTGATATCGGTGTTGTTGTGAACTCGTAGGTGAAGTCCCTACCGGCAAGCTTGTCTATATAAGAGAGCCGCTAGCATCGCGCATGTTAGTGTGTGGAGTTGATCGCAGTCATGTTGAACAAAGTGGCTCTTCTGTTGACGTGTCTCTGCGTGGTGAAGGCGTCGGTCATCACCGTCAATGTATACGATGGTAAGTGTGTATTTGTTAAGTGCCCCGCTGTGCCCGCAATGACTTAAAGTAGTATTTCTAATTTGGACTATTTTTCTTTTGCATATGACACATACGTATAAATACTTTCATGAACATTTTGTAATGACTCTATGAATATTACATCAGAATAGTTCAGTATATTCATGAAATATATTTTTTTACATATTTTGAATGTCATATATCTAATCAACAGTCTAAAATATAAGTTTATCCTTAAAAAAAGATGATACTTCCATACAGTCTTCATCCCCATCCTTTCAACCCCTTACAGCTGATCCGACTCATCTGTGTACCAGATTTAATTAAAATCGGTTCAGTAGTTTAGGCAGACATGTCGGAGTTACTAACGCATTCACAATATTAATAAGGATTAGTGACCATATTTAATCGAAATAACAACAAAAGTTGGTATCGAATCGAATCTAACTCGACGAATGTAAACCTCCAAAACATCGCGCATCGATCACCGATTGTGTGACGTGTCTTGTTAGGTCTTATTAGATACTGAGTCCTACAACTATTTTAATGCATACTTTATGGATTGTTTTTGTGCGTCGCACAATAGTCGTGCTTTTTTATTAGTGCATAATGGTGCAAATGCTAAATATTTGATCACGTGGTTAATTTTTTTAAGTAAAATATGTAAAACTAACTAGTGTTAAGTCGACCGTAAAGTTAATATCTATCACAATATTATAACTGTTTATTATTGTTCACCTTATATTTACAGTGCAAGGAAGGGTGGACACATCAGGCTCATATATACATACATTCACGCCTCTTTCTACGACGTTACGATTACTGCACTTGCTACGATTTTGACATAACACTTTCGTTTCTTCTACATATAACTACTTCTAAATATACCTTCGGTTTAGTGTATTTCTGAACTGGCCAATCTAAGAACGTCCTCGATTTAAACGTGGAACGTCCGCCTTGGTCTTCGCCTTCCAACATTTCCGTTCACATTCGCCTTATAATTTTGACTTGTAAGGATAATATATTTAAATGGCGAACATGACAGGATGTGAACCAAGTATTTTCTAAATACATTTCAGATTCCGTACGTTCGCTGAAGAGTTGCAACAACGTGGGCTGCGACCAGCTCTGCCGCCGGCTGGGGTTCCCCAGCGGGGTCTGTGTCAACGGACGATGCAAGTGCGACAACTTCCTTCACGAAACCCACGTAGAAGATACTCACGAATCCTCCAATGCTGGTAATTATTTAACGCAATTTATTTTATTTATAAATTAGATTCCCGCGCGCGGTTTCACGCGTGTAACTCCCGTTTCCGTGGGAACTTCTTAATAAATAATAAGTTATAGCCTTCCTCGATAAATTGTCTATCTACCACTGAAATACTTTTTCAAATCGGATCAGTAGTTTCTGAGATTAGCGCGTTCAAGCAAACAAACAAACTCTTTAGCTTTATATATAATAAATAGCTATAGATAACTCGGAAAGATCTCTGGATTATCTTCATTAATTAGTTTCCGAATTTAAAAGACCCTTTTTTTACCATTATATTTTCATATATTCAGAGTCCGATTCAGCGACCCGCGCTGTACGTGACTGCAAAATTCAGGAGTGCGACCAAAGATGTCGTAGAATTGGTTACATCGGAGGAGTGTGCGTCGATGGACGATGCAAATGTGATATTAATGAAATAGAAGGTACCTAATGTTTAAAAACTATTTAAAAATGTAATAGTTGCAAATAAATGTATATAAAACTTGAATTGATAGCACTTGTGATGCAGTAGAGCCTGAAGTCTCTGTATAGAACACACGGTTTATCATAAGTGGTCATTATCGAAACCTGTATAACAGATCTCCAGGCTCAGGTGCATCTAATTATCTATAACAAATAATGATCAATTTATTTTAAACTAACTTCCCGTATGGTTTCACCAGCGTATTCCCGTTCCCGTAGGAACTTTATAATAATCAATAATTGGGGCTATCTAACACTGAAAGAATTTTCAAATCGGTCCAGAAGTTCCTGAGTAAACACACAAACTAAACTTAGTAGAGATAACTGTGATTTGACGTTGTTTGTTGTTCTGTGTTAGCAAGCAGTGAACAATCTTCACTAAAGAGTTGTAACAACGGCGCCTGCAACCAGCTCTGCCACCGGCTGGGGTTCACCGGTGGGGTCTGTGTCAATGGACGATGCAAGTGCGACAACTTCCTCACCTCACACACTCTAGCAGGTAATTCTACCGATGCTTAATTATGATTGGTAAATATTCTACATTTCAAAATTAAGTTATAACAAATTTAGACCACCGGAAATTTAGAAACCTTCATCATAGGCATCACTCTCCTTACAGACGTGTTATACGTTACGTAACAGATAGATAATATATGTATATTTTTACGACGGGTTCGCATTCATCGTGGCCGAATGGTCTAGACATTGGACGCTGTTAATCGCACCTAAGATGCAGATTCGAGTTTAGCCGTGTGGTCTAAATTTATTTCATCTCAATTGTTTAATTTAGTATGAGGTAAACTGTTCTAAAATGTGAAAAGGCAAACATTTACTTAAGGGCAACAGTTGACAGGTCGGTTTTATGAAAGGTCTAAAGGTTAAGGTGCCTCGGTGTAACATTTAACCGTTGATGGCTATTGACATCAGTGTTGACATCAACATAAAGTATTCAATCGTATAACAGAGACCAATGAGCAGCATATCCTGTACGAAAGAATTTTTAAAGAACGGCCTGCCAATGGTAACCCTTCGTTTCTTGCCAGTTTTCCGCAAAGTTGCCATGTCCAGAACTGGTGGTAGAAAAAAAAGGGACGCATCATCAGAACATGACTGAAAATATTTTATAAGTGTCTCTATGAATAAAGAATATAACGATGGCACAGACTACCTCGGAGAGTCACGTAAGTTGTCTGCAACTAGTACTAGTATGACGATGACAAATTCGTCTATCTTTTTTGTTGTGTTTCATCAATAATAACTCTTTTTTTCGGTTCATAGATTCCGATTCGGCAACCTATGCAGTGCGCGACTGTAGCTACCAGGAGTGCGATCAGTCGTGTCGCAGGATCGGTTTCACCGGAGGAGTGTGCGTCAACGGAAGATGCAAATGTGACATTAACAAAGGAGAAGGTAATATTCGAATGTAACAAAAACATGGAGACACGTTTGTTGATTTGATGAAAATAATGTGATTCGACATTATTTTACAAGTTCAAAACTTTAGAAGTAACTTTGACTTTTGACTTTGATTTAGTACCTTTTTATTGAGAGACGGACAAAATAAAAAGGAGCTTCTATTATGCTATGTAATTTTCCATCACAAACATACACTTTATTTTATCTATATAGATATAGATTGACTGTACCACTAGATAAATTTAACTATTCCAGACCTTTTAAGTATGATCCAGCTATTAACCGAAACATATTCGATTGTACTCGTGACATTAGTAGGTAACCAGCTATTATAAACACGTGCTCCTCTTGGCACGTAACTGAGAACATATATCAATATAACGGCCATTAATTTCTATTAAAGTTAATGCTATAATACAATTTTGTTTTTTTTAGATTCATCTGCGAATGATAGCCATAACTTGGAGGTAGAACATGAAAATACGGATTCCATCCTCAATACGAGTGAAGGAGGTAAATTCAATTTTAATATATGATAAACGAACTAGAGGCATGTTTTTTTAATATTTTCTGGCACATTGATAAAAAGTCGTACCCCCAATACGAGAGCTCGTGGAGATATATGATGCGAAGGTAGGGCGGGAATCTGCGACGAGAATAGAATAAAAAATATTGTGAAAAAACACATAAGGGCGGTCGCTAACGAGGAGATTGTGAAATAATGACTACTGATCTACGAGGGCATTGGAGCTATTTAAATGAGCCACGTTTATTCTAAGTGTTCGACTCAGGAATGTATTTCACAATTGCATGAGTAAAATTCAAAAAATAATACATTTACTCAGCCAAAGTTTTACAATAAAGACTTAGAGTGCGGAAAACAGCATCCACAAAACGTAGCACCAGCAGCGTGGCAGCGTGTTAAACGCAGACTTATTCAAATTTAGTGAACACCACATTATACAACGACGAGCGATGTAATAAAAGAATAGCTTCTGATGCTATTTTTGTAATGAAAATTTAATAAAAGCTGTACGTTGTATTTCCGCTCTAATAAAACTGCAGAGCAGCTAACATATTCGCCTTAATTATTCCGTTTACACTTGATGATACCTAGCTACCTAACGAGTGGTGGCGAGGTTTACGTGCCCAGAAAATACATCCTTTTTTGAGTAATTAAATATTGCTATCCACAAAATTGTCATTTTTTCTTTAGAATTGACAATCATTGCGGCATCGTCGTACAGTATATCGGAATACATTAGCACACGCTTGAGGGCACGATTTCTGTCTGAGTAATGTCAGGGGACGGGTGTGTCGGTGTTCTTCGTCCATTTATAAATAACTTTTAGCTTTAATAAGTTATCGCCGGTTGCAACCGAGCTTCTTTTAGAACAGACATAAATGTAGTCAGAGACACTTCACCAGGCAAAAGGCGAGTAGCACTACTCGCCTATATGCCGAGCCTTATTAAATAGTTTATAAACTATTTGACCCGCGTAGCGCCGATTCCCGTGGGAACCTTATGATAAAAAATATAGACAAGGTTACTTCTGGATAATGTAACTTTCTAATGATGAACGATTTTTTGTATTTATATAGACAAAATAAGCAACCTAGGCAAGAGGGGACCTCCTGTGGGACTCGACCCTCAGCTTAGGGCGGTCGCTGTCGGGTGGATTCCATCAGAATCAGAATCATAGTATACAGTACAGATATGATAGTAATAATATGTTGCTAACAGTCCCGATACATTTTGCCTTACGGCATGCAAAATTATTTATATAATATGTACAATTAATACACACAAAATTGCTCATGTTTTAAAAAAGAAGAAATTAAAACAATACTTTCCAAATAAGGCACAATGTCAACAAATTAAACAACAAATGTTACTTACATGGCAGAAAATTGAATTACACATTTCAACAATATAAATAAAAAAAATAAAAAATACCATACCACCATACCATATCCATACCCTAGTATTACTTCAATATAATTATATTTTAAGTAAAAATCTAAATGAATTGTTGCACTGTTTAGTGTTATATTCATCGTAATCAGTATACATGATACTATCTAACATTAAAGGTATGTTATGTTTACAGATGTGTCGGTTCCTCTCCGGGTGTGCGACCCCATCGCCTGCAACATTGTGTGTCAGAGCCTCAACTACGTGGGAGGCCAGTGCAGCGCCGGAGAGTGCCAGTGCTTTTAACATGATACAACCGATACAGAATACCATAAACATGGTACCTCTATAATACTAACATATAAGTATTAGGACTGCACTGTTGGTTGGGTTACGGTAGTCGCTTCCGAGAACTTGTATTCTGTGTTCAAAACCCACCCCGGACAACTATGTACTTGGGAACCACAGATAGTTATTCTGAATTTATGGGTTGTGATATAAATTATCTGTTTGTAAAGTCACCGTGACACAGCGCTTTATTACAATAGTAGGGGAAAAAAAAAGAACATAACTTAAAAAAAAAGAATTTTCTCTTGATATTAAACTTTTATGAAACACTCATTTGTTGCCATATAGTAAACAATAATAAATACAATAAAATAAATAAATAAAATTTATATAATAATTATTGCTATGGATCAGATAGATTTCTGAAGAAATATTTATTAGCGCCTAAAACTATCTAGTCTTAGAGTTCTTGCACTACAACTCCCGCACTAGGGAAATAAATCCCTGCGTCGCGGGAAACTTTAGAAACACACAATTCACGAACACAAATGCACCCAGACTCAGAAAAATTATCTGTGGTTCAAATAATTGTCCCGGGTGGGAATCGAACTCAGAACACCAGGTCTTCCAAGCCACTACCGTAACCACTGAGCCAAAAATGCAGTCAATTATGGTAATGTTAAGTTAAAACTAATAACTGTCAAATAAATATAGTTTTGTCAAGTTAACCAGCCTTTTAGTAAACTAATACATACCTACACATCGAACTAATAACAAGAATGCATACTGAAATAAAATTGCTATGTATGTTACTGGCGCTTAGCGATACAGGTCGCTTGTAATAGTACATAACGATATTAGTGCGTTATGATGGTTATAACATGCGAGGCGGAATTTCAGCCCGAGCCGAAGGCGAGGGCGAAATTAAGCCGAGCATGTTATAACCAATACGCACGTATATCGTACGACGTTTTTTAACACATTTGCGAGTAAACAGAAAAAATAAACATTTTTCACAATACAAGTACAAAGAAAAGAAAATTTGAGAAAAATGGCGCGAGGATTATTTTCTGCCGAAGCTGCGTGAAAATGTTGGCAAAGACGTTAGAGCATGCAGCCAAGTTTTTAAATTACCGAATAAACTGATTTTTTTTATTTTAATGAATCTGTGAATGCACACTGTTGCTTTCCCGCAATTTTAACAGCGCGCTAGCGCTGCCTACTGACTGGCGCCGCGCGGCGATTAGTTCGAAATTTGAATAGCAACAGCACGCGCAATGGCAAATAATACTGTTATGGAATTTGTATGGACTATAACTTAACTATTTGCTTTGGTAACACACGCGTTTTTTATGACTCGCTTTACATATTTAAAACCGGTGGAATTACATCAGCTTTACGAGCAACGGTGTTAAAAACCATAGTTACATGTTTTTAAAATGGAACACTAATGGAATGACAGATCTTGATTGTCGAATATGAAACAGTGTGCTACTAACTTGATCGAAGGCTACTAACCTTTGATATCAGTTATTCATTTGATACAAGTGTGTGTGCGGCGCGACACTCGCTGGGAGTAACTTCCTAATTAATTAAACAGTTGGCAGCCACCGAGGGCTTCCAATGACGAACAAAAACAAAAGAACATCGAAGAATTGACACGAAAATTTTCATTAAAAACTAAGTAAACAAAAAAAAGTTGTAAAACCGAATGAAAAGAAATTCGTTTGAGAGTTGTGAAAGAAAACGAACGATAGGCCCTGAGTGGCGGCGCCCTTTGTGTAACTCCTCACAATTAACTTGAAGGACAACGGCTTCAAACTCCTCGATTGTTATCTCACTTTTGGAGCCTGCTGCAGATCAAAGATTAAATCTACAAATAGAGAGTAGTCAAGTGGCTGTGGTTTCCAACGGCTTCCCTTACAACCGTTTATAAAGATAGCTTTACGTTTATACTCAAATAACCTAAGTTGTTTATGAATCAGCTGCTGTGTCCAGCGGTTTTACTTATCAACCGTACCTAATCAGTTCCAGTGTGATATATTTATTAAAATCTAGTAAGCAGTTTCAGCGTGGTTTAAAACCCTATATTCTTAAAATAAAATAATAACTCCTATGGTATTTTCCCGCTCCGATAGTCTCGTGACAATACAGTGTTTCTACTCAATACTTAAACCTACTAATATTATAAACGAGAAAGTTTGTAAGAATGTTTGGATGTATGTTTATTACTCTTTCAAGCTCCACGGTACAAGAAATATATTCGTAACACAACTTTATTACAGAGAGACAAGTACAAAATATGTGTTTTGTCATCGTTTATAGCATTAATGTCTATAACAATTGCAAGTGGCTAGACGGTTGGCAGAGCATTCCCCGCGCGAGAACCCCACCGTGGCGCAGAAGTTGTTGCAGTACTGCGCGTCCGCGCGGCAGTCCACCGCGCCCGGCAGGGGAATGTAGGGGGCCCGCACCTCCGCATCCACGCTCTCATCTACAACAATATAATCATAATTGGAAAATAGATATATACCTATCACTACATAGTATAAAACAAAGTCGCTTGCTCTGTCCCTATGTATGCTTAAATCTTTAAAACTACGCAACAGATTTTGATGCGGTTTTTTTAATAGATAGAGTGATTCAAGAGGAAGGTTTATACGTATGATACATCTGTTTTGCACCCGTGCGGAGCCGGGGCGGGTCGCTAGTACATTTATATAAAGGACTTTTTTGAATACTAAGTGATTTCTTAATATACGCTTGCAAAGAGGAAGCATATATTTAGCAGATAAAAAGTATCAAGCATTGATAAGATATTTTTGCTAAATAAAATAAGTATACGCTTCCTATACAATCACGAGGCGAGCCAATTTTACCGAGGGACAGATACACCATAGTAGTTATGTGTCGTTACGTGATTTTTAGGTAACACAACAAAACGCGGTTTGCGTTTTGATAACGTTTTCCAAACGATCTATTTCACAACGATCTATTTTACGTACGATGACGATCGACGATGTGTCGATTTTGAATAACTGTCTTATTTATAAAACCTAAAACGGCTCGATTAATGTTATTTATTCGTTATTGTGCATATTCAATAACTTATTCACGTCAACTTATATTATATTATATGGGTCGCGCGAATCTGATGAACTTGAACTTGGGGAAGGCCTATGTGCAACAGTGGACGTCTTTCGGATGAAATTATGAATATTATATAGAGGAAAGAATTGATTTTTGTTTGTTTGTATGCTATGATTTAACTCAAATACTACTTATTTATTTAATCTTCATGCAACACAAAGTTTCAAAAACCCGTTTTATTATTATGTTTCATCTCTAGCGCGCACAACGGCGACGAGTCGACGACGCTGTGTGAGTGTGTGAAGCATAAACAAAAAATAGATCGTTGTGAGAAATAGATGGTTGTCAAAATTGCTCGTAACGTTTGCGTTGTGGCACATAGACAACGTTTGGAAAACTATCTGTGGTACAGTCAGCATCAAAAGTTGATGACCACATTTAGATTTCCAAAACCGCTGAACACCGTATTATACCTAAATCGCTCAACATGACAAGCGCCAGAAATGAATGATTATCATAAAAGGCCATAAGTAGGTGACCATCACTTTTCAAAAGACGCTAAACAAAATTATAGTAAAAATAGCATAACATTCGTCGTCTCTAAAGTCTCTGAACAACTTTTTGACAAAAATAGCATACCATAGTTTATCTCATAAGTCCCTGAACAAAATGAAAAAAAAAATGGGTTTAATATGTGTGTGTATTTTACAAGCTTTTATTTAACTTGCAATGTATGTATGTAATTTGTTCGGGTGGAATCTTGCAAGCATAATAATATGTATATTGCGTGACAATGCAATAATATGGTACCTTGAGCTTATCTGATGATGGAGTCGGAAGGTGGTCATAGGAACTCACTTTTGTACTGAATAAAATAGTCCAGTTTGGGCTCGTTTGTTTTGTGTTTATGAGTACCTACTTTCCATTGCATATGATGACCGGATGGCATCGACCGTGCGTGACCCGCTGTAAATAGGGTTACAACCTTAAGTCTAAAAAGTCAAAAATTAAATAAAAATTAAAAAAATATTTTTTAAACAGGCTTTTATTAAAAAATAATGTGTACTCATAGATAAAAATTAATGTGTATAAAAAATAATGTGTACAATTTCAAATATCAAAATATATACATTGTAATAGCTTGAGGCACTGAAATATAGTAATGAACGCCTCAAGCTTTTATAATTTATATATATCTATACATATAATAAAACAGTAAAAAACTGTGTCTATACATTGAATATATTAAAAAAATAATATTGAGGGGGGTTTAGAAAAAGTAATTGAGCATGAATCCAAAAAAAAACTGTCTTTTTGTCTGTTTGTTTGTACACGCTAATCTTCGGAACTACTCGACAGATTTGAATGATTTTTTTGTTGTATAGGTATTAATTCTGGGTAACATACAGGCTATAATGTATCTTGGAAACTTGAACACCTGATGCAGAACCGCAACTGACCAGCCAAACTATAAGAGATACAAAAATGTTACATAGCAAAAATTGTTCCACGTGATGAGCATTTTCTGCTGAGACAATAAATTTAAAGATCTGGAACATCTGATGTGGAACTCCAAGAGTCCAGCTACACTATAACATATATAGGAATGACGTATTTGCAAGAGTTGTTGAGACTGATGAGCACTCTCTGTTGACGTATTAAAATTGAAGATCTGGCACACTTGCTGTGGAACTCCAAGAGCCCAGCTACACTATAACATATATAGGAATGACGTCTTAGCAAGTTGTTCAGCATTTTTTTTTTTTTATCCGTTGCATTTACTTATATTCATATACACATACACTATAAAACATATAGGAATGACGTCTTAGCAAAAGTTTTTCGGTCTGATGGGCATTTCCTGTTGACTTATAAAAATCGAAGATCAAAAACATCTGATTTGAAAATCAAAGCTATCACTAATTTCACTATATAATTATAAAATATCATAAGCTGGGTGTACGTCCACGCGGTGACAGTTTAGGACTAATTTTCGATGAAAATGAATCAATGAAAACTATACTGGCCAAAACTCCCTTTTTTATCGAATAAATATGCCTTCGGACTTATGTGTTTAATTTCCTTTTCCATTTATCTTAGTGACACGCACATCTTAGTAAAGCACTTAAGCTCAGTCAACTACATTGTCTTCTAAATTCATGCAGCAAACTTTCACATGATAACAAGGTTAAGATTTACACCACGTGTGTACGACCGATTACGACGTACGCAAGCACCAGTGGTAAAGTGCCTGCTCCTCATTAGACCCCCCTCATCATGTGCAATGGACAATACTCACTAACACAAATCAAACGATCCTGAACTCGATTATCTTAGCGCTTGCATTAAGGGTGTACCAGTGGTAATGTTCCTGCTCCTCATCAGACCCTCGTCATCATGTGCAATGGAAAGTACTCCTAAACACAAAACAAACGAGCCCAAACTCGACTATCTTAGCGCTTGCATTAAGCGCGTACCAGTGGTGATGTTCCTGCTCCTCATCAAACCCCCGTCATCAAGTGCACTGGAAAATACTCACTAACTCAAAACAAACGAGCCCAAACTCGAACATCTTAGCGTTTGCATTAAGGGCGTACCAGTGGTAATGTTCCTGCTCCTCATCAGACCCTCGTCATCATGTGCAATGGAAAGTGCTCATAAACCCAAAACAAACGAGCCCAAACTCGACTATCTTATTCAGTAGGTACAGGAGTTCCTATGGCCACCTTCCGACTCCATCATCAGATCAGCTCCATGGTACTAATAGTACCATGGAGCTGATCATGATGATGCATTGTCACGCGATATACATATGCTTGCAAAATTTCAGCTCAATCGGTTGAGGGTATATGCTTCAAAATTTAGTTGCAAGATTCCACCCGAACAAATTACATACAAAGCAAGTTCAATAAAAAAGTGCAGTAACTTTTGTTATTTATTATGTTAAGTTATTTTTGGACATTGCCGTGATTATACGTACTAGATAACTAAAACAAGCATTTTATATTGTTCAGTGACTTTTGTAAAACTGAATGTTATGATATTTTCGGGTATTATAACGATCAGCGATTTTTGACAAAATGGTGTTCAGTGACCTTTGACGAGTAGTGTTCAGTTAATTTTGAACTTTAATGATGTTCATTCAATACTGGCGCCTATTTCGTTCAGCGATTTATGGGTGTAAAGTGTTCAGCGGTTTTGGAAATCTAAATGTGGTCATCAACTTTTGATGCTGACTGTACAAAACGACCACTACTACACCATAGCATATATTTAAAATAATTATTTATTTTAATGTCTTTCCATTATTTTGGAAATAGCTTTTATCTATACTAATATTATAAAGAGGAAAGATTTGTACCTATTTTTGTATGTTTGTATGTTTGTAATGAATAGGCTCAAAAAGTACTGGGCCGATTTAAAAAATTCTTTCACCATTCGAAAGCTACATTATCCACGAGTAACATAGGCTAAATTTTATTTTGGAAAAAAATAGGGTTCCGTAAGATATTTGGGTTTTCCTGACACAAGGTGTAAAAAATCAACCAGAAAAGTTACTTATTTTGCGTACGCTGCCTAAACTATAAAAGATAGAACCATAAAATGTTCTAAGTAATTGTAGATCTTATAAATATCTACAAAAAAGTTCGCGACACACTATACCTATCTATGTCGAGTGAGGCACAACGACCATTTTTTTATTTAGAAATCTTGAATTTTTTTTGGACTACATTTAAACGCGTTTATTTTACTCATGCTATTAATCCTTATCAAAATAAATTATTTCATCACTAAGAACAGTTTATGTAGATAATATTTGGTCTTTGAATGATTAAAATTGGACGTTTGGTTTTGAAGTTATGGTGAAATTAAAATTTCAAGTGATTTTTTTTAGATTTCCTTTTTAAAACTACACCTACGCAAAAGTTCTTCTCAGAGCTAATCAACAGTTCTTCTCAGAGCTAAACAACAGTTCTTTTCAGAGCTTTAAAAATTCCTAAAATGCCTAATCCCTAAAATGCCTATTAATTACATCATTAATTATATTTTCATCATTAACAACTTTAACATCCACAGAAAGACAATCTGTGCAGCCTGCGGATAATGACTGCGTTGTCGATGTTTATGTCGGTGTCTGTGAATTGACCTGGGAATCATTTTGCTGACCGTGTCTTTCCTGGGTAGGCTTTTTGCAGCGGTAACCGACATCCGCACGGAGCCGCGGGCGACCGCTATCACTACATCACTACATATTATAAACAAAGTCCCCTGCCGCGTCTGTCTGTCTGTTCGCGATAAACTCAAAAACTACTACATCGATTTTCATGCGGATTTTACCAATCGATAGAACGATTCTTCCGGAAGGTTTACGTATATGATTTGTTTAGTTTATGAGTACATTTGACTAATATATATTGATATTTGTCAGAGGTGTCGGAAAAAATTAAGCCATTTGGGAGCTTTCAACGAAAACGCTGCCTAAACCCTATGAGATATAACAAAACAATGTATGGTGGCAAATATTCTTCTCTTTTAGATCTACAAAAAAGTCTGCGATAGCATATGTCTATCTTTCAAGGTTAACTTGCTATATCCATTATATCTTAGAAAAATGATAATTTCTAATGCGGTAATTGTAAAGCTAATCAGACGGATTCAGTATTTATCCTTATCATTTGAAATGAGTTAATATTCATAAGCATTTCATGCAGATTATTTTACCCCTACACTATATACTTTTAATGAATAACTTAGAAGTTATCGCAAAATAATAGCGCGTGTTTTAGGTAGGCCTAATGCGATTATGCGCGCTCGATCCTTAAGAATTATAGGGCAAATTTTTTGTTTTGTGTTCGTTTTAACTATGATGGATAGATACTTGAATACTTATTTATTTAGTGTTTGTTGTATTGTTAGTCCTGAAGAGTATAGGTATTTCATACGATAAAAGTATACCCACCTACTTATTTCACTGAGTTTTAGTAGGTCATCATCATCATCAGCACGTATATCGTCCACTGCTGAACATGGGCCTCCTCCCGAGGGAGGGTATTGCCATAGTCACCACGTTTGGCAGGCGGGTTGGTGACCGCAGAATTATGTTGTAACACACAAGGAAACGCTGCTGCCCCTTCCTTGATATACGATTATTATAGATGATGTTATAACAATCGGGACCAACGGCTTAACGTGCTTTCCGAGGCACGGAGGGTAGTCCCTCAACCAACCAGACCCGGAAAGAAATCTTAGAATTTACACAAAGATTTCATGTCCGGTGTGGGGATCAAACCCACGACCTCCGAGATTTAAAGCGAGCCAATTACCGCTACGCTACGGAGGTATTCCGAATGCGATTATGCGCGCTCGATCCTTAAGAATTATAGGGCAAATTTTTTGTTTTGTGTTCGTTGTAACTATGATGGATAGATACTTGAATACCTATTTATTTAGTGTTTGTTGTATTGTTAGTCCTGAAGAGTATAGGTATTTCATACGATAAAAGTATACCCACCTACTTATTTCACTGAGTTTTAGTAGGTACCTATATTAATTTGTTTCTGTTTGTTTTGACTAAGTTTCGCCCGTTTTGTTAGAGGTTTAAAGACATTCTGTAGTATTATTATAGTATCAGTATTGTACCCGTGCGAAGCCGGGGCGGGTCGCTAGTGTATATATATAAAACTAACTTCCCGCGAGCGGTTTCACCCGCGTAGCTCCCGTTCCTTGGGTATTTCTTCATTAAATGTAGCTTATTAGCCTTCCTCGATTAATTTGCTATCTAACACTGATTTTTCAAATCTCACCAGTAGTTCCTGTTATGGGTACGTTTAAGTAACCAAACAAACAGACTCTTCAGCTTTATATATTAGTATAGATTTCCTATTCTCTCTATTTAGTGGCTGGTTATGATTGCATGAACAATATATTTGTACACAACTGGAACCTCCTCCCCTACGCCTTCTCCAAAAACACACAACCTCAATGAACAGAAAACCATACCTCGTAATACGAACATTTCTACTAGTCTAGTCTATATATAATGTGTACACCAAACTGCCCTGTTGAATGTCTTTCATTTTTTAATGTTTTTATAGGGTAATTCCGGGAGAGATAGACCAGTATGTGAGACGGACCACTTAAAAAAAACTACCAAAAATGTTTTATTTCTTTAAAATGGGAATACTGCAATGCATCTGTCAACCATTCCGACCGTTTGCGTGGAAAAACTATGTGCTTTTCTTAATGTTTTTATTCAAAAAATAAATGAAAGTTATTGGTAGTCTCTGTTTTTATTAATGGGAGTTTGTTACTGCAGGCAGGCAGGCATGTATTATTATTTATAGTTTTCAACAGTAGTAATGACTTTTTTGTGTCACTTTGTTTACAAAGTTGTGTTATAAGCTCAAAAATGTTCATTCCATCAACACAGTTTTTTTTTTGTGGCTGGTCCATCCCTCCTAGAACATTCAGGAGAGATGGAACACTAAAGTTTGGGAGAGATGGACCATTTTAAGGTTACTAAGAGTTGTGGTCTAACGAGCAATGTATGTAATTAAATCCTTAATTTTTATATTACTAACAAGAGAAATACTTTTTATGTATGTTTAGGATCTTTTTTAGTTATTTCCAGCCATGTCGTTGCAATTAGACATGCGAAATGTAGCTCACTGAAAAGAAAAGAGAGATATAGCTCTTTTGATCAAAAGAACTATATCACTCTTTTAGCTCTTTAGCTCACCGAATAACTCTTTATCTCAATTGAGTTATTGGCGAGCTACAGATCCGCACGAGACAACTAGCACATTTAGGTCTTTAGCTCACCGAATAACTCTTTTAACTCTTTATCTCAATTGAGTTATTGGCGAAATAATATGTAGTTCTTTAGTTCATTTAACTTATTTGCGAGCTATAGATAAAATTAGCTATAGATAAAATTTGATACAAGACAAAGTAAAGTCTCAAGGGGAGATTGGACTGAAAACGAGTTTAGAAATGCTGTTCAAGCTCATGCAGACAGCATGGGGGTCAGTGAGGCAGCTAATATTTCTCAAATACCAAAGTCCACGTTTAAAAGGAATCTGAATAAAAACCAGCTTACTAAATCAAATGATCTTGGCCCTCCAAGAGTTTACAGAAAACGAAAAAAAAAACGCACATATTTTAAAGCTGAAGAAACAGATAGACGATTCTGTCACCTGAACTGATTCGGAGGTATTACTCTTCATGAGAAGATTGGGACGACAACGAATGTGCAGGGTGTGGAGAAAACTATGATGAAACACTTCGAGTCGTGAAGAAAAGCTGCAATGTACAATTTGCGAATGCTGGTCCCACGAAACTTGCACAAGTCCAAAAATATGTGTGATAGGTGTGAAAATATCATCACCAATTAATAAAACATGCTGTTTATCTTATAAGACATTTTTCAAATCCTAACCTAGTTAGTAATTCCTAGACTGTTATGTCCATCTCTCCTAATCACGTGGTCCGTCTCACCCACACAGTGCGGGATAGATGGACTTTTTAGATATTTATAAAATGACCAATAACTCAGGACGATAGTTATATTTTTTTCAAAAAAGTGATATTAATATGTGAACTAGTAATACTAAAATTATATAAAATATAATTTGTCTTTTTATTTATTTTCTATCAAAAGTTATAGGTCGTCAACAAAATGTGGTCCATCTCTCCCCGTTACCCGTAAATGGGTTTAAACACTAGTAGGCATACAACACGTGATTTTACTTTCAGACCAGCTTAGGTGTCATCGCATTACTTATGATGTAATTAAACAAATTTTCTGTTAGATTTAGTTGCAAAAGGTACCACTACAGTCAACGTTCATTTTTCCAAATCCAAAAATCTATAACATCACGATAGCAAATTGTTGTACTTCAGTCAAGTACAAGAGTATGTAAATAAATCTAGTATAAGCGCTGAATATCATATCAATCATTTCATTTCACATCAGAAAAGTTTTTTACACACGGGCACGACGACAGCAGATCATTGAGTAAATCCTCAGATCACATCTAGTTCTCATTCTCAACCATAAGGAAAGGGACTATTACTTACGCACGCCATCCGCGATATGCCATTTTCTCGGGTCGTTCTCAGCGAGAGCCACAGCAACCAACAGAACTGCCACCACAAGTAAACTCTTCATATTAAACTCTTCCAATAAACCCTTTAATATTTGTTAAACAACTGGCAAGCTTATTAGTGTGGACTGAATTCATTTAATATAATTGTAACAATATATACTATTAGTTATCGTCATTATATTATTATTGCCAGTTGTTAAAAGGAAAATCCGAAATATGTAGTTATATTGAATTCAAAATTCTGTGCGCTTAGTTATAAAGTCTATTTTACATTCAAACGAAGGAAGAGGAAAGTAGCCTGTCCATTGTTATTAATACACGGGAATATGGAATTTAGGCACATTACAAAGCTTATTAACCTAATAAGTACTTAGTTAACATAGAAGTTCATCTTCAGAAATACTTTCTGACTGACAACGCATAGCTTAGGTTTAACAAAAAGTGGTATGCGAGAACAATAATGGGTTTAAGTATTGACTTAAGTAAGTAATTGTGACTCATTGTCGAGGTCTCTATTGCTAAAGTAGTAAGTATAAATCTTCAAAGTGACCGCTGACATTCCTCAGCGAGCTCATAGTCTCTAGTGTTGTTCTTGCATACGGGAGTAAGAAACGTAAACATACGTAATAGGAGAATGTATACCTAAGATACTCAACACAGTCAACACTAAGCAAGGATATTTTAAAATGGCTTATGTTTAACTTACCATCAGATATAGTAAAAATGATCACCAAAATTAAACCCGCATTTTAATGTAAAATTGTAACCAAAGTTTTAACATTTCGCTATCGTATTTAAGCAAAATGACTCCAAATAAATCATTGTTAACCCAAAAGTAGTAAATGATCACCAAAAGTACCTAAATGTTTTACTAATTTACTATTCGGTTCTGGCACTCGCCGGCCGCTGCCGCGGCACCGCTCGCTTCGCTCGCTCGGCTCGTGCGTTGTATGGCCGCAGCTCTATGCTGACAACAGGATGTACAAACATCTATACATATAATAAAACAGTAAAAAAACTGTGTCTGTACAATGAATACAATAAAAAATAATAATTGAGGGGGGTTTAGAAAAAGTAATAGAGCACAAATCCAAAAAAAAAATCTGTCTGTTTGTCTGTTTATTTGTTTGTCTGTTCGTTTGTACACACTAATCTTCGGAACTCCTGGACGGATTTGAATGTTTTTTTGTTGTTGTATAGGTATTAAGTCCGGGCAACATATAGGCTATAATTTATCTGGGAAACTTGAACACCTGATGCAGAACCGCAACTGACCAGCTAAACTAAAGGAGTTACAAAAATGGTACCATAAATGAAAATGAAAATGAAAATGAAAACGTTTATTGATAATGTAGACGAATCGATCGTACTTATTATAAGTCAAATACAATGACAATGAAAAAAAAAAAAAACCTTAACTAATAAATTAGTTTACATTTCAACAATAATGTTATTAAATTTATTAATATTGTTATGGCATGTCCGTAATTAATCGCTTATTATAAAATATAATTAAGATCAACCAGCGCGGGCTGGGATCGGGTCTGAAGCATAGAACGCGTCACGAGCCTCGCCTTGCGAGGACGACCGGACCCTATCCTAGCTTCCTACGAGTCTTTCTCTATCTACCTACGGTGTGACACTCGGAGAAGAAAGGCTATAAGAAACTCTACATAGCAAAAATTGTTCCATATGATGAGCATTTTCTGCTGAGAGAATAAAATTGAAGATCTGGAACACCTGCTGTGGAATTCCAAGCGCCCAGCTATACCATAACACATGTAGGAATGACGTCTTAGCAAAAGTTGTTCGGTCTGATGGGCATTTCCTGTTGACTTATAAAAATCGAAGATCAAAAACATGATTTCCACATCAGGAAATCAAACCTATCACAAATTTCACTGTATAATTATAAAATAACACAAGCCTGGAGTACCTCGACGCGGTGAAGGCGGTAACATTTTAGGACTGATTTTCGATGAATCATTGAAAATTTGACTCTAATGGCCAAAACTCCTATTTATTTTTTTATTTTATCGAATAAATATGCCATTGGGCTTATGTTATTTGAGAGTTTAATTTTCTATTCCAGTTATCTTTGTGACATGGCAACACAGGGGAGCAGTCACTTAGATTTTAATTTTGACGACCCTGTTGTCGCTGGCATAAGCAAGAGGTCCGCGTACGAAGTCGCGGGCGGAAGCTAGTATAGAATAAACTAATAATGAAGATGTGGTGTCTCTTACAGTAAAAAAAACACAAACAGACTAGCAGCGCCCTCTAGAGCCTTCAATAACAAACTACCTAAATCGCACAATAGAAGTTCACACGCCAATTCATGTAAAAGTTTTAAACACTGATGATTGCAGGAATGTCACCTCGCACGGCAGAGAACTTCTTCATTTTCTTCTTCTGTGTACATTATACGACCTTTTCCCAAAAATCATAACTAATATTAATATTGTCAAACAAACAAAATTGATAACATAAATCGTCAATAAATATATGCAATAACAAATTCAAACTAAAGCCATGCATTCAGCATTCCGCTTCATTTTTCTAAAAGAAAACTCATAATATTCTTTGACAGACGCTGTTGTTTCGCGAAATGTAGTCGATTTTATTTCGCTACGCTTTGTGCAAGCTTCAGAAAGAATAGTTAGCTGGGTTATGTGATGTCGTGCCCCGTCATCGGCGCGGGTCCCAGCGGACACGGAGCGACCGCGTCGTCAAATAACAGGAAATGGGAGGAAGAAGAGAAACGCATCGTACTGTTACGCGGAGCCTAGATTATTTATTTAAAAAAAAAAACTTTTAACTTAAAACTGTTTTTATTTGAAATAAAGAATTAAAAGGACAGGGTTGAAAATTTAATCTGAACGTCACCCTGGATTATCTTAGACTAAAGTCAAGTAAAGAATAATAATAAATATAAATGTAGGTATGTAATGTGTATTCAAAGTCAATATATCTTTATTTACATAGGCACATTTTAGAATATTTTTTTAATCATGTTCTTATGATGCATCCTATATTATTACATACCTAAGGGTATATTGATCTATGTACATACCTTTTTATAGTACCCTTCCTTTCTCCCGATGGGTGGAAAGATGTTCTCAAAGTTAATTAAGTGGCATCGGATCTAGGTGGGTGATGTATTGGATAAAGTATCTCTATATATAAAAGAAAGTCGTGTTAGTTACACTATTTATAACTCAAGAACGGCTGAACCGATTTGGCTGAAAATTGGTAGGGAGGTAGCTAAGAACTGGGAGAAGGACATAGGATACTTTTTATGCTGTTCCCGTAGTTCCCGTGTGACGGTTGATGCATTCGTTTTAAGCAAGGAATATAAATACTCTCTGCCGGTTTAAAGTTTCTAATAAAAAGCCACAAGGCAAACTTCAACTTCAACATTTCTAATATTGTATTGCTGTGCCGTTTATCTATCTATCTATCTATATATATAAAAATCAATTGCTGTTCGTAAGTCTCGCTAAAACTCGAGAACGGCTGGGCCAATTTAGCTGATTTTGGTTTTGAAATGTTTGCCGTGGTCCAGGGAAGGTTTAAACGTTAAGAAAATGTGGAAAAATTGAGATGGAAATAGTAAAAATGATAATTTTATTTTCCTATACAAATTATTATAACTGTCAAACGTTACAGTTTTGTTCCGTGATAGATTGATTGAGCAACCAAAAAGTGACAGATAGTCGATAGTATTTTAAAATCAGAAGAAGTACATTTCTAGACGAAAGTTGATCTGTCACCATTGTCAAATATTTATAGGTGGGTTCAGAATTTTATTTTGAAAAGAGTAACGAATAACGATATACCTGCTGAGTACACCGTTCATGTTGTGATTCCGGCTTCTTTCGGTCATTTCCAATTGCTTAAACTCTTCCGCGGTGATATTGAAATCTAGAAAACTTAGTCTATGCATAATCGATGGCGCTAATGAAATTACGAATTTATAATTCTAATTTGTGTGTGACTTGTTTTTTTGTTTTATTAATTCTTTTTGTTCGACGTGAACAGTGACCACATGTTGAACAAAATAAAAACTGCTGCAGTTATTGCTTTGAATTCGTCAAAACGTAAAAAAATTGTAGCTACTATAAGAAATTCGTCGCTGTCGTTCAATGTTCATTTTTTTCCCGATTGAAAATGCTTTAGTCATCCACGGCCATAGTGGTGATATGTAGTATGTAGAACTCCCCTGTTTATAGCGATGATATGCATTTTATATCACTAGAAGATAGTTTACCTACTTAACTTAACCCAGGATGTTCCTCTAAATTTGTTCCCACTGAGTTTGTTTCGCCGGATCTTCTCAGTTGGGGCGTATTGGATCCGGTGGTAGCATAAAATCGCGTCCGACGATATACTTATGGTCTATCTAAATAATAACATACTCAAATGACAGAACTTTAGACTATTAAATTATAGATAAAAAATAAAATTCTATTTTCATACCTGACAGCTTTTACGCTAAAGCTATAAAAAATCTAATACAAACTATTTATTATTATTATAACTATAATAACTAAGCTAAATTAATAAATTAAATATATTATATGAATGAGCCAAATATGTTTTGACTATTTGCAAATGTCTGTAATAGGTTTACGTAAATAAAAACTTTTTTTATTTTATTTGTTTTATTTTATTTTATTTATTTTATTTTATTTTATTTAAAAAAAATGCCAGTAAATTGAGCACCAGGAATAGCTAATGCATATTATTATACATCCGGTACCGTGGCGATGCCTATAACCTAGCAGTCATGGACTCTCCTGGGTCTATTCAATGCACCTTTTAGGGGCGCACGGAGCACAACTACAACTCTACGCATAATAATGGGTCGGCCCAATGTACCTCCTCGCACCAATGTACCGCGTCGTTCGCTGTGATGACTGATGACATTAACTTTCCGGATCACCCTCCCTCTTTCCTTTAGAATATTCTAGCATTTTGGGCTAGATCGCTTGAACCAGTTTTTGAAGATTTTTTTCATAATTAATAGTAGGTAGGTGATACGAAGTGCATCGATGAACTTCGTATCACCCTACTTAACATTAGTTATTAAAAATCATTGGCATATCATCGATCATGGATAGAGTATTTTTTTTAATTTTTTTTATTTTGTTCTTATAGCGTTTGACATAACATTGACCGAATGCGTGCTACTCTTAGTGCACATTACGGTTAGTTCAGTGCTATCAGATCTTTTATTAAAAGTTCAATTTAAATTAGAGTTTTAGCTAAGATAGTACAAAGTCTGTCGGGTCAGCTACATTGATCCAATCTTCAAAAACTGGAAAATCCCAAAATAATGGTATCGCCTAAAAGAGAAAAAAGGAAGGCGATTTTCGAGAGGGGTCGGATTGTTCATGCGTACCCGGCCCCCGCCAACGGCGGATCGAAGGAGTTTCCGGGGGGTTTTTAGTGGTGTAGGGTCCTCTCCTCGTGGCATGAGTTTAGCATACCACGCTATGGAGAGGGTGAGTCCCACATATCCCATCGGCAGCGCGCGAATACGCTGCAGCGGCAGTAGGAATGCGTAAATGCATTTCACCCCGGAAAACAAAAATAAAGTGATTCGAGAGCCGGAAACTCAATTTCATCAGTCATCACGCGGTAGCACACTGAACACTGGTCGAGGAGTGTCCGGTTTAGGCAATTGAGCGAGAGTCATGGTATCAGTCCTCTTGCTACCGACCATTGTCAAGTTTGTAGAAGACTCCGGAGCGTGCTTAGTAGAAAGATCTCTCCTACCCATTTCACCGAAGGCGCAGAAATCGTAGGCTGTCCCCGGAGCCTCGGCTTTGAGGAGTGCGGAGCATAGCCCCACTTTCATTTAGAGCCTGACCCGTGATGTGTAGAGACGTATTGGTGCTCCGTGCGCCCGCAAAAGATGCATTAAATGAACCCTAAAATAAAATCCTCGGGAGAGTCCATGACAGCTAGGTCATAGGCATCGGACGGTAACGGATGTACCGTGCATGGATTAGCTATTACCAGTGCTCCATTTACTAGCATTTAGGGGAACACCCTGGAAACAAGTGGGTAAACCATCTTATCGTGACATAATTGGCATATCATCGATCATGAATAGAGTAATTTTTAATCTTATTTATTGTAATATTATGGCGTTTGACATAACATGGATACGAGAGTAGCACGCATGCTGCGTGCTACTCTTAGTGCACATCACGGTTAGTTCATTGCTATCACGCCTTATATTAAAAGTTCAATTCAATTTATGGTTTTAGCTAAGACAGTACAACGTCTGTCGGGTCAGCTAGTAGTTATATATAAACAAACTTATTTGGCTGCGGAGCTGAGTAATATCAGATGGAAATTCATTCGAGCAGTTCATTTAACCTATAAACGATAATTCATAAAAAAGTGTCGCCTACACACAAAAGCTTGGGATACATGTTTATCCGCCGCCGACTCGTGACTATAAATTATAGACATTCTCGCCATAATCCTGCCAGGATATCCTATTTCTCTACCCATAGAAACATAATTTTATGTAACAAACAAGCAATGTCAGTGTATCATAAATAATAGAATTTACCTTTGTAAACATAATTATATGAGGCACTCCGAGCTCATTTATTAACGTCACCTCGCGCGGCGGCGGTGAGCGCACTTCTAATTACTATAGGTAAAGGTAATAACTACCATGGAACATGAAAAGTATCGTCACGCCTGTGTTCTGAAAGGTAAGGCGGAGATGTTTTATCTTTGCGGTAGTTCAGATCCAGTGGCTACCCCTCGATCTGGGCTCAACATATTTTTTTTGCTGTTGTTATTACGTTCTCAATATCAACAGCAGTTGCTTGTGATACCTAGTTTGCGGGTTTAATAGCTCTACATTCATCTCTTTATGGTCTTCGGGTCTGAATTATGTTGGTGGAATACCTATGCGATTCTTAAGTCCCCCGCTTATACAAAGCTTTTCTCATTAGTGTGGGGAGGTGTATTAAAAATAGTTATATATATATATGCATATATTAGCACTTACAACAAATCACTGGTGGCATGGGCCGTAGCGGTGGATCGATTAAATACCCAAAATCTTAAATGTTATGAATGAAAATAAATAATAAAGTCCGAAAGCGAGATATCGCACAATTGTATGTACCTACACCGTGAGTTTACAGTCGTTTGAATACTTGGCGAAATTATTTATTCTGAGTCGTACAATCGATCCACGTATGCACCTACTTTTACAATAGCTTAAAAAATACAGGAACAAATGATATCGTACATGTGTTAGTACAACCTATATTATCTTGTATTGCAAGGCACTAGAGCTCATTTTGGCATGAACATAGTACATTTATCATTGCCGTAAACTTGTTCTGTAAAAATCATTTGTCTATTTTATGTTTATTTGAGTTTAACGTTTCGACAGTAATACTGGTGGCAAATCGTCCTGACAATTATTAGTGTCAATAAAAAAACCAAGGATGCTATATTTTTCATCCGGTTGTCTCTCACACCCGACATCTACTTAGTTTATTATTGGTTCCGGTGACATCGCCCAAATCCTCCAAGTTTGGCCAGACTAATAGGGTTACGTAGAGGCGACTCTATCTACATATAAGACGGATTGAATGGAAGCGGTCTCCACTAGTTAGCGTCGTCTTATCCGCTGTCGCTAAGTTAACAGTGGAGTGCGGGATCTATTCTCCAAGGCAAATACCAATCTCGGAGCAAATATTTCAATTCCATTGGAACGTCGTCCGCCACACGGGGTATTTCTTTTCTTTGTATTGAACTCACTGGAAGTAGCGTTCACTCGTACGTTTACAGAACTGCGCCACGTAACTATCTGTTGTAAGAACACTACACACAATTTGTTGTTTGAGATTCGTCAAAATTGGCTTGTAATTAAAATATTAGTTAAGCAGTGAACTTTACATTTAAATAAGCACAGAATACGCTAAGGTCTCTACCATCAGCGATGTAGGCTGTTTGTTGAGCCGCTTATCAGACAAAGCGTTGTATTATAATATAGATGAGCTCACTGAGTCACTTACTTTAAACGTTACAGTTCCTAACGCTAATATATCTTCAACTTCAAAGCAAGTTTACGCCCACTGCATATAGCCGTCCTCTTAACAGACCTTGGGAAGCCATTGCCTTGGTTGTTAAGGGTATTTTCATAATAACCACGCCTGGCAGGCGGATTGGTGATCGCAATAAGGTGGTAAGTATTCTTAAAGTGTGTTACTCTCTATGGTCTACTCGAAGTCGGAAACCAATTTGCAAACAATACTTGTAGAAATAATAATATGTTTTATACTAAACCAAGAACCAATTTTGCATAAAACATATATTTTGCGATATGATATTGTATTAAAATTTCATTCGTAGCGTAATCAATGCTGAAACACAACTCCCTCGATGGTAGTAGGGAGATTTTGAACGGAATTCCAAGTTCACCGTAAAGTTGTTGATGTCGGTTCGGTGCCGCGGCCGCAATTAGCGACGGGAAATAATTAATTTGACGGCGCGACTCCGCGTCAAATGAGCTCCGCCAGACTTAGGTTACAGCCTAGTTATACCTAGCACCCGCTCAGCTCCAGTGAAATTAAAAAAAAATAACGATGCGGCCTCATTCTCATGATTTGAACTGATTTATTTTTATAATATTGTCGATATTAAAGTATATGTTTTATTTTTTCTTTCGCTCCCAACTGAGAGCTTTTAGCTCGTACTTTCTATGCACCTGCCATATTTAAGTATATAATCAAAGATAAAAACACTTTGTTGTTTTAAAAAATACAACATTATGTTGTTCTTTTGTGTGATAATGGAATTACACAAAAAATATATAACAATATATATATATGTGAATAATATGTGATAGATATAATAATATGTGATAGATAATAATAATATGTGAATGTTTCAATTTTAATATAATTTGATATAGCACTGATGTAGTCCATACTTTCTCACAATTATTCAGTTTTTCAGCCAGTCATATAAATAGTAATACGCTTTATATTTATATGCCAGACATATAAATATAAAGCGTATGTATATGACATCACACTATCAATGTCAGCAATGCGCGAGTTGGAACCTCACGTGGTACGATCGTTTCCCGGGTACACAAATAATAACTGTAAATTAACGTATTACGAATTCTATCAAAATTATATAAGTGAACATAATATAATTAAAAATCAAAACATATTTACAAGAACCCAATTTTTAACCATAAACAAACTGTACATAGTCAATCCATAGAACGTTTTTAAATAAAAAAAATACCAAAAATGATTAAATTCCGTTCACTCAAACAGCTATTCCATCAGTAAAGGATTATTTACAAATATTTGTATTAAATGCTTAAATGCCCAAGTAGTTATCATTAAAGTCGGTGTTAATGAAAGCCGTGTTGTAACAACAGCGTTTTAGATAACTTCGGGTCGATTGATGAATTTTCTAAGACACATTACTAAACTCAAATTAATAATGCAATACGAAATAGTCTTAACTACAATTCTATTATATTGATATAATGTAGAATTTCATATAGTAGTGTATAAGAATTATTGTAAACTCGTCTGCTATAATATTTTTAGTATCTTCTAATAAACTACTATAATGAATACGAAATAGTTATAAAATACTGTGCAACAAGTGACTTTCGGCTTATTGTACTCTGATTGATACTTTTCTCTGTTAAATAACTTTTAATGATAAAAGTAATTAAATATTAAAGTAACTTTATTACTTTTAATTATATATTAATAAACTAATGACTTTCAATTATTAGTGTAGTCATTGAAGCGTTATTGGTCCGAATTTTTTTACTGTGAACCGATTTGCATGAAATTTTGGAATTTGACTCATCTTATCCTTAACTTCAAAAGCGAAAATGATCTGAACTCCGCACCCACCCTGGGGGAGCTTGCCACCCCTTCTCGGTGGTGTAATTTTTTTTTTCAAAGTAACCTCGGATGTCGATAGAAGGCCTAATTTCAAGAAAAAATGTTCTATAAAGTTTTTCAAAAAACCCAATACTAAAGTTATTGGCAATTGAAAATTCGGAATTTGTTCACGTTTTTCATCGGTTTTTGCAAATATCTCCAAAAATATGCATTTTAACGAAATTTTTATGATGAACAAAATTGTAGAAGGTAAAAAACTGAACAAATCGGTTTTTTAAAAAGTGTTCTAAGTGCAATATTAAGCTAGATATTATAGATCAAAGCCGTTTTTTATTTTGTCTGAAATTTAATCGATGTATTCAATGCCATCTAGCGGCGAGCAGATACATTTTATGCATTCTAATGAAATAGAGTTTTGTAGTGCTTGAAATAAGCTTTAAAATGAGCACTGTTAAAAGTATTTTTCACGTAAAATGAGAGAGCTGTAATGAAAATAAGAGAAACATCTAATGGTTTTTTCTTTTAAATCAATGGGTTTCATAAGTGCCATTTCCACCAAAATTAAAATTAATCGTATGCCGTCTAGAATTAACTTTAATATAAAGAGTTAGATGGATTCTAGCAGTTTGGCTGATTTAGGATACATATTTTTCAAAAAAATCACGATTTTAAGAAAAATATAATTTTCGAATTTTTACAAAAACCACTTTCTTTTCATAATATCTCAAAAATGATGAATAATACGTATAAAAGTATAGAATAAAGAATATAGGTCTTTTTCAGACAAAAAAACAATATTTTTCTGTAACACAAAAATTGACGGAGATATGATTGTTTAAAGAGCGCGCGGCAGCGCAATCACAGTCTCTCTCGAGCCCTTTGACCCTTCACCGTTTTAAAATAAAAGGTTTTTCACTATATTGTAATAAAAAAAGTTGTAGACTTGTAGATCTTTTAATTACCTTTAAAATGGATTTTTATAAGTTGTGATAGCATCAGAATTGAAGGAGTTATGGTTCAAAAACTAATCGTATTCTAGCGATAAAATGGCTCAATATCAATTTTTCCATTAAGTGGTTATTTACACCCATTAAAAATAATAAGCGGAGCTCAGATCATTTTCACTTTTGAAGTTTAGGGTGAGATGAGCCTAATTCCAAAGTATCGGTTCACAGTAAAAAAAATTCGTAAGAGCCTATTTTTCGCTTCAATGACTACACTATATATATATATATATATATATATATTAATTACGTACAAGCGGCGAGCGAGAAACAAGTAAAAAACAATAAAATATGTTTTACTGTATTTTATTGCTTTTAATTGACAATTATAATACTCATAATTTGGATCCCTCATCTATCAAGTTTCTAGTGTAGTGTCTATCATGATGCTTGATGGTGATTTGCAAAATGATTTATTTTTGGTACCAAAATTGATCTGTATTTATACTTTTTCAATATTAAAAAAAATATAGATTAACATGTCATCGAACCTTTGTATATTAGAGCTTATTTACCACGAGGGAACTTTATTTGTGAAATACATGTCTATAGGTATTAAAATGTTAATGTTATTTTTCGATATTAATACTGATGACAAATCTTCCTGCTATTTATTATTAGCAATGATTAAAAATAATTAAGGTGTATATAACATATGACAGGAATCTTTTCATGTGATCTACCAGATACAAGTAGCAGTTGCATTTAAAATATTTAACTTACTACGTTACAATTTATCGTTAAGTGGCAGATCGGTCAGCTGTTAGTTACATCGGCAAGAGTCGGGGGAAACACATATTCCACTCTTATACCCGATGAGAGCACAGATCCGGACGCAGATAATGTTGGTACAGGTCCTCGCCAGAATCGGAACCACCAAACCGTTCTCCGCCAAGTAGCTGAGATCCATGCCTAAAAGCACTGTAACAAGTGAATACTTATTAAAATGATATAATTCCGACGACGATATTTCAGTCCTCACAAAATTCATCAAAATTAAGTGCATGAACTTTACATTTCTCGGTTCTTATACAGTTCATCTAACAGCTTAAATCTAATAAAGACTCCCAACTTACTCCCAATAAATTAGCAAACATAAACACATCTCAACTTACCAGAACCAGCGCGCTCTACAAATTCATCGGGTTTGTTTTGTCTAGACTGCAAAGCTCCTGCTTTTGGATCTTCCTCTTCTACAGCTTCACCTTGTACAGGCCGCTCCACAAATTGCCCGGGTTCTTGTGGCTGCTCCACAAATTGCCCGGGTTCTTTTGGCTGCTCCGCAAATTGCCCGGGTTCTTGTGGCTGCTCCGCAAATTGCCCGGGTTCTTGTGGCTGCTCCGCAAATTGCCCGGGTTCTTGTGGCTGCTCCGCAAATTGCCCGGGTTCTTGTGGCTGCTCCGCAAATTGCCCGGGTTCTTGTGGCTGCTCCGCAAATTGCACGGCTTCTTGTGGCTGCTCCGCAAATTGCCCGGGTTCTTGTGGCTGCTCCGCAAATTGCCCGGGTTCTTGAGGCTGCTTCACAAAATGTACGGCTTCTTGTGGCTGCTCCGCAAATTGCCCGGGTTCTTGAGGCTGCTCCACAAAATGTACGGCTTCTTGTGGCTGCTCCGCAAATTGCCCGGGTTCTTGAGGCTGCTCCACAAAATGTACGGCTTCTCCTCCAATATGGCGATCGGCAAATCCCACACCTTCATCTTCCCTGAATTGATCTATAGATTCTGCGGCTTCATTTTGTCTTAACTGCACCGCCTGCTCCTCAGGAGGATCCTCCGCAAATTGAGCTGCACTCAAATCATTACCTTCTATAATCTGAACCCGCCCCTTTGTTATAATATTAGCACTAGCCGACATAGCTATCGCATAAACTATGAGTAATAACTTCATACTTGTTTACTTATTCCAACAATACATAGAGTAACAGAGGTTTTAGGTAAGTATTGTTCGGAAAATTTTGTTTTCTTATATAAAGATTTTCTGAAACTTGCCACTTTAGATTATATACAACAAAACACTTGATTTGATTAGAAGGAAACTGATGACTTTCAACCTTACTAAGTAAGTTTAAACTCTAAGGCAATATCCTAGAGTGTATTCTTAAATATCACGTTTATCATTATAGTTCAATTATTCCAATAAGATACTCGTAGTTATCTAGAAGAGTAAACAAAAGTAGACGATCTACTTCTCAAGTAGGAGATAATATATAGAAATACTGCATGACGAAATGTAAAATCCTATACGTAGGTACTATCGGTAACTAATATACATTAAAACACATTATCTGCAATGTGTTTGTTGACGACATACAAATTATAGATAGTATGATTTCCGTTATCTACGTTTCAATCAGACGTCGTTCTAGCATGTCCTCAGCGACACTTTACAATTGTAATTAAATATGTATACCTAAAGAGCACCAAAGGCACGAACACGATTCGCCCGGGGTGCCTAGTTGACTAAGTCCGGCCCTGTCAATTTGATACTATTAAAACGTTACGAAGTTGGTCATGGCTAATATTTAAACTATTTCAAGTACATTTTATTGCAAGTGCGTGCAGAATAAAATTTCATTATTTCAAGTTTATCAACCTTTCCTATCTGTATCTTATATTTATTGTGAAGCGAATATTTCCACATAAAAAAGGGGACTACTTACTACCCAGTTTCTAGCACTACGAGTCTCTTACCAGACCGGTAGTGGACCAAACCCATGCACCTTCTATTTTTATCAAACACTTAAATAACCTCTACATACACACTGTGTCGTAACAACACTGTGTGTTAATATTTACATAGTAGGGAACTAGAAGTTGTGTGTAAATGGAACGTAAATGGTGTAAAGCTCCAAACATCTATTGTAGAACTAGTTACGTATTGTGTACAATAGACGAATGCACTAAGCTATAGTATCACTAATAGAGCTACAGTATCTCCGCGTCACGTGAAAAGTGTGAAGCAATCAACTCCAAATACCGATGACAAATAAATTGAAAACGCTCCGCACATTTTCAGCATTTTCATACCATCATAGAAACGTCGTAAATATATCTCATGTGTCTGACAGATCGCGGGTATCGGGGCTCAGCACCCTAATAAATAAAATGGGAGAAAAATCGCTGGCGAGTTGAGAACCCTTTCCTCGAGAGGATGTCGGATTCATAAATTTCTTGAGAATTACAGGATAAGTATGTTCTTCAAAAACCATTTTTTTTTTCAGGATGCTAATGGATGGACATTGTTATTTTTGACGAGTTACCGCAGAACAAACCCTCTGTGTGATCGACACGTACTTTTCCCTTAGGCTGGGCATCCTTTGGTGTCTGTAGCTACACACAAGAACGCAAGAAGGCATCCGCGTCCTCATGCTAACAACTTTCCACATGACATGATACATCGCGTGATGCGGCGCGGCGATACATGAGCACATCGCTTCGAGTGTATCTCGCTGTGAAAATAAAGAAATCTTTACATTTTTGGTTTTGCACAAAACACACAAAAGTTGAACAGTTCAACTTTTTGACTGCACCGGTGGCTCAGTCGTTACAGTAGTGACTGCTGAGACCTGGTGTTCTGGGTTCGATTCCCATCCGGGACAATTAAAGAAGGAAAGTGTGGGTGTGCTTTGTGTCCGAGAATGATGTGTTACTTATAGACATACAACAGCATCTATTAGCTCAAGGCTACATCTTGCTACGATCACCAATTTACTTGTCAAGCGTGGCAACTATGGCAATATCAAAATGTCTTGACTTACCAAGGTCTGTTAAAAGAAGGCCCATGAAGAAGAAAAAGTAGGTAAGACGTAGATCTAAACTACATTTCGCAAGCTGTAGCTATCATAATCATCAGCCTATGTATCGTTAAACATGAACATGGGCCTCCTTCCGAGCGAGGAACACTTGGTAAGCGGGTTGGTTACCACAGTATCATGATGTAACACCCAAGGAAACGCTGATTCCCGTTCCCTGGTATACGATTCTTATGGATGATGCTATAACAATCGGGGCCAACGGCTTCCGGGGTACGGAGAGTAATCCCTCAACCAACCAAAAACCAAGATCCGGAAAGACGTAAAAAATCTACACAAAGATTTCCTGTCCGCTGTCCGGCGTGGGGATCGAACCCGCGACTTTCTAGATTTAAAGCGAGCCAAATACCCTACCGAGGTTGCAGCTATCACTACATCCCAATATCAAATTGAAAGGAAGAGGATTTTATTGGCATCATCAGAACACATAGTTGCCTAACAATTTCCAACGTAACATTTGGTAATTGAAATATGAATTCGGTGACGTCACTGGGGACATAATAACGAGTAGACCCGGGGTGACAGGAACTATAGATGGAGACGTAGCGCTCCGAGCGGAGGTTGGAGTGCCGAGCTCATAATTAAGGGCAATATTAATAGCGAACTATTGCGTTCGTCATCTCCGGCATCTCGATATTGCGAGCTTGTGTCGATCGCCGAGCGCTCGGGAATGCGAGACATTACTCCGATATCATTATTCTTTTTCAATATATTCAATAACATCTTAGGATAGATAATATATTTTATACTATTGTACGCGCCGAAGTTGTCTCGTCGCAACATCTATACTCCTCCGTAGCGTAGTCAACCTCCGTAGCGTATTTGGCTCGCTTTAAATCTCGGAGGTCGTGGGTTCGATCCCCACGCCGGACAGCGGACAGGAAATCTTTGTGTAAATTCTTAGATTTCTTCCCGGGTCTGGTTGGTTGAGGGACTACCCTCCGTGCCGATTGTTATGACATCATCTATGATAATCGTATACCTATCGAGAAACGGGCAGCTGCGTTTCCTTGTGTGGTATAACTAATACTGCGGTCACCAAACCGCACGCCAAGCGTGGTGACTATGGCAAATACCCTCCTCGGGATGCGGCCTATGTTCAGCAGTGGACGTTATATGGGCTGATGATGATGATGAACATCTATAGTTATATATAAAGCTGAAGAGTTTGTTTGCTTAAACGTGCTAGTCTCAAAAACTTAGTTCGATTTGAAACAGTATTTCAGTGTCAGATAGCCAAATTATCGAGGAAGGCTATAGACTATACCTTTTGATTTATCAAGTTATTTCGGGAACGGTAGTAACGCGGGTAAAAGCAGTCGTGGGAAGCTAATGTGAATTTATGAAAATCTTAAAAATTAATAACTTTCACTTAAAAAGCACTAATGCTGACTCCATTTATTGTAAGGTGAGTCGCTACACTCGTCTTCAAGTAACACACACTCGGGGAACACGCACGCACAATGTGAGATCAACCTTATAGTTAAGACAACTATTTGATATTGTTGTAGGCAAATTAATAGAATAAAAATGCGAAGACTCTCCTCCGCCGCTCAGGACCCAGAGAGCATCGAGGTCGCGGCGCGCGGTTTTAATACAGCTACAATTTTTTCGTGTTCAAGGAACATCTAGGAAAAATCAGTTTTTAAGTATTATAAATCGAAACCGCAGACTTCAGTCAAACGTAAAACAACGCCTCGGGTCTGCACTCACGTGATTTACATCTGTTCGCGTTCGTTGTTCTCGAAAATATTTTTGCTTTAAAATAAATACGAAGATCTTTGAATTCTATGTATTTAATCTTAGAAAGTATTAAAAAACGTCATATTTTGACATAGATAATTAATTAATTGTAACAATGGCAGTTGGTGTTGGAGGTGCAGACACCATGCCGGAAGCCGAGCGCGACGCAGGTGGCATAGCAGGCGGAGTTGTTACAGCCCAGCAACATGGGGGTGTGCACACCCTCTGATGCGACATGTACTGGGAGTAGATCCCCCAACCAGTCTGAAAATTACATTAAACTCACTACACATACCAGTTCTATAAAATAAAGGAATGTAGTAAATTACTCAATATCGTAAGAACGAGTCGAACATTCTACTTCCTCCCTTTTTGCCAAAGCATCATCACGACAAACAAACACACCGTTATAATATAAACTAAAACAGACTCAAAACACTTTTTAGGATTCGCACCCAAAGGGTAAAAACGGGACCCTATTACTGAGACCGTTGAAATATTCACAGAAGATGTATTTCTTTCGCCGGTATAACAAATAAATACTAATAACAGAGTCAAATAAATATAGTAAGTTGGGCTCCCGAATCCATGGTCCAGTGGTCCCGTTTGAAATAGACCCGCGGTATCAAAAATCTAATCTCATTTTGAATAAGTCGACTGGACCCGCTGCCCAATTTATCTTATGGTACAGTCGTGAAGATACTTACATCAAAGTTTTTTGTTTTATTTTTAGGATTTAAATATACCAACAATGTTTTTTTTGTCCGGCGCGGGAATCGAAGATACGACCTCCAGATTTAAGGTAAGAAAGTTTATACCACTATGTCGTGGATTTCGTCAAATGTAAATTGTAAGGTTAGTTTATAGGTATGTCACTTACAGTATGTTTCTCTTATAACCCTGGCGTCCGCCCCCAGTCCCCCCAGTGCCCCCAAACACAACAATGTAAGCAACAGCTTCATGTCTCAGCTCGGCAGTACGCACTAACAGAATACAACTGATTGACTTCAATAATTGCTCCTATATATTCTATACAATGTTGATATGAAATGATCACCCCATTACAATATATTTCACAATTACACTGAAATAAAGTTGAAACTGCTAACTAGTCTCTTTATTGAATAAACATAAACAAATTAAATGAGTAACAGGAGGTCAATTAGAACTATTCGCTTCAAGATAAGAGCCAATGTTACTAAGTAATATTAATATAAACTATCATCAATATTTCCTGCTAATTAACTCGTAGGTAATATTTCAGTTGGCGTTATGAAACTTACGCTTACGGTCTACAAGATTTCTACAGAAATGCTACGAACCGAATAAGTGAGTGTTTTTTCATTCACTCACTTATTCGGAATTCGGAATTAAATAAAAAATATATATAAATGCCACCGCAATTAAAGCTCTTTTATTTATACTTTGGAATTAATCCTTATCAAAATTAATGACTTCGTATTTAATTCTGCTTCAATACCATTATATAACATTTTGAATTATTCAATTTGGCCAATCCATTCGAAAGATATCACAAGTTTAAAAATGTTATTTGAAAAATGTCGCATGGTCGCCGCTCTTCTCATGGGCGGGATTACTTTTGTATTTGCTGGAGATTTCCGACAGACTCTTCCTTTCATTAACAGAGGTACACAGAGAGCAGAGCAGATATCATCAAAGCATGCCTAAAATCGTCACCCTTATGGACTTCGATTGAAAATATACAATTACGGACGAATATGAGAGCTCATCTTCATGAAATCACCGCAACTGCTTAAGCTTGGGGAAGGAATTCTTCCCACTCCAAATTTAAGCATTAATTGTAACATCCTTCTGGATGAGTCTCTAGGCCAAATAGTCCATAGTTTAGAAATTTTAATAGATGCAGTATACCCTGATATCGAGAATTTGCACGAAAAGGACTTTCATTGGTTGTGTTCTAGGGCAATAGTATCATCCAGGAATGATAGTGTCAAAGAAATAAACAATCTAATTATTCAAAAAGTTCCCGGACAAATAAAAAAATACAAGTCGATAGACATCGTGACTAATATCGAAGACGCAGTCCATTATCCCCAGGAGTTTTCAAATGCATTAAACCCTTCTGGACTGCCACCACATGAATTGACTTTAAAAATTGGAATTCCAATTATGCTTTTGAGTAATTTATGCCCTCCAAGCATGTGCAACGGGACGAGGGTGCTTATTAAGGAATTGAAGGACAATTTAATTGTAGCAACCATTATCACCGGCCCAGCAGCTGGTCAACTAGCTCATATACCGAGGATTCCGATGACCCAAGTGATCTACCAATAAAAATAAAAAAACAAGTAAAATAGAAAATATAATTTCATATTCGAATTTTGTTAATTTTACTCTGTTTTTAATGACCCCACGCAAAAACGATAACGTACGTATGTATGGGAGAGTGAGTGTGTGTGAAAAATTATAACTTTTGATATATTTGTTTAATACCCGTGCGAAGCCGGGGCGGGCTGCTAGTTTATGTATATACTATACTAATATTATGAAGAGGTAGAGTTTGTGATTTTATCGGGTAATCTCTGGATCTACTGATTTTCACATTCATGATAATTATTTGTACAATTTAAAATAACAATATCATCCCTTGTATTACATTTGTACATACCAACATTTTAGATTTCGTATTTTTTTGTAAATTTACAAAATTAAGTATTATTTTATTTTAATTAAAACGTGATTCACACAAAATATATATTATTTCCTTAGTTCGTCTAATGTCGTGTAATTTGTTCAGCGAACCGACCACATTTATTATCGCCAGTAAGTAAGCATTCTACTCATATTTGTCTGTTTACCTTTCAGTTAATTAATCATTTACTTTTGCGTTAGTATAAACTACTAATTGCTTGTGCTCAGTGTTAAAATATAGCTTCCTCTAATGTTAAATTTATTATATAATTATATATATATATATATATGGATATTATAGTTTGTATATGTATATATTATGGATATTATAGTTTGTAAGGAAAATGATACAATGGATAGTGTTATTTTCCTTGCTAACTACAGTGCAGTTCAGGGACTTACTCTTTTATACGTCGTGGAAATGTTTTGATGTCTCATCTATGTGATTTTAGCTAACAGCCGGAAATCCCAACTACATCATAAATATAAGAACACAACTCTATTTCTAAAAGTTGGGTTTAGTTATAGTTTTCCCCCGCCGCCACGTTTTCATCTATGATGAATAGTTTAATAGCCACAACCTGTAAGCCCGCGCCGCGCGCCGCTGGAAACAGCCGCAGAACATCGGAAATTACATTTTTAATCTCCTCCCGCACGCGTTACAACGATTGGAATTGAGGTTAGAGGATTCAACTCCAATATAAAGAGCATAGGACCTACGTGCCACAGAGAAACTTAATACTACTTAAATCAACGCATTCATTTTGATTTGTCCTTAACAGAGATTCTTCATTTTACTCGTTTACGAGTCCAGTCGTAAATATCTTCGTAAGTTCGTAGGTTAAGTAAGTACCGAATATAGAAGTATTATAGAAATTTCAGGTTTTTAAGTCCAAAGGTTTAGACTGTGCGTTTTATATAAAGCATGCAGTAACAGGATCATGGTAAGCGTAACTGTTTTATGAATATAGTAGTAACTCAAGTGGAATAGCGTCGTGTTGTGAGGCAGGTCCGTGCTATTGCTGCTGCTATGAATTAACAATAATGATCTCTCTGTGGGGTAGAGAGTTGGTATAACGACAAAGAAGTACTAACTCCATATTCTCCATTTGAAATAATATTAATGGTGTGCAATAAATGAATATTATCAACGAAGCCGTAGAAGAGAGAAGTCTTTATTATTACGAATGTTATTTGCAAATCAATACTGGATCCACAACTGGTGGTAGAAAAAAAGGGACGCATCATAAGAACATGATCTAAGATATTTAATACTAAGCTTTGGAGTGTTCATCCAGTTTTATCCGTGTCTATTATTTTTGCGTCATTACAATTCTTTTTATTATTATATTTACTATCATTTGAATTTATCATTTTAGTCAGGCGGGTAAGCGCAGTGTTATGAATATACACTGACAAACTGGACCAACGAACGGCAGTCCCCTAGTTCGCACGAAGGGAAGTCCTCGCACAAGCCAGACCCGGCAGGAAACCTTTTTACACAAAGGTTTCTTGCATTCGCATTGCACTGTGATGTAACGTAATGGTTTACGTCATATATGTTTATCCAAGTTAAACACCAGGTACGTGCCAATTTCCAACACAACTTTAATAAGTTGTTTTCGGAACATGTTTTCCCTACTTTTGTTTGTAAGTAGCACCAATACGTACTCTAGATTCATGTATCAATAATAACTGAAAGAGTAACAAACATCCATCCATCCATATTTTTTTTTTTTAAAGACAACTCCCGCACTAGGGAAATAAATCCCTGTGTCGCGGGGGACTTTACAAACATTCATTTCACGGACACACAGAACACCCAGACTCAGAACAACTATTTGTGGTTCACACAAATAATTGTCCCGGTCCCGTTCGATTCCCACAATCGAACCCAGAACACCAGGTCTCAGAAGCAACTTCCGTAACCACTGAGCCACCGGTGCAGTCTAATACTCACAATTTTTTGCGTTTATAATATTAGTAAGGATTATAATATGGATGTGATCTAAGTAATGCACAATTTTGCTCTGCCAATATTTGTATTAATAGCTGAACCCCGCGGTTTTACCTGCGTCACTCTGCTCCAGTGGGACGGAGCGTGACTTTATATAGCCTATATATTATCCACCTTATAAACTATCCGCGTTCAAACTTTTAGCCAAATCCGTTCAGTAGTTTTTGAATGAAAGAGTAAAAAACATACATCCATTTCGCGTTTATAATATTAGTAGGATTCGCACTTGTAGGTTAGGTGTTAGATTGGGTAGGATCGTGATATATTATCTATGAAGAATGCTTAGAGCATTGAAAGGTTAATTATATATAAATACTGTTAAATAAGTCTAACTGACTTGCGCCACTAGATCGGGAACGTTAAGATAATGTGGTCAGGGGTCATCAAATACGTGTACACATACCTGTTCAACATTTTAAATAAAACAAGGTAACAAACTTTTTAGTATTTTCATGTATATTTTCTTAACTATATCTAATTAATGTATTAGAATATGTTAATAAGTTACTTTGTGTATTTCCGTCCAGAGTAAAAGAGTTAGACATATTGTATATCTACATCTACACTAATATTATAAAGAGGAAAACTTTGTTTGTATGTTTGTTTTTAATGAATAGGCTCAAAAAGTACTGGACCGATTTCAAAAATTCTTTCACCATTCGAAAGCTACATTATCCACGAGTAACATAGGCAAAATTTTATTTTGGAAAAAAAATAGGTTCCGTAAGATATTTGGGTTTTTCGGACACAAGGTGTAAAGAATCAACCAGAAAAGTTACTTATTTTGCGTACGCTGCCTAAACTATAAATAAATAAACAAAAACCATTTTTATTTACGTAAACCAATAACAGGCACGTGTAAATAGTCAAACATTAATTAGAAAAATTTAATTAATTATATTTGTTATTTATTTAAGTATATCTATAAAATTAATTATTTTTATATTATCATATATTTATATGTTATTATTATAATTTATTTATTTATATTGTTCTTAGCGACGCAAAATGCTTGTTCTGTGTATATTATGTCAAAACAATTGTCATTATTTGAATGGACCATGAGCATATAACGACGGACGCGCTTTAATGCTACCACCGGATCCAATGCGCCCCAACTGAGAAGATCCGGCGAAACAAACTCAGTGGGTTACTTTACTACCGGTTTCAACACGGCCCACATGAGAAGGTCCGGCGAAACATACTCAAATGGACAAATACGCGGGGTTTTGGTCCAATTATTATCATTTATTTTTAAAAGATAAAAGATAGAACCATAAAATGTTTTAAATAATTGTAGATCTCATAAATATCTACAAAAAAGTCCGCAACACACTATACCTATCTATGTCGAGTGAGGCGAAACAACCATTTTTTAATTTAGAAATCTTGAATTTTTTTTGTACTACATTTATACGCGTTTATTTTACTCATGCTATTAATCCTTATCAAAATAAATTATTTCATCACTTAATATTTGGTCCTTAAATGATTTAAATTGGACGTTTGGTTTTGAAGTTATGGCGAAATTAAAACATTACGATTTCTGCTGCACGGCCCGTTGCGAAGTTTAATAATTTTCGTGCGATTTTTTTTAGATTTCGTTCTTTAAAGTACACCTACGCAAAAGTTCTTCTCAGAGCTAATCAACAGTTCTTTTCAAGGCTAACCAACAGTTTTTTTTTCAGGGCTAATCAACAGTTCTTTTCAGGGCTAAACAACAGTTCTTTTCAGAGCTAGAATATTACACGCTATTAATATTTTCTTAAACATTTGAAAATGCCTAAAATGCCTAATGCCTAAAATGCCTATTAATAACATTAAAATATTTTCATCATTAACAACTTTAACATCCACAGAAAGACAATCTGTGCAGCTTGCGGATAATGACCGCGTCGTCGATGTTTGTGTCGGTGTCTGTGAATTGACCTGGGAATCATTTTGCTGACCATGTATTTCCTGGGTAGGCTTTTTGCAGCGGTAACCGACATCCGCACGGAGCCTCGGGCGACCGCTATGACTACATCACTACATATTATAAAACAAAGTCCCCGGCCGCGTCTGTCTGTTCGCGATAAACTCAAAAACTACTACATGGATTTTCATGCGGTTGTTACCAATCGATAGAACGATTCTACCGGAAGCCCGTTTTTTAGAGGTTTAAAGACATTCTGTAGTATTAGTATCAGTATTGTACCCGTGCGAAGCCGGGGCGGGTCGCTAGTATTTACATATAAAGATACCGTTATATACATATGTAGACTACGTTAATTTTAATGGATATCGTAACACAATCTCAAACAACTAGACAACATAATCAATAAAAGTTTGTTTTTAAATCGGTGGAGATTACGGTTCATGAAGAAACAGAAGCAATTCCTATACTTTTTTCATAAATTGGATAGCATTACCACATCATGTTAATCGATCAATGTAATGTGTGACATGCTGCACCGAAATATTAGGTACTAACTTAATGAGCGCAGATTCACCCACCTAGCTCCTGGATAAAGAATTCTAATGCTTTCTCATGGTAGATAATATTTGCAATCGCACCTGTAGTTTCTAACAATCAAATCATTCCTGTTCATAATATAAGTAGGTATAAGTAGATTATAATCTCTATTATCAATAACGAATTAATTGACATAATATAATAATAATAATATTTATTTGTACAACAAAAAGGAGACAGCGAAAATCACAGGTTTTACCGTACAGTGCAGAATGAATAACACGTTGTCACCTGTACTTACGTGAAACATTGTATGAAATGAAAATGAAAACGTTTATTGATAATTAAGACGAATCGATCGTACTTATTATAAGTCAAATACAATGAGAATGAAAAAAGAAAACAATCTTAACTAATAAATTAGTTTACATTTAAACAATAATGTTAATGTTAGCTAAATAAAATTTACCAATATTGTTATGGCATGTTCGTAATTAATCGCTTCATATCCTACGAGTCTTCCTCTATCTACCTACGGTATGACACTCGGAGAAGAAAGACTATAAGAAACTCCGAGATCATTCTTTTATGTATGACTAAGTTGTATATAACACTACTATTCTATGAGTGACATTGGTAGATGACGTCACATCAGACACCTCATTCAGAAAAAAACGATAATTAAGGCACTACCCGTCTGACTGCACACACGTAAATCCTTATTCGATTAAATCCGTAACCTATTGTGGCATTGTCTTTATCATGTAAAAAATCTAAAACATTAAAATACACAATCGACTACATTAATTCGTTTGTTAGCAGTAGCTACGCAGCAGCGGCTTTAAGAGTAACAGAAGCAGTTGGTCTTGGGTGGCGTCTGGCACGTGCCCCAGCGGAACTCCTTCTGCGCGCACAGACCCCGGCACAGCGGCGCCGTGCAGCGCGACAACCGGATCCACATGGACGTGTCGGACTGATATTGTGCCAGCAGGTACTCGATGCCGCTCTCTGGAACATTACAAATTATGTATTTTATTTATATTTATTTACATAGCACATAACAGTAGGTAGATCGGTAGACTTAATACCAAAGGCATTCTCCCCCAGTCAACCGTTGGGTGGTGCAGACATAAAGTTTTATCAAAGTTATTCTGATATCTCCCACGGGTATACATATATCCTGGATAAATACGCCTATATGCTATGCCAGGCTCTCGTTAATTCCGTGTGAGTTGTAAACTGAAGTTTCTTCCAAATTGTATATTAACGATCTAACGAGTTTTTTTTTAGGCAAGATGACGTCTTTGCGATTATAAGTTCTATGGATTTAATAGATCACAATTCCACAAAATAGTCACTTTGCCTAAAACCTGACTTAAGATTTTACTCAATCATCAATCTATATATAATTTATTTACTAATATTAAGCTTTCTGAACCCAACAAACTTTCACACACTTTAGGTTTTTAGTTTACTTAAAAATCTAACGAAATTGAGTAGGTATACCATACATTCATGTTCACATAACTCGTCAACATGGTAGGGAGCAGCTGATTTTTTTTTTCGCGATTTCAGGGTTGGTGCCATAGTAAAAGTTATTTGTTATCATGAGCGCAATGATGTGTTTAGGTATCGGTCACTAATTACCAGTCACCCTATATAAATAATTTGCCATTTTATTTGAAAGACATGTGTGATGCGGTACTTTTTGCGGATGACACCTCACTTATTTTTAAGGTAGATAGAAAGAGGAATAATTTTAATGACATTAATAATGCTCTCGCACATGTCACCGATTGGTTTACGGTTAATAATTCGGTTCTCAATGCCAAGAAAACCAAATGTATCAAATTTGTAATGCCTAATGTAAGTTTTGTAGAGCCAAAATTAATAATGGGTATTGTAAATCTAGAAACTGTGGAGTCGACCCTCTTTCTAGGCTTGACACTAGACAAGAAACTTCAATGGAGTCCCCATATTTCTTGTCTCGCTGGGGAATTGAGCTCAGCTGCTTACGCGGTTAGAAAAGTACGGGAACTCACTAATGTAGAAACTGCGCGTTAAGTCTACTTTAGTTATTTTCACAGTATTATGTCCTATGGCATTCTGCTTTGGGGTAAAGCTGCTGATATTCAAAGCATTTTTATACTACAAAAACGTGCAGTTCGTTCTATTTATCAACTAAGTACGAGATTCTCCTTGAGAGACTTTTTTAAGGACATAGATATACTAACAGTCGCTTCTCAATACATTTATGCCAATATAATCTATGTCCGGCAAAATATTAACCTTTTTAACAAAAGAAGTGACATACACACAATAAACACTAGATATAAGCATAAACTTTGCGCCGAATATCATAGCCTACAAAAAGTACACTCATCTTTGTGGGATTAGGAGTCCGTATGTATAACAGAATACCTGTACACCTACAAGAGTTATCTTATGATAGATTCAAGTCAACTGTTAAGAGGATTCTAATAAAAAGGGCTTATTATTCAGTAAACGACTATTTAAACGACAATAACGCTTGGTTGATCAGTGAAACACAGACAACATTAAACTCAGTTATTGAAACAGTTTAAACATTGTTCGACTAAAGGTTTAATATTAATAGACTTGTAGATATCCCCACTTTAGTTCGTCATGCTCCCATTGTCTGTCATTGCTTGCGGTGGCGGTGTGGGGCGGGTTGCCACCTTCCCTCTAATATGGCGAGGGAGGCGATGGCTGCGCCACACGTCATACTCGTGAACGGGTGCCGCTTGTGGTGACTGGTCGGCTGTTGTCGGGGATATGTTATGCTAATTTTTATTTTATATTTTGTTAATTCATTCTTGCTATTGTTTATAATTATTATTATAGGTATATCCTTTGGTTGAACTTGCATAAATTGTCATATTGTAAATGTGTGTGAATGCATCCGCCATTAGGTTTCTTTGTAGGAGATTGTCTGTGCCTGAGTAAACTTTAATATCTACATTATAGTATTTACTGTATTAATTTTTTTTTTCTTGTCTTATTGAACACCTGGTCGGTATAAATTGACCAGGTAATAAATGGTACTGTGCGTTGCTTCGCTTACATCATATATACATTGTACAATATTACATGATTGTGAAAAAAGACATGAAATAAAAAAAAGAGAAACAGAGCAAAAGAGCAAAAGAGACAAAAAAAATAATCTCGGAGTTTCTTTCTTCCTTTCTTCTCCGGGTCGTCCACTTAGGTAGCTAGTGACAGGTTGCAGGTTAGCTAGGGTAGGATCCTCGACGGCACGGCCGAGGACCGCGTTGTTGCTTATTCCCCGAACTGTGATCTCGTGCCAGCGATCATCACCACTGTTCGTAAATCTACTCTTTACTCCAGTGGCACCCTGAGCGTTGGTCCTAACCCCTTAAAGGTGCCCTTAGGTGGATGTCGCTTAGACTTTGGCCGGATTCTTGGAAGTTAATTTTAATTTTAGACCTTTAAGGCATCTTACTATACCTAATGTGTACATTTGTCATTTATCGCTCGACAGACGGACAGACTGATTAAAAATTCTGTAAGATCAAATAATTATAACAATGTTTTTAGCTACTTAAGTAATACTTTTGTTAGATTTAGTCTTATACAGTGTAATTTTGACAAGTACAAGTGTATGTTAATACCTAAGTGCAGAATAAATTTTATTATTTCATTATTTTATTTCATTATCCACTGTTAGAGCCGCGTTGAGGTACTGTTGTTCTGCTTCGAGAAAACTCATACATATTTGACAGGATTTTTATATCAGTTTCTTGCCTAACTCAAAATATATACATACACTATACAGTTTTAAATAAATAAACAAAGAAAACAAAGTTACACAAAAAAAAAACAGTCTCCCACAAAAAATCTTAAAAATTAATTACTCACATTACCCTTTGCTTTGAAATGTAAAATGAAAGAACAGGTGACTTGTAATTAATGTAACAACTACGCAGTACCTTGGCTCGGTTCCCGCGGTACATTATAAAGAGCCCTTATTGATTGAATAAAGTAAATGTTATCTTTAAACTTCAGACTCATCGCTTTCCCTAACACAAATACGCTTGCGCCAGCAGATTCTCACGATTAGCGCTTCAGATTGAAAAAAGTTGTCTCGAAATCGGTACTCGCATTGGGCGGAAAACGATCTTATTGACATCGTAAAACAAACACTACCTACTACTTACTGTTACAACAGAAATATTCTACCGAAGCAAATTATTTAAAGCAACGCCAATATAAATTGATTGTTTTTCTTTATACTTACTTTAATGAAGTATCCAGTTGCCAAGTCAATCTATTAATTATTTTTTTTTCAGAAAACTATTCTTTTACACTAAAATAATTACGTAATAGCTTAAAACAGAAGGTACTGGTACAGAAGGAATGTGCCTTAAGTAGGGACAATAAATTAGATCCCACAACTTTTTACGGTAAAAGAATTGCGTTACGAGACTTGGGTTTTTTACAAGTTATGTTTTTGATGGCATCCTGTTTACTGGTCGCTGTAACATTCACGCTTTAAATTAGCTGGAGACTACATTTCCACAAGAGGAAACAATAGTAAACGGAAACTTTATTCGAGCTCTTCATTCTCTTCACCTCTCTAACAGACTGCTCAAATTGTGTTATTTACTTACACACTGAAATCGCTTGTTATCCCGAAACAATCCTGTATTTCTGCAAGTAGAATTGTCGATTGGGCATTTAACTAGCAGAGTTTCTGTCATAAAAAGCAAACTTTATAGCCTAAGGAATTCTATACACTACAGCGAAAAGTCTGTCACATAGTGTCGGCCCCGCAGACGTGTTTCCCGCGCCCATCCATTGAAAATTACTCACTGCGCAAGAGCTCTCTTTCTTTTTCTCTCGATCTTAGTGAATAGTAATTAAATTTCAGTGCTTGTTTTATAATAAAACAAAGTCCTCCGCGTCTGCTTGTTCGCGATAAGTTAAAACACGACTTAAAATATATTTATACATAGAGTGATTCATGAGTATATAATAATTTGAAGGTTTAGTATCAATGAAATTTTACAACCCATGCCATGCCTAGGGAGAGGATAGTGTATGTATAATTTAAAATATTGGTGTTAATGTTCAATGATAGGTTTGTTTTGATGCGTCATATTGTCGTGTCGTCGACAACAAAGCTGAGTGCTCGGTTCATATGAACAAACGCCGAGGTTAGACGAATGAACGGTTCTAAAGCTATTGATCGGACAAGCGCAGTACATATCTAAGACAAACCCGTACAACCCGTACAACCGCTTCGTTCCTGAATGCTAAATGTGCAGTTCCAAAACTGTTTAACCAATAGGGAGTTCACCGACCCACTTCTACGTAGTTCTTACCAACTAAAAGTAACTAGTTGCTAAGAACTTTGTTTATTCACATAGAAGTAAGATATGCTTACAACACGGTGGCACCGGATCGTGTTAACTGACATTATAATAGTCGAGAAAGATTATGATTATTTATTAAGAGCTGAATCAATACGGACTTCGTATATAGAACGGGTGTCAAGATATTTAGTATACATAATTATAGGGTGCGCATTGTCTTACATAACTTTTCAACTCCTATCATCGGATGTCCGAAAATATTTCTCATACCATTTAGAGTCATAATGATCATTCTTAATAAAACATTAAATAGTAAATATTAAAATAATAAAGGTTTGCTGGAAGATAATTCATAATTGAATTAAGTTCGGCTTAGGACATGTTGTTTCCAATTTATACAATTTATGTCATGTCATTTTCTGTGTGCAATAAAGTATAAATTAATTAATTAATAAATAATATACGGCCGGCGAAGTTCCTGATCCATGTTCCATTTCCACAAATTATTAATTAAAGCAATATGGTCATTGAATGTTATGAAGAAAAAAGTTCTGAAAAAAATATATAATTTTAAACTGGGTCTTGGTAGTAACAGTATTAATAAAAAAATATGATCACTAACGGTTATGAGATCAGTTGGTAGTAATAAAAATGTATGAATAAAAAAAGTATGATTTTTTTATAAAGAGTGATTATTATGAGCACAGACCGGTAGTGAGACAAAGAATAGGATTTAGAATTTAATGTGAGCCAATATGGACCCATAATAATGACTAAAGTTTGTACTGACAATACGACACATGTATTTATAGCTGATGTGCCGCTCGCACTGGCACATGGCGCCGCGGCTCTGAGTTCTCAACTACCCGATGATGTGGACTTTATCATTAACAAAAAACACTTGAGTCAAACGTGACATTCAGTAGATATATAATCATACCGACTTATACCAGCACAGGACATATTAAAGTGCACAAGTGTATGTGCAAACACAGAATGTGTCTGCTGCAACAAATCTCTGTAACTGTTGCGCTGGGTTTTCCCCGACTGCGCGACGCAAAGGAGTGGTAATGTGTTCATCAACCTATATATGTATGTATGTTCCTTTGAAGCACTATACATACCAAACGCCTGGGCCGATTTTTATGATTCACACGTCAATCGATTCCTCGTAGTCCGGTAAGTGTCTCTAAAGACATGACCTTAGTGAAAATTTTCTCATTGCCATTGTACATCATCTTTAAATGTTGTTTTTACTAAAATTTCATGTGTACAATAAAGAATAAAAAAATAAATAAAAAATCAATATGGCGACTACTGGACGCCATATTGTGAAAATGAAAAAAATGAAAGTCCACAAACTATGTCAGGTGGGGTACCGTCGAATAGGTATTTAAAAATCATTTATAATTTCCTCTCAACATGTTTCGTTTCGACTGACCGTTTAGGATCGATATCAATAATATATTATAGAATTCTAGACCACCTGACATCTAAGTGCTTGTTTTTTTCTTGTCAGATTTTTTACGCCGTCGGGTTTTTTGATTATTTAAATTATTTTTTACTCGATTTTATTTCACTACATAGTACAAAAAAGTTACTTCCCGCAGTCTGTCTGTCCCTTTGTATGATTAAATCTTAAATACTACGCAACGGATTTTTATACGAGATTTTATAATAGTTAAATTGATTGGAGGGTGGTTTATATATATGTAATGAAGCCCATAACTTCATTATTTGTTAAATCCTTTTTTTACTATCATAGAGCGTTATTATTTGATTTAAATTATTAAAAAAAACTAATAGTCATTATAATAGATCTTTTCAATTATCATAATAAATATAAAATAGACTTTTATAAAATATTGTAAATAGTAGCTTTAAATGTTGTTTCATTATTTCAGTTAAGATATTTTTATTATTCTTGTTTTGTATATAATATTGTATGTTTTAAAATGTTTATGTTTAAATAAAATGTTCATTATTTCAGCAACACATTTAAGTTATTATTTGAAGATTATAATAAGAACATATTATAAAACAACATTTCTGTAGCTATTTTTAACAACTATGGAAAAATTAAGATTTGAGTTTGTCGTGAAAGTGGCTGAAAATTCTAGAACAAATGTCATTTCTATAACTTCTATGGCCGACATTACACGCTCAATCTGGATCGAGATCCGTGATCGCGGTAGATGATATAAACTGATTTGGATTGTTGTCACATTACACAGTCAATCCAGATCACGTCAGTCCACTGTTCCCAATGATCACATGAAGACGTGTGCTCAGGGGATTCTGATTGCCAATAAATAAAAAAATATGAAGATTGTGTGTTCACAATCGCGAAAGCCTCCGTAGCGTAGCGGTATTTGACTCAATTTAAATCTAGGAAGTCGTGGATTCGATTCCCACGCCGGGCAGTAAATCTTTGTGTAAATTCTAAGATATCCTTCCGGGTCTGGTTGATTGAGGGACTACCCTCCGTGCCTCGGAAAGCACCTTAAGCCGTTGGCCGATTGTTATAAAATCATCTATAATAATCGTATATCAAGGAACGGGCAGCAGCCTTTCCTTGTGTGGTACAACATAATACTGCGGTCATCAACCCGCCTGCCAAGCGTGGTGACTATGGCGAATACCCTCCCCGGGAGGAGGCCCATGTTCAGCAGTGGACGTTATACGGGCTGATGATGACGAATTGCAAAATGGATCTGAAGAAAAAAAAAACATGTGTAGTAATTAATTTTAATATATTTTTTTTATTCTCTTATAGACATACTAGTAATTTTAATAGTATCTTTCGAATTATATGTTGCACATTAGACGCTCAATGATCAATCTGAATTGCGATAAACGGATCGAGATCATGGATTTCAAAAATTTGATAATTTACGATCCGATGTCGCGATCCGTCAATCACACACATTAAACAGTCAATCTGGATTGAGATCATTGATCTCGATCACGGATCTCGATCCAGATTGAGCGTGTAATGTCGGCCTATAACCGATGTCGGTGGACATACCTTTTTGATTCCGGAACAATATAAACCGGTTAAATTGCACGTTGAGGTAATGAAAACTGAAATATTTATAAAAGTAAAGAATACACCTCAACAGCCGGCGGCATGATAAAACACAAGTTTGGATATGCTTGACACCGGAGGTGATTAATGTTTATAAAGATAGTGATGGAAACATGCAGTTCAAAGGGTACCTGTTGGAGGAAATGTCCGGACCATCAATAACAAATCCAAAAACACTCATTAATGAAAGAATCATGGCCAAATTTCTATAGGAGCTGGACTTGACTATTATTTTTCATGTCCCAAAGCAAACTATAGTTAGATTGGTTTGTTTTTATGTTGTAAACACCATTCCGTTTGAAAATCATATCTAAATAACCACGATTTTTTATAATAAAGTCAACAACTAACTTTTACCCGACTGCGACATAGCCTTAAAGTGCAGTTAGGGATAGGCGAGGAGGGCTTTCGATCTCGTTTTCATTTATTTCGATTTCTCTCAGATAATTACCCAAAAAATAGGATATCTCTCAGAGCGAACCCCTTGTCTGTCCATCAGACAAATCGCTTTGCTTCCTATCAACCTACGTAGGTAATTATTTTTATGACAAGAATCCAATAAATAATAAATCAGCATAGAAGTTGATTTGATACCTACATACTAATTAAATTGAATTATAATGAGTAGAATACGAAACTTCGACGCACAAAATGTCGATAAATGCTTATACGATGCTACAAAATTGCGATGCACGTTACTGCGAAAGACCGTCTCTGCGAAGCCAACTACAATTCGATGCACGTTACCGCGATAGACCTTCACTGCGATACAACTTGACTTTGATGCACGTTACCGCGAAAGATTTTCACTGCGACACTACTTGCGAGGCCAGGGCGGGTCGCTAGTTTAATTATATTCGATACAAGAAACATAACACATACCTGTCTGATCTCGTATGACGCCGTCAACATTGTACCTGTACTGCGCGCCTCCGGTCGACAAGTGGCCCACTCCGAGCAACACTGGTGCTCCTTCAGCTACGGCCAGTAGAGCCGCCGCTAATGCTATCACTACCATTCTCAACAACAAACTGATCCTCCCTGCGGTCGAAGTGTCGTGGTACTAAGTGACGTCGCGGAAAATACTCACTATTTATAACTTCTCGTTAGAAAAACATAAGCAATAACCCGTCTTATCCTGTTAGGTAAGGGATTGCAACAAAGCGTTTAAGAATGAACTTTAAGCCATAGTGTAAGGAGTCAATTTATGTTTTATAGAGATAGAATAATGTTTGTTATGTTATAAAATTTAAGCAAATTTCCGAAGTAGGTATATAAGCGTCTGTTTGTGCCTACTTGCGGTTTGTTTCATAAACGCAATAATAAACTTTACTGCTTATTCAGTGCACGTCATAGGCCTAATTCTATTCTGCAACAATGGATATTTAAGATAGTTGTTTTATAATTAAATTACCGCGATGAATTAATCTATATGTACTATAATATTCTAAAGAGAGAACAAAGGATGGAAGGATTTGAAATATGATTTCACAACTTGAAGGCTACGTTATCGAGTACCAACATAGTTTATATTTTATCACAAGGTTCCCACGGGGACGGGAGTAGCGGTGAGGCTACTTTTATATAAATCCGTCGTATTAAAATACAAACCACCTTACAACTTTTATGAGTAATCATTGTCATATGGACGCTCAGAATTTATGGAGAATACCTAACGGTAATTCACCCGCAATCAAATCATCGTACATATTATGTACTAGCTTCCCGCGCGCGGTTTCACTCGCGTAGCTTCCGTGCCCGTGGGAACTTCGTAATAAAATATAGCCTATAACCTTCCTCGATAAATGGACTAACCAACACATACAGATTTTTTGAAATCGTACCATTAGTTCCTGAGATTAGCGCGTTCAAACAAACAATCTCTGCAGCTTTATAATATTAGTATATCTTTACAAAGCAGCCCGCTTACAGCCCGTCTCCTCTTAACATACCTTAGCAAGCCGGGGTTGTTGCTATAATCGCAGTAAGATGGTAACTAACTAACCTTGAGCTGATAGATGGTGCTGCGCATCCATCAGCTGTAGGTCCCTTAGGACACCTATAGGAAGACATGAGGTGGTCTATTCTAACTTTCTATAACCTTCCTCGATAAATGGACTAACCAACACATACAGATTTTTTGAAATCGTACCATTAGTTCCTGAGATTAGCGCGTTCAAACAAACAATCTCTGCAGCTTTATAATATTAGTATATCTTTACAAAGCAGCCCGCTTACAGCCCGTCTCCTCTTAACATACCTTAGCAAGCCGGGGTTGTTGCTATAATCGCAGTAAGATGGTAACTAACTAACCTTGAGCTGATAGATGGTGCTGCGCATCCATCAGCTGTAGGTCCCTTAGGACACCTATAGGAAGACATGAGGTGGTCTATTCTAAGCCGGTAACCACACATCTAAAGCTTACTAAATACACACATTAACTATTCAATTTTTTGAATTAGTTTTAATCGAGCTATGCGCCTAGCGTGAATGTTAATTAAGTATTTCCCAAAGTTTTATATTATTCTACTTCGTTAAAGATATGGCATATTGGACTGTATGTTGTTAAGTGACAACTCTCCAATGTTCTTTTCTCTTTGTTTTTGTCATACTTTATATTATTATCTATGTATTGTCAATGACAACAAGCAAGTCAGTAATTAACTAGTCTTAGTAGAATCCAGTTCTTTTATATCACCTGATATAAGTATAATGCTTGACAAAAACTAGTGTGACGTCACGGGCATCCATTCTGCGGATATTAATTAACACGGTCCTCTCGTTAGGCTCAGGTATTACTGTGGAGGGGGGATGGGGGTTGGGGGGAGAGAGAGTGATGTCTGCACTTTTTCAACGCTTATATGAAGGTGCTTCCTCGTGATATGAACATTATATAACATTAACTAGAGGCTACAATGGCTCGTCGCGTCGTACGATTTTATATCATAGCAATTGGTACCAATTTTGTTGGAACTTTAATGTCCCGTTATACACAATTTAGAGCTTACAACTCGACTTAGGTAATTCTAGGGTAGGATTATATTCTCCAAATTTCAGGTTTTCAAGTAGGTAAACCGATTTAGAGCGCGCTTTGTCTACAAATCAGTCACTCTGACACGATACTGTGATATTAAAACAACTAGCAGCTACCCGCAAATTGCAAATTTGTTCCGGCTTATCTATACTGATATTATAAAAAGGAAATATTTGATTGTTTGTATTGGAATAGGCTCCGAAACAACAGGACCGATTTAAAAAATTCTGTCACCGTTGGCAAGCTACACTATCCCTGGATGACATAGGCTAAACGAAATAAACGATTTTTATTCATCATCATCATCATCATCACCAGCCTGTTGTAGTCCACTGCTGAACATAGGCCTCCCCCATCGATTTCCAGCGGGAACGATCGCTAGCGGCCTGCATCCACCGACTTCCTGCGACCTTTATGAGGTCGTCGGTCCATCGTGCAGGCGGTCGTCCTTGGCTGCGCTTGCCAGTACGTGGTCTCCACTCGAGAACCTTTTTGCTCCATCGGCCGTCAGTTCTTCGAGCTATGTGTCCTGCCCATTGCCACTTCAGCTTGCTTATCCGTTGAGCTATGTCAGTGACCTTCGTTCTCCTGCGGATCTCTTCATTTCTGATTCGATCACGCAGAGAAACGCCGAGCATAGCTCTTTCCATAGCTCGCTGAGCGACTTTGAGCTTTCTTATGAGGCACACAGTAAGAGACCACGTCTCAGATCCATATGTCATCACTGGTAACACACATTGATTAAAGACTTTGGTCTTCAGGCACTGAGGTATTTTGGACGAGAAGATCTCTCGAAGCTTCCCAAACGCTGCCCAGCCGAGTCGGATTCAACGATTGACCTCTTTCTCTAAGTTGGTCCTACCTAGTTGGATCGTTTGACCTAGATATATGTATTCGGTCACAACTTCGAGAATGGAGTTTCCAACGGCTATAGAGTTGGGCACTACATGGGCGTTATGCATGACTTTCGTCTTGCCCATGTTCATTCTAAGCCCAACTTGTTGAGAAACTCCATCGAGGTCATTGAGCATCTGTCCAAGGTCCTCCAGCGATTCTGCCATGATCACTATGTCGTCGGCAAATCGAAGGTGAGTGATGTACTCGCTATTTATGTTGATGCCGTGTCCTTGCCATTCCAGGAGCTTGAAGGCGTCCTCCAGAGCAGCCGTAAAAAGTTTGGGAGATATAACATCTCCCTGTCTTACGCCTCTCCGTAGCGGGATTGCCTTCGTACATTGGCCCTGTACTCGGACCGACATGGTGGCGTTTTTGTACAAGCACTTCAGCACTTCAATGTACCGATAGTCGATACGACACCGCTGAAGAGACCTTAGAACCGCCCAAATTTCGACCGAATCAAAGGCTTTTTCATAGTCCACAAACGCCAAACATAGGGGCTGATTATACTCCTCGGTCTTCTGTATAATCTGCCGCAGCGTATGTATGTGGTCTATGGTACTAAAGCCTTTTCGGAAGCCGGCTTGTTCGGGAGGCTGGAAGTCATCGAGCCTGTGTTCGAGACGATTTGTGACGACCCTCGAGAACAGCTTATAAACATGGCTCAGCAATGTGATGGGTCTGTAATTCTTTAACATGGTTTTGTCACCTTTTTTGAAGAACAGAACCACCACACCTCTGCTCCATGATTCTGGCGTTTGTCCCTCGAGTAAGACGGAGTTAAAGAGCTTCTGAAGGACTTTAAGTATCGGTGTTCCACCCGCATTCAGAAGCTCAGATGTGATTCCGTCATCACCTGGCGCCTTGTTGTTTTTAAGCTGTTTAAGGGCCATCATAATCTCGTATAGGCTGATGTCCGGGAGATCTTCGGTATTGTGTCGGGTGAGCCTTGCTCTGGGGTCTTTGGCTTGGCTGTTAGCGGGCTTGACTGTTGAGGCATACAGCTGATTATAGAACCTCTCTATCTCCCGTAAAACCTCTGGCTTACTCGACGTCACTACCCCATCTTCCTTCTTCAGCTTTGTCAACTGGCTTTGCCCAATAGAGGTGTCTCTTGCGAACACTTTGGAGCCTTGGTTTCGCTCTATCGTCTCCTTAATACATTTTGTATTATAGGAGCGAATGTCGTGACGCAATGACGTTAAGATATGTCTATTGAGCTGCCTAAATGAATGATTTTTATTCAGCACTTAGGTATTTACATACACTTGTACTTATCAAGGCTATATTTAATTAGGAAGACTTTTTTTTTATATTACTAGCAGCATTTTTGCACTCTACTAGTATTCTTGTTATTTTGCCGGAACTTTGATGCGCAGGCACAGCTAGTAGATATATAAGACATCAGCATTGTCCACGTGCGAAGCCGGGGCGCTTCTAAAACGCTATTTTAGAAGCTATCTAACGATAAAAGTCAAGAGACCAAATAAAAGGCTGCCTATGCCTTAAACCTTATAACATTAGCTATCTACCAATGAAAGTCCCATTAAAACGTTATAATTAAGTTATAACCGTTACAAATATTAGCAAACATTTTTTTTCTTGTTAGAAATACATATAATTATAAGTATTTACTAAAAAAATGTTTTTTTTTCCTCTTGAATTTCATTTATTTGTATGCATGTATTTATAGATAGAAGATGATGACTCGACGCTTCTAGCACTGTAGCACTGTTTAGTTTGCTTCTAGAGCTATCATACATATTGAACCGTCAACGCTGATGATAATGATTCTTAAACCAACTTTTCTGTGTATAAGGTCTACTCAGTAAATCTAGTCTTAGAAAAAAAGTAATAGGTGATTACTGAATCCATACTACGCCGTAGCTACAACAGGTAACCACCACTGCTACGCCAGTGTAGACAAGATTACGACGAAGATGCGGTACAGGCTCGAAAGAAAATGAAATTACAATTGTAAGTTTTAAAACTCATTTAAGTCAAGCCAAAAAATATGTTTAGTACTCCACCGACTCAGTGGTTATGGTTAGACTTCTGAGACCTGTATTCTGGGTTCGCTTCTGAGTCAGAGGTTTCTTAGTGTACCTACGTGAATTATGTGTTTGTATATTTATCTAAATTGTATTGTTCTGTTCTTTATCGTAATCACTTCTATATCATCAGCCGATAGAAAACCTCCTCCCGAGGGGAGGTTTTGCCATAGTCACCATGCTTGGCAGGCGGGTTGGTGACCGCAGTATTATGTTGTAACAAACAAGGAAACACTGCTCCATGTTTCCTGGTATGCACTTGTTATAGATGATGTTATAACAATCGGGACTAACGGCTTAACGTTCCGAGCCACGGAGGGTAGTCCCTCAAGTAACCAGACCTACAAATAAAACTTAGAGTTTACACACAGACTTTTTCGTCGATGTGCGGATCGTGTTGTGTGTTCTCCCTAACATAAATGGATTTTGTTCTTTTTTTTTACTGTCCTTTTAGATTTAGGTACTTGAGACAAAAGTAGGTAGGTATCTGAATAACGATCAACTGTTAACGTAATGAATGGCGGCCGACGCTCACCCCTCGGCGACTGCTAACACAAATAAATACCTACATCCGCAAAATCCTTTGCGAAAATACTCATCAAAAAACACCCCCTCCTTACACCGGAGTGAATTAAAATGTGAGGCGGGTAGACGTCCCTCGAGAATTTGTACGCTGCATACGTTTTATATACTAAATATTCCCAACGCACACATGTTTTTATCATCGCTTTTCATATTACTGAGAGCGGCGGAATAAAAAAGATACCTATTTCTCTTTGCGTTTTATCAGATTATTCCATATTTGTGAATTACTAACAGAATTTCGTGGTTTCATGCGTGTTATGTTGATGTTCGACCAAACAATTTTTTGGGGAGGAATTAAAACCGAACCGAACTTGCACTCCAAGTTGATCTGGCCCACCGAGGCTTCCGATGGCAACTTAAAATACGACACACATTTACCTCAGACTATTCTCCTACTTCACCGCGTTCCGTCGCGTAGCGCCGTAAAAGCCATGTATAGACCACCGGCAGGATTCGAACCTGCATCTTAGGAATACAACTCTAAGGGGGACGTAAATGGCATCTATCGATAATGATAAACTATCAGTGTGTAACTTCAACAAATATCTCCAAAGTTGCACTTGGAATTAAATATTTAAACCATGACACCTCCCGTGTTTACCTTTTAAATACTTTAAGGAAAAGTTTACCGATTACCAAATTTCACCATTTAAAGCTGTCCACTTGTCAGTAGCTAATGCTCCGCAGTACCGCGCGGAATCTTGAAAACGTTGACCATTTTTGAGATGGATATAAATCACTGAACTTGCGACACCAACACCGTAAAAAACAAACATACTAAAAGCAATTAAATTTTGAAGATCAGATCAATTTTGAAACAAAATTTCTATCAACACTCAAAGTCTATTGCTCAACAATTCAAGTATAGCATTCCGTCTCTATCTAAGTATTGTATTTGTAGCGACATCTACAAACAGCCGCACAAACTACAAGAAGACGAGCAGCGCCATCTACCAGCTAGAATCCCAATTAACCTGTATCGCGCAATACTAGTTCGCCGACGTGGCCGTCCGCCGCCAGGCACACCACCTCGTCCGGCTAAGAAGATCTTCATTTTCTGAAGAGGAACACCACCAACCGTTCCTCTACATATTGTTTTATTTCCTTCTCGTGTCGCAGGCCATTCGATTTGAAGTGCTCAGGTGCAATGTACATTCGTCTCGTTTGCTCCCATTGTTTATGTGTTTCGTGCAAGGGTCTGTCTCGCAGGTGCAATGCGCAGTGCAATGTAGATTTGTCTCGTTCCCTCCTGTTGTTTATGTGTTTCGTGCTCGGGTTCGTCTCGCAATGTAACTTTTAGGCGACTGTCAGTAGTACAATGTTGTAGCTCTGAGGTCGACACGCTGATAGTTCGATCAATGCCAGACGCGGTCAGTAATTGAGCGGATGAGTGACCGTTAGTGGAAAAATATTTCGCTCTTATTGACGGCATCGCAGCCCAGTGGTTGACGCATTTTCGCTTCTGTCGGATCTCCCCCAGTGCCAGTCCAGGTTTTATTTGTCGCGCGGCCGAAATATATCCTTCAGGTACTTCACACGAGTTAGAGCTGATTTATTTGCGCCTTAACGTAACTAGTCTGACTTATATTTCCAAATACCTACAAGACTTGACTACGGCTTGTTAAATTAAACAATTATCTTTTAATTAAAACAATTTCAGATAAACCAAAATGAAATATTCATTAGTTGCCAACAATTTGCGGTGTTCTAAATTGAGTTTAGCTGAACGAACTTCGCTGCAAAAATGCTTTGTGAATAATTATTTGATTGAGTATTCATCGTGCCATCAATCTTATTAAGTTTACGGGACCAAGTTTACCTCATTACGTACATTGTGGTGTATCGCAGAACGCTCGCCACAGATCTTATTAAAAATTGTCTGTCTATCAGTGTATTGTGCTTTCTATACACATTGGATGTACTTACCTATATTAACACTTAGTTTTAATAAGTGTTTCTTTCATAAGAAATGTTTGTTCATTGATTGAGTTTACGCTTGACTAAAATGTCATCAAATGCCAAGTCAAGATGTCAAGAAGACCCAGCTTATCCTTAAGATTCCATAAGAGTGATGCAAAATGCTTCGCGGCCGGTGCTACGAGTGAGAAACTGTGGTATTTTTTCATAAGGTCATAATGTGCGACTATGGGATATTTTCATAAGGCCATAGCGATGCCCTGAGCCATGGTCCTAGCCCATTAAGGGTGCCCTCAGGCGTGTGTCGCTTATAGGTAAAAATATTGTTTAAAGACGTGCCTCTTTCTATAGAGCTAAATTATATGCCATCAAAAACATACTTGTAAAAAAACCCAAGTCTCGTAACGCAGTTCTTTTACCGTAAAACGTTGTGAGATCTATGTAATACCAAGTCGGTTAATTTATTCAGTCCCTACTTAAGGGACCTTCCATCTTAAGCTATTACGTAATTATCTCAGCTTACAGAATCTTATTTTGACCTTATCAAAATTCGAAACTTTAAAGTTTTAAATAATAGATTAACTTGGCCATCGGATATAATTAGAATGTATCTCACAAGTGTTTATTGCGATGGCCAAGTCAATCTAATATTCATAACATAAAAGTTTTGAACTTTGATAAGGTCAAAATAAGATTCTGTAAGGTGAGATAATTACGTAATAGCTTAAGATAGAAGGTCCCTTAAGTAGGGACTGAATAAATTAACCGACTTGGTATTACATAGATCTCACAACGTTTTACGGTAAAAGAACTGCGTTACGAGACTTGGGTTTTTTTACAAGTATGTTTTTGATGGCATCTCATTTCTTTTTGTAGATAGTTGTACTTTTTTCCTTTGCTTTACAATTTACATTATTTTTTAAAATACCAACAATGGATTTTACCACTCTGTCACTTGATGATGAGCTTTCCAATTTTTGTAGGTTGTGTTCCTCTTTTTCTTTACCGGTACTACTTCTTGAACTTCAGCTACAGTTTTTCTCAAAGCCCACTCCATTTCTCTATCGGTTTTTCTCGATATCTTTGATGCAACAATATTAAGCATGTCTAGACATTAAATGCTTGGGTTCCGTGCCCAAAGGGTTAAAACGGGACCCTATTACTAAGACTTAGCTGTCTGTCTGTCTATCACCAGGCTCTATCTCAAGAACCGCGATACCTAAACAGTTGAAAAATTCACAAATTATGTATTTCTGTTGCTATAATAACAAACTAAACATAAAATAAGTATTAAGGGGGGGCTCCCATACAACAACTATTTTTTGGCCTTTTTTGCTCGATATCTATAACGGCAACAGGTAGGCACTTGAAAATGGTACGGAACCCTTAGTACGCGAGTCCGACTCGCACTTGGCCGGTTTTAGTCTATTGTATTCACAAATGGATTATTCCTGCGCTTTAATAGTTCCAAAGTAGACTTAAATTTGATGTAAACCATCCAGACTAGTAACTCTGTGCCCTTATTTACAAAATAACTTAACTTACGCACATATGAATATCCATCCACGTACCTAGCTGGCATGGCAACACTCACCATATGAAACAAGAACAGATGCGTTGTATACTTTTTTATGCTTTATTGATATTCGTCGCACTCGTCAAACGTTATTTAAAATTAATCCGTATGTAAAATTGTTATCTCTCATTGGTTATAAATATTGTCAATGTACCTAATCGAAAACTACAACATCAAGCTTAACAGAGGATTAACATGAACTTATGTATGGCACTCACGGCCTTCTGGCTTCCGGCCTGTCAAAGGTTTTTAAAATTACGAAATTGATGAACTGTTTTTGATGGAATTTTGGTACAACTACATAATACATGTCCGATTATGGCCTTTTTTTAAGACAGCTCCCGCACTAGGGAACAAGCTAATATGTACATAAGTAAATTTAAAGCTACCTAGTTAACATCAAACTGTGTATAAAAATATTTGATAAAATGATTATATAAATATAGTTTGTGTCAGATTAATAAAACGTGGTTTGTGTGTATACCTTCGATATCACAGTAAGATTTGTTAGTTGCTTGGAAGAAAGTGACCGTCTTTCTGTGTTTCGAACGGGAAGCGTGAAAGCCGTGGTGTAAGTTTGTCCAGGGGAATGCAAGAATGTTACGCATCTCCTGCGCCACTGCGGTGTTCCGGCACGGGCAGTGGGGTATGTGGGACTCGCCCTCTTCATAGCAGTGGAATGCTAATAATGAGTAAAACCCCTGGTTACTCCCAGGTACTGTTGCCTATCTGGGATACCCTCTGGCAGCGTCCGCGACTCAATTGGTGTTGCGGGCTCTCCTGCGCCCAAATAACCAGTTTCAGGGACGCCCAGATTACACGGGGTCCCTACTTCTCAAGGGACCGCAGCCTCCTGCTGAGACATGGCTCAAGCGGGCAAGACACCTCCATCAGACGCTGTTATGATTGTTAGTATCCTATCGTTCATAGCACACCTTATGTACTATCTTACTTTTACAATCCATTGTTTTTTTTTTTTTTTCCCACGACTTTTTTTTTTTTTTTTGATTACTTGTTAAATTAATCCCTGTGTCGCGAAGGTCTCACCGCTCAATAGATTCACGAAAACAAAGCACCCCCTGACTCAGTACAACTGTTTGAATTTCAGACGAATAATTGTCCCGGGTGGGAATCGAACGCAGAAAACCAGGTCTCTGAAACAACTAACCTAACCACTTAGACACCACCTTTCAACATAATTCCATCTAGGTCCCTATCTACACCTATTCCTCCATTAAATCAAACATATTCATGTACACTGATTCACTGACTGCAAATGTAAGTTTGTAATCCTATACATTTATAAGAAATAACAAAGTTATTAATGCAGTTGATGAAACTGAACAACTGGACCGAAATTGCAAAATGTTGGAATTTTCCCATGAGTTTTACACTAAACTCTCCTAATACTCAAAATTTGAAGCTTCTACGTCTGCTAGAAGTGCCTAAACATTTTGATGATCGGTCAGTCAGCAGTGAGCGAGTGACAAAATTACCGAAAATACCAAACTTTGACTAGTTATAATTCGTAAAGTACTGGTTCAAATTGAATGAAATTTGAAATATACTGTAGTTTTACAAAGCTTGTTTAGTTACTGAAAATTCAGGCTCCTATCTTTATCCACAACGAAGTTATAGGGGGTCGAAAATCGGCTGAGTTGCTTCGAGAAAAGATAGGTACGGCCGTGCAAGTTTTTTTTTTTTTCTTACTCGACTTGGGGGGGCACTGCCGTGCCCCCAGATTAAGATTTTGATTAAAGAAATAATTATTGTTATTACTATACATATGACGTGACACTAGACTGACAGACAGGTCATTAGCTAATCCGCAATAGATTTCAGTTGCGATATTTTGTAATTAATTATATTAAACATATTTAATTGTGTATAACAGACAAGTGCAAGTGTATGTAAATACCTAGGTAAGTGCTGAATAAATATCGTTTAATTCGTTTGCGCTCTTGTCTTGTGTATCTTCCTATAGAAAAGCCTATAGAAAACCGACCAAGTGCGCGTCGGACGCGCAAGAAGGGTTCCGTGCCCTTAACTATACCTACAAAATAATATAATAGTGTGAAATATTATAAAACACCACCAGTAAAAAAACACGTTTGTTGTATGTGGGTACACAAAGAACAAAATAAAATAGATATATGAGGGGGGCCTTATATATCTATTTTATTTTGTTCTTTGTGTTATAGGGGCAACAAAAATACATAATTTGTGAAAATTTCAACTGTCTAGCTATCACGGTGCATGAGATAAATCGGAGACAGACAGACGGAAGACGGACAGACTGCTGTACTGACGCTGTCGGTCAGCGTTAGTTACGGAACCCTAAAAACGATAAGCTTGGAAATTGACATCGTTGACTGAGGTAACTTGTCGTCCCGGCGCCTTAAATAATGGTAGACTTCAGCTCAGACAGAGGGTGTGCACTGTCGCCGGTAACTGTTCAGGCCTGGGGACCTTTTCAGTGGCGATCGTTCATCACCTGTGACAACAGATGAGGCAATGGGTGAGGCCTGAGGATGTCCAAGTAAAACCTTTACTTTTGCGGGAACGAAACGATTGCGACCTTTAGAAACTTTAATGAACGCCATCTGTTATCAATTGCTTGAACTACGTGGTCGCGGGTTCATCATCTTTTACAGACACTCTTTTAAAATGACGCCTCAACACTCATTCTTAGTGTCGACTGTTAGCAGTTAGTAAAAAAAATTACGAACGAAAACAATTCAAATTAAGACAACAAAATGAACGTTTTAATAATCAATGTTTTATTTTCTTTTTAGATATGTTGACCACCGGCTCCGTCTCGTACTCGATCTCCACCCGAGGCTTCTTGCTCGGCACCCTCTCCGCCAGCTCCTGAACAAATATATTGAGGTTACTGTCATTACAACAACAAATACTGACTATCTATACTAATATATAAAGATGAAGAGTTTGTTTGTTTGCTTTAACGCACGAAACTCAGGCACTACTGATCCGATTTGAAAAATCTTTCAGTGTTACGTAGCCCATTTGTCGAGGAAGGCTATAGGCTGTTTTATTATGAATATTTCCCACTGGAACGGCAGCTATTCGGGCGAAACCGAAAAGTCAAAAGAACTGGGGGGCGGGCTAACCAAAAAAAAAAGAACCCTGCTTTGCAATACTCATGGCCATGTGGATTGTGGAGTTCTCATATTAAATAAGTCATTTGTTTCTGTTGTTTCTTGTTGTATAATGATGTTTTTTATCTTCTTTCTTTAAAATGTTTAATGTTGTTTCTGTTAGCAAGTACGTAAGTGAGGTATGAGCTAACTGTAACCTCCCCCCCCCCTACCGACCATTGTCCTGGTCAGCGCCGAAACATTAATGACAACCCTATTCTAGCACCAAGTTATAAACTTGGCGAATTTTCTAATAATGCTGACAACGTAAAAATATATTCCTAATACTTGCAAAACATTTCACATTAACTTCGATTTGGAATAAAAAGGATTAGATTGTTTTCACTGTTTGTGTTCATAACTGATATCATGCAGATATGAGAGTAAGAAATTACCTCAATGTCGGATGTTTCGGACTCGAAGTCGCTACCGACGTCCGCATCCTCCCTGTGGCCAGATTCACTGTCCTGTGACGAAACACAAACAAAGCAATGAGCAACAGAAAGTGATAGAACATGCGACGTGTTCAGACGACATGGGACTGCTGTTATCACTTATCAAGTAGTACGTCCACTGACAGGCTTATACTGATACCGCAAATAACCTTGGCTTTTAATTCAAAACTTTTAAAGCGTCTTTATTCAAAAAAATAACAATGGGTATTTTTCGTCTACTTCAGTTTCAATTATATTTAAACATTGAATGAATTGAATGGTTATTTTGACACTGAAGTGACAACTTTTTTGAACTGACATTACGTATTTAGGCACGAGACTTTTGCTACCTTAGCTGTATAGATTCACCAGGCATAAAGGCGAGCAGAGGTCCAGCCTTAATAAAAGGTGATATAGACTAGCCAAATAACTCGATTATTATTAAATATTTTGGCAAAGGTGCACCTTTTCATAATAGTATGGCTATTATTTACCACAGCAAACATACATACATATTTTATTTGCTATCAGAGTGTACTTACTATATTAGAAACATTCTAAACAGTTTCAGGTTTAGTAGCAACAAAAATATATACAACTATGACAGTTGGAATGACACAACCTATCTGGTAATGCTATTAATAGAGTATGTACATAATAAAATTGGTTGATTTACGATAAGAACCCTGATCATCTTTAGAGTACCTTTTTTATTTTATTTTTTTGTTGTCCGGGGGGAAATGCATTTACGCATTCCCACCGCCGCCGCTGCAGCGTATTCGCGCGCTGGCGGTGGGATATGTGGGACTCGCCCTCTCCATAGCGTGGTATGCTAAACTCATACCACGAGGAGAGGACCCTACCAACCACTAAAACCTCCCGGACACTCCTTCGATCCGCCGTTGGTGGGGGCCGGGTACGCATGAGCAATCCGGCCCCCCGACGGCACCCACGGCCAATATGGTACCGCGGGATCATCAGGGCCACACTTACAGTGGCCCATTTGCCCAATTATAGGGACGCCCGGAGTGTAGAGGCGTCCCTACTCCTCATGGGTCAGCCTCGAAGGGAGCGGGGCCCATGTCCCCCACTCCCCGAGGCCGAGCCTAGGGTGGTAGGCGGCGGGTTTCAGCCCGCCGCCGACGGCCAACACGCCGTCTGCGAAGCGGGTGGGCGGAGGGATCTACTTCCCTCTCCCGCTCCGCGGCCTCCTTCTGTGACATTACTTGTCTACAGAAGGAGGCAACCGCCTCCCACGACCTCTCGCTTTGGACCATCTTCGAAATGATGGTCGGCAGCGAGAGGTCGTCTCCCACCACGCCAACGAGCTCCTCCCGCTCGTTGGCCCACGCCGGACACTCCACCACCGTGTGCTGCGCCGTATCGTCGGCACAGTCACAGTGGTGACAGCGAGTGTCCGGCTCTCTCTGCGCCACGTTGCACAGGTAGTGGCCGAAGCAGCCATGGCCTGTTACTACCTGTGCAACGTGGTAGGTGACGTTGCCATGACGGCGACCGGCCCACTTTTTTAGATGGGGCCGAATCGCCTCCACCGTTCGTAATCCGCTCCGCGGCGCGGGCTCTAGCCGCTCCTGCCATTTCCGGAGGGTTTCGCGACGGACCTCAGTCCGCCACCGTGCAACACCCTCCGGGAAGGGGTCGCGGTCAGAACGCGCCCCCTCACACCTCCGCCGGTACGCGGCGGCTAAAACCTCCGCCTCCAGGTCCCACGGAGGGGACCCCGCAAGGAGGCAGGCCGCGTCAAACGCGACCGTGCGGTAGGCGCGGGACGCCCTGATGGCCATGACCCGCTGCGGACGTCGCAGCAGGGCCATGTTTCGCCTCTTCAGGGCGTCGACCCAAATGGGGGCACCGTAGAGCGCCATGGAGCGGATCACTCCGGCGTACAGTTTGCGGCAGGTGCTCCCGGGTCTGCCGAGATTCGGCAAAAGCCGGCCAAGAGCACCCGCCGCCGTCACCAGCTTCGGGGCCAGCCGCTGAAAGTGGGCGCCGAAGCTCCATCTGCTGTCGAGGACTATGCCTAGATATCGCATATTGTCCCCGACAGCAATATATTCGCCGCCCACTATGAGGTGGGCGCCTGAATGCGGCGCTCGCCGAGGCCCATGAAAAGTAAGGGCCTCGGTTTTACCGAGCGCCACCTGCAGTCCCAAACAGCGAATACGGGCGACCATCTGTGCCACGGCTGCTGTGGCCAAGATTGCCGCACGCCGATGATCGGGCGCGCGGGCGGTCACCAGTGTGTCATCAGCGTACGCTATCACGCTGGCCCCCCGGAGACCGCGCATCCGCAGCGCCCAATCAAACCCGATGTTCCACAGGAGCGGCCCCAATACCGACCCCTGTGGAACACCGCGCGAGACCGCCCTCCGGCCAGTCTCGCCGCCGGACGTCGGGTACACTACCTCCCTGCTTTGGAGGTAGTGCCCCACCAGTGCCCGGAGGTACCCGGGCACACCATGGTGCCTGAGGCCCTCCTCAATGCACGCCCAGGGGAGGGTGTTGAATGCGTTGCGGATGTCCAACGACACCGCTAACAACACCTCGCCCCGGCTGGTCGCCTCCTGCGAAAGTTCTCGCAGTCTATGGTTGACCGACCCTGGCGGAACCCGTATTGGTCCGCGTACAGGTCGGGACCAACCTCACCAAGATGTGTGGTGAGGCGAGACGCGACCACCCTCTCCATCAGCTTGCCCAACTCGTTCAAGAGAACGATTGGGCGGTAAGCCGAAGGAGACTCCGCCGGTCGCCCGTCCTTACGGAGAAGGACGAGGCGACCATCTTTAGAGTACCTACTTTACTTAGATAATAGTGATAATACTTGTGCACTCACTAGGTCACTATCTGCATCGCTGTCAGCTTCCACGAACTCATCAACATCATCAACTGTGTTGAGCTCTCTCTCCAGCTCCGGCTCTATCTCTCTCTCTTCCTCCTCCTCCTCTTCGTCTTCCCTCTCACTCTCGCTGGAGATCTCCTCGGCCTTGAGCGCCGAGTCGAATGCCATTTGTGGGAAGTTATAAATGTCGTTGTACTGGAAATAATCAGAATGACCATTAAGATAAAAGTGGTAATAATGTATTATACTCCGTAAATGATAGCTTGATCTCTGCGACAGCTGTCAGTAAAATCACGACTATGAAGTTTTGAATTTAGTAGTACAGACAGACAGTACCTGCCAATGTCATATTTTATGGGCATGCCGACCTGATTAGTGATGGGCGATGAATCATCGTGGCTGTCGACTATAAACTATCGATATTTTTCTATACAACTTCATTAAAAACTAATTTATCATTTAATTTTATTATATATTTTAGTATTATAACATTATTTACATATATAAGTATTCATAATAAATTTACAAGATTGCTTTAGCGATTCAGAAACTGATTCTGATATGGATTTGGGGTGTACTCCTTTAAGATAATAAATGTATTTTATATTAAAATAGTTGTTTAATTGAGTGAAATGAAATGAAATGAAATAGTTTATTAGTAACGTAGACGAATAATTCGCGCTTGTTATACGTCATTTACAAAGCATACACATTAAAGTACATTTTTTGATACTTAATTAAGAACAATATTTTTATATGGTCACTAATGTTATACTATTATAATCTTATTTTAAAGATCAATAAAATATATATATAAATATCTATTTATAAATAAAATAAAATGAAAAATTGAAAAATTGAAAATTGAGTAATGTTTGTAATTAAATTAAACCCAATTATATGTTACATTATCATCAATAATAGTAAGAAAAGTCGATAAGTCGTACTATCGACATTTTTGTTTAAATCTTAACAACCCTAGGAATGTCAGTATGACATATGTTGCAGAGATCAAGCTATCTTTTACGGAGTATAGTTCATTATTCAGTCTTATTTAGTTTTAACACAATTTGGTACATCACAAACAAATAGAATATGAATAGATAAGAAAAATGTTGAAACAGTGAGTGCATGGTACATATGATGTGAATGTCTACTCACTGTGCCCTTCTTGAGCCTCTCTAGTAGTTGTTTCTCAATAGCATTGTCTATCCTAGCGGCTACGAGTGCCTTCTCCTCTCGCCGTCGCTCGCGTCTCTCAACCTTACGTTGTATTGGAACTAATTCTTTTCTGCAATCACAAATCCAAGACAATACTCAGCTACAGAACAGAAATTCCTCTAAAAGTGTTTAATTCAAAAAAAAAATTGTTAGTTCTGCAGACAAGCCTAATGTTAAGCAGTTACATAGACTATGAATGCTTAAAATACAAGACTTAAGCATTGGGTAACCTGATCAAAAAATGATTAAGGTATGGTTAAAAAATCAAAACTCATTGTGCACATGCTTGTTGCGCTATAGAAGTCAACATCTAGTATTAGAAATCATTAACATTAGCAATTATAATATGCTGGCAGACCAGAAAGACAACAGAATGTAAAACAGTTTTAAAAAAAGTTACTGTGAAATAGACTCAGGGCAGTTGCTGCTGGAGGGATTAAGGAATGATGAATTTCACATATTTGGAGAAGTTTTTGAGCAAATGCTGTGCAGCCTCAGGTGTAGACTGTAGTACCATGGTACCAAACCTAGGAGTACTCCGCAGGGGTAATTCAGCATTTTCGTGAGGGTAACAAAGAACTGAATAAATTGGATTTGCTTGTTTGTTTGTATTACTTAACTTTATACAGTCATGATAAAATCGGTTTTCCTAATAGGCCATAGGGATAATGATATAGAAAAGGTAAGGAACCTCTACTGTAGTATGTATGAATTACATTAGTTTCTCTATCAGTCACAAATGTATGTACATATTATTATATACTTACACTCTTCTTAATTTAAGTTTTCTCATACGTATAAGATATTGTGTTATCTTTACAAATCTTTGTTTACATTTCGCTTTAACAAACGCCGGCCAATATAGAAGATTCTCATTTATCTGATATATGGCTTTCTCAAAATTCCTTGATAATTTAACTTTTTCCCATTGTTTAGCTGGAAACATCACTCTGAAATGAAACAATATTACAATTTTACTCATAATGTAACTTTATATGCTATAATGAAATTATATTTTATTGTAAATAAATAACCTCTAATTTAGTTTTTTTTTTTTATGTAGCAATGTAGATTTTGCTTTCTCACGAAGCATAATGACAGGCAGAGCACCAGTATGAATAAATGGTTTAAAATCGATAATACGAGTGGCCTGCCCTGGCTTTGCATGGGTGGACTTTTATTCTAAACATTTTGGGATAAACATATATGGATTGGCTCAAACTTATCGTTCTTGAAAAGCCACAATCCAAACCGAAATCGACAATCTTACAGAACTTTTAAACTCATAACTTGTTTTTCGATTTTAATCATTCAAAAAAGTAAACTACAGGTACTGTATCAGTCTGAAATAAGCAACAATCTATATGTACTAGTGTACCAGATTTCGCTATGCGAACACACACAGTTCCCTTGAACTGTACAGCAGTCCGTACACCTTACTTAGTATGGCGTCATCTGTCACATGCATAGTGGCTTTGTGCAATTTTAAATTAAAAAAGTGTCTATGTTTGGATTTGAATGCAAATCTACACTTCAGTAGTCAAGTAAGTAAAATTATTTGTAGTTTAACCCTAATAAATACGCATTTATATCGTAAAATTTTGTCTGGCACGCCATTCCCATCATAGATTAAAATTATCGGATGTTCTATTAAAAACAAAATATTTATAATAATACTTCACCTTTCTGCAGTCTTCATGAACAAATATATAATACCATTCTCCTCCCTGATTGTGGCATACTTGCTGTTGGCAAGCGGGCACGAAGCCCGGGTGCACAGACCCGTGAGGTTGTACTCATTACGGCAAAACTGTTGAGTTTTTGTACTGCAAATTTAATAGCACATTTATCAAATACTAAAAAGTATCATATTGTATTCATATACTTTAGAAAGCTTATAAATAAGAAATTCAATGTATATTTATGTTGGTAAACTTACGTTACTTTATGAGAGCAGTGAGTCTTATTAATAATAGCCCACACAACCTAAAAACAAACAATGTAACATTAAAAATTGTTCTGTATTCCATCACTTGAAAGTTATAACTAGTCACTATGAATCTACTCACGTCGTCGTGCTGCATTTTCTTTTAATTAAAATAATGCAGTTTTTAGAAACAAATCACATGGACACCCACAACATAACCTCAAAGTTGAAGAAACGTCAAGTTATTTTTATGACATTAGCACTAGCAGTGCTGCCAGAGGTAGATAATTAAATATAACATGAGACAGCTCAAAATAGTAGATTGTTTATCTAGGGAGCAAACAACTATTTTAAAGGCGAGTGTTTTTTTTAATCCTGAGCGCAGCGAGGGATTTAAAGTATGTCACTCGAGCCTAAAATAGTGTTGCTCCCGAGGTGGACACTCTACTTTTTGTCACCCTCTATGAGAAAATAAGTAAGTGCAACAAGAATTTATTTACGTACAATGAAGAACCTTAAGACATAAAATATAATTTTCATCAACTTTTTTTAAATTTGGCGCGCTCGCTGTTTTTCAGCCAGTCACATATTCATTACATTGTTTCCGCATGGTTTGTGATTCACCTCTTTGCTGATTGAAAAATTATTAACAATATCCACATTCCAAATTCCCAATATCAAATTAATTTTGGTCCCTAAGGGATTAATGAGCTATTTTGGTCCCTGTTTACGAGGAATAAACTAGCTCTTTTTGAATAGATGTGATAAAAAGTTACATTTTGACGAGAAAAGTAACATTGCCTTATTTATAGTGGAAAACGATACAATACTTTATCCGTGCCCGATTAACCGCCCGTGGTGCTTAACAACTGGCTTCTCTAGTTGTAAATTACCCCTCAAGACTACTTAGGTATGTCTTATTATTTTATTTTCCTTTTTGTTGACTACCGCTTTGCTATGGAGGAAAGTGAAAACATAAGTCTTTCTAACTCCTCCTAATATATTTCTGAATAAATTCGTTGCAGGTTCCAAGGCAGTTCATTTTTTTCCCAGGACCTGGTGAGCCTCGGTGCTCAAGAGTGGCACACACTGGTAATGGCAATCATTACCAGAGCCTCTGTTGATCCTGGCTGACAGGAGTTGCAGTGGTGTGAATGTGGGTAGGATTAGTCCCATAAAAAAAGCCCGAGATGGGTTGACAGGGAAAGCTTTCTCATGCAAACGTGATCCAGGGTGGGGGGACGTCACGGTGGTTATGACACTGATATTTGCGCGCGCTTTGTTTCGACAAGTCACTAACATCTAGCTCTCAGGTCTAGCTAGGTCTAACCTCAATCGGAACAACTAAACTTACTTTAATCTATTGTTATTCTCATAATCTATAACTCATAAACCCTCACCGCAAGAGATGAAACAGGGGATGCAAGTTTGTACTATCCTTAAATTAGCATTGATTTTGTTAAAACTTGAGATTCATGCTCTTAAAAATATTTCATTGAATATGTGTTTATTGGAAATCACCCCCTAAGGCTGCAAAATAGGGGATAAAAAACTTCTATAGAAAATATTTAAAATCCGCTCCAATTCGTATGAAATGTATTATCCAAGCTCCTAAATGTAGGTTAATAACAGAACAAGTGTTTTCCGGTACTTTGCAAACATACCCAGGTATAGTAAAATATGATTTCATAGTTTGTATGGATAATATTAAAAAAAATGAATGTTATTTTATTTTATTTGCTAGACCAATTTGAAGCGGCCGTAGCCCAATGGTTAGGGCGTCGGACATGTGATCTTGAGGTCGCTGGTTCGAACCCCACCAATTGCACTACCGACGTGAACCCACACGTAACACAAGCATTTAAGCTTAGCTCGAGGGGTTAACAAGAATACTAGTAGACTGCAAAACTCTGCGAAGTAGCGAAGGGACGAAAAACCAAATCGTGGCTAAGAACTTCAAGGGTGAAGAACATCTAATTCGACTTTATCATTGAAGTGGATGAAGTAAAAAAGCATTTCAGAGTAATCATCTTTCAGTACAACATTTTTGTACACCAATGGTTTGAGCACTAAGCAAAAATATGCGAAATACGCATTCAGCAGCAATAGATATTTTTGCTTGGTGCTCAGCGTGGAACAAAAAAAAATACACTGATTAGTTATGACTAATTTTAATCAGATAAGTAACACAAAAACGAAACGAAAGAGTTTGTTTGTTTGTAAATAAATCTGTAAATGATTAAACAACTCCTAATTTTTCAACTACTGCTCTACCTTCTGTGTTATATATTATATTTACGTTACCTTTAATTTCTTGCTAGCAGTGACCCCGATAATTTAGCAAATATCACGGTATTTTTTACGAAAATTAATTACTAAAATACTGTTAGTAATGGATGCAGCTAATATGCTTATGCTTTGCTTGTTAGATTGATGTATCAAGGAATGGTAGCTATAAACTTGTATGCAGCTCTAGAATAATTATTAATTAATTTTATATTGTACATACATCATCATTCTACTGCCCTTATTCCAATTTATTTGGGGTCGGCGCAATATGTCTTATTTTTCTATACTCCTCTATTAGCCGCCATCTAGACAGTCATCTCCCTTTCTAACCATATTATACAGGGTGTCTGGTCGCAGATTTATGTTCTCAATATTAAATAAAACAAAAACTATTTGACATATTGTTTTAATTAAAATATTGAACGACAGAATAATAATGCAGATTTCATATTTTAAAGATTATGTCATCCAAATGTCTTCCGTCGAGTTGCACACACTTTTCAAAACGGAGCCTCGTGTTCCGCGCCATACGCTGCAGTAAACTTGGTTCAATTGTGCAGATTTCTCGGCGAATGTTTTCTTTTATGTTCACGAGAGTTCGGGGATTTTTAATGTAAACACTCTCTTTGAGGTAGCCCCATAAAAAAAATCCATTGGGGTTAAATCGGGGGACCGCGGGGGCCACGGGATGTCCCCAAAGCGGCTGATAAGTTTTTGAGGGAAAGCTTCCCGAAGCAAAGTCATCGAAGCTCTGGCCGTATGTGCGGTCGCACCATCCTGTTGGAACCACGTGTGCGATGAGAACGATGGGTGAGCTCGCGGGTTCGGCAAAAAGAAATCGGTAATCATGCGTCGATAATTCTCACTATTGACATTTGTCGCCTGGCCCCGAGCATTTTCGAAAAAAAATGGTCCAATTATCCCATTCATGGATAAGGCGCACCAAACAGTTACCCTGGGGCAATGCAATGGTTTTTGGTGTTTCAGTCGAAGGTTATGGGATCTTGGAGACCAGTAATGGCAGTTTTGCTTGTTAACGTGCCCGTTTAAATGGAAATGAGCCTCGTCGCTCCAAAAAATGGAATTTACAGTTCGAAAACGCTCCAGTATCATTTCACAAAAAAAAATGTGTGAAAAAAAGTCATTTTCTTTCAGTTCTTGAACGATTTGAATTTTGAATGGATGGAACTTTAGATCCTTTTTGAAAATTTCATGGATAATCGCTCTTGGAAGTCCCAGTTGGGCTGCCCTTTTCCGTATCGAAAGTCGGGGATTTTAACGTAAACTCGCTTCAACCAGTTCAATGTTATCGGGGGTCCTTGAAGATCGACGGGGCCCTGGCCGTGATGCGTTCATAGCCGAAGCAGTTGCGCGGAACCTCTGCACCCAGGAACAAATTAAATTCACACTCGGTCCATCACTTATCCGTCGAATACAGAAGTGTGAACAAAATTGTCAACGAGCAATTACGTACGAATCGTTACTCTTGAAAAATGCCTCGATGGCGAACGCCCGATGCTCACTCGACCACTGCGACATCGTGACTAAGAAATCCGCACAATCACTCATTCCAACGACACCACCCTCCCCCCGCACCGTTTATTACTTTTTGAAATAATCGTATTTAAAAACATAAATCTGTCACCAGTCACCCTGTATTATACATGCAATGAAAAAAAAACCTTTAGAATAAAAAGGATAAATAAGTTAAGGAAATTTAATTAAAAATATATGGCAACACTGTCAACCTGTTCCATTCTATTTTTTTCAGTTTGAAATTGAAATCATATTTGTCGGTTACGTCTGTTTACGATTGTTACAAAATAATATTGCTTAGACCGCAAAAGTGAAAATGTTTATTGTGCTATTAGTGTAGATACACATTTTTCAATTACATGTGCTGAAAGTTTAGATAATGATAGAAAATGAGTGACAATATAAAAGTAGTTGTCAAAGTGAGACCCTTAATTTCTCGTGAAATTCAAGATAAACTTTCATACCAGTGGCGGGTCAAGAATAACACGCTATATCAGATTGACCAAAATGGAAAAGACCTCGGCCAGTATTTTACATTCGGTAAGCTGTAATTGTGGTTATTACAAGTGTGCGTATTGTGATTTTAATGAGGATCTGTGCTACGTCATGCTCTCGACGGCTACGACTTAGCGTGACTTCTAATCTCCGTGAGTGTTTGCAGACAAAGTATATGACGAAGAAACGAAGACGTCGGATGTATACGATGACATCGCCAAGCCGATCGTGCAGGCCGCCACGGCAGGCTTCAATGGCACCATTTTCGCGTACGGCCAGACGTCGTCGGGCAAGACGTATACTATGACCGGCACCGACAGATCGCCCGGCATCATCCCTCTCTCCGTGCTCAACCTATTTAAAATCATTAAAAATAATCCTAACAGGGATTTCTTAGTTCGGTAAATATCATCATTATAACATTTAATCTTATACTAAGTGATAGATAAATTAGTTGGCAAACTTAGTTACATTTTAACGAATATCAAATTGGCTGCAATTGAAAATATCACTACAATCTAATTGATTTACTAACAGAAGCCGATGGTTGCTCAGTCATCATCAGATAGTAATCAACCTCATTACTTGCAGACAACTCTCAACTCCTTTCTGAACATAACAGAAGGAATATATGAATCTCCTTAATGTATGAAATTGATTGAAGATGTTGTTTCTCCAACATCTCCACTTAACTAATGAAGTAATGAATTTATTCAGCACTTAGGTGTTTACATACACTTGTACTTGTCAGAATCACAAAACAATACTATTATTCTTATTCAATGAATTAAACTAGATAACCAACAGGTAACAAATTGTAGGATATTACAGGCAAAGTTGTCTGTCCATCAGCTTGTCATTAATAATTACTCTACTCATAATAAGTTTAAATTCACATTTATTATTATAGGTTTTAGTAGATGAATATAGAAAAATTTGGTAAAAACATACAATTAAGTGACACACACCCTTGAGGTGTTAGGACATGTGACCTAGTGGTACCATTAATATTTAAGTCAAATTTATAAACATAGAAGGAAATGATCACTGGCATGGCCTACAGGTGCTAGATCACAGTGCAGGGGTAAGATCACAACGCAGTTCTCACTGGCAAGAATCCTACCCTAGCTAACCTGAAGATTTTAAAAGTTGTTTAGCAATATTGATACATACATCATTAAGAGCCATTTCATGTTTTCGGACGAATTTCTAATATTTTGGGCTCCTCTATTACCATCTTAAGTAATACCCAGAATTTATTGAATGCATGCAAAACATGGGACAATCCTTTATGTTGACATTTAATGTATCACATTTACTAAAAGTATTGATCTGTAATGACTCATCTCCCACAACCATTTTACTGTAAAATTGCCGCAGAGTCAATTTCACAGTCCCATATCTATCAATAATACATATAAATTAAGCTAAAAAAAATGCATTCACCATCCAACATATATTTTAATCGTCGATTAATGTAACAGATTCTTGAATGTTATTCCCATTTATTAGTAAAAAAATAAACCCTTAGACCAATTTTTAACTTTAACATTGTAATTTTATCATGATTTTTGAAACAAATACAGAGTAATTACAAAAATAAAATTATACCGAAAGAAACTACGTTCTTTCGAGAATTGAATTCTATAGTTATTTTGAAAATTCTTGCATTTTTGGATGTCAAATATATATCATCAGTCTAAATTACAATATGCCTCAAGCACCCGTCAAGGTAGGACCTGTGTCATTTTATCCGGCGTCCCGATTTTCGAGCGTTCATATAGTAAAGCAATTATTATACTGTGACCACATAATTTTGATCCGCTTTGTATTTATATTTATATATTATCCCAAAAATGCACTAAAATCCATTCGGGATCCTAATACTATTTCCATTTCTTTATTTTCTCGATGATCATATTAGTTCTAATTAAAGTTATTTTTTATTGTTTTTATATAATATGTTGATAATATATAACTATAATATTTACATTTCATTTCAAATTCCTTTTCTGATAAAAAATTGACATAAAAGTTGATACCACTAAGTAATTAAAGTAAAAAAATTGATTATTTTATATTGTTTTTTTTATTTATTAGTTATAACGCTTAAGTCTAAGAATGGGGGACATTTTGGGAAAGGGACATTATGGGAAAGCGGCATTTTGGGAAAGGGACATTTTGGGATGTTGACATTCTGAGCCACAATGCACGTAAACTATGACACAGTCTTATACCTAAACTCGAGTTTAAACATTTTGTGAAATGGCTCTTAAGTACCTAGTAACAATCAATGAGACTTGTCTAAATAAGGATTAATTAATTAATATTCAATGGCTAATTGCCTGAATACATTATACAAGGGGTTAAGAGATTAAAATAATTGTCAATAATGTTTATCTGTCTCTGTTATAGACAGTTGGTCATGTTTTAGATCCTAGGACTCAACCAATTATTCTTACTAAGATACTCAAATGAAATGATCTGAATATTAAAAAAATATTAGAACTAATGAAATGTTATCAGTAACTAATCTGAACACAACACAAAGAGTGTTTATCTGAGTATGTAGGTCATTTTGTAAATCTATTCACAATCCATTTGCTTATTATTGGTGAATGTATTAGCATTTGTTATCAAGCAGATATGATTACTACACATTATATAATAACTCCTTCCGATCAGCATGTCTAACAGTCATCTCAATACTTACCACTATGTGCAGCTAACAGGTGGATTATAATTCTGTGTGAATTTCAAATAAAATATGAAATATATCAATTGTTATTAATATTTGAATCATGATTCCTTTATTGTTTTTGTATAAATTATTAGATTTGTTATCTATCTAACAACATTATTGATATTGTGTTTTTCTCTACCTGTGGAAATGGCCGAGTGGCTCTCTATGGGACTGTCATCATCATATAGGTAATTCCTGATGTATAATAATTTAGTATACCTGTGTGCTAAATAAGCTAGATACCATTAGGTTTTCATGGCTAATAACATATACTATGCACCATTGATGAACTTAATTCTGTGATACAGATTAATAAACCTCTTCAAGGTTTGCATAAAAAATAATATTGTTGAATTCTTCTCATACTTTGTATCCATTCCAATATTTTGTAAGTTACTTATTTTATTTATAACTTTTATGTATTCAAAGATGAGTTCAGTTGACAACAAAATTATTTTTAAATTGACATTACATTATACTCATAGAAGAATCTCATTAATACAATATCTTCCCTATTATAAAAATAAGAACTGACTGAAATACAAATTTCACATATTATCCTCCTCACTCTTAAAAAAAATGTAAAATTAAAATTATAAAGGATAATATAAAACAATACATTTGTGGCATAACCATGTAATGTTAACAAATTGTGCAGGACAACTGCTCTTTTGAACTGGACCTGGGTTATGGTGGCCTGTGACACTGGGATTCAATTCCACAGTGAGATACAGGAGTTGTGTTAAAAATGCTTTGTGGAATTAGTCTTTTTCCTGGGAAGATTTAAAAAAGATCCACTAGGGGCAGCACCGGTGGGGGGGGTACATCACCAGTGCTGCCTCTAGTGGATCTTTTTTAAATCTTCTCAGGAAAAAGGCTAATATTAAAGTTATGCACTATTATACAGCATCACTCTCTATAATTTAGAGTAGCCCTACTCCGCTAGGGTGTATGCAGACCAATAAATAAGCAACACTGATTTAAAATAATGATTTTTTGTTATAATTTAATATTAAAAACTCATTATTTAATCCATAATACTTATTCATTGTTATTTTTACTATGTTAACATATGTCTCAATAAACCTGTGTTTCAGAGTGTCATTCATAGAAATATACAATGAGAAAGTGAAGGATCTGCTCAATGTGGAGAAGGACAACATTAAAGTGAATGAGACACATGAGGGCATTAAGGTAGATGCCACCGAGAGAGTCACCTCGTCACCCGAAGAAGTGCTGGAGGCTATGAAAGAGGTGACCATATAACACTTCCTTATATAATCTATGGTATTATTATTTCATACACTAGCTTGCCTGTTTCATTACTACATTTTGTTATAAGTGGATTAAACCCAAATTTGTCAGTGAAATATCACCATGATTTGCAATAAGGCCGAAATTGTTAACAGTTGAGTGTGTATGGAACAGTGTATTGTTCTTTCAGGGTGAAGCTAACAGACAGACGGGAGCCACCAACATGAATGAACAAAGTAGCAGATCACACTCCATATTTCAAATTGTGAGTACTTATGATTATTGTAATAACATGTATTTAGTAAAACCTCATATTAAGTGTCAAGAACTCTAATGGTCCTTCGTACCACCAGTGTCACCACACTACTACATTGAGGCAGTTTTACCCACCAACAATAAGTGAGATACATCATGCACTGACACTCAATAAACTACCAGGTTAAAGCACTACTCCTACAGAATATTTCCATCTACTAACATTATTCATAATTAATCTGTTATAAGACAATATTGAATGTCGGCAATGCGTGAGTATCGTAACCGTTTGTAGGCTATGTAAACTTTAACCATCATGCTATGCCATACTTAGAACACAACAAAATGTAGTTCATTGGTTTATATGTTTTAAGTTGCCTTTATATATGGCAATGCAAATAAAAAATATAATATTCTCTGTAATACCTACATGATCAAAACAAATGTTAGGACACTGGCGATTTCCAAATTTTGAATGTTTACATTAGACATATCTGTGTACAAAGTCATCGCGTCTTATTTGTCACCCACTCGTCGGGGACTACATCATAGTCAGTCTGTTATGGACATAATTATTTACTAATGAGATACGCCTACATTCACTTTTATGTGCTAATGTCTAACTAGGTTAAATGTACGTGTATTCTTCTGCATTTATATTGCGTAATATTGATGGCTGGACCTTGGAGGTGAAACGTCTCATTAGTCCGTGTTTATATTAGTTATACTAACGAATAAAGCTGAAGAGATTGTTTGTTTTCTTAAACCGGCTAATCACATGAACTACTGGTCCGATTTTAAAAACGCAATTGATAATATATTTAATTGAAATCGAACATATTCACGGCGCAAATAAACGTAACTAAAGGCTATTGGTTTTTGTGCCGCCAAGGTTGAATACCGAATTAGAAATTCTATTTAATTATTTTACTATCGATACTGACATGCCGTTCCTTATTCAGAGACTCGATTTGATGTAAGTCAATCAATTGTCTACTAGGTGGTTTTGTATTTAACTTTTTAAAGGAGATGGCCCATTTTCTTTGGGCACTCTGCCTAGCATTTAAAAAATCATGTACAGTAACCAATTTTGGTTTATTTTGAATATAATATGCTGTAAAAATAACTGTAAAAGTTACATAATCCAGTAACTTCAGATTTCTTAGAAATTAACAAAAAACTATTGGTCATAAACCTACTCGGTCCCTTACCTAAATATTACCAAGATTATTGTGTGTGGGTATAAAGATATGCTTGTCAATTTCAATGGATGGGTAACTATTTTGTTATAATATTCTCAAGTTTAAACTCAGTATTACCAAGTCTTCAGAAATCATGAGAGGTAATATTGACTTATTATTTTCTTTACCCTCTCAAATCTGATGTGATGTACTATGTATAATTTAAACCATGTGGGAGTAGTGGGACAGCAATGGACCTGTATAATTGGATACTCTTGATAAAAGTTTAGGTAGTGGCCTATAGGATTGCAGTGTTAAAATAAAAACATTGAATAGCATGTGAATGAAATATTTAATATTCAATAATTCTTACAAGAATATAGCTTAAAAATGATGCTGGAGGGGTAATATTGGTCTGGTGTCTTCCCCAGCCTAAATACCAGATCATTTTCATCCCATGGCAACAACACCCTACCATCCTATTACTGACCAAGCAGTTGCAATTATTACATCTACTAAATACACAATGGGCAGAGGTGTTTGAAGCCTGCTTATAGTTAGTTAATGAACTACGAGATGGTGGTAAAACAGCCAGTGGAGGTAAGATGGAGGGCTCTGGTGGTGGTGACATGATATTTTCATTTTGTATGACATCTGCAGGTTCACCAGTTTCTTATTGAGATGAATCTTGATGTAATTGTCTATTAACTCTCATCCAGCAGGAATTACAAACATAATTCCTTGTTATTACCTAAAACAAATAATATATGTGTAACTAATGTAGCTTGTGATAGCTCAATGGTGTGAATGTTAAGTCTTTATGTCTTCGCAGTCTTGCATACATATCAGAGATACATCTCTGACTCTTAGAACTTACATACATATAATAATTTATCACTTTTCATATAAGAATATCATAATTATGATGAGAAACCCTTGCAAATGCCTGTAAGTTATTCATAAATATCTTAGAACATCTCATATAAGGCCAACTGTACCCAAACTAACTCTGCCTAGTTTGGGATGGTCATGCATGATGCTAATACTATGGCAACTAGATAACTGATAAACAACAAATAGACACGGAACAAATACTTGTGCTCATTATACAAATATTTGACAAAGGTCTACTTTGGGAATCGAACCCACAACCTTTGTCTTTCAAGCCATGTTCTCAAAGGTGTGAAGTTAGGCAACCTGCACTGGCAAATGCAAAGGCTAGTCTAATTTCATTTATTATTAGAAAGGGCTCACTGGGAAAATAATGCTTGTTGAAAATCACTTATTTTTGTATTATTTCAATCATAAAAATAAATCATTACTGTTATACATAAATATAATCATACCTGAAGTCTTGCAGTAAAAGAAAATTGCAGTAGAAGTGGTGACTCCGATTTAATAATATGATGTCTTATGTCCCTTACTGATCGACCACAACTAAGGCACACCATAATGTGACCCAATATTCTATGATTGGCGCCTTCAGCAGTTAGCAGCAAGAAGCATGGGTAACAAATATATCCATCTTTTGGAAGCTGAAAGGCAAAGTAGAAAATGAGAGTATACACGCTGAAATTTAAATGGTTGTTTTCCCGCAGCGAAAAGGTTTGGTCTTAGTTAAACATTCAATTTATACAAAAACTAAATATTATAAACCAAAAATGGCCGATTAACAATCGTGAAAAACCGAACTCGAAAGTGACATCGAACCGATAGTAATACCTCGCGATACCTAGCGCTCGCGTCGTTCGGTCGCGCGTTCGTTGACCCGGGTGTTAGTCAATCAGCTGATACCTACACCTTAGGTAATGTATCACAGTACCCAATCATAATATTAAGCTTTATCTAATACCTTTTTAGCTATAACTTAAGAAAACGTAACTTAAAACAAGTTTATTATCTAAGAACAATATTTTTTTGAATTAGATACCTAATAAAGTATTTAAGGCGTATGTAACAAAAATGAAAAATTAAATGAACTCCGCGGAAATGATATGGATGCAGTCCTTCTGAGTTGAGTAGTTTCCAGACGTAGTATTGGCTTACGCCAAACTTAGCTGTCGCCATACGCGTACTTCGGCGAGGATCGCGTTCGAAGTACTCGATGATCTCCTCGTCGAGCTCTGGCGAAAGAACGGCCGATCGACCTCTGCCCTGTGCATGTGTTGGCACTTGGAACTGCCCATGATCGAGTAGCCGTCGCCGCTACGATCGTCCGGTCCTGTATGACATGAGGGTTCAGAACTCCGCGAAGACGGAGTGACGCCAAGTGTTGCAGCTCGGCGTAAAGACGCCAGGCAGTATGGGAATTATAATTAGCCCTAGCGTACAGTTGCACCATAGCGACGTACTCTAAATTACTAAAACTGTAATGTCGATCCATAATACTAATAAATGAATAAGATAACGCGTGCTGCGCTTCCGACGTTCACGGGACAACTAAGGAAGGAGGGAGTCGGAGAGCGCGGGGCGTTCCGGCGTCGGCGCCGCGCGGTGAATTACAAAAGAAGCCGGCTCGTTTGTGATTCTTGCGTGCAGGCTATTTTATGCCGTATAACTACCATTGAGCTCTTATTTTGCTTTGAACGTTTATGGATCGTTCTTTACTTTGTCAGCAGCGCGTGCGATTCAGTAGTACCTACAAGGTCCGTTCACTCTGTCTAGTGTTACTACTGTTTATCACGCTTTCGAGTTGTCTAATATTTTTTTTAATAATTTTAAATTCAAAACATGTCAAAAAAAAAAAAAAAAAAATGTTTCTATAGTACTACCGACGGCAAGTTGTTCTGCTTCGGGAAAACAACCATTAAAATTTCACGGTGTAGATATATTTACATATGTATTATCTATTGTAATATAAAGAAGCTAAACCGACGTGCTTGTATGAAGAATGTTATGAGAGTGAATGAAGCGAAAGATGTGTGTAGGGATCGTAGCAAGTGGAGGTCAATTGTCTCTGCCTACCCCGCTGGGAAACAGGCGTAAGCTTATGTATGTATGTATGCATGAAAAAGGTTCTAAGTAAATACTTTTTTAAATATCAATAGGTGAAAATCTATTGTTCAAATAGATATAAGTAATAATTTCTTCTACAAATCATTCGCTGCGCTGTTTAGATATCACAAAAGAACATGTTTTATTTTTAGGTTTTCATAATTTGTTTTAAATAAGTACATACCTGAATTGTTAGCCATTGCACAAGCATCGTTTGGAAAAGCATGTCTAATGAAGATACAACAAGTCTTCTTAGCCGTCCCGTAGCTATACCGCAGTTAATACACCTCATTGTTGTATTATTGTTGACAATGTCCAAAACGTAAGCACATTCAAGTCCGTATTAAAAGCACTAGATATAATCGTTGGGCAATGAAATCAGTCCGTGTAGATAGCAATGGTCGGTATAGAGAAAAGATAATCGAATCGACTGCACCGGTGGCTCAGTGGTTACGATAGTTGCCTCTGAGACCTGGTGTTCTGGGTTCGATTCCCACCCGGGACAATTATTTGTGTGAACCACAAATAGTTGTTCTGAGTCTGTGAAATGAATGTTTGTAAAGTCCCCCGCGACACAGGGATTTATTTCCCTAGTGCGGCAGTTGTCTTTTTTTTTAGATAGATAGATAATCGCACAGTTTACAAACAAAAATAAGCGTACGCACAAGTTGCGAGCACAAATTAGGGATATTCGATATACATCGATGTATTGAAAACATCGATGTTTACAATGCAATACATCGAATCGATCCGATGTTTTAAAATTATTTTGATATACTCGATGTATCGATGTTTTTTCAGTTTAAGCATCGAATCGATTATAACCCATCAATTTCATAAAAAACTCAAGTTTGACCACTAAAATTTTACCTAACACCTTTTTTCGTATTTGATTATGTAAAAAAGAAAAGTTTATAATTCAATAGTGGACTGACAATATAATGCCGACGCGGCCGACGTGCACCTACTAAAAAATATGTTGGCAGCACTACGCACTTATTAAATTTTAATATTTTTTGTTATAGCTGCAACAAAAATACATCATTTGTAAAAAAATAACTGTCAAGATATCGCGGTTCTTGCGATACAACCTGACAGACAAATGGACAGCGAAATCTTGGTAATGGGGTTTCGTTTTTACCCTTTGGGTATGGAACCCTTAAAAAGTACTCGATGCGTACAAAATATCGATGTTTTCACCCGATACATCGAAAGACATCGATGTACAGTTCCAATTTATCGAATCGAACAAAACATCGATGTTTTTTCAAAGTGGACACCCCTAGCACAAATGAAATGAATGTCAATGTCAAATATTGTCAAACAAAAAAATTACGTTTCGTTTCGTTGTTACAGGAAAAGTTATTAGTTCAGTAATTTAGAATAAAATTATTTCATAGCATTCGAGTAATTAACAAATTATGTTTTTTATTATAATTGCGATAGTGAATAATCATTTTACCATCAGAATAATTTTTAATATTACTCTGACAGAGCATTCATATTTTAGCTTAACAGTGAATGGAACGTTTATACAAAATGGCGTACTACCTCGATACAACGGAAACGTAAAACAACTATTTATGTTGAAATATTTTTCCTGAAGTTGTACAAAAATGTAAAACATTTAGTAATTTATATTTCTTTTTTATGTATTTATAACTAGGTGTCTATACCTGTACATGCCACTGAGTAACTAGGCAGAAACTGGCCATGTCATTTATATATATTTTTTTCTGTTAAGTTGGAAATATTATATCCGTGAAGTGGCCAGTATTGGTACATATTAGTGTCCATTTATTTCATAGTTTCTTACATGATTTCTGCAAAAGTTCCGTTGATAACTGTTCCCATTCCTATCGAATATTCTGCCTTAAAAGTTTATTATCGTGCATCGTGGTCGATCGCAGCCGTACGCGATTGATCGCTTGCGATAGCCCCCTCACCCGCTCGTCTGTCGTAGACCTCGGAAACGGCTTTATACATTCTGATACTCTGACTATTGTCGCATCAGCCGCGTGCGTCAGTCGCACACGATTAATCCCGTGCAGCCACGAGGAAATGAACCCTAAGGTAGACGATTGCCTGAGATTTGATGGCATAATAGTGTAAACTTTATTGCAGGCAATAGATATTACAAATTACATTGTCAGCCATAGGCCCATATTTATGCCGAACTTGCTTCCATACATTTGACCACGTGGAGGTTACCACGTGGTCAAATGTGACTAGAGGAAGCTTGTGTAGATCCTTCGCCGCAGTCGTCACGTGGGCGGGGTTGGTTTCCTTCTGCAGCATGATTATGTCTTGAATGCTAGGCTTGGTCCCGTCCCTCCGGAGAGACATCATTTGGTCGCTCTTCCCAAGCAACGTAAACAGCATCACTTTCGCAGCGGCGATGTTCTCCTCGCTAAAGCTCGTCGCGCAGATTTGAACTTATAATCACGTCTTAATTTCTTATGCAGGATCGTACGCGGTTTATTAGCCACCAGTTTGTTATTCATGACGTCGTTACAAATTTCACGTATCAACTTACGCTGAGCTATACGTAAATAAATAGTAATAAATATTCGGCATACGATTCCGATTATACCACGCGATCAAAAAACCGATAAAATCGCGTTTTATAAATATAGAAGTGTGGCGGTATGGTTAAATCGAGCGAGCTGGCTGGTCAGTGGTCATGCCTAATGACCAAGATGGGATATTATGCGACCAGGAACCTTTTCCTTCATAATATCCATTGTAGCTCGTGCAGTGTGTGTGATTGCACCATCTTGTTGAAACTACTTTTTTACCAAACCCTTCTCACCCAATTCCGGCAGTTAGAAGTCGTTTATCATGGCTCTGTAGCGTTAGCCAGTAAGAGTGCGGTAACGACCAGTCCTATGGCGGCCAAGCCCTGTTAGAGTCGATTAGCCAAGCGCCGGCATGACTGTGCCGTTGCGGTACGACGCTAGGAACACGACTACTTCGTCTTGCTGCACGCGGGGCAATGAAGTGTCTTGCGTGGCGCACGCGCTATCAATAGAACTAAGGTAACGAGTAACGTATGCGCTTCCAAACAAGAAAAAAGTAAATAGATTTAGCGTAGTTCGCTGTGGTTCTATCACTTTCTATAGTCAGTAAGAACATTAGTATGTGTGTTCAGACAATTGAGTCCCGGGAGCACTTGGAGGGGGACGAGCAGGCGGGATGCGTAAACGTGTCGACGCTGAACCTGGTGGACCTGGCGGGATCAGAGCGCGCGGGGCAGACCGGCGCCACCGGCATCCGATTCAAGGAGGGCACGCACATCAACAAGTCGCTGTCCTCGCTCGCGCTCGTCATCAAGCAGCTGTCCGAGGGACCCAACAAGTTAGTTCTATACACAATGACTAACAACGACTCTGTCGTGAGCCTTGATAGACTTATGGTCTACCGTAAGTACATATATTTCTTTCGATACTAATTAACAACGATTGCAGACACGCAAACTACCGCGACAGCAAACTGACTCGTATCCTTCAGAACTCCCTCGGAGGGAACGCCAAGACCGGCATCATCTGTGCCGTCACTCCGGCCGCCATGGAGGAGACCGTCTCCACCTTGCAGTGAGTATCGTTGCTAGTATTTACACCTTCAACTATATATATATATATTTTTTGATGTTGAGGCTATGATCTGTACGTGGATGTTTAGTATTTGATGCAAATGTGGTCAGGTTCGCGAACCGCGCCAAGGCGATAAAGAACAAGCCGGAGGTGAACGCGGTGGTGACAGTGGACGAGACCATGCTGCACAAGCTCACCAAGAAGATGACGCTCCTGCAGACGCAGCTCGAGACCAAGAAACACATCGAGGTATGCTTTAATTCACTTCGTCGTTCCTCCTGCCATCGGTCAAAATTGCGAGTATAGCCGTTTACAGGTTTACACAGGTATAAACATGTTTATTGATTTCGTCCTCAGGAGGACAATCTAAAGCTGCAGAAGGAGATCGCGGGTCTGCGCAAGTTCATCCTGAACGGTCTCAGCAAACCCACGGCCGCAGTCAGTGCCGCGCGCCGCAAGCTGCCGGCGCCGCGCCGCGTCACCATCTCCACGCTGCACGCCGAGCACGAGCCCGTCGCGCCTCCGAGGTTCTGTACTCCCGCGCTCAAGTACAAGTACGTACACTGAACGGTCTGAGCGAGTGTTAGTGCTGCTCATCTCCACGCTGCACGCCGAGCACGAGCCCGTCGCGCCTCCGAGGTTCTGTACTCCCGCGCTCAAGTACAAGTACGTACACTGAACGGTCTGAGCGAGTGTTAGTGCTGCTCATCTCCACGCTGCACGCCGAGCACGAGCCCGTCGCGCCTCCGAGGTTCTGTACTCCCGCGCTCAAGTACAAGTACGTACACTGAACGGTCTGAGCGAGTGTTAGTGCTGCTCATCTCCACGCTGCACGCCGAGCACGAGCCCGTCGCGCCTCCGAGGTTCTGTACTCCCGCGCTCAAGTACAAGTACGTACACTGAACGGTCTGAGCGAGTGTTAGTGCTGCTCATCTCCACGCTGCACGCCGAGCACGAGCCCGTCGCGCCTCCGAGGTTCTGTACTCCCGCGCTCAAGTACAAGTACGTACACTGAACGGTCTGAGCGAGTGTTAGTGCTGCTCATCTCCACGCTGCACGCCGAGCACGAGCCCGTCGCGCCTCCGAGGTTCTGTACTCCCGCGCTCAAGTACAAGTACGTACACTGAACGGTCTGAGCGAGTGTTAGTGCTGCTCATCTCCACGCTGCACGCCGAGCACGAGCCCGTCGCGCCTCCGAGGTTCTGTACTCCCGCGCTCAAGTACAAGTACGTACACTGAACGGTCTGAGCGAGTGTTAGTGCTGCTCATCTCCACGCTGCACGCCGAGCACGAGCCCGTCGCGCCTCCGAGGTTCTGTACTCCCGCGCTCAAGTACAAGTACGTACACTGAACGGTCTGAGCGAGTGTTAGTGCTGCTCATCTCCACGCTGCACGCCGAGCACGAGCCCGTCGCGCCTCCGAGGTTCTGTACTCCCGCGCTCAAGTACAAGTACGTACACTGAACGGTCTGAGCGAGTGTTAGTGCTGCTCATCTCCACGCTGCACGCCGAGCACGAGCCCGTCGCGCCTCCGAGGTTCTGTACTCCCGCGCTCAAGTACAAGTACGTACACTGAACGGTCTGAGCGAGTGTTAGTGCTGCTCATCTCCACCCTGCACGCCGAGCACGAGCCCGTCGCGCCTCCGAGGTTCTGTACTCCCGCGCTCAAGTACAAGTACGTACACTGAACGGTCTGAGCGAGTGTTAGTGCTGTTCATCTCCACGCTGCACGCCGAGCACGAGCCCGTCGCGCCTCCGAGGTTCTGTACTCCCGCGCTCAAGTACAAGTACGTACACTGAACGGTCTGAGCGAGTGTTAGTGCTGCTCATCTCCACGCTGCACGCCGAGCACGAGCCCGTCGCGCCTCCGAGGTTCTGTACTCCCGCGCTCAAGTACAAGTACGTACACTGAACGGTCTGAGCGAGTGTTAGTGCTGCTCATCTCCACGCTGCACGCCGAGCACGAGCCCGTCGCGCCTCCGAGGTTCTGTACTCCCGCGCTCAAGTACAAGTACGTACACTGAACGGTCTGAGCGAGTGTTAGTGCTGCTCATCTCCACGCTGCACGCCGAGCACGAGCCCGTCGCGCCTCCGAGGTTCTGTACTCCCGCGCTCAAGTACAAGTACGTACACTGAACGGTCTGAGCGAGTGTTAGTGCTGCTCATCTCCACGCTGCACGCCGAGCACGAGCCCGTCGCGCCTCCGAGGTTCTGTACTCCCGCGCTCAAGTACAAGTACGTACACTGAACGGTCTGAGCGAGTGTTAGTGCTGCTCATCTCCACGCTGCACGCCGAGCACGAGCCCGTCGCGCCTCCGAGGTTCTGTACTCCCGCGCTCAAGTACAAGTACGTACACTGAACGGTCTGAGCGAGTGTTAGTGCTGCTCATCTCCACCCTGCACGCCGAGCACGAGCCCGTCGCGCCTCCGAGGTTCTGTACTCCCGCGCTCAAGTACAAGTACGTACACTGAACGGTCTGAGCGAGTGTTAGTGCTGCTCATCTCCACGCTGCACGCCGAGCACGAGCCCGTCGCGCCTCCGAGGTTCTGTACTCCCGCGCTCAAGTACAAGTACGTACACTGAACGGTCTGAGCGAGTGTTAGTGCTGCTCATCTCCACGCTGCACGCCGAGCACGAGCCCGTCGCGCCTCCGAGGTTCTGTACTCCCGCGCTCAAGTACAAGTACGTACACTGAACGGTCTGAGCGAGTGTTAGTGCTGCTCATCTCCACGCTGCACGCCGAGCACGAGCCCGTCGCGCCTCCGAGGTTCTGTACTCCCGCGCTCAAGTACAAGTACGTACACTGAACGGTCTGAGCGAGTGTTAGTGCTGCTCATCTCCACGCTGCACGCCGAGCACGAGCCCGTCGCGCCTCCGAGGTTCTGTACTCCCGCGCTCAAGTACAAGTACGTACACTGAACGGTCTGAGCGAGTGTTAGTGCTGCTCATCTCCACGCTGCACGCCGAGCACGAGCCCGTCGCGCCTCCGAGGTTCTGTACTCCCGCGCTCAAGTACAAGTACGTACACTGAACGGTCTGAGCGAGTGTTAGTGCTGCTCATCTCCACGCTGCACGCCGAGCACGAGCCCGTCGCGCCTCCGAGGTTCTGTACTCCCGCGCTCAAGTACAAGTACGTACACTGAACGGTCTGAGCGAGTGTTAGTGCTGCTCATCTCCACGCTGCACGCCGAGCACGAGCCCGTCGCGCCTCCGAGGTTCTGTACTCCCGCGCTCAAGTACAAGTACGTACACTGAACGGTCTGAGCGAGTGTTAGTGCTGCTCATCTCCACGCTGCACGCCGAGCACGAGCCCGTCGCGCCTCCGAGGTTCTGTACTCCCGCGCTCAAGTACAAGTACGTACACTGAACGGTCTGAGCGAGTGTTAGTGCTGCTCATCTCCACGCTGCACGCCGAGCACGAGCCCGTCGCGCCTCCGAGGTTCTGTACTCCCGCGCTCAAGTACAAGTACGTACACTGAACGGTCTGAGCGAGTGTTAGTGCTGCTCATCTCCACCCTGCACGCCGAGCACGAGCCCGTCGCGCCTCCGAGGTTCTGTACTCCCGCGCTCAAGTACAAGTACGTACACTGAACGGTCTGAGCGAGTGTTAGTGCTGCTCATCTCCACCCTGCACGCCGAGCACGAGCCCGTCGCGCCTCCGAGGTTCTGTACTCCCGCGCTCAAGTACAAGTACGTACACTGAACGGTCTGAGCGAGTGTTAGTGCTGCTCATCTCCACGCTGCACGCCGAGCACGAGCCCGTCGCGCCTCCGAGGTTCTGTACTCCCGCGCTCAAGTACAAGTACGTACACTGAACGGTCTGAGCGAGTGTTAGTGCTGCTCATCTCCACGCTGCACGCCGAGCACGAGCCCGTCGCGCCTCCGAGGTTCTGTACTCCCGCGCTCAAGTACAAGTACGTACACTGAACGGTCTGAGCGAGTGTTAGTGCTGCTCATCTCCACGCTGCACGCCGAGCACGAGCCCGTCGCGCCTCCGAGGTTCTGTACTCCCGCGCTCAAGTACAAGTACGTACACTGAACGGTCTGAGCGAGTGTTAGTGCTGCTCATCTCCACGCTGCACGCCGAGCACGAGCCCGTCGCGCCTCCGAGGTTCTGTACTCCCGCGCTCAAGTACAAGTACGTACACTGAACGGTCTGAGCGAGTGTTAGTGCTGCTCATCTCCACGCTGCACGCCGAGCACGAGCCCGTCGCGCCTCCGAGGTTCTGTACTCCCGCGCTCAAGTACAAGTACGTACACTGAACGGTCTGAGCGAGTGTTAGTGCTGCTCATCTCCACGCTGCACGCCGAGCACGAGCCCATCGCGCCTCCGAGGTTCTGTACTCCCGCGCTCAAGTACAAGTACGTACACTGAACGGTCTGAGCGAGTGTTAGTGCTGCTCATCTCCACGCTGCACGCCGAGCACGAGCCCGTCGCGCCTCCGAGGTTCTGTACTCCCGCGCTCAAGTACAAGTACGTACACTGAACGGTCTGAGCGAGTGTTAGTGCTGCTCATCTCCACGCTGCACGCCGAGCACGAGCCCGTCGCGCCTCCGAGGTTCTGTACTCCCGCGCTCAAGTACAAGTACGTACACTGAACGGTCTGAGCGAGTGTTAGTGCTGCTCATCTCCACGCTGCACGCCGAGCACGAGCCCGTCGCGCCTCCGAGGTTCTGTACTCCCGCGCTCAAGTACAAGTACGTACACTGAACGGTCTGAGCGAGTGTTAGTGCTGCTCATCTCCACGCTGCACGCCGAGCACGAGCCCGTCGCGCCTCCGAGGTTCTGTACTCCCGCGCTCAAGTACAAGTACGTACACTGAACGGTCTGAGCGAGTGTTAGTGCTGCTCATCTCCACGCTGCACGCCGAGCACGAGCCCGTCGCGCCTCCGAGGTTCTGTACTCCCGCGCTCAAGTACAAGTACGTACACTGAACGGTCTGAGCGAGTGTTAGTGCTGCTCATCTCCACGCTGCACGCCGAGCACGAGCCCGTCGCGCCTCCGAGGTTCTGTACTCCCGCGCTCAAGTACAAGTACGTACACTGAACGGTCTGAGCGAGTGTTAGTGCTGCTCATCTCCACGCTGCACGCCGAGCACGAGCCCGTCGCGCCTCCGAGGTTCTGTACTCCCGCGCTCAAGTACAAGTACGTACACTGAACGGTCTGAGCGAGTGTTAGTGCTGCTCATCTCCACGCTGCACGCCGAGCACGAGCCCGTCGCGCCTCCGAGGTTCTGTACTCCCGCGCTCAAGTACAAGTACGTACACTGAACGGTCTGAGCGAGTGTTAGTGCTGCTCATCTCCACGCTGCACGCCGAGCACGAGCCCGTCGCGCCTCCGAGGTTCTGTACTCCCGCGCTCAAGTACAAGTACGTACACTGAACGGTCTGAGCGAGTGTTAGTGCTGCTCATCTCCACGCTGCACGCCGAGCACGAGCCCGTCGCGCCTCCGAGGTTCTGTACTCCCGCGCTCAAGTACAAGTACGTACACTGAACGGTCTGAGCGAGTGTTAGTGCTGCTCATCTCCACGCTGCACGCCGAGCACGAGCCCGTCGCGCCTCCGAGGTTCTGTACTCCCGCGCTCAAGTACAAGTACGTACACTGAACGGTCTGAGCGAGTGTTAGTGCTGCTCATCTCCACGCTGCACGCCGAGCACGAGCCCGTCGCGCCTCCGAGGTTCTGTACTCCCGCGCTCAAGTACAAGTACGTACACTGAACGGTCTGAGCGAGTGTTAGTGCTGCTCATCTCCACGCTGCACGCCGAGCACGAGCCCGTCGCGCCTCCGAGGTTCTGTACTCCCGCGCTCAAGTACAAGTACGTACACTGAACGGTCTGAGCGAGTGTTAGTGCTGCTCATCTCCACCCTGCACGCCGAGCACGAGCCCGTCGCGCCTCCGAGGTTCTGTACTCCCGCGCTCAAGTACAAGTACGTACACTGAACGGTCTGAGCGAGTGTTAGTGCTGTTCATCTCCACGCTGCACGCCGAGCACGAGCCCGTCGCGCCTCCGAGGTTCTGTACTCCCGCGCTCAAGTACAAGTACGTACACTGAACGGTCTGAGCGAGTGTTAGTGCTGCTCATCTCCACGCTGCACGCCGAGCACGAGCCCGTCGCGCCTCCGAGGTTCTGTACTCCCGCGCTCAAGTACAAGTACGTACACTGAACGGTCTGAGCGAGTGTTAGTGCTGCTCATCTCCACGCTGCACGCCGAGCACGAGCCCGTCGCGCCTCCGAGGTTCTGTACTCCCGCGCTCAAGTACAAGTACGTACACTGAACGGTCTGAGCGAGTGTTAGTGCTGCTCATCTCCACGCTGCACGCCGAGCACGAGCCCATCGCGCCTCCGAGGTTCTGTACTCCCGCGCTCAAGTACAAGTACGTACACTGAACGGTCTGAGCGAGTGTTAGTGCTGCTCATCTCCACGCTGCACGCCGAGCACGAGCCCGTCGCGCCTCCGAGGTTCTGTACTCCCGCGCTCAAGTACAAGTACGTACACTGAACGGTCTGAGCGAGTGTTAGTGCTGCTCATCTCCACGCTGCACGCCGAGCACGAGCCCGTCGCGCCTCCGAGGTTCTGTACTCCCGCGCTCAAGTACAAGTACGTACACTGAACGGTCTGAGCGAGTGTTAGTGCTGCTCATCTCCACGCTGCACGCCGAGCACGAGCCCGTCGCGCCTCCGAGGTTCTGTACTCCCGCGCTCAAGTACAAGTACGTACACTGAACGGTCTGAGCGAGTGTTAGTGCTGCTCATCTCCACGCTGCACGCCGAGCACGAGCCCGTCGCGCCTCCGAGGTTCTGTACTCCCGCGCTCAAGTACAAGTACGTACACTGAACGGTCTGAGCGAGTGTTAGTGCTGCTCATCTCCACGCTGCACGCCGAGCACGAGCCCGTCGCGCCTCCGAGGTTCTGTACTCCCGCGCTCAAGTACAAGTACGTACACTGAACGGTCTGAGCGAGTGTTAGTGCTGCTCATCTCCACGCTGCACGCCGAGCACGAGCCCGTCGCGCCTCCGAGGTTCTGTACTCCCGCGCTCAAGTACAAGTACGTACACTGAACGGTCTGAGCGAGTGTTAGTGCTGCTCATCTCCACGCTGCACGCCGAGCACGAGCCCGTCGCGCCTCCGAGGTTCTGTACTCCCGCGCTCAAGTACAAGTACGTACACTGAACGGTCTGAGCGAGTGTTAGTGCTGCTCATCTCCACGCTGCACGCCGAGCACGAGCCCGTCGCGCCTCCGAGGTTCTGTACTCCCGCGCTCAAGTACAAGTACGTACACTGAACGGTCTGAGCGAGTGTTAGTGCTGCTCATCTCCACGCTGCACGCCGAGCACGAGCCCGTCGCGCCTCCGAGGTTCTGTACTCCCGCGCTCAAGTACAAGTACGTACACTGAACGGTCTGAGCGAGTGTTAGTGCTGCTCATCTCCACGCTGCACGCCGAGCACGAGCCCGTCGCGCCTCCGAGGTTCTGTACTCCCGCGCTCAAGTACAAGTACGTACACTGAACGGTCTGAGCGAGTGTTAGTGCTGCTCATCTCCACGCTGCACGCCGAGCACGAGCCCGTCGCGCCTCCGAGGTTCTGTACTCCCGCGCTCAAGTACAAGTACGTACACTGAACGGTCCGAGCTAGCCCACAGCGAGCGTTAGTGCGAGCTCGATACTCTATCACAAACTAATAATTAACACAAGTTTCTAGAGATGGTAAAATCGTTATAGTCGTGGCTGAGCTGTTCGCTTGTTGCAGCCCCCTGCTGCTGGCGCCCCCCCCGCGCCCCCCGCCGCTGGGCCCCGTGCCCGAGGAGCGCGCCGTCACGCCGCCGCGCACGCAGCCCTTCAGTGACGTCATCGAACTCGGTAATACCAGGGCGCTATAAGTGCCTACCGCCCAGCCCAGCGGTCTCGGTCCGCCGGCGGACCAAATTCAGTGCGGTTTTCGCAAGCGAAGCGCGCGCACGCCGTTCGATTTTAGTGCTTTATTATTTTATTAATATATTTATAATTATATTATTTTATTATTATTTTATGGCTTAGTGCTTTATTTGAAGTCGGTTCTCTTTTTTTAAGGCTTTTTTTTTCATTTCTAGTGAACATCTCCGAAGATCATCATCAAACTAAGAAGTATTATACTTATTTTAAAACGTTCTCCTAAATGTAACAAATCCTTTTCTGAAAACCGCATCGATATCGGTTTAGCCAAACGCGAGATTATCGCGCACAAACATACATACCTACAAACCATACAAGTCAAACATCTCAGTTTGGCCTGTATGTCTGATCACCTCCTTTTTTTTAAGTTGGTTAAATATTTTATAAATTATAAAAATTTTAACTGCCACATAAAAGTCAGATATTCACAGTTCTCAATAACATAGATAAAAAGTTATGTTAATTTAATTTTATCGAAGAGGCAGCCCTGCGATTACTGTGGAATCGCGCGGTGCGAAGCAATCACTGCTGTACGCTTGAGCATTTAGGCGCATTTCAGCATACAGTGGTTGTTGACGCGAGGGAGTAGGCAATTATCGTAATAGGTATTGGAAATTTTCTACTGAGTGAAGTATCTGTTACGTAGTAACTATTCAGTAATCTGTGGTAATACGCAAATCCACACATGTCACCCGATTCTAGCGGTTTAGTTTATCCATGAGTCAATTATTTTCCCTTATAGAAAGTATCTGACGTACGAATGAAATGAATCGCGGGAACGATACAGTAATATTTTGTTTATTTTGTTCAGTGGACAGTGACGATGACTCTGCTACCGGCGACGGTAAAACTTGCTCCCCGGTGCATCAGTGCTTTGGTGAGTGCCACGACATATGAACACGTACACATTACTAATTATATATTTCATATGTATTACTTTATGAGATATAATAAATACATATTTTTTGGTGGTAGTTGTAGAATATAAGTAAACAGAAATTGTTAAATTACAACAATACAATTATTCTTATGTCCTGAACTATTATTACTTATAAACAGTTTAGTACTATAGTAACATTCGAAGGAACGTTATCTTTGTTTTAAACGAACGTAAATCAACAAATAATACGTGTTTCGAGCACGTTCCAGGTGCCACAAAGACTCCGCCCTGTGTGCTGCGACGGAACGCCAAGCTCGCTGAGAAAAACCTCCGAGATATCGTAGAACTGACTGACAGGGAAAAAATATACACTCCCAGTGTCGTGAGTATTCATCTCCTCTCCGAAGAGAGGTTTTGTCATTACCTCATGAGCAGAACGGTTGGTTGTGTTGGAAATGTTAATAAAATATGGTGTTACTTAATCATTCCAGGTAGAATATATAGAAAAATTAGAAGAGAACGCGACTGTTATAGCAAAACTGAAAGACGAAATAGAATCATTAAATAAAGAGAACAATGAAAAAAATAGTGAAGTGGACCAACTCAAGGAGCAAATTAAAAAGACTGAAAACGATATGAAGGCTATTATTTCTGCTAAGGTCATTTGAAAAAAAAAACATTTGTATAAATGAAAATTGATTATAAACAAAAACGTCTTAATATAAACATTTTTTGATATTACAGGCTGAACTGACTTCAAAGTGTGACAAATACTGCACACAGATCACTGACTGGGAATTTAGCTATGAGACTCTGTTAAAGAAAGCCAAGCTAAGGGAAGACGAGCTGCTGTCCTTGCTGGAAGACCAGAAAAGTAAAAAACCTGAAGATATTGGTAAGTCAATTTAATTTGAGGCTCTTATTTAACATAATTCAAAATTATGATTGTAATTAAATTTAACCAACTTTTGTTTATTTTTAGGTAAACTTCTATCTCGTACGTTTGAAAACTTCATGGATATGTCAAAAGACATCTCTCTCATTAATAGTGACAATGATAATAGCATAGTCCATACAAACGACGAGCCGGAGCGCAATGTAAATAATATTATTTCAAATACACAAGAACAACTTACAGTCAAAAATAAAAATATAATAGAGCTGGAAACTGATATATTTAATCACAAACAGACCATAGCGACGCTAGAAAGTCGTTTAAAAGAACTGGAAGAAACTGTCTGTAGTTTCAAAGGACGGCTTAGTGATTCGGAAACTGATAATTCTTTACTTAAGTCGACAATTGACACTCTCAATACTACTATAGCTAATCAAAAAACACACCTAGAAACGGCAAATAGTGATATAGAATCTTACAATAGTGTTATACAGGAACTACAAATCAAGATTACTCAGAAAGAAAATATACCAAAAATTAATATAAACGATAGTGTTTTAGAAAATTTAATCGCAACTGAAGAAAAATTCATTGCTAGTAACGATAACATGAAAAATATTATACAGTGTCTCAAACGAGCTCTCGAAATTCGTAATAAAGAGATTGATGACTTAAAAATCAAATTGAAAACTAATAATGACGTCATTCTTGAAAATAAAAGTTTAGCTGACCAACTAACAGTAAAAACGGAACAAATAGAACAGTTACATTCAGAAGTAGAAGCATTGAGCAAAACTGTCAATGAAAATATAGCTGCTATTAATAAACTAATTCATGAAAATAAAGATCTTAAACATGCAGAGCAGGTACTCTGTGAAAAACTTTCTAAATCTGAAAGTACAAATATGGAATTAAATAAATTAAATCAAGAAAATGAAATTTCCCTGAAGACGATAAAAGAGGAATATGATAATTTTGCACTTCTTGCCACAGAAAAAGATTTGAAAGAAAAAGAAATAACTGCTATTAATGACGATTTATTAAGACAAGTCGATACGATGACTAATCAAATCAATGGTTTGGAAAAAGAAATAAATGATGCACGTAATCTAATATCTTCTCTTAAAGAAAATGACAAACAGTCGGAAGAAGGTTTGATTAAGGCCAAAGCTGCAGTAGCGAAGTTACAAGCTATACTGGAATCTCTTTCTGGTGATATCGAAGAAGTTCCAGAAATTCTCGACAATTTCGCTTCTATATTTAGTACATTAAGCGATAGTTTAAATACTTTAGAAAATGTAACCAATGATATAGTTAGGCAAAAAGAAGGGCTAAAAACACAACTAGAAGAACAAATAAATAAACGTGATATTGAAATAACAAATTTAAGAGAACAGATCAATAACAAAAATGATTGTTCAGAAGAAAACGCTTTATTAAATGTTAAAGTTAATAAATTAAATGACGATTTACTGCAAATTCGCATTCAGTTGAATAATGTGACACAAGAGAAAGAAAAAATAGAAGCCAATGTAAGTGAACTTAGTACAATGATTGATTATAAAGATGAAGAAATGGCTGCTTTAGTGGTAAAACACGAACTCTGTGGTCAAATGTTAGTAGTCAAAGATAATGTTATTGCCGACCTCACTACACAGATAGAAACTCTTCAGAAAAATAAAGAAAATATGCAACAACTTTGTGACGAAATGATGTGTGAAAAAGAAAAGTTAATTAGTGAGCTCACAGAAAAAAGTAAAGAAAAACTGTCTGCCGTAGAAAGTGCCAATAACCACGAAGATTGCAACAAAATATTACAAATAAATAAACAATTAGTGACTGGACTTACAACTAAAATAGAACAACTAGAAAATACATTAAAAGACAAACATATTGAAATAAATAATTTAATAAGCCAACAAAAAAATGCCGATAAAGAAAAATGTCTTATAGAAAATATATCAAAAAAGATTTTATATTTATCCAACTCTGTAGGAATTCAACATGAATGTGAAAACTTTGATATGTACGAAGAAATTGCGCATGTTTTGGACAAAATTGCTCATCACATCACATTTCTCAATTCGAAAAATGATGATTGTGTTGACTCTGACTTGAACAAACAGATGTGTGACTTGACTCAGTCAAATGTCACGCTGGCAGCGAAACTATCAGACATTGAATTTAAGAATCGCCAGCTGTTAATTGATTTGGACCAATTACAAGAGGAGAAAACTAATTTAACAGAAGACTGCTTCCGTAGCGAAGAGATTTTAAAACAACTGCACGCGGAACTGAAAACCAAAGCCAACGAACTGTCGAACATGGAAGACAAAGTTAGGAAATGGAAAGAACAATTCACGGACTTGGATTTATCGATGAAGCAACAGTTTCATGAGTTGCACTCAGAAAATGAATATCTTAAGAAACAGCTCACATCTTCCTTCACATCGCCTGAAACTTTAGCGATCGGTACCGAGGAAACCATAGAAGCGTCGGCACACGACAGAATTGCCGATACCAGTTCAAATTCTAATACCGTTTCACCACCCAGTCTTCTTACAATATGTTGCAACAAAATCGTAGACTCCATACATCCAAAGGAAATTGCCTCCAACACCAGCAGCGTGGTATCCGATGTGGAAACTCCCAATGACGACACTCGAGATATCCAATGCACGTGCGGCCAACTCACTCGGGAACTCGAACTCGCCAGATACGAGAACGTCCGGTTGACGGACCTTCTGGAACGAGTGGAACTCGTCAACCGAGAGCTACTGTGCGAACAAGAAGAGATTCGCGAAGAGCTCGAGCTCCTCGCGGTCCCGGCTCGCGAATTACAAAAGAAGATAGTCAATCACAAAACTAATCTGTCCATCCTGACCGCCACCACCTTCGCGGAAAATTGGTCGTTGAAGTCTCGAGCGAAAGCGCTGCAGCACCACCATCGCCGCTTCCACAACGTGTGCCAGCGCGACATCCCGGACTTCAAGAATCAGCTGCGGGAGCTGCTCGCCCTGCTGAGGGGCGACCCGGCCCTCGGGGACCCGGCCCTCGGGGACCCGCCCGGCGGGGCCCGGCGCCGCTCCCTGCCCGACGGGCCGGACGGCGGCGGGACCTCGTTCCGAAACGAGTCCACCCTCGACGGAGACCTGCTCATGCTGGACACCACGCTGGCGCCGCTCGACCTCGACGAGTCCGCGGCCTACGAGCGGCCCCCGCCCGACCCGCTCCGTCCGCTTCCCGGCGAGGATACGAAGATGCAAGAATCAATGCAGAAGTGTTCCGATACGATAAAGTATTTCGCGCACGCGCCGAGCGGCCCGTTCGAAGATTTGAATGGACCGAGCCGGGACAGCGGCTGTGGCGCGTGCGAGCGCCCGGAGCCGCCGGCCGAGGGCCTGCGCCGGAACTTGAGCGCCCTGCAACAAGAATACGATCGCGAACTGCGTCAGGTTTCTAAACTGACCGCCGTCATCGCCGGACAGAACGAGCGACTGAAAGCTCTGCAGGAGGAAAACGACGCCTTGTCGACCCAGGTCATGGAGAACGTCACGGAGGTCGACGACTTGAACAAACTGTTGGACGGTCTGAAGGCGAGAAACGCCGAGCTCGCGGACAGATGTGCGCGATTGGAACGGTCCCTCGGAGACCTCGACGATAAAAATATGGAAACGAACGGGGGCCGCGCGCAGGGTGCTATCAAAGATGAACTGCTCCGCGAGCTGGACGCCGCCAAGTCGCACGGGGAGTTGAACCGGAGTCTCAGCGACTCCGACACTTCTTCGAGGCGCAACAAGATCTGCACCCTGCGGAGCGAGTTGCACGCGGGCAGAGAGGACTGCGAGGAGCTGACGGAGAGCGTCGTCACCATCAAGAAGCACCTCGAGCGCGGGGACCTCGCCATGGGCCCGGGCGGCGGGCACTCCGCCCCGGCCGGTATGCCCGACATTCCCGAGGAACGTTCCAATGACGCGTACGGCGTGGACAAATTAGATTGTCTCAATTACTACGTCGAAAAAATTGGAATTGACAAAGATAAAATGACTGGTAATTTCAAAATGATCGAAATCATGAAAATGTTTTATGAAAATTTAATCTGCAAGCACGGCAATGAAGTACAAAATTTGACGAATAAACTGAAAGATTATGTTGAATCGAAAAGCGAGATGGAACTGCAACTAATTTATTTGAACGCAAAGTGTGCTGACGTCACTAAGACTTGTGAGGAGAATCACAAGAGGTATGATTCGGTCGCCGACGTCCTGCACCGCGTGAGAGATGACATGAGCCATTTGAAACTCATTGCCGAGAGCGCTTCCGAGGGTCGACACTTGGAGTTACTTCACTTATTCAAAGAGAAGTTCTTTAACATTATCGACACGGAGTTGAATTTAGGCAGCGGACCGACGTTTGAGATTCTCATGAACAAAATATTGAATAAGCATCAGGTTGAACTAAACGAGATCGTGGAGAAATACAGCAGGCTACAACAACACGCAGAGGGCCTCACCAACGAACTTAATTCTCTCAACGTTAATCTTGAAACTGCTAAAAGTCAACTCTCGGCCGCAGAAACAGAACTCGGTCTAGTAAAAGCGCAAAAAGCGAGAATATATGAAATTAGCAATGCGGTCACCTTAGACATTGTTAAGAAAGAAGTAGAGTTAAATAAAGCGCTTAGCGACGGATACAGGAAGCTCGGGGAACTGAATATTGTGAATCTTGCGACTGTAGACCTGACTTCACCGTCTCACGATAATATCATTGCTCTCTTTAATTATTTAATAGATATGAATCGCCTCTATTGTGTCGAAAAAGAAAGGCTCGCACAAGAGATCGGTGCCTTACAACGAAATGAAGAAGAAAAACTAAAGGAATTAAATGCTATCAAATTGAATAACGACGCATTACAAGCGGCCGTACATTTGAAAGATAAGAAACTAGAAACTATAGAGGCTATGCACACAGATTTGACCAAGTTATATGATAGCAAACTCGAAGAAAGTAAAGCGAACGTTGATCTTATTGAAAAGCTATCGCAAGAGGTAGGTGCACTTCAAAGTAATATAGCCGATAAACAGAGGGCTATAGACAAGCTTGAAAGTGAAATCCAAGCGAAACATTATCAGGAACAAAGCGATAAACTAGCCGAATTAATACAGAGCATCAAAGACTTACACAACGAGAACGCAAACCTGAAACTATTCAACGAAATGATAACCAAAGAGAGGGATGCGTACGCCGCGGAGTTGAACACGTGCGGAGAAACCGTTAAACAGAATAACATAGAAATGGACAAAATGACTTCAGATATTCTCGTGCTAAGAGAGGCGGTGAAAGAGAATAACCTAGTCATAGAGAAATTGAACGCGGAGGCGAAGTCCTTGCTGCAGAGGAATAAGGAACTTCAGGAACAGGTGGAGAGCAGAACCAAGGAGTGCTCCACTCTCGCCACCAACATCAAGATTCACGAGAACACCGCGCAAGTGCAGAGTCGGATGATAATCAGGTCCCATTTGATGTTTACTTTTTATTATTAGATACCGACAGTTAATAATTTAATCCCGCCATTCCGCCCCCGGTCGAATTACTTTTATACCATGCTAACTATAATGTTCTAAGTACCGTTTGCTTGATTACAATACAGGTTACAAAACCAAAAGGCCGAGGACGACAAGACTATAAGCGAGAATCTAAAGCAAATAACTGAACTGAGCGACCAGTGTAGCACCCTGCAGGCGAAGTGGCAGGACAGCTGTCGGGAGAGAGAGCGAGTCAGCGCGGAGAACGAGGCGCTGCAGGTATGTGTGGGTAAATGCAGCAAGTAGCAGAACTGTAGTAGTGTACAAGTGTAGCGCCCTGCAGGCGAAGTGGCAGGACAGCTGTCGGGAGAGAGAGCGAGTCAGCGCGGAGAACGAGGCGCTGCAGGTATGTGTGGGTAAATGCAGCAAGTAGCAGAACTGTAGTAGTGTACAAGTGTAGCGCCCTGCAGGCGAAGTGGCAGGACAGCTGTCGGGAGAGAGAGCGAGTCAGCGCGGAGAACGAGGCGCTGCAGGTATGTGTGGGTAAATGCAGCAAGTAGCAGAACTGTAGTAGTGTACAAGTGTAGCGCCCTGCAGGCGAAGTGGCAGGACAGCTGTCGGGAGAGAGAGCGAGTCAGCGCGGAGAACGAGGCGCTGCAGGTATGTGTGGGTAAATGCAGCAAGTAGCAGAACTGTAGTAGTGTACAAGTGTAGCGCCCTGCAGGCGAAGTGGCAGGACAGCTGTCGGGAGAGAGAGCGAGTCAGCGCGGAGAACGAGGCGCTGCAGGTATGTGTGGGTAAATGCAGCAAGTAGCAGAACTGTAGTAGTGTACAAGTGTAGCGCCCTGCAGGCGAAGTGGCAGGACAGCTGTCGGGAGAGAGAGCGAGTCAGCGCGGAGAACGAGGCGCTGCAGGTATGTGTGGGTAAATGCAGCAAGTAGCAGAACTGTAGTAGTGTACAAGTGTAGCGCCCTGCAGGCGAAGTGGCAGGACAGCTGTCGGGAGAGAGAGCGAGTCAGCGCGGAGAACGAGGCGCTGCAGGTATGTGTGGGTAAATGCAGCAAGTAGCAGAACTGTAGTAGTGTACAAGTGTAGCGCCCTGCAGGCGAAGTGGCAGGACAGCTGTCGGGAGAGAGAGCGAGTCAGCGCGGAGAACGAGGCGCTGCAGGTATGTGTGGGTAAATGCAGCAAGTAGCGCTCTGCTGGTGGTATTTTTGTACATGGTGCCATGTAATGATGCCCAAACGAACACCATGGCGACGCCCACGTCTCATCTACGCCCAACATTATTCTCTCAAATTAGCTTATCCATGGCGAGGTTTTGTAGTCACTTTTAAGTTATTACTCGAGAACGTAACTGTTAATTAGGAAAAGAAGTATTGAAATAGAAATAGACTCTCTTTATAATGTATAGATTGGGACAATTAAAGAAGGAAGGTCTGTTACAAAACTGAATGTATTGTTGTTAACACGTTCACTGCCACTAAAAAATTCAAAAAATGTTCACCCTGTTTTATATTTATAACATTAAGGTAAGGCAAAAAATAAGTGAATATTCCATTTACTCAACGTCAGCTTGTACTTATTTACTACGGCGGTCACCTGAGCCCGACGTGGCCTGATCGTAATAATTATTTCATTTACCGCGCGCGGGTCACGCTGTCGGACACTTAAAATTCTATTTTAAATAATATAATTTAATTCTATTTTTATATTTTTCTATCTAAACTTATCAATCTCTTAGAAAACCATCCAAATGTGTCCCATTTTCGTAATATAAACAAGTCATTATGAAAGTTTTTTGTGTTTTTACTGACAATAATCTATATATATAAAACAAAGACGGGTTTGTTACAACACTTATAACTCGAGATCGGCTGGATCAATTTTCATGGTTTTTGTTTCGTTGGATTTGTCTACGCCCTGAATAGCAGAATACATTTTAAAAACAAAAGAAAGTCGTGTTAGTTACACTATTTATAACTCAAGAACGGCTGAACCGATTTGGCTGAAAATTGGTAGGGAGGTAGCTAAGAACTTTTGGGTAAGGGTAGGGTAGGGTAGGGGTACGGTAGGGTAGGGGTAGGGTACGGCAGGGGTAGGGTATAAAATTCCACCCGTGCGAAGCCGGGGCGGGCCGCTAGTTAATAATATATAAAAGAATTTTAGACTTTCTTACATACAATTGAAAACATTGACAAAAGTTAGGTTGACACTCTAGTTTTACTGCTTTACGGGGCCGCGCGGGTCACTCAGTACGTGTAAATCTAACGAAAATGGGACCGCCGGCCTGCAACCATTGATCAAAGTGAGGGTGTGGTGTCGGTCAGCAGTGTCCGACGCGGCGATGGACGTGTACACAATAGATAGACTATTTGTTTGTGTCGCAGACGCAAGCGGCGCACATGAGGGGCTCCCGGCGCCGGTCGCTGAACGTCGCCGAGCCCGTCCGCGACCACGTGGGTGAGTCACTACCTTACTTCAACAGCCCGTGTACGTCCACTGCTAGATCCCTAGGCCTATGTTCAGCAGTGGTATCCTCTTAAGACAACCTCCGTATCGTAGCGGTATTTGGCTCGCTTTAAATCTCGGAGGTGGTTCGATCCCCACACCGGCCAAGAAATCTTTGTGAAAATACTAAAATTTCTTTTAGTATTCTATTTGGTTGGGTCTATTTGGTTGAGGGACTACCCTCCGTGCCTCTAAAAGCACGCTAAGCCGTTGGTCCCGATTGTTATAACATCATATATAAGAAGCATATACCAGAAAGCGAGCAGCAGCGTTTCCCTGTGTATTACACCATAATACTACGGTCACCAATCTGCCTGCCAAGCGTGGTCACTATGGCAAAAACCCTTCCTCGGGAGGAGGCCCATGTTCAGCAGTGGACGGGCCGATGATGATGATCCTCTTAACAAACCTTGACAAGCCAGGGTCGTTAAAGGATATTACTATCATCCACCACGTCTGGCTGGCAAATAGGCTATTGCATATAGCAATAGTTGACTTTTTTTAGTCGCTAGACCCTAGATTATTACTAGACGGTATAAAGTATAAGGTAATGTGACGTTTGCAGAGCATTCGTTGCTGGAGGCGGTGTTCGAGTCCCGGGCGCGGCCCGACGACTTGTTCGCGGAGGCTCGCGACCACTCGTCCAACAGGAGCACGCCCACCAGACACAGCAGGGGGTAAAACGCCTTGCTTTATTACTGTAATAGCTTGTAACTCCCGTACCCGTGGGAACTTCATAATTAAATATAGCCTATAACCTCCCTCGATAAATGGGCTATCTAACACTGCAAGAATTTTTCAAATCGGACCAGCGATCTGGCGATCCTGAGATTAGCGCGTTCAAGCCAAGAAACAAACAAACTCTTCAGGTTTATATTGGATGACTTTTTTCACCGTCTTGAAAATAATAGGGCGTGACATGTATATGATGAGATGTCTAAAGCATAGTTATTTTACCATGAAATTAATATACCAACATACACTCCTAATTTATTTATTTAACTAATTAATTCGCCGAAAAATATTAAAATAATGCAAAATCTTAAACATGGTCACTATGGTAACGCGCGACAAAATATGAATGATATTGTAAAAACTATCTTCAAATACCTACACTCGTACTTGACGAGCGTCGCGCCCCGCTCCCGCTAACCCTCTCCCCAGACATTCATATTTTGTTTGTTTTAGTCGCATGCAATTAGACACATCGTGACGTCGTATGATCTCTGATTACCCAAGTACTAGTACAAATATACTGTGGTCTATAGATTATATTTCATTTACACAACACACCATATCATTATCAAGACGGTAAAAAAGTCACCCAGTATATTAGTAAAGATTCATTGATCGACTTTAAATATGAATGTTGTGGCGTAATTATAATTTGTAATGTTCTATATATTTTATAGGCGAAAGTTGTAAAAAATATATATTAACTTTGTGTTATGTCCTTACAGACGTGACAGTTTGTCGTCGTCGAGAATGGATCAGGTAATCCTCTTAACATTACAATTTTATTATATACTAGCTTCCCGAGCGTGGTTTTACCCGCGTAACTTCCGCTCCCGTGGGATCTTCATAATTAAATGTAGCCTATGTCACTCAGGGTAAATGTAGCTTTTCAATGGTGAAAGAATTGTGGAAATCGGCACAGTAGTTTTTTAATTTATTTATTACAAACATACACACAGACACAAAAATACAAATATTTTCTCTTTATAATATTAGTATAGATGTATGAAATACTTTTTTATCTATTTATCAAAGGCTTATTCTTATATAATGTAACATAATAATAATGATAAATAAATCGACTGACGAGCCGAAAATATAGATACATCGCTATAGGGTTCCGTACCTAAAGGGTAAAATAGGACTCTATTACTAAGACAGACTGAAACTCGTGATTTTAATACTGTATTTTTCTCAATATTTATAACGGCAACAGGTAAACACCTGAAATTGTGTTTTTATTTTAAAGTGTAATCTTGTGCAGTAAAAGCTCTTTTATCAGCGGATTAAATATTCCGTAACTATGCTGCAAATGCATAAACCGGCCTTGAATGGTAATTTATTTGGAGTCATAGGAGATGCGTTTCTATGAGACAGTAGATACATCAAATTTTAAAAAAATATCACAAAGCTGGTTTACCATTTCTAAACCATCACTAATTTTAAGTTTCAAATTAAATGTCGCATAATGTAATGTATGTACTGATTACTTCTGCGAAAATGTTTTTTTTTTTTGCCGCGAATACAGGAATTGGGTCGTTTTTTGTTAATCCGCGAATAATGAGCTTTTACTGTATAGATACGGAACCCTTTGTGGGTGAGTCCGAGTTTTTTTCCGTTGTTAAAAAACGTTTCTTAAGTAGTTCCTTATCGATATTGAGATAGGTATGTTGCCAATGTGTCCTGTATGTTCCGCGCAGGAGCGGGTGGCGGGCGCGGGCGCGGGCGCGGGCGCGCGGCTCCGGCGCCAGTCCGCGCACGACTCGCGCCGCAGCGTGCCCGGTACGTGCGTGTCATATACTACAACTAGGTTTGACGACCTCCGTAGCGTAGCGGTATTTGGCTCGCTTTAAATCTCAGAAGACGTGGGTTCGATCCCCACCCATTGCACAACCTATATGAACCCAGTCAAGCTGAGCTCAAGGTTTTAACCAAAATACTAGTAGTGTGCAAAAACTCTGCTAGTTACCTTAAAAAAACCTGTAACAATCATTCTATCCGACTCTACTATTATAAATAACAAACAGTTTTTGCTAACAATAAACAGCATCCAACAATAGTTTTTTTTTAATATTTGTGTTATGTTTATTTTTCATTGTGTATTGTAGAGTGTTCGACGAAGGCGACAGAAGTGCCGACACATATGAACTCCTCCGGCAGCGACAGGTGTGTGAGCATTCACCATTCTTTTTTTTTATCTTATTCTACATCGCGAATAATACTACTAATACTGTTTCAAGCACCGTCGTACCTTCATAATATTGACTAAATTGAAATATTGTAAATGTTGTTTACATATTTATATTTGTTTCATAATATGATCATACATAATTTTAAATATATAATTATTGTATGTGCATAAAGTACTTTTCAGATTTACCAATGATAAAAAACAATACTGACTTAGCTCCATAAAATTACTTACAATTTTGCAAATTTAGCATTAATTTATCCACTAATAGCCCTGCTATTGATCTACTTAATTAACTTTAACTTCACTAGTGCACTGTGCGGTGCGAACACAAAACACCTACAAATGTGAATGTTTCTACAAGTGACATACAACAGCGCGCTGAATGTTTCGTCTATTCGTGGTTCCCACTAGCGCAAACAAAAGGTTTTGATGCAACGTCTGAAAACTAAGATATGAAAAAAAGGGTTAAGCCCTTCTTTTGGCCTGTAGAGCAACGGTTGGTGGAATGCCCGGCGGCCGATGGCCACTTCAGAATTTGTATATGTTGGAATTGGCTTGCGAACTTGTATTGCGCGATACAGGTTAGTTGGGATGCTAGGTGCTAGATGGCGCTGCTAGTGTTTGTGTTTTGTGCGCGCGTTTGTCTCGCGTGTATGTAGAATGAATTACTACACTCATATGTAGCTCTTAGGTGATCGTCAGTGGTGCGGTAGTAGCTCAGTGGGTGACGCGCTGATAGTTCGATCATGCGGGTTAAGCAATGTCAGGCGCGGTCAGTAATTGGATGGGTTGTGGAGATCGGAGCGCCGGTCCATTTTTCTATTTATTACAATGATATTTCGTAATCGTTTTCAGTTCAGCGTTTGAGCTAAAGAAGCAGCTAGCGACCTGTCAGCAGGAGCTGGAAGAGCTGCGCGAGAGATACAGAGAGCTGGACGACGAGTGTGAGACATGTGCCGCCTACCTGCGGGACAGAGACGAGCTGTGCGCCAGGCTCAAGCGAGAGCGAGCCGCGCTGCAGGTACGTGTGTGTGAGAGAGAGAGAGACATGTGCCGCCTACCTGCGGGACAGAGACGAGCTGTGCGCCAGGCTCAAGCGAGAGCGAGCCGCGCTGCAGGTACGTGTGTGTGAGAGAGAGAGAGACATGTGCCGCCTACCTGCGGGACAGAGACGAGCTGTGCGCCAGGCTCAAGCGAGAGCGAGCCGCGCTGCAGGTACGTGTGTGTGAGAGAGAGAGAGACATGTGCCGCCTACCTGCGGGACAGAGACGAGCTGTGCGCCAGGCTCAAGCGAGAGCGAGCCGCGCTGCAGGTACGTGTGTGTGAGAGAGAGAGAGACATGTGCCGCCTACCTGCGGGACAGAGACGAGCTGTGCGCCAGGCTCAAGCGAGAGCGAGCCGCGCTGCAGGTACGTGTGTGTGAGAGAGAGAGAGACATGTGCCGCCTACCTGCGGGACAGAGACGAGCTGTGCGCCAGGCTCAAGCGAGAGCGAGCCGCGCTGCAGGTACGTGTGTGTGAGAGAGAGAGAGACATGTGCCGCCTACCTGCGGGACAGAGACGAGCTGTGCGCCAGGCTCAAGCGAGAGCGAGCCGCGCTGCAGGTACGTGTGTGTGAGAGAGAGAGAGACATGTGCCGCCTACCTGCGGGACAGAGACGAGCTGTGCGCCAGGCTCAAGCGAGAGCGAGCCGCGCTGCAGGTACGTGTGTGTGAGAGAGAGAGAGACATGTGCCGCCTACCTGCGGGACAGAGACGAGCTGTGCGCCAGGCTCAAGCGAGAGCGAGCCGCGCTGCAGGTACGTGTGTGTGAGAGAGAGAGAGACATGTGCCGCCTACCTGCGGGACAGAGACGAGCTGTGCGCCAGGCTCAAGCGAGAGCGAGCCGCGCTGCAGGTACGTGTGTGTGAGAGAGAGAGAGACATGTGCCGCCTACCTGCGGGACAGAGACGAGCTGTGCGCCAGGCTCAAGCGAGAGCGAGCCGCGCTGCAGGTACGTATGTGTGAGAGAGAGAGAGACATGTGCCGCCTACCTGCGGGACAGAGACGAGCTGTGCGCCAAGCTCAAGCGAGAGCGAGCCGCGCTGCAGGTACGTGTGTGTGAGAGAGAGAGAGACATGTGCCGCCTACCTGCGGGACAGAGACGAGCTGTGCGCCAGGCTCAAGCGAGAGCGAGCCGCGCTGCAGGTACGTGTGTGTGAGAGAGAGAGAGCCATGTGCCGCCTACCTGCGGGACAGAGACGAGCTGTGCGCCAGGCTCAAGCGAGAGCGAGCCGCGCTGCAGGTACGTGTGTGTGAGAGAGAGAGAGACATGTGCCGCCTACCTGCGGGACAGAGACGAGCTGTGCGCCAGGCTCAAGCGAGAGCGAGCCGCGCTGCAGGTACGTGTGTGTGAGAGAGAGAGAGACATGTGCCGCCTACCTGCGGGACAGAGACGAGCTGTGCGCCAAGCTCAAGCGAGAGCGAGCCGCGCTGCAGGTACGTGTGTGTGAGAGAGAGAGAGACATGTGCCGCCTACCTGCGGGACAGAGACGAGCTGTGCGCCAGGCTCAAGCGAGAGCGAGCCGCGCTGCAGGTACGTGTGTGTGAGAGAGAGAGAGCCATGTGCCGCCTACCTGCGGGACAGAGACGAGCTGTGCGCCAGGCTCAAGCGAGAGCGAGCCGCGCTGCAGGTACGTGTGTGTGAGAGAGAGAGAGACATGTGCCGCCTACCTGCGGGACAGAGACGAGCTGTGCGCCAGGCTCAAGCGAGAGCGAGCCGCGCTGCAGGTACGTGTGTGTGAGAGAGAGAGAGACATGTGCCGCCTACCTGCGGGACAGAGACGAGCTGTGCGCCAGGCTCAAGCGAGAGCGAGCCGCGCTGCAGGTACGTGTGTGTGAGAGAGAGAGAGACATGTGCCGCCTACCTGCGGGACAGAGACGAGCTGTGCGCCAGGCTCAAACGAGAGCGAGTTGCGCTGCAGGTTATGGAGATTAGCCGGAATACCCGGATATTTTTCCACTACATACTATTATTTATTTGTGTTGCATGTGCATTCATGAACAGAGTGCCACTAGCGTGCCCCCCGCTAGTGGCACTAGGGCAGAGGTGCCAAAGTTTATTTTCTCGTTGACGCTTGGGGACAACTTGGGGATCCCGTCGAGTCTCCTGTGACCTCCTGAGGGTCCACCTGGAGCACTTTGGGAGTCACTGCACTGGGCATCAAATATAACGAAACATGTATCACTCGACAGACGACAGTGGCGGAGCTGAGCGAGCAGCTCGCCGCCCCCCGCGCGCGCCCCGCGCCCCCCGCGCCCCGCGCGCACGCGGCCGTCAACACGGACGAAGGTAGATATACTCACACCTCAACATCTTAAGGGTGGATTGACTAGCTGTTGTATCGTTTATTATTTATCACCATTATAGATATATTAATATATTTAGACTAAAAAATACTCGTATTTAGAGTTCCGGAGCATAATTTTCTTCATCCTGAACTGGCGCTTACGACCGAATGCTTCTGAAGTATGATAGTACATCCGACCTTATGCTTCTGAGGTCTAGATATAGTTACCGGACGGTATACAAATCGTTGAGACATTCCTCAACATTAACCATGGCAGCGGGCCCACGAGCGAGCGGGGGAACAACCGGTGGCTGAGGTGGGGGCAGCCCTCCCCCCCTCCCCCTCCCCCCTCCACCCGCGCCAGAACGCTTTCTATTGCATTGTTTACTTTGTAGACGCGACGACACTTTGTCATTATATTCTCTCGAGGATTATAACATTATACAGTCCACTCGTCTTTCCATCATCCTCTGAGCCATTGTGGAATACTGGTACACGCCATTACAGAAATATCGTCCGGTAAACTTATTATCTTCTGTATGGTTGGTGTTAGAGGTAAATGAAACGAAAGGAATGTCGAATTAATACTTCAATATATTGTAATAATTCAGGCTATATAAAGGATTACAATGGTTACAAATATAGAGTAACATAAGATACAGAGTAATATCATAGAGTAGCTTATATCTAATTTAACCATACCTCACACTTCTTTCTTCACGCTACACAGAGAGATCGCTTGAAGTTAACCGTAAATATAAAAGCAGATGCCTCGTGAAGCCTGAAATACTTGATTAATTGTTTCTCTTCTACCCTAATTTAATTTAAATCTATTAAATAAATCGCATCAAAATCCGTTCGCAGTTTTAAATATCTAAGCATACACAGGGACAGACAGACAGGCTGTAGCGTATAACGTGTTAGTTTAGTCAACCATGTGTTACTGTTGCGTAAAGAGATGAATCATATCACTCACTACACTATAGTTTATTAAATGTAATAAACTATAGTATAATGAGTGATCTGTTGTTGACGTTTATGTGCAGTAGTTAAAGATTAACTTAATTTAATTTTGACATAGAAGGGAGGCAGGTTTTCGGACTCGGTTTGAGCAGGTGACCAGGTAACTAGCTACCCTTGGCTTTTTAGGAAGCTGGATAGTGGTGATCTCGCTGACGCCTCAGGTAGACCGTAGCGGCAGCGAGAGAAGTACGACTCGGCACGTGTCCGGTCCGGATGGTAGCTGGTTGGTAGGTGTCCGGTGCCGACTGCAGCGAGAGGGCTAAGAGCCGCGGGTCTTTCGTGGTCTTCTCAGGTGACCTGCCGGTGGGTTTCATCCACGGGATGCATGTCTCTAGGAGTCGGTCTTAACTTCCGTAGTTGGTTAGTTCGGGCTCCCGGTTCGCCTCGCTGTGGTGTGCTCGTCAGTCGCGCCTCGTACCGGCTCGTCTGCGCTAGTTTTGCCTCATCTCAGTCGGAGGGGGCGGTCTCGCTCGCCGGCTCCAGGGTTCGTGCTCGGGCGAGCTCTCGAGCGAGGGATCGACGTCCTCGGGACGGGCGACGGGACGCGTCGACGCGCTTGAGACGGCTTCCAGCCAAAAATGATCCAGTCTGATTTGGGACGTGGCGCGGGGGGTATAGTCGAGTCTGCTGGGACGTGGCGCGGGGGGTATAGTCGAGTCTGCTGGGACGTGGCGCGGGGGGTATAGTCGAGTCTGCTGAGACGTGGCGCGGGGGGTATAGTCGAGTCTGCTGGGACGTGGCGCGGGGGGTATAGTCGAGTCTGCTGGGACGTGGCGCGGGGGGTATAGTCGAGTCTGCTGAGACGTGGCGCGGGGGGTATAGTCGAGTCTGCTGGGACGACGAGCGCCGGCCGGGGGTCTGAGAGGAGCTCATCGTGGATCGCTTGCCGGATGGTCTGACGATGTCGAGTGCGTCCGGGAGCCGTCGGACTCCTGGTGAATGCCGGGCAAGCGTCTCAAGGCCGGGGCGTACGCTCGTGGCCCGCCGTGTCCGCGGTGGCGGAGTGCGCGTCCCTGTTATATTTCTCGGCCGCCGGTGGGAGACTTCGGGATACGGCGACGAGGACGCCTCGTCACACGTTTATGATGTGTACTCATACTTTTTCATTCATAATGACATTATATTATTAAATATATAGCGTGAATATTGCCTAGAACTTTTTGTTATTAAAATTTGAATCAGAATGAATTATTATTTAATTGTGATACGATACTATACAGACCGGATGATAAGTTATTCCGCAACAGATTTTGTTATTAATTAATCTTTATATATATAATTCTTCTGTGAGTGTGTATGTCACTGAACTTCTCTGAAACGACTGGACCGATTTTGATGAAATTTTTTGTGTGTGTTCAAGGGGATCTGGGAATGGTTTAGATTCACAATTTTGTCCGCTGGACAATGTTTTTTTAATTAATTTTTAATTTATTAGTAGTTGTTGATTTTGGAATGTTTTACATTGGATCCGACAGACGGCGCTACCATCGCAGTGTCAAATAGGGTAGAGGTAGGGTAGGGGTAAGGTACGGGTAGGGTAGATGTAAGGCACCGCGTAGATTTTGAGGCGGTACGAAGTTTGCCGGGCCAGCTAGTATAGTTTATATTATTTGACTGACAAGTACAAGTGTACGTAAATATTGCATTTTTGAAGTATCACAGTTGATTATGTATGTCCGTCAGACTGGACGAACCTGCACTCGGTGGTGGTGGACCGCATGTCGTACGACGCGGAGGTGGAGAAGAACAAGCGCCTCGCCCGGAGCGTGGAGGAGCTGCGACACAACAAGCAGGACCTCAAGAACGCGCTCGCCAAGATGCAGAAGGCGCTGGACAGACACGCCGGGAACAGGTAGTTTCTTCTGTTAGGCAGTATCTTAATGCTCTATGAAGCATTATTTTAAGGTACAAAAAATGATTTAATACTGGTTATTCGTGTTCGGTGTCGCCCGGTTTTCGTATTAACATCTCCTGTATATTTTTCAAAGTTTTCTTAAACATTGGTTTTATAATTATGAATATAATAGAGACGGAATTAATTAAATTAATTACGCCATTCTCAAGTTATCTGTGTATATACAGGGTGTCCCAGAACTCAACGTCAAGCCGAAACGGGGTGACAGGATTGAACATAACCATCACGAGAATAATCAGAAAAAAATTCTGTCCCATGCAGTTTGAAAATTATGGGCATTTTAAGAAAAACCTAGAAATTTGATCAAACTGTACCATTTTTCGGTTATTGTGGTTATTCTTTTTTATTTTTGTGCATTTGAACTTTGGAAACGTAATCCTAAATAACATTTATAGAATCCCAATAAAAAATAATGACACAATTGCCTCAAGTTTCCGAGAATTGAGACTATTTGTTAAACTACGAATTTAAAATTTTCAAGACAGAACGACTTTGACAGGCCTTCCTTTAAAAAAAATGTACTAGAGTGGCTTGGCAAATGGCATTAAAAGTTGGCGCATTTAATCGGAATTCTAAAATGGTACAATACTTGTTAGTTCCATACAATAAAAAAGAGTATAAAAAATTAAAACCTCTAGTAACCCTCTGTTTGGCTTCTCTCAGGACTCCGGACATTGTCAAGTCGACCAATCTTGAAAATTTTAAATTCGTAGTAACTTTTAATGCCATATTTTGCCAAGCCACTCTAGTACATTTTTTTTAAAGGAGGGCCTGTCAAAGTCATTCTGTCTTGAAAATTTTAAATTCGTAGTTTAACAAATAGTCTCAATTCTCGGAAACTTGAGGCAATTGTGTCATTATTTTTTATTGGGATTCTATAAATGTTATTTAGGATTACGTTTCCAAAGTTCAAATGCACAAAAATAAAAAAGAATAACCACAATAACCGAAAAATGGTACAGTTTGATCAAATTTCTAGGTTTTTCTTAAAATGCCCATAATTTTAAAACTGCATGGGATAAAAAATTTTTCAGATTTATCCGTGATGGTTATGATCAAACCTGTCACCCCGTTTTGGCTTGACGTTGAGTTCTGGGACACCCTCTATATTATTATATATTTATATTTAAATGGTTCATTTTTATTCATATGGATAATTATTTTTAACCTGAATTTATATACACCGTGAAATTTTAATGGTTGTTTTCCCGAAGCAGAACAACTTGCCGTCGGTAGTACTACCGAAATTTTTTTTTTTTTTTTTAGACATGTTTTGGATTTAAAATTATTAAAAAAAATATTAGACAACTCGAAAGCGTGATAAACAATAGTAACACTAGACGGAGTGAACGGACCTTGTAGGTACTACTCGAATCGCACGCGCTGCTGACAAAGTAAAGAACGATCCATAAACGTTCAAAGCAAAATAAGAGCTCAATGGTAGTTATACGGCATAAAATAGCCTGCACGCAAGAATCACAAACGAGCCGGCTTCTTTTGTAATTCACCGCGCGGCGCCGACGCCGGAACGCCCCGCGCTCTCCGACTCCCTCCTTCCTTAGTTGTCCCGTGAACGTCGGAAGCGCAGCACGCGTTATCTTATTCATTTATTAGTATTATGGATCGACATTACAGTTTTAGTAATTTAGAGTACGTCGCTATGGTGCAACTGTACGCTAGGGCTAATTATAATTCCCATACTGCCTGGCGTCTTTACGCCGAGCTGCAACACTTGGCGTCACTCCGTCTTCGCGGAGTTCTGAACCCTCATGTCATACAGGACCGGACGATCGTAGCGGCGACGGCTACTCGATCATGGGCAGTTCCAAGTGCCAACACATGCACAGGGCAGAGGTCGATCGGCCGTTCTTTCGCCAGAGCTCGACGAGGAGATCATCGAGTACTTCGAACGCGATCCTCGCCGAAGTACGCGAAAGGCGGCAGCTAAGTTTTGCGTAAGCCAATACTACGTCTGGAAACTACTCAACTCAGAAGGACTGCATCCATATCATTTCCGCGGAGTTCATTTAATTTTTTTTTTGTTAAATACGCCTTAAATACTTTATTAGGTATCTAATTCAGAAAATTATTGTTCTTAGATAATAAACTTGTTTTAAGTTACGCTTTCTGTAAGTTATAGCTAAAAAGGTATTGGATAAAGCTTATTATTATGATTGGGTACTGTGTTACATTACCTAAGGTGTAGGTATCAGCTGATTGACTAACACACGGGTCAACGAACGCGCGACCGAGCGACGCGAGCGCTAGGTATCGCGAGGTATTACTATCGGTTCGATGTCACTTTCGAGTTCGGTTTTTCACGATTGTTAATCGGCCATTTTTGGTTTATAATATTTAGTTTTTGTATAAATTGAATGTTTAACTAAGACCAAACCTTTTCGCTGCGGGAAAACAACCATTTAAATTTCAGCGTGTATATGTGGCAAAATTTTATTTAAAATCAGACGTGCCCGTGACTTTGTCCACGTGGAATTTAACAAAAAAAGTAGAATATTTGAATTAATTGAGTGTTTGTGATATCGAGTAGTCGGTAGGAGTCGTCCGACGGTACGATGCATATCGCAACATTATTTTATTTTATAATAATTCTAGATTTATCTATACTAATATTATAAAGCTGCAGAGTTTGTTTGTTTGTTTGTTTGTTTGTTTGAACGCGCTAATCTCAGGAACTTTTGGTCCGATTTCAAAAATTCTTTCAGTGTTGGATAGTCCATTTATCGAGGAAGGTTATAGGCTATATTTTATTTTCCCAAAAAATAGGGATCCGTAAGAAAATTGCGATTTTGTAACCCAAGGTGTAAAAGCGAAAACCTATTTATGCGTGCGCTGCAAAAACTATTAACATTAGGATAAAATTGTGTACTACGGGTTTGTAGGTCTTATTAAGATCTACAAAAAAGTCCGCGAGAGCATATATCTAACTATCATAGTTTAGTCACAATGACCATAAGAAGTTATCGCAAAATAACAGCGCGTGTTTTCGCAGCGCAGCGAGTGAGTTAGGCCGAATGCGATTATGCGCGCTCGATCCTTAAGAATTATTGGGCAATTTTTTTGTTTTGTGTTCGTTGTAACTATGATGGATAGATACTTGAATACCTATTTATGTGTCCATCAGGATGGACGGTCACTAACCATATTTTACATCGAAATAATTATAGAAAGTTGCTACCTAGTTGCTACTAATCGTCAGTAATTGCTACCCCCGAATTTCTTTAAATAAACTACTTTTTAAGGTGACCAGTCATCCTGATGTCAGGATGGCTGTCACCTATCCAGTGAGGATAAACTGCGCAAAAGAATCGAGTTTTTTTTAACCAATAGTTGCTACTAGATTGCTACCTTCATATACATCGTTTTGGGCGTCATAGCTTTTAAGGATAAAAAGTTATTATCAATTTACTATTTTGATGCCTGAACGCCTGTAGAATTAAATGAGCAAATTTGAAATCAAATACATTAATATTATTTTATAAGCAGGCGCCACTTGTTGGGAATCCCAAACTTATTTAAAGTGATTAACGCAATAAATAAAACAATTTTAAGGATAAGCAATTACAATTTAATGAAAAAAAAATTATGTACCTGTTTTCTTTAAATATATTATATACAATGTGCTATTACTCTTTTATTACTTTTTGTTACTCTATTATGCAGATCGTTGTAACACTGCCATGCATTCCCACGTTTGCAATGTGCCTTATAATGGCCCATTTCACCAAATCCGGGTGGAACAAATTCTATAATGGTAGTTAATTCATAGTCATTATTACTTAAAACTAACTTTACTGGTACGTCGTATATCGAAATATATTCATCTGAAGTTTCAAAAGCAATAATATCGCGTAAAGTTAATTCAAATGATTTGATTCCGTTGCAACTGGAACTACGGCATGCTGTCATGTCAACATTGTCAATTAGCGAATTTGCGGCTTCTTGTAAATAAGTGATAGGTGTGTTAGGAACACGCAAGACGGATACTTTTCTAATGACGTTATTGATGGGGCAAACTAAACTGTTTTATTTATTGCGTTAAACACTTTAAATAAGTTTGAGATTCCCAACAAGTGGCGCCTGCTTATAAAATAATATTAATGTATTTGATTTCAAATTTGCTCATTTAATTCTACAGGCGTTCAGGCATCAAAATAGTAAATTGATAATAACTTTTTATCCTTAAAAGCTATGACGCCCAAAACGATGTATATGAAGGTAGCAATCTAGTAGCAACTATTGGTTAAAAAAAAACTCGATTTTTTTGCGCAGTTTATCCTCACTGGATAGGTGACAGCCATCCTGACATCAGGATGACTGGTCACCTTAAAAAGTAGTTTATTTAAAGAAATTCTGGGGTAGCAATTATCTGACGATTAGTAGCAACTAGGTAGCAACTTTCTATAATTATTTCGATGTAAAATATGGTTAGTGACCGTCCATCCTGATGGACACCTATTTATTTAGTGTTTGTTGTATTGTTAGTCCTGAAGAGTATAGGTATTTCATACGATAAAAGTATACCCACCTACTTATTTCATTGAGTTTTAGTAGGTACCTATATTAATTTGTTTCTGTTTGTTTTGACTAAATTTTACGCGTTTTGTTAGAGGTTTAAAGACATTCCGTAGTATTATTATGGTATCAGTATTGTACCCGTGCGAAGCCGGGGCGGGTCGCTAGTCTTAAAATAAAAGTAGTCTTAAGTCTAAGAAGCAGGACAGAACTTATTTGAATCTGCATTGAAGATGATTCTAGGATATTAATATTGAAATCACATTTTTTGTAAAATTTAATTTTGTGAGGACATCGTCAATGCAGATTCAAATAAGTCAAACTTCAACACAGAACGACTCAATGGAATCGCATCTTTGTTTGGCTGACGATATAGTGATCGTGTCTCACCGAGACCAACTTATGTCGAACGGTCGACGCTTAAAGTTGTTCAAGAATATATCTACCTTGAGCAAGTTATCCAGGTTAGTAAAAATAACGTTGAGAAAGAAGCCGCCAGAAAGATCTAACTGGACTGGACGGTATTCAGTAATACTACGGAGAGCTTTATCTGCATCAGTACCGCAATGCCTTAAGACCTAAGTGTACTATTAATGCGTTCTACCTGTCGTTATCTACGGTACTGAGACAGTATATACTGAGGTGTATATATGAAGTGTCCACTTCATATATACACCTCCGCTAGTTCATAAATTTGATGTCGCTCATCGAGTGGATACGAACTTTGCTTGGAATTTCTCTGAAAAATAAACTTCTCCATGATGTTATCCGACAAAACTAACGTTATTATAAGGTACAATAAGCAAGTTGCAATGAAAATGGGCTGGCCTGCAGAAGAACTGAGAGCCATCGGAACGCAACACGCATCCAAAGTGGAGACCGCGTCTCAGCCATTGTAATTGCGCCCCCCGGCAACATAGGCCGTTTACCTGAAAAGTGTAGATGTACATTGGATGTTAAGATTGATTGATAAACTTGAGACTCCCGTTCAATCTTGTATTCGTCATAATAACTAACTGAGCGCCAAATGCTATCCAGTTAGTTGTGCGAGTTAGGTAGTTAATTAAATATTAATAATTAATGAATTTCTAAAGTTAGAAAAACAGCGTTTATCTAAAGAATCCTTGACCTCTAGATTTTTTTACAAAAACAGACTTTTTTACTCCCCTGTGATCCAGCGCCTGTAGGCCGATCACTTCCTCTTATGTTCATAAATCTGACTTATTCAGTGGTACCACTGGGTCGTGGTCCTAACCCCTTAGGGGGGCCCAGGTGTGTGTCACTTAATTGTGTGTTTTACCAAATTTTACTATATTGATCCATTAAAATCTATAATAATTAATATGAACTTAAACTTTTTAAAAGTGAGGAATTAATGACCAGCTGACGGACGGACTACTTTGTCTGTAGTATCCTACAATTTGCCACCGGTTAATTAAGTATCTAGTTTAATTCATAGAATAAGAATAATTGTGTAACATTGTGATTCTGACAAGTACAAGTATATGTAAATACCTAAGTGCTAAATAAATTCATTATTATTTCAGAAAAAGTGAAATCAATCTGCGCCTTGAGGAATTATCACTCTGTAAATATTTTGACTTTTATCTCTCTTGAGAAAACTAAAAAAAAATCTGGGATAGTATATTAAAATTTGTAAGATTCTACACCATGGTAATCATCATATCAAGTTTTATTAAAATCCGTTCAGTAGCTTCGGCATGTCAAGTTTCGAAAGATGGACAGACTGACATAATTTATTTTATAAAATTACATCTTAAATACTGTATTAATTGCTTCGGTACGGTATTAATCAAAATATTCTACTACAACTGTGCACCTACCACATTTTCTCTGCACCATTCTATGGTTGACGGGCAGAAAATTCCACCGGCATGCATTAAGTCCACCATGTACATTTAAGTGCAAAAGATTAAATAAATATACAGAATGATGTTCTGCGAAATTAAGTTATGCCATCCAAAGTAAAGCAAAATAATGTTAAGACCATAAAAGTTCAGCCATTCGGGCCGAATCGGACGCGAGGGGCTAGTTGTTAAGGAAAACTAGGTGTCTTTCGAGCACGTAACGTGTCGCGTACATATAAGTTGAACGCACTGTGTGCGCAGGGAGCTGGAGGTCGCCGCGGCGGAGCTGGCGCAGAGCCGCGAGGAGCTGGCGCAGAGCCGCGAGGAGCTGGAGCAGCTGCGCCGCAAGTACCGCGAGCTGGACGAGGAGTGCGACACGTGCGCACAGTACCTGCGCGAGCGAGACGACACGTGCCGCCGCCTGCGCGCCGAGCGAGCCGCGCTCGAGGTGAGTGACGCGCGAGCGAGACAGTAACTGCGCGAGCGAGACGACACGTGCCGCCGCCTGCGCGCCGAGCGGGCCGCGCTCGAGGTGAGTGACGCGCGAGCGAGACAGTACCTGCGCGAGCGAGACGACACGTGCCGCCGCCTGCGCGCCGAGCGAGCCGCGCTCGAGGTGAGTGACGCGCGAGCGAGACAGTACCTGCGCGAGCGAGACGACACGTGCCGCCGCCTGCGCGCCGAGCGGGCCGCGCTCGAGGTGAGTGACGCGTGAGCGAGACAGTACATGCGCGAGCGAGACAGTACCTGCGCGAGCGAGACAGTACCTGCGCGAGCGAGACGACACGTGCCGCCGCCTGCGCGCCGAGCGAGCCGCGCTCGAGGTGAGTGACGCGCGCGAGCGAGACAGTACCTGCGCGAGCGAGACAGTACCTGCGCGAGCGAGACAGTACCTGCGCGAGCGAGACGACACGTGCCGCCGCCTGCGCGCCGAGCGAGCCGCGCTCGAGGTGAGTGACGCGCGCGAGCGAGACAGTACCTGCGCGAGCGAGACAGTACCTGCGCGAGCGAGACGACACGTGCCGCCGCGTGCCGCCGCCTGCGCGCCGAGCGGGCCGCGCTCGAGGTGAGTGACGCGCGCGAGCGAGACACAGTTCCTAAGCGAGCGAGACATAGTTCCTGCGCGAGCGAGACACAGTTCCTGCGCGAGCGAGACGACACGTGCTGCTGAACTAATATGATACGACAAATAGTTTCAGATAAACGGTACGGGAACTAACTACATACATACCGCTGTGTGTCCGCAGGCCAAGCTGCAGGAGTTGCGCGCCTCGCCCGCGCGCGCGCGTCGCCTCGCGCATCACGACCGGCGCCGCCACGCCGAGCCAGGTGAGACACACACACCACACACACACACACACACACACACACACACACCACGACCGGCGCCGCCACGCCGAGCCAGGTGAGACACACACACCACACACACACACACACACACACACACACACCACGACCGGCGCCGCCACGCCGAGCCAGGTGAGACACACACACCACACACACACACACCATGACCGGCGCCCCCACGCCGAGCCAGGTGAGACACACACACCACACACACACACACACACACCACGACCGGCGCCGCCACGCCGAGCCAGGTGAGACACACACACCACACACACACACACCATGACCGGCGCCCCCACGCCGAGCCAGGTGAGACACACACACCACACACACACACACACACACACCACGACCGGCGCCGCCACGCCGAGCCAGGTGAGACACACACACCACACACACACACACCATGACCGGCGCCCCCACGCCGAGCCAGGTGAGACACACACACCACACACACACACACACACACCACGACCGGCGCCGCCACGCCGAGCCAGGTGAGACACACACACCACACACACACACACCATGACCGGCGCCCCCACGCCGAGCCAGGTGAGACACACACACCACACACACACACACACACCACGACCGGCGCCGCCACGCCGAGCCAGGTGAGACACACACACCACACACACACACACCATGACCGGCGCCCCCACGCCGAGCCAGGTGAGACACACACACCACACACACACACACACACACACCACGACCGGCGCCGCCACGCCGAGCCAGGTGAGACACACACACCACACACACACACACACACCACACACACACACACACACACACCACACACACCACACACACACACACACACACACACCACACACACACACACACACACCACACACACACACACACCACACACACACACACACACCACGACCGGCGCCGCCACGCCGAGCCAGGTGAGACACACACACCACACACACACACACACACACCACACACACACACACACACCACACACACACACACACCACACACCACACACACACACACACCACACACACACACACACACACACACACACACCACGACCGGCGCCGCCACGCCGAGCCAGGTGAGACACACACACCACACACACACACCACGACCGGCGCCGCCACGCCGAGCCAGGTGAGACACACACACCACACACACACACACACACACACACACACACACACACACACACACACCACGACCGGCGCCGCCACGCCGAGCCAGGTGAGACACACACACACGCACACGCACGCACGCACCCACACACACGCACGCACACACCCACACACGCGCATAATAAAAAGCATAACGATTAAAACGAGTTTTTCTCATTGTTAGAATTGTCACAAGCGGAGTGCGAGGGCAGCGCACTGGCGTCCGAGGATACAGACACTAAAGACGTCAAACAACTTCAATCGGTAACTTATTTCATTTGACCTCATTTATAATATGTCATATGCTAGGAATATGTCATAAAAAATAAAGTAACAATGATTGTGAATAAATGTATTTTATCACTTTTTTAGGGTTCACTATTGTTTAACAAAAAAACGTATGACAAAAGATCATTTTACAAACAACGTTTGAAAAACTAATCATTTGACAAACTTTCATTTCGCAAACATATTACTTTAAAAACAATCATTTGACATAATACAGGTTTCGCAAATGTTTTACTTAGGAAATAATGAAACTGTAAAAATGTTATTTGAATTATAATCACATGACTAAATAATTCGTTTGCCAAATTGGTGATTGTACAAAAAGTTAGAAGATAAATTATTAGTTTTTAAAAATAACTAATTTGTAATTAATACTTAAGCTTGCGATCAAATTTTGAAAATATTAAATTGTATGGTTGCAATTTTTATCTTGGACAGCTTATTTATAGGCAAGTAATAATTTTCTATTAATAAAAATTCGATAGAAACTTAAGTCTTTAAAAAAAATAATACACATTGCCGGAATTAAGCGAAATAAGTAGAATTCGTTTCTCGTCGCAGTTCTAACCTAACCTAACCAGCCATTTTTTAGTTGACCTTCTTCTGTGTAAGAAAGATTGTTGTGTTAACTTAGATTTTGGTTAATAAAATATTTAGCAAGCAAGGCATTTTGTCAAATGTTATTTATGCTTTACGTTGTTTTGCCAACTAGCATGTTTAAAAATTATTCAATTTGTAAATTAATGTTTTAGCATATTTTTTTTGTAAATATATTGTCTAATGAGTAGTTTAGTTTATTAAACAATAGTTTGTAAAATAATAAATTCATCAAGTATAAATTTGTCAAATGATCGGACACCCTTTTTTATGTCTTTACTTACTTACACCCGAGCACTAACCTGCGAAGCAGCGCCGGGACTAAACTTATCCATTGCATACATCTAGACGTGCGTCGTCGTAGTACAACTAACATAGTGTCGTGTGTCGCAGCTGGTGACGTCACTGCGCGCCGCGCTGGCGTCTGCGCAGCGCGCGCCGCTCGCCGCGGCCGGCAGTGCCATCGTGCAGGTGAGTGTGCACGACGCGTAGTGTCCCAGCTCGTGCAGGTGAGTGTGCACGACGCGTAGTGTCCCAGCTCGTGCAGGTGAGTGTGCACGACGCGTAGTGCCCCAGCTCGTGCAGGTGAGTGTGCACGACACGTTTGTGTGAATAAATGTTATATTTGCTTTCCAACGTGTGCTTCGATAATTTACAGAACCAACAACTCAGCGATGTGATGAAGGAAAACCAAAAATTGAAGATCACTAACGCCAAGCTCGTGTCGCTGTGCAAGAAGCGAGGCAAGGACGCGGACCGAGAGAACCGCGAGCCCGCGCGCTGACGGGACTCGCTCGTTGTCAGCACTTGTGCTTGCAAGTCATCTTCTGTACTATTTATTTTGTGGATAATAAGTGTTTCATTGAAAATTATTTGATAAGTAAATTATAGTTATTTCAAGATTCTTAATGTAACGAAGGGTGAATTTATATTAATTTTACAATTTTCCGCAGATTGCTCATATATTTGTATATTATCACATATTGGATTAAGTGTAATTATAAATACCTATGACTGGCGAATATTTGGGATGAGCGAAATTGTGTGACAATGCTTGAATGCGATGATAGAAATTTTCTCAATTTGTTTATTTTATTACATTTAATTAATTCCATTCGAGCCGTGCCGAACTTAGCAAACTAATGTATGATAACGCACACATTTTGTTTCTTGTTTGTCTACATAGAATTTTCTTAGTTTTAATACAAATAAATATCACACCATAAGAGAATAATCCTATAGTTGTATGTAAGTCTGACAGAATTACCAATTCTGAAGCAATCCTCGAGACATTGAGATTATATTTATATTAGTTATAATGTCCTAACACAATGATAATAATCAGGCACACGTTCGTTCGTAACAAACTACATTCTTCAAATAATTATTATTATTGTATAAAAATAACGTACAAAGGCCCACTCAGGAGGCTAAATGCTGTAAACCCTTTGCCTAACTAACTAACTATTGTATAAAAATTGCATGTTAACTTAAGTCGGAGAAGTGAAGTAAATTTATTATAAGACTGAATGTTTAGAACATTCCAAAACCAGTTTTAAGAATGAAAAGAGGTATAACGCGTGGGTGTCCATGTAGGTCAATAGTTTATTATATTGCACACGGCTTTGTGAGTGTAATTTGTAAGAGATTTGGGAGTGAGAATAATAAATTATTTTGTTAGTTACACTAGTTGTTCGGTAGTCAATCCTGGACGTCCCAGTACTATAGACAATTCGATAGAATAATCTTATGTCGAATTGTCTGTAGTACTTTGGTTCCTCTTGATCAGTCGTTTGTCGAACAAGAGCTACTTGGATATAAACCTAATGATGACGCGTGTAGTACAATTAGTATTATTAGTGTGTACTTAATGTTCGTGCCTAAAATATACAGTGATATTTATAGTTAGAGCAATTATTGAATATTTGATGTGTCCATATATAGTAGTGCTAATGCTCCGATATTGTAACTCCAGCGATGACACCAACTCGTGCCAGTCACGCCTCACGAGTACAACTCGCGGACGATTGCATGATACCTCAGGAAGTCTATTTCAAATTGCAATGAACCTGTGCCATCAACGAAACCTATTGTAAAGCAGTCTGCGACTTGTGTTAAGTGTTTCACAACGGTACATTAATCATTTTTATAGTGTTATAAGCTGGATCTTAATTTCATATCATATAGGTACGATTTGCATGTATGTAAAATAAATTACTTATTAGTTCATAATGTATGTCGATGCACAAATGAATACCAAGAATACTAAAACAATTCGTCCATGTAGGACAGCAAATGTCACACTTTATGAATCGGAGATCGCCTCCTTGATTGTCTCTGTTCTGCTATCGACGACATTAAAATTTAAATCACTTTACATCTTTTCATAATTGCAGCGTCACCGATACGAGAAGAAAACATTTTTGCTGATTTGTTCATATGAATCTGACAGTAAACAATGATAAGCACAATAATATCACCGCAATAATTACTGCTATACCTTTGTACTTTGTCAAATGTTATTGTAATAAATTCTTCGAACGTTGACTTGAAAACAATAAAATTAAATGTTTCATATAATTTTGTTTCGCTTGTTTTATATTAATAAAAAAAAATACATTTAGAAGCCGCTGACTGGCGGGACATGCTTGAAACTTATTTTCGAAGAGGTGTGATTTTTGTGACGCCGAGTGTATTATTAACTACTGCTAATCTTTGTTTTTTACAAGCGTTGTCGCTTGTGGACTCTCATCAACAATTTTCTCCTGGTAGTACTACTGGGAACAAAATTTCCCATTAGTTCTACCCGATGGAACAAGTAGAACAAGCGGGAAAAAAGACTCCCACTAGTTCTACTCTTTCGTTACATCAAATATAATAGAACTAGTGAGAAAAAAAAATCCCATTAGTTCTACCGTAGAACTGTGCAGTAGAACTATCGGGAACAAACGGTCGTTTCAATTTCACTTTCTCTAAACATCATTCCATTGTGCACTTGTTAATTTAATTAAATTTTGTTCCCAGGGGTATAGGATAAAAACTGTCTGAGATATAAGAGCTTTACAACAGGGTTCGCCCTGGTGTCCTGAAGCATAGTGTCATCCATCTTACCAGATTGAATCCATATTCGTACCTAACATACCGAACGTATTTTCTGAAATTTTATGGCGTTGCATACCATTTTCGTCCAGAATTACCAGATTGCGTCCATGGATACCGTTTTTTGCGAAGCTCCTATGATAGCTGCAGCAACAGGCCCTGGTTACCATATAGGATCTAAGTACTCATCAATATGAACCAAACGAATCAAACCTTAATGCGGTTGTCTTTTCGTTCTTATGGCCACCTTCTGGCTCCTTCATAAGACCCTGGGAACTCGGGCTTCGCAATCTACACGGTACACAATTGCGACTAAATCAGTGTAATAGAAAGGACATACACTGCTTATGGTCTAATAGGGGAGTGAGATGATTTTAATTCAGAAAGGAATCGCAACGTTTGAGATGGAGTGGGGTAATAAGCACAGTTTACAATAATAAGTACTAAATCATGTTGGGGTATGCCCTCCATGCGACTATGGCTATAAGTATATTATTTTATGTATATGCATAAAGTCGAACCTATTTTCGAACTTGTTTGTAACTTTCGACCGAGATTGTAACTTTGTTCGGATCGGCATTCAATACGGCGCGTGGCCACGCGCCGCAGCGCGAAGACGATTGGTGTAAGTGCGTGAGAGAGCTGAATTGTGATTGGTTTAAAAAGGAGGCATACTAGAAATTAACAGTGATGAATGGAATTTCATGAAAGATATAGTGAACGTTTTGCAATGCTTTTACCAAGCCACGTTGGATATCTCATCCGACTCGTCCTGTGTTTCGGTGCCCTTATTCGCATAATATCAGATTCTCAAAATATCAGATTCTTAAAACATTAGATTATCAAAATAGTAGATTTTCAATATAACCGAAATTGGACACTCAACGTGAAAAACATTTTGCTATGAAAGTTTGCATATTTATCGATACAAGAAATGTCAACCGACACGGAATTGTCCAAAATGTCTTTTGAATATTTCCAAAGCCAATGATTGCAAAAAATAACTAAGGACATATTTAGCTGCTACAATGAAAAACATCGAACAACAAATGCGGTCGAGGGTTGGCATCGTAGAATCAATACAAAAATACCAGCTATACCAACTCTATTCCAATTTATTAAATGACTAGCTGGCCCGACAGACGTTGTACTGTCTTAGCTAAAACTCTAAATTAAATTGAACTTTTAATATAAGGCGTGATCGCACTGAACTAACCGTAATGTCAAGTAATGTGCACTAAGAGTAGCACGCATTCCGTCAATGTTATGTCAAACGCCATATATACAATAAAAAAAAAAAAATTTACTCTATTCATGATCGATGATATGCCAATGATTTTTAGACTTGGGTGGCTTCTGGGCCATAAAAATCTCGACCACAAGCCGAGTTGCCATGCCATTAAGTAGGGTGATACGAAGGGATTATTCCACTTTGTTCACCTGGGTGATATCACCCAGGTGAACAAAGTGGAATAATCCCTTCGTATCACCTACCTACTATTAGTTATGAAAAAAACTTAAACAACTGGTTCAAGCGATCTTGACCAAAATGCTAGAATGTTCTGAAAGAAAAGAGGGAGGGTGATCCGCAAACTTAATGTCATCAGTCATCACAGCAACAGCACACGGTACATTGGTGCGAGGAGTTTCCGGCTTGGGCGGTGGAGCGAGAGTGATGGGATCCGTCATCTTGCTACCGACCATTGCCCATTCAGTAGAAGTCCGCGGAGTGTTTTCAGGAGAAAGACCTCTCCTAACCATTTCACCGAAGGCGCACAGACAGCAGGCTTTCCCCCGAGCCTCGGCTTCGAGGAGTAGGGAACATAAGTCCTAATTTCTTTTATAAGCCGACCCATGATGTGTAGCGTTGTAGTTGTGCTCCGTGCGCCCCCAAAAGGTGCATTGAATGGACCCAGGAGAGTTCATGACTGCTAGGTCATAGGCATCGCCACGGTACCGGATGTATAATAATATGCATTAGCTATTCCTGGTGCTCAATTTACTGGCATTTAGAGGAACATCCTGGGTTAAGTAGTTAAACCATCTTCTAGTGATATAATAAGCATATCATCGCTATAAACAGGGGAGTTCTACATACTACATACCACCACTGTGGCCGTGGATGCTCATGCATTTTCAACTGGGAAAAAAATGGACATTGAATGACAGCGACGAATTTCTTATAGTAGCAACAATTTATTCGTTTTGACGAATTGAAAGCAATAACTGCAGCAGTTTTTATTTTGTTCAAAATGTGTTAACAGTTCACGTCGAACAAAAAGAATTAATGAAACAAAATAACAATTCACACACAAATTAGAATTATTAATTAATTAAATATTCTTTATTCAAGTTACTATGACTCATTTTGTTAGTACTTATACATAAAACCTTATACTATGTTAGTAACATTTTTGTTATTTTTTTTTTTAATACTTACAAACATTTAAACATTTAGATTGATTGGTACTCAAATCACTGACGCCCCATTCCATGCGAAATAGTACAGCAGTGATTCATGTACCGGCAATCCAATCTGTCTGCAATCATGGCCAGAAGGCCGTTGGAGCTATCTCGAACTCTGCGCACCAGGGATGCGCACCGTTTGCGCATTGTGGCATAGAAACAGTCCTCTCTGGCTTCGGCGAACATACCTGATGCGCTACAGAGGCATATCGCATATCGAGGCAGCCCCAACAGTACCCTGAACGCATTATTATATTGGATACGAAGGGCGTTGTACGCTTTTTGAGTATATCTAGCCCACAAGCTGCACGAATAAAAAGAGGAGCAGTAAGCTCTAAATAAAGTGAGTTTCACCTCTCTTGAACATCGTGCAAACCTACGAGCCAGCATGTTAGCTCTCACTGACAACGCCCTTCGTTCTCGCTCCAGGTCATCATCATCTTTGAGGCCAGGGGTCAAATAATGGCCTAGATATTTAAAATTATATACCCGTCTCAGCGGGAAACCGCTTATAAGAATAGGCGGCATTACATTTGGACTTTTACCCCTGGACTCAAAAACCATGACCTTACTTTTCTTAACATTGTAAGCAAGCCCGTGACTTAAGGCATACCGTTCACATATGGCGACTAGTTTTCGTAAACCACAGGGTGACGCGCTCAGAAGTGCCATGTCATCCGCGTATGAGATGTTATTTAAACACACACCATCAATGTGACACCCGACTCTGGCACTCCCAAGCAGCAAAAACTAGTTGTATAAAAGTCCATAGAACGTTTTGTAAAAAACTGTTTTTGGCCCTATAAAAAACCTAAAAAAGAGTTATTTCTTCGAAAGTGGCGCAGTTATATCTCTGTTTAGTGTCAAAACGATCTGTTAGCAGTGTCACACATCACAAATCAGTCCTATACAATAGGATAGGTAGGGGTAGGGTAGGGGTAGGGGTAGGGGTAGGGTAGGGGTAGGGCTAGGGTAGGGGTAGGGTAGGTGTAGGGTCGGGGTAGGGGTAGGAGCACTCATCGCTAAAATTGACAGAAAAATGATTAAAGTCCCTGTAATGCAAAACCAAAGCGATATACGATAGTATAGCTTGTCTCGATATTCATCACTTGCTAAAACAAAACGTCTCATCAACCGCTCCAAGTCAAAGCCGCAATGTAATAAGAATGTTTTATTTTTCTCAGATTTAGTATTACCAGGTATTACTGAGGGTATTAGATTAAAAATAATTGATTTTTAAATTAATTACGCATAATCTTAATCACAAAATGACTTAACGATGGAAGGAAACGTTTACTTTATTTTTTCTCCTCGCATTTGAACAGTTTTTACAATTAATAACAGTACAATTTAATCTTTTTTTTCGCACGGACATATGTTGTTAGCCCCTAGGCTTTTTCTACTTCACCGGGCATAAAGGCGAGCAGAGCTCCAGCCTAGATAAATGGTTTAAAGACTACAAACTAAGCAACCTGCGCAAGAGGGCGTCCCCTGTGGGACTTGGACCTCGGCTCAGGGCGGTCGCTGACGGGGAGATTTAGGGATTATGGCTTTTAGTTTAGGGGAGTTTTGTGAAACGGTCGCTTTACTTTACAGTTTGCTCTACTTTACAGTACCCGAAGTCCGAACTTCGGGACTACGAGGGCATCGGAAGGTTACCAGCACAATTAACCATTTTAATATTTTTAACTGACGTCCAACTAGCGCTGTATACCCAAGCAGACTGATCGCGAAAGTGGCCACTTACGATTTTTGTACGTAAGCTAGGTACGCGAAGTAGTTCACGTTGCACAGGTAGTAACAGACAAAAAAAAAGTGTCCTCTCCTCGTGGTATGAGTTTAGCATACCACAGTATGGAGAGGGCGAGCCCCACATATCCCGCCGCCAGCGCGCGAATACGCTGCAGCGGCGGTGGGAATGCGTAAATGCATTTGCCCTGGATAACAAAAAAAAACTACAGCTGCGTCAAAGTTACGGCATCTTACAGTTTGCATACACTGAGTGATAGCGAGACGATGACAATTATCTCGTAAGCCAATAACAGAGTTTCACGACATTCATAAAGCTAGGTTAACTAGAAAGTAGCGAGGGAAAACAAAAGAAAAAACTTAGGTAAATAAGTAAATTCTGCAATAATAGGCAAAATGCGAGTTGACATTTTATAAAGTCATCGTTTTTAATATCCGAGTTACAAACCACGCAGGATAACATGTTGACGATAATTTGGTACAAGTGCACTGAAGCGAAACTCAAACACACGCACTGGTATGTTAGACCGAGACAGCAATTATGGCTACTATCTCTTATCGTAGCGGTGAGGAGCACGGGTACCCCGCACGCTGCAGTCAAACACCAATACACCACTATTCACTTGTGTTTGTAAAATTATCCTTTATGATTGGCACAGACTTCACACAATAATAACTATTATTGCTTAAGGGATTAAGCACTATTATCGCTTAAACTTCCAACGGTCAAGATCCGCCACGTTCACATCTAGCGACAGTTGCGGGTTAGAAGGCTCTTTTGAAGACTCGAGTTCTTTTGAAGGCTCGAGCTCTTTTGAAGGCTCGAGCTCTTTTGAAGGCTCGAGGCTTGGCTCAAAAAGATCGCGGCTCGGTTAGGCTCGGGACTCCGAGCTTACCGAGCTCACTGAGTCTTGCGATTCCGCCTCGAGGCTTCACAAATAACGCTCGACGCCTCGAGGCTTGTACATCACTACTCAAAATAGTGATGTAATGGCTACTATAGAACCTTTTATAGTACTTTTTCATACTAAACTAGAGTTTATGTTTCCTATACTTCACCATTCATTCTTTTATCATTCGTGACAGGGTGCAATGCCAAAATTTAATAAAAAAAACAAAAGGATACCTAGTACAATCAATTTGAAATGAGTAAGATTTTATTTTGTTATTATGATATTCGTCTAATAAGGTAAAAATGATGTACGAACGCAATTTTACTGATAAACTAGGGTTAGGTTTACCATGAATTTTAAGTACCCCTTCGAATTATTGAGTTTTTATTAAAATATTTATCAATTAATGTGACTTCAAGTTTCTAAGGACCCTTATAGTAGGTACATGTTGTGACAATGTTTTCACTATCATCATGGGTTCAGAGTGATTTTGGGGATCCGTGTGAGCATAACTAAATAATACACCATGATTTTTTTTGGTTATGTTTCTGAAGCACTGATTCTACGCATGAAAAAAGCTTTCTTTATAAATTTAAAGGGTTTACTGCTTAAACTGTGTTAATCATGTGGCCACTTTTTTCTTCGGGAAAGTTGATTAGTTTTATTAAGTATGTAGAAATATAAAATGTATCTAGTCAACATTGTGTTTTTTTTTCAGAGCCATTGAAGATTAATGGAATGGAAGATTCTGAAATATTGTCACAATAATCGCTGGAGTCCTTATGTTCAATCAAAAGCTCATGATCTTTGCAAAATTCATTTTGTACGGAACCGTTTTCTATAATTGTGCCCTCAACTTGATTTTGGTTGTTATTACTGGTTAGATCGTTTGCTAATGATGATGGTGCTTTCTTATAACGTCTATTAACTTCTCTTCTATATGTTCCACTGCGTTTATATCTTTTACAATTCTTTAAATCCATTTTTGTCGATCGTTGAATCAAAATGTCTGAGTATTGTTCTAAAAGCATGATAAAAATTCTTTTTCAGGATATAATTGTCATTTAATAGCAACATTTGTCTACTTTTGTGTGACATTTTTGAATTATTAAAGAGATAGATACCCTGTTATAATACTATCATATGTATTAAAGGAACTAAAGAAGACATTATAAAACAAATCTGCTCTAAAAAAGTGTCTGTGTAATTGTCTTATCAGTGAAACTATAATAGGCATCTGAAAATGATTATAGTACAGTTACATTACATAAGCGTAATCTCAAACTTGGCTACATCACAAAATCATTCAATTGTAGAGTTTTTTGACTACTAGCGTACTAAGTACTATAACAACGATCTGAGTATCCACAATACCACAATATCGCTCCATAGTTGAGTGTTCGTCACTGCTAAAACGAAAGTACTATAGCAGTTCGTTTGGAACCCTTATTGTGCAAATCAGATGAATAAAGGCTTCTGCGAACAATTTTATAGAGCAATATCGTTCTGTACTAGTTATATTAGATCTTGCTATAGCACCTGACTATAACGGTTGTATAAAATGGCGTTGTAAACGTTAACAACGATTGTTTATATGTCATTTTAGCTCTATAAGCTTATAGAGCAATAATGTGTTATCGAACGCCTTTATACAATACGCTGTCACCGCTAAAACCTTAATTAAACGTTTACACAGCTTTTTAGAGGTATAACCTTTAGTTATAGGACTGTATTGCTGGTTGGGCTGCTGAGCTCGCCGATCAACTCATTTACGTACAAGTTGAAAAGCGTAGGCGATGACAATCCCCCCTGTCTCACCCCGCATGGGCCGGGGCACAATCACGGTCGTATGGGTTGGAACCCATACGACCGTGATTGTGCCCCGGCCCATCTCACACTGTTGACCTGGTTCCCGTACCAATACTTTAGGATATTAACAATTGAGTTTGGCAAATGAGACTTGTGCAACTTTTTCCATAAAATATCGTAGGAAACCAGATCAAACGCTTTTGAAAGGTCGAGAAAGCAGCAGTAGACAGAAGTGCTGCGCTTTGCGTAGTAATTGACAGCAGGCTTAAGACACAGTATAGCGCTGTCCGTTGATAAACCGGGGCGAAACCCGAATTGGTTATCATAGATTTTAATATGTTTGTTTAACTATGTATTAAGCATGCAATCAAGCACCTTCGAAATGACAGTGGCCAAGGAAATGGGCCTATAGTTAGTTATGTCAGAAAGGTCACCTGTTTTATTTTTAACAATAGGCACCACCACTGTACGTAACATTTCCTCAGGTATGTAACTATGATTGACACTAAAAATAAATAGTAGGAACAACACCCTAGGTAAGTGCAGACCCGCGTATTGGAGATGCTCAATGCTGAGACCATCTTGACCCGGGGATTTACCTCTGGTCATCGATTTTATAAGAAGTGCAATTTCTGTAGCTTTAAATTTGATACCCGCGTCATTGCCATTCTCAACACTGAGCATCGTTTTCGATGGCCCTAACGGTGAGTTCACATAGAAATGGCTCATAAATAGATTAGCTATCTCTTTCGGCTCCGTCACTCCACCGGCGCTCACGGGCAGTCCTGGTTTACAATTTAATTTACGAGTGTGTTTCCAAAACGCTCGGAAATCATTCTTAGAATGAAATTATAAATTCGTAATTTCATTAACGCCATCGAATATGGATAGAGTAAGTTTTCTAGATTTCAATATCACCGCGGAAGAGTTTAAGCAATTGGAAATTACCGAAAGAAGCCAGAATCACAACATGAACGGTGTACTAAGTATATCGTTACTCTTTTCAAAATAAAATTCTGAACCCACCTATAAATGGACGTAGTTATGCGAAAACGTTCCAAACCACAAGTCACACGAAATTGAGATACATTGACTAGTATACCTTTTTTGACACCTTTCATCATTCTAGCAAAAATGTTTCAGTCATCAAGTAATATTTCTATATTTATATTTTTCACTGTTGGTTCCAACCCACAAATTTACCAATCAAGTGTGTTCATTGTACAATAAAACGTATTAATCCATCTGAAACGTTTTTATTTAATACTATTCTTAATCATATTTTGCTACAATGACTCAATAATCATGGAACGTTTTAGCCACAACCCATGTATTTTTTTTATGTTTATTGTAAAGAATGTTCCAGTGCTTATGGAACGTTTTAGTAAAATAACTAAAGTGATAAAAACATAATGAATAGAAAAAATCCAATGATAAAAGTAAAGTGAATTGGTTAAATAAACATTAAAAACATATATTTTTATGAGGTAATCATTAGAAGAAGACTTTAAGGTTATAGAAAAAAGGAGAAATACGTAAAATTAGACAAGATGAAATCTGTCTGTTGTGGCCTGACGGCTTGACCTATTTGCTCCAGCGAAATTAGCCAATTTGCAGTCCATGTATAATTATATTCTTGAGGATTGTCTCCAATTTTATAAATCCTTAACTAGTTCGGATGATGTCGATGGCTTTGGCAGAGAGCTTAACTTCGACATGCAAGACGTTAACATTATACCCGATGACGATATTGTATGAACCGAACGGTATTGATGGAACTTTAATAAAACATTTCCTATTATTCCTATCTTTTTATATTTCGAATTTACTTTAACTTATTTTTTAATAAAATATCATGTTAAAGTTTTAAATACCTATCTTGTGGAACGTTTTTGCAAAATGATTTGGAATGAGCGTTCTTACAAAAACATGTTTTTCAAAAATGTTTCAATACCATTTATCCTAATTACTTACCGTTCTTACGCAAATATCACAAAGAATGGTACATGATTATGTAATGATTATATTTTACTATAATAAAAATATTGTGTTTGATGGTACCTAGGGAATGCAATCCCGCAGCAAAATTTCAATTGCTGGATCCCGCGGGATTGAGAGATTCGATCCCGCGGGATCCAGGTATTTGCGGGATCCCGCATGTTTTTTGAAAGTCATTGAAAAAAGAGAGGAATCCTGTATCATAAACGAGTCTATAGAACTTAAAATGAAACTAAAAATATTATTGACACTATTTATCAAGTAATCAAATAATTAATCAGAAATAACAGTTTCAAACAAAGCTCAAAAACTATTATTACAAACAAACAAAAAACAACTATCCATTATTTAGGAAGCACATAAAACATAGCGTCTCAATAGTTTTGTGAAAGTGAAACTATTTATAAGTAATGAAATCAATCACTAATTAGAAATAAGAATAAGTATTACAAATAAACAAAAAACAACTGTCCATTATTTTGGAAGTAGCTCCGCATGAAACATAGCGTGTCAATAGTTTTGTCAGCTAAACGGCTTCTTACTTTGCATGCTAGGTATCCGGCAGCAGAAAATGCCCTTTCCGCTTCCACGCTGGTGGGCACAACTGTTAATAACGCATTGTAGAAGAATTGAAGATTTTCACCTTTGAGCCCACCAGACTCCAACAAATTCATTTCTTTCCTGATTATACCTTCAAGAGAATGAAGTACCGATCCCGAAGAAGATCGACCAGCGGTCTTTCGCGAGCCGGCCTACTCAGTTCGCGCGCTTTCGCGTGCCTACAACACATGCCGTATGTCGCTGCGCAGTCCCGCAAATCCCGCGGGATCCCGCACGATTTAGGCGCGGGACTGGTCCCGCAAAAATGGTGCGGGATCCCGGTATTTCTGGATCCCGGTATCCCGGTATTGCATTCCCTAATGGTACCTAACTAAGGTAAAAAAGTGTAGCAATGCAACACTAAATTGCGTTTTTCTCAAATTGAAATCATTGTGGACTAGGGATGTCGATCTGAGATCGATTAATCGAAGAATCGATTTTTGGAGCCAAAAAGATCGATTTTTTAAATCGATATGTAGTACTGAATCGATTCAGTGAATCGATATTTCACCCTTAAAAATCGACATTCGATTTTATGACAGACTGTTGTTTTTAAAAAGTTTAGAAATTAAGCATTGGGAACTATAAGCTACACTATCTATTTTCTTAACTTTGTAAACCAATACATAAAAAAATAAATGTCTTATTTTATACCTGATCTGATCTTTTGATATGGTAATAAAAATATTTTTTATCATCGAATCACCTGATTTTACTGATAAGAGATCGTTAAATTATAATATGTGTCATGTTTTTAATAAAATAGATTTATTTACAAAAAAATAATTTAATTTAACATTATAAACAAAAACTTGAAGAAAAGATCGATTTTTCAGAAATCGATCTTTTTGGCCTCGATTTTTTTGTGGATCGATTCATTAGGTCACGATTCGAATCGATTTAAAAATCGATCTTTTTTGGAAAGAATCGACATCCCTATTGTGGACTGGAACGTTTTCGCATAATACGTCCAAATATTTGACAATGGTGACAGATCAACTTTCGTCTAGAAATGTACTTCTTCTGATTTTAAAATATCGACTGTCTGTCACTTTTTGGTTCCTCGATCAATCTATCACGGAACAAAACTGTAACTTTTGACAGTTATAATAATTTGTATGGGAAAATAAAATTATCATTTTTACTATTTCCATCTCAATTTTTCCACATTTTCTCACCGTTTAAACCTTCTCTGGACCACGGCAAACATTTAAAAACTAAAATCAGCTAAATTGGCACAGCCGTTCTCGAGTTTTAGCGAGACTAACGAACAGCAATTGATTTATATATATATACTAGCGGCCCGCCCCGGCTTCGCACGGGTGGACTTTTATACCCTACCCCTGCCCTACACTACCCCTGCCCTACCCTACCCCTACCCTAACCCTACCCTACCACTACCCTACCCCTACCCTACCCTACCCCTACCCTACCCCTACCCTAGCCCTACCCTACCCCTACCCCTACCCTACCCCTACCATACCCCTACCCTACCCCTACCCTACCCTACCCCTACCCTAAATATTATTTAAAATTTGACACTGCGATGGTAGCGCCGTCTGTCGGATCCAATGTAAAACATTCCAAAATCAACAACTACTAATAAATTAAAAATTAATTAAAAAAACATTGTCCAGCGGACAAAATTGTGAATCTAAACCATTGCCAGATCCCCTTGAACACACACAAAAAATTTCATCAAAATCGGTCCAGTCGTTTGAGAGAAGTTCAGTGACATACACACTCACAGAAGAATTATATATATAAAGAATATACTAGCTAGCCCGGAAAACTTCGTACCGCCTCAAAATCTAATTATACTACACCTACTTAACCCCTACTTACCCTTTTTTTCTTTGCGTTTAAACCTTCCCTGTGTTAAAGCTATGATTACTGGCAAATTTCATCAAAATCGGTACAGCCATTCTCGAGTTTTAGCGAGACTAACGAACAGCAATTCATTTTTATATATATAGATACTGAAACCACTGAAAACTCATCACAGGAAGAAATAGACAATTTTTACGAGGACCTAGCGAAAGCTCATGATTCGACATCTACTGAGTACGTATTTTGTATAGGCGATTTTAATGCTCAAATCGGAATTCCAAAAAAGTACGAACGTCCCGCTACAGGAGAGTATGGTTACGGCATCAGAAGCGCTCGAGGCAAAAGACTTATTCAATATGCGCAAGAGTACAACCTAAAAATTATGAATACAATGTTCAAATTAAAACCAAAAAACCGCTGGACATGGATCTCTCCAGATAAAAACATAAGAAATGAAATTGATTATATCTTGACCACGAAGCACCACATGATCAGTAAATACGAAGTACTACCATTTTTCTTATTTGGATCGGACCATAGACTACTAAGAGCAACAATACACCTAAATTCAACAAAGAAAAGTAGGCGCAATTTCTCTAATACATCCACTAAGCTAAAAACTCTAGCAGAGCAGGAAACGTACCTTACAAACCTCCACAGCTTTATACCAGAACGTATAAAGAATCAAAACAACTATAATATGGAGGAGTACTACCAACAAATTATGCACTGCATCAAGATAAGTCTAAAAAACATAAAAAGAACACAAAAGAACAAAATCCTATCCGCGAAAGCGCTGGAACTCATGAAAGAAAGAAGCGAACTACAAAATAAGCCCAAATTAAGCGTAGCTGACAAAGAAAAACTTAAAACTTTGTATAAACTTACCAATAAAGAAATAAAAAAGTGCTACGTTACCTACAGAACAACAACTATACAAAGACACCTCAATAATACTAGATCTGCTAAAAAAGCTTATAAAGAGCTAAATCAAGCCAAAACATGGGTTCCTTTTCTCAAGTCTGGCAACAACAAATGCAAATCTCGCACAGAAATCATAAATGCTGCTACTGACTTCTACGCTAATCTATACAGACAATCAGACACACAAAATCAAAACATGGTTTCCTATAGCTACACAGATACTACTCCAATACACCAGTTTACAGAAAATGAAATATTGAAACAAATAATGAGACTTAAGCCAGAAAAAAGCCCAGGACCGGATGGAATCACCAACGAATGTATCAAGGTTGCGAAGACTCTACTACTGACACCAATCACTATCCTATGGAATAAAATACTTGGCGAAGAAGCTGTACCACGTCAATGGATGACATCGGAAATTATACTACTATATAAAAAAGGCGACCCTGCTGATATAGGCAACTACCGTCCTATAAGCCTAATGCCTTGTTTTTATAAACTCTTTGCCTCCTGTCTACTTGAAAGGATCAATCCCAGTCATCGATGCTCACCAACCGATCGAACAAGCCGGTCTCAGAAGTGGTTTCAGCACTATGGATCATATCCAAGTGGTTGACCAGGTGATAGAAAAATATTCATAATTTAATACTCAATACTCAATTGTTTATTGCATTCCATAATGTAAAGTACAGGTGGTTTGTTTAAAATTATTGAAACAATTATGGACCCTGTCAGGGCACAGCAACATAGTTCAGTAGGAGAGAGGAAGACGGTTTATTCTCATTTAGTTATTACATTAGATTATTGATTTTTGGTTATATAGTTAAATATAGAATATTAGATTGTACTGTATTATGTTTAAGCAATTATTGTGTATTATTTTAGATTACATATTTTATATTATAGAGTATTTATGACAATTTTATTATTTTTTATGTGATTGAATAGGTAATGAATTAATGATGGAAAATTATTAGATTTATTTTTATTAGATATGAAAAAAAGATTAAAATATTTTAATTTGTAATTAATTTGTCATCGAAATATTCATTTATTGTGTAGTAGCATTTAGCTATTAAAAAGTGTTTTAATTTGTTAATAAATTTGTTGTTATCACTTTCGTCTTTAATATCTTTTGGTAATTTATTATAGATTTTTACAGTCATAACTAGAGGGCTGGACGAATGAATCTGTAATTTAGAAATTGGTAGTTTGAGTCTATTTTTGTGTCGTAGTGTATATTTTGTTTGTGTTTCTCCACGAGTGTTATAAAATTCTGGGTGTTTTCTGACAAATTTGCTTATTTCGAAAATATAAATGCAGGTAAGGGTAAGTATTTTGTGTTTTAGAAATTGGGGTTTACAACTTGCTGTCTGTTCTATATTAGATATTATTCGGATTAATTTCTTTTGCAGTGTAAATATGGTAGGTGAGTCTACGCTACACCCCCATAGAATAATGCCGTAGCTGAGCCATGCATAGGCATATGCGTAATAGGTTACGAGAGCAGTTTCTATGTTGGTTGTTTTTTTAACTTCGCGTAGGGCGTATGAGAATTTGGAAAGCTTTGCTCTTATTTTTTGTATATGGGTTTTCCAATTTATATGTGTATCTATAGATAAACCAAGGAGATTGAATTCGTTTACTTGTTCTAATTTTACGTCGTTGAAAGTGAAATTAAGTTTAAGTGGGGCTTTTTGATAGGGATGAAAGGTTATTAATTTTGTTTTTGTAAAATTTATTTCCAGATTGTGGTTTTCCATCCAATCGATCGCTGAAGAAAGTAGGGAATTGAGTTTTACGTTTAAATTTATGTTGTTTTGACATGATGTGAGTAAAGAAATGTCATCTGCAAACAAAACGCAGGGTCCGTTTATGGTCTTAGGTAGGTCGTTTATATAGATAAGGAACAAAAGGCACCCTATCACACTTCCTTGGGGAATTGACGCATTAACTGCTTTACTTCCAGATCTTATTTTTTCTATTTCTTTTGTTTGGCTATTGAAATGCTCAATCTCTACTAATTGTACCCTATCTTTAAGATATGACGTAAACCATTTATGAGTATTCCCTCGTATCCCTATTCCATATAATTTGTCCAATAGTATTTTAAAATTTATTTTGTCGTAAGCTTTGGTCATATCTATCAAAATACCTATGGCGTACTTCTTATTATTTATAATATTTAGAGCCTCTTGTACATATTTATAGACAGCTAATGTTGTCGACCTATTCTTACGGAAACCATTTTGGCAGTCATCTAGTATTTTATATTTTTCGCAGAAAGAGTAGACACGGTCACACATAGCCTTTTCGAGGATTTTTGAAGCCGTTGGTAACAGAGCAATGGGTCGGTAATTATTTGCGTCTGCTTTTTTATTTTTCTTATGGAGGGGCTTTATTAAGGATATTTTTAATTGATCAGGGAATGTTCCTTCTTCGAATGATTGATTAATTAATTTATGAAATGGTAGGGTAAGTTCTTCTGCACATTGTTTGAATAAAAAAGGGGGGATTTCATCTATTCCATGACTCTTTTTATTTTTTAAATTTTTAATTATTTTATTTACTTCATAGGGGTACACTGGGGTAAGAAACATTGTATTTTCTGTTGGATAAACAACAGGAGCACCTCTTGGCTCACTACCGTGTGCATTGGTGGTTTTCTCCCCTATGGACGCAAAGAAATCATTGAAAATGTTAGCTATCCGTTTAGGCTCACTTATTAATTTATTATTTAATTGTAATTTTAAATAATTTTTTGATTTCTAATTTTTTTATTTGTTCTCTCGTTTATTATGCTCCACATAGTTTTTACTTTATTCGTGGATTTACTTAATTTATTTATATATTCAATTTATTTTGCAGTTGTTACTGACTTTTTGAGAAGTTTTTCATATATAATAAATAAACCCCTGTATTTAGCTTTCATCGACTACAAAAAAGCTTTTGATTCAATTTCACACGAGAGCATCTGGGAATCGCTGAAAGTACTAAACACAAATGAAAAGTATATTAATATCCTAAAAAATATTTATTCTAACAGCACAAGTAGAGTCAAGCTGGATAGAGTAGGTGAAGTAATCAACATAAAGAGAGGTGTCCGGCAAGGAGACCCGATCTCACCAAAATTATTCATAGCCGTCTTACAACACGTGATGGGAGAGCTGCCATGGTCCAATCAAGGTATTAATATAAATAGGATATTTTTAAGTCATCTCAGATTTGCCGATGACATCATTTTATTTTCAGAAACCTCTCACCAATTAAATAAAATGGTAAATGAATTAAACCAGTCTAGTATAAAAACTGGATTGGAAATGAATCTGGAAAAAACTAAAATTATGTCTAACCGCAGTGCATCGCCCATCTTAATAAACAAAACACCTCTCGAGTTTGTCAACCACTACATATACTTAGGAAAACAAATCTCGTTTAGCAAGGAAAGAAACACTGAAGAACTTAACCGAAGAGTGACGATTACCTGGAACAAGTTCTGGCACCATAAGGAAATACTAAAATCGCAACTTCCGCTACCGACCAAGAAAATAGTCATGGATACAGGGCTTCTACCGTGCCTCACTTATGGATGCCAAACTTGGACCTTCGATCTCAAAACCAGGAACAAAATTCAGACTACCCAGAGAAGAATGGAAAGAAGTTGCCTAGGTATAAAATTGAAGGATAAGGTAAAGAACGTTGACATTCGAGAGAAGACAATAGTATGCGATGCCTTAACTTTTGCAATGAAGGCTAAATGGAAGTGGGCGGGTCACGTAGCCCGTTACAAGGACGATAGATGGACTCTACGGTCAGTAAAGTGGCCTGGGCCAAAAGGCACCAGATCAAGAGGTCGACCAAAGGCCAGATGGGCAGACGAAATTGTAGCGTGCGCGGGTGGAAGTTGGATAGACAGAGCTAATGACAGAGAAGGATGGCATTCCTTGGGGGAGGCTTTTACCCGAACGGGGTCCATGCATGCATTAAATAATTAGGTAGTTGATAAATAAAGAAAATTAAAAATTTAACTAATTACAAAATAGAATTAACAATTTGAATTCAAATCCTTTTAAATGTAACAATGTAGTTGTATACTATAGGCTAATAAGTTACCAATTGTTATCGTTTAATATGTACTATGCATGGAATTAAATAAAGCTTTATTATTATTATTTATTATTATTATATATAGATAGAAGATAAACGGCACAGTAATACAATATTAGAAATTTTGAAGTTGAAGTTTGCTTTGTGGCTTTTTATTAGAAACTTTAAACCGGCAGAGAGTATTTATATTCCTTGCTTTAAACGAATGCATCAACCGGTAAGACTTTTTTTTTAAATATACTCAGATGTCAGTTGAGTTTTGTTAGACCATTTTTAACAAATGAACCGCTGACTTATATTTTGACTGAGTTGTTTTGTTATTCCATGTCAATTGCGTTTTGTTATAGCACGTTTTATGTCACGTCACACGGGAACGACGGGAACGGCATAAAAAGTATCCTATGTCCTTCTCCCAGTTCTTAGCTACCTCCCTACCAATTTTCAGCCAAATTGGTTCAGCCGTTCTTTAGTTATAAATAGTGTAACTAACACGACTTTCTTTTATATATATAGATTAAAAGCTGAAGCCGAAAAACAAAGCATTAGACTAGAAAGAAGTTTATATCATTGCCTTGGGAAAAAAAGAGCAAGAAAGCAAGTAAAACAAGATAACCAAATTCGCTACATAATATCAGACTGCACTTCCAACAAAATTACTGTAGAAAAATGTTTAAACATGTTATCGACATTAAATAAATATGAATAATGCTAATTTAATTGCTAAGAAGATTATAGTACCTAACGAGATATATGAGTGTGGTTGCCACTGCATTAATTTTTAAATCTCATATTTAAAAAATACTATTTCTCTTGATTGTACTTTGGCTATATTGAGAATCTAATATTTTAAGAATCATATATTTTGAGAATCTGATATTATGCGAATAAGGGTTTCAGTGGTACCGTTGGTGGCAATAATAAATGGAAAATTGATACTGAAAATGAAAGGAAGATGATAATGAAAATCACGCAGAGACCATGAACAGCAAGCTACTGGATGCACTTAATCAGCGGTTTTCATTTGTTAAAAGTTTTTTGCCACTAGTTACTGCAACACTGACCGATCCACAGTTTAAAACTAAATATCTAAGTGAAAGCGAAGTTAACTCAGCTAATCTTCATATTATTGAGACTCTCACTCTCAATGAAAATGTAGGATCAAATTCTCGTGAGATGACATGAGCATCTTCAACTAACTCGTCAAACTGACTGCAACAAATCAATCCAACTTATGGGCAGCTCATGATTCGATAGAGTTGGAAGACGAGCCAATGACCAATGACGAATACAGTTCAAGCTCTGTGATCGAAATAGCACTAGAAAGCTTTCTTTGAGAGCCAAGTCTGCAAAGAAATGCTAATATTTTTGAGAATTGATTTTCGTCACCTTATAAGGTGCTTGCAGCAAACAAGTTTTTATCTGCACCGCCTACTAGTATAGCAAGTGAACAACTGCTTAGCAAAGCTGGACAATTGTATGACGAGAGGCGACATTCTTTGGAAGGCGAAAATGAAATTAAAATTGCTTTTTTATGTTATAACTAGCTGACCCGACAGACGTTGTACTGTCTTAGCTAAAACTCTAAATTAAATTGAACTTTTAATATAACGCGTGATAGCACTGAACTAACCGTGATGTGCACTAAGAGTAGCACGCATTCTGTCAATGTTATGTCAAACGTCATAAGATTACAATAAAAAAGATTAAAAATTTACTCTATCCATGATCGATGATATGCCAATTATGTCACGATAAGATGGTTTACCCACTTGAACCCAGGGTGTTCCCCTAAATGCCAGTTAATGGAGCACTGGTAATAGCTAATTCGTACACGGTACATCCGGTACCGTCCGATACCTAGCTGTCATGGACTTTCCCGAAGCTTTTATTTTAGGGTTCATTAAATGCAAATTTTGGGGGCGCACGGAGCACCACTACGTCTCTATAATACACATCACAGGTCAGGCTCTAAAAGAAAGTGGGGCTATGTTCCCCACTCCTCAAGGCCGAGGCTCGGGGACAGCCTGCGATTTCTGCGCCTTCGGTGAAATGGGTAGGAGAGATCTTTCTCCTGAACACGCTCCGGGCTCTTCTACAAACTGGACAATGGTCGGTAGCAAGAGGACTGATACCATGACTCTTGCTCAATTGCCCAAACCCTCGACCAGTGTGCAGTATGCTGTCGCGTGATGACTTATGAAATTGAGTTTTCGGCTCTCGAATCACCCTAAATGCTAGAATGTTCTAAAAGAAAAGAGGGAGAGTGATCCGGAAGCTCAATGTCGTCAGTCATCACTGCGACAGCACACGGCACATTGGTGCGAGGAGTTTCCGGCTTGGGCGGTGGAGCAAGAGTGATGGGACCCGTCCTCTTGCTACCGACCATTGTCCATACAGTAGAAGTCCGCTGAGTGATTTCAGGAGAAAGATCTCTTCTGCCCATTTCACCGAAGGCGCACAGACAGCAGGCTGCACAGATAGTCAAAATTTATTTTAGAGGCCGACCCATGATGAGTAGAGTTGTAGTCGTGCTTCGTGCGCCCCCAAAAGGTGCATTGAATGGACCCTAAAATAAAAGATTCAGGAGAGTCCATGACTGCTAAGTTATAGGCATCGCCACGGTACCGGATGTATACCTATGTATTAGCTATTCCTGGTGCTCAATTTACTGGCATTTAGAGGAACATCCTGAGTTTAAGTGGGTAAATCATCTTTTAGTGATATAATAAGCATATCATCGCTATAAACAGGGGAGTTCTGCATACCCCGCCACTGTGGCCGTGGATGCCTAATGCATTGACATTGAACGACAGCGACAAATTTCTTATAGTAGCAACAATTTTTTATCGTTTTGACGAATTCAAAGCAATAACTGCAGCATTTATTATTTTTTATTTTGTTCAAAATGTGGTCACAGTTTATATCGAACAAAAAAAAAATTAATAAAACAAAAAAAAAACAATTCACATACAAATAAGAATTATAAATTCGTAATTTAATTAACGTCATCGATCATGGATAGATTAAGTTTTCTAGATTTCAATATAACCGCGGAAGAGTTTAAACAATTGGAAATGACCAAAGAAGCCAGAAGCACAACATGAACGGTGTACGTTCGTAAGTATATCGTTAACTCTTTTCAAAATAAAATTCTGAACCCACCTTTAAATATTTGACAATGTTGACAGATCAACTTTCGTCTGGAAATGTACTTCTTCTGATTTTAAAATACTATCGACTACTATGCGTGCCAACTAAGAATAGGACCGCGCTTGCTGCCAACTTCACACGATAACTGTCAAATTAGTAATGCCAGCAAAAAAAAAAGTGCAAAAAAGAAATTTCATCTAATTATGTTTTTTTGTTCATAGATTTAATTATTGTATAAACATAATATTCATTAAAGAAAATACAATTTATTAAATGTCATTAAGGGATAATTTTGGATAATTACAGCTATGAAATCAGTATTCATTAAGAAAAGTTACGAATACATAGTTAATATTTTATTATTTACACGTTCTTTTATTTTCAAATCCTACTCATTTATAATTAATTTGACGTGAAATGTATAAGAAAAACCAAAAAAGCGTACATTAAATATTTAAACTAAATATAATCTCCTTTTTGACTTTTTTCACACCATACGCTTTGGTAATGAAGTTTGCGCGTATTACTGAACAATATGGCGTCTTGACAGTCCTATTCTTATTTGGCACGCATTGTATATGTCACTTTTTGGTTTGTCAATCAATCTATGACGGGACCAAACTGTAACATTTGACAGGTATAATCATTTGTATGGGAAAATAAAATTATCATTTTTAGTATTTCCATGTAAATTTTTTCATATTTTCTCACCGTTTAAACCTTCCCTGGACCACGACAAACATTTCAAAACCAAAATCAGCTAAATTGGCCCAGCCGTTCTCGAGTTTTAGCGAGACTAACGAACAGCAATTGATTTTTATTATATAGATATAACGTTATTTAACTTTGATTATTCAAACAGTTAATTTTGTTAAATAATTAGTAGTGTATTAAAAAGCTAACAGTATTAAAAAAAACACGCTTTGTCTATTCTCGGTCTCGGCCGATATATTAATTTATTCTCGGTCTCTGCCGAGAACGAAAAACCCATCTCGGTCGAGCCTTACTTTATACACTTCTAAAAGCTCGAAGGTACTACATACTTATCAAATAACTAACTTCATCAGTTGCGATGTTCAGTACATCAACAGTCGGATACTTATGCTGCTTTTGTTTTCAATTCATTTCTTTTTCCCGTCAACAAAGCTTCATCATCATCATCATCATCAGCCCGTATAATGTCCGCTGCTGAACATGGGCCTCCACCCGAGGGAGGGTATTTGCCATAGTCACCACGCTTGGCAGACGGGTTGGTGACCGCAGTAATATGTTGTACCACACAAGGAATCGCTGCTGCCCGTTCCTTGATATACGATTATTATAGATGATGTTATAACAATCGGGACCAATAGCTTAACGTGCTTTCCGAGGCACGGAGGGTAGCCAACCATACCCGGAAAGAAATCTTATAATTTACACAAAGATTTCCTGTCCGGCGTGGGGATCGAATTCACGACCTCCGAGATTTAGAACGAGCCAAATACCGCTACGCTACGGAGGTTGTCAACAAAGCTTGCTTCCTCAAAATGTATTAATCAAAGAGTGCTATCCTTTGTTGGGAACCAATCTTTGTTTTCCGTCTCCTCAATCCATTTTTGTTTCAAATAGAGTTCATGGGGAAAACTAAAAAAGTCACACAAAACGGTACGATTATTTATTAAAATTGTCTACATAATAAGTACTTATATAATACAAAACATTCGTCTGTTTCCGAAATCGATTCTCGAAAAACGATTTGTGTTGCACACGATGAACAACACTCATCGCTGTACTACAAAACTGAAGCGATATACGGTAGTATTGCTTGTTCGATATTCATCCCTTGTTAAAAAAAAACGTCTCATCAACCGCTCCAAGTAAAAGCCGCAATGTAATACGAATGTTTTCTTTTTCTCAGATTCAGTGGCGGCTTTAGGGGGGGGCGAACAGGGCAACCGCCCGGGGCCTCGCTCTTGCAGGGGCCTCGCGCAACAACCTAAGCAATTTTTTTTTTCAAATATGTAGGTATTTTTTTGACAAAATATATTTATTTTTTCTCTCACATAAAAATTTACGGAGATATGATTGTTTAAAGAGCGCGCGGCAGCGCAATCACAGTCTCTCTCGAGCCCTTTGACCCTTCACCGTTTAAAAAAAAAAGGTTTTTTACTTTTACCTTATATTGTAATCTTAAGTTGTAGCTCTTTTAATAACCTTAAAATGGTTTTTTACAAGTTGTGATAGCATCAGAATTGAAGAAGTGGTCAAAAAGGAATCGTATTCTAGCGATAAAATGGCTCAATGTAAATTTTTCCATTCAGGGGTTGTTTACACCCCTTAAAAATAAAAGGCGGAGCTCAGATCATTTTCACTTTTGAAGTTAAGGGTAAGATGAGCCTAATTCCAAAAATTTCATGCAAATCGGTTCACAGTAAAAAAATTCGGAGGTAAGACCAAATTTTTCGCTTCAATGACTGCACTATTCCACATAATTCCACCGCCATCATGTAGCTAAAACAGCGAGAATGATGATGAATGAACTACATAATTGTCTCTTATTTCACCAGTACCGTAAAATAAGGACTAATGCCGTGGAAGGCGAAGATAAGGCCTAAGATGATACATGCTTGCCTAGAAAGTATCTGTTCAATGACTTCTGAAATAGAAAATCGGAATCCACAAAATGACCCCGGTTTGTGGTCCATAACAATTTTTGATGTAGACCTACCTGCGACTGTATCAAAAGGTCCAATCTGGGTTAAAGTTGATTAATTTCCGGTAAATGATAATGGACGGTGTTTCTAAGAAGATCATTATAATAAGATATTACTTAGTTAAGGATGAAAAGCTTGACAAGAGCTGGATGATTTATTCACAAACTAAGAATGCCGTTTACTGCTTTCCGTGTTGACTATTCGGGCTAGAAAATACAAAGATTGGATCTAGTGAAGGAGTGTGTGATTGGAAACACTTGGGTGATTACCTTAAGTCTCACGAATCTAGTCGGCAACACAAATATTGTATTTTGAAATGGATTAATTTTCTTAGCCGTTGAAAAACCACAGCTGAGAATTTGACTAATAATATAATCACAGAATTAGAACAGTTAGGTAGGTATATCATTGCAAAACTGCAGAGGCCAAAGATATGATTATGGTGCCAATATGTGTGGTGAAAAAAGTAGCGCCCAAAAACGTATTCTTGAAATTAATCCACCTGCATATTTTTTTCTCATCCTAGGAGATGCATCGTCTTGTGTTCAAGCAATATCTTTTTTTGGTTCGCTACAAAGGTTGTACACTCTGTTTGGCGTTCAATTCAGAGGTGGGCTATTTAAAATGCTCATGTAAAATCGTTATCGCTAAAACCAACTTTCTGAAACTAGATGGAAGTGCAGAGTAGCATCGGTGAAGGCCGTTACCTACCTAAGCGATATATATGTGATGCGTTAAAGGATTTAGCAGAAAATACAGCAGGTTGTCCGTTAGTCAGTGAATGCCATTATAGAAAAGAAAATAACTACCTACGAATTTGTAGTTTCACTTGACATTTGATATGACAAAGATAAATGTGGCAAAGCGAAACGTGCGCTTAGATGTGGCTATACAACACCTAGGCGCATTCACAAATTGCCTCGATATTTATCAAGAAAATGGTTTTCAGTCTTCCCTTGTAACAGCGAGAGAAATAGCCGAGGAAAATGATATTGACAGACAGTTTAAAGAAGTCGGAATACGACGAAAAAAAAGGCATTTTGATTATGAAGGGGAAGATGAAGATAAAGCTCATGAACTGAATGCGGAAGAGATTTTCAATATAATCTATTTTTATGAAATTGTCGACAAGCTGCCATCCTAGGTTTGTGGCACTTAAACGTCACAAGAGCATATTTAGTTTCATGTATAATATAAAAAGATTAAAGGAATTAGTGATTATGAACTTTTGAAGCAATGCAGCGTCTTGCAAATATCTATGATAGTAGGAGAATTATGATATGAACATGAATTGTACGAAGAACTGAATAATTATGTTCAAATTCAAATTCAGAATTCATTTATTCTGTAAAAATGTTTACATTTGTTTGGAGGCGTCATATTTTTTCTCCTACCGTGCAGTGCGTGTCATCCATATATATGAAGGAAACGACGACATTATCTCAGTGCTAAAATAGTCCTGAGAATTATTGTCACCACACCTGTTACGGCTACGTCTGCTGAAAGAAGTTTTTCGAGGCTTCAAATTATTAAAACATTTGGGAAATTCGATGACACAAGATCAGCTTATCATCATCATCATCAACAGTCCGTTTACGTCCACTGCTGAACATGGGCCTCCTCTTAACAGACCTTGGAGAGCCAGGATCGTTGAGGGATATTGCCATAATCACCACGCTTGGCAGACGGATTGGTGATCGCAGTAAGATGTAAACCTTGAGCTAATAGATGCTGCTGCCCATCCATCAACCATATGTCCCTTAGTCGCCTTTTACGACACCCATGGGAGGACATGGGGTGGTCTATTCTAAGCCGGAAACCACACGGCAAATATCAGCTTATAGTCTTTTCTATTCTATCAATCGAAAATGGCGTCGTTTATTCGCTAGATTATTGTGCTTTAACTAAAGATTTCAGACTAAGGAAATCACCGCAAACATACATTTTAAAATTTATCATCTCCGTATTTGTTGATTTCAAAACTCAAATTTTATTTATTGCCTTATTTATTAACCTTAGCATAGCTCGTTAAACATGACAAATACCTAAATCAAACAACCAGACGTTCTTTCGCGTCACACACTTTTCACGAAGGACAAAGGGCCTCACAAAGACCTGCCGCCCGGAGCCTCGCAAGGGGTAAGGCCGCCGCTGCTCAGATTTAGTATTACCACCTGGTATTTTTTTATTAATTATTTTTAATCTAATACCCTCAGTAATACCTATTACTGAGGGTATTAGATTAAAAATAATTGTTTTTTAAATTAATTACGCATAATATTAATCTCAACATGACTATGGAAGGAAACACATGTTAAAACTGTTCTCATATCGAAAGGTTACTATAGTATTCAGGATTATATTGAAGATAAAGACGTTTGGCTATCGGTACCATCTTGCACCTACCTCCCTAAGGACCATACAGCCAAGTACAGTAGTTGTAATTAGAACTGTATCTTATTCTGTGAACTGTCTGTAATTGATTTCATGGTGTACTTAAATTATAAATACCGCTAGTTCTGTCTCAATATCATTCAATCTTATTGAGTAAAACTAAAATAAATTATAACAAGACAACCGTTTGGGCAATAAATGTGTATGCCTACTAATAATAAATGATAATAATTGGACCAAAACCCCGCGTATTTGTCCATTTGAGTATGTTTCGCCGGACCGTCTCATGTGGGCCGTGTTGAAACCGGTAGTAAAGTAACCCACTGTGTTTGTTTCGCCGGATCTTCTCAGTTGGGGCGCATTGGATCCGGTGGTAGCATTAAAGCGCGTCCGTCGTTATATTCTCATGGTCCACCCAAATAATGACAAGTGTTTTGACATAATATAGACAGAACAAGCATTTTGCGTCGCTAAGAACAATATAAATAAATAAATTATAATAATAACATATAAATATATGATAATATAAAAATAATTAATTTTATAGATATAAATAAATAACAAATATAATTAATTAAATTTTTCTTATTAATGTTTGACTATTTACAAGTGCCTGTAATTGGTTTACGTAAATAAAAATGACTTTTATTTTATTTTTTATTTTATAACGTTTACTTTATTTTTCTCCTCGCATTTTTACAGTTTTAACAATTTATAACAGCACAATTAACCATTTAAATATTTTTAACTGACATCCGACTAGCGCTGTTCACCGATGCACACTGAGCGCGAAAGTGGCCACTTACGATTTTTGTACGTAAGCTAGGCACGCGAAGTAGTTGCTCTTCTGTTATCTAGGTCTATCTATATCCGTGGTGCCAAAATATAAAACATAGTATAGTTTTGCATCATCCTTGGTGTATTGACGCGAGGTTAATGTTTGAGAAACTGTATCACTTGGTAGATACTAGAGTACGAACGACTCCCGTGGCGGTGCAATGCATACTGAAATTAATCAGTTAATGAGCCCGCATTATTTAAAACATATAACAAATTGACGTAATTTTAGAATTTAGATTACTTTTGAATAGATAACATTATTAATAATGCCAAAATTAAACATGATGAGGCAAATTTGACACAGAGATATTTATTTGAGTCGTAAATACACGACCAGTCCGTTTCGTGATCGAGCGAGTTAGTCTAAACTTAACCAAAAAAACTCGCTATTTGCAGTGAAGCACATATCGGGCGCAATTTTTGCTTTAGCTTTAGTCAACTTATTTTTGCTTTGTGAAATATATAACACTTAGCGTATTTATATGGAACTTTCGATGTATGAATGTCACATAGCTAATTCCGTAACTCTTTAAATATTGCATTTATCACATAGCTGTTTTTACATTATGTGTGTATTATTGATAAAACGATTCAAACTGCATAAAAAACCGAAAATCACGAAATAACACATAGCGACTTTTGCACGCGCAACGATGATATTTCTATAAGTTTCCTGCTTGGCCTAACCGATATTATTTAATAACATAATGTAAATAATATAATAACAATAAATAATAAAGCGCCTGCATGAAAAATATCTGCAACTTTTTACTTGAAGTATTTTTGCTCGTTAAATTATTTAGCCGTATAAAATGTCAAAAATATCTTCGTCTCTCGCTGTAGATTATCGAAGGTACTAAATCAGGATCTAAATACTGGTTTGATCAGGATGATGTAATTCGTTGTAGTTTTAGTGTACAGGCATGGTCTCGTCATTACGACGCACCATAATGGCGGGACCAGTGTTATCGTGAAATTCCGTTTATGCCGTGTAAGGTACAAATTTTTCAGGACAGGTACAAAATAGAACTAAATGGGTATTAAATATACGTGGTAGAATCTTTCAATTACAAGAATTGGTCCCGCCATAATGATGTTTATAAACTAATATAGGGTTCCTAACCTAACCTAACCTAACGAGGTGAACGAGTAGCTTCGCTGGAATCGTTGGATATTTCGTTAGCTTCGCTCGCATCGCTGACGTAGGCTAGTCGGTAGCTCGCGGTGTGAACCGAAGTATGTGTAATACCAAGTCGGTTAATTTATTCAGTCTTAAGCTATTACGTAATTAGCTGAAAATCGCATCAAAATCCGTTGCGTAGTTTTAAAGATTCAATCATATGAAACGAAACGAAACGGTGAAACGATGTTCGCCCGCCTAGGTCGCTCGCTCGCACGCTGGCGGTGTGGCCTGCGCTTAAAGCTAGCCTTTAAATAATAATATAATCAATCTTTATTCAGAAAATAAAACCAACAATGAATCAAAGATCTTTATTGAACTTAACAACAAACAACGAGGGTTTATTCGGCGTCATCGTCCGCGCCGGCCAGCAGCAGCTCGGCGCGCGAGGGCAGGGCGGGCAGGGCGGGCAACGCGGGCAGCTCGCACGAGGGGCCGGGCTCGGCGCGCCGCGCTTGCTGGCGCACTTGCTCGGCGAACATGTCGCGGCCCGCCAGCGCGCCCAGCTCGGCGGCCAGCGCCAGCGCGCGCGCGCCGCGGCTCTTGGCGAGCTCCGTGGCGGCGCGCGACGCGTCGCCCAGCGCCAGCAGGCTGCGGCGCACGAACAGTGTTAGGACACGCCTGCGCGAACGGAACTGTGTCTGTGCGACCCTGAGTACTCACCACACGGCGGCCATGCCCCGGACTCCGGTGGCCGTCAGCTCGCGCACCCACGAGCGCAGCGTCTCCTCCGCCACGCTGTCCAGGTGCCTGCCACGGTAAAACTTATTATTATCTCGCGAACTACTTAAACGACGATCCACATGTTTTGCGCGAAATACAGAATATACAGTTATATGTTCATACACAGCACGTAGGCGTGACGGCGGCGCGCGCGTCGTGCTACTCTGTACAGTCTCACCTGACGCGACACAGCACGTAGGCGTCCTTGTACAGCTTGGCGCGACACAGCTCGCTCACGGCGGCGCGCGCGTCGTGCTACTCTGTACAGTCTCACCTGACGCGACACAGCACGTAGGCGTCCTTGTACAGCTTGGCGCGACACAGCTCGCTCACGGCGGCGCGCGCGTCGTGCTACTCTGTACAGTCTCACCTGACGCGACACAGCACGTAGGCGTCCTTGTACAGCTTGGCGCGACACAGCTCGCTCACGGCGGCGCGCGCGTCGTGCTACTCTGTACAGTCTCACCTGACGCGACACAGCACGTAGGCGTCCTTGTACAGCTTGGCGCGACACAGCTCGCTCACGGCGGCGCGCGCGTCGTGCTACTCTGTACAGTCTCACCTGACGCGACACAGCACGTAGGCGTCCTTGTACAGCTTGGCGCGACACAGCTCGCTCACGGCGGCGCGCGCGTCGTGCTACTCTGTACAGTCTCACCTGACGCGACACAGCACGTAGGCGTCCTTGTACAGCTTGGCGCGACACAGCTCGCTCACGGCGGCGCGCGCGTCGTGCTACTCTGTACAGTCTCACCTGACGCGACACAGCACGTAGGCGTCCTTGTACAGCTTGGCGCGACACAGCTCGCTCACGGCGGCGCGCGCGTCGTGCTACTCTGTACAGTCTCACCTGACGCGACACAGCACGTAGGCGTCCTTGTACAGCTTGGCGCGACACAGCTCGCTCACGGCGGCGCGCGCGTCGTGCTACTCTGTACAGTCTCACCTGACGCGACACAGCACGTAGGCGTCCTTGTACAGCTTGGCGCGACACAGCTCGCTCACGGCGGCGCGCGCGTCGTGCTACTCTGTACAGTCTCACCTGACGCGACACAGCACGTAGGCGTCCTTGTACAGCTTGGCGCGACACAGCTCGCTCACGGCGGCGCGCGCGTCGTGCTACTCTGTACAGTCTCACCTGACGCGACACAGCACGTAGGCGTCCTTGTACAGCTTGGCGCGACACAGCTCGCTCACGGCGGCGCGCGCGTCGTGCTACTCTGTACAGTCTCACCTGACGCGACACAGCACGTAGGCGTCCTTGTACAGCTTGGCGCGACACAGCTCGCTCACGGCGGCGCGCGCGTCGTGCTACTCTGTACAGTCTCACCTGACGCGACACAGCACGTAGGCGTCCTTGTACAGCTTGGCGCGACACAGCTCGCTCACGGCGGCGCGCGCGTCGTGCTACTCTGTACAGTCTCACCTGACGCGACACAGCACGTAGGCGTCCTTGTACAGCTTGGCGCGACACAGCTCGCTCACGGCGGCGCGCGCGTCGTGCTACTCTGTACAGTCTCACCTGACGCGACACAGCACGTAGGCGTCCTTGTACAGCTTGGCGCGACACAGCTCGCTCACGGCGGCGCGCGCGTCGTGCTACTCTGTACAGTCTCACCTGACGCGACACAGCACGTAGGCGTCCTTGTACAGCTTGGCGCGACACAGCTCGCTCACGGCGGCGCGCGCGTCGTGCTACTCTGTACAGTCTCACCTGACGCGACACAGCACGTAGGCGTCCTTGTACAGCTTGGCGCGACACAGCTCGCTCACGGCGGCGCGCGCGTCGTGCTACTCTGTACAGTCTCACCTGACGCGACACAGCACGTAGGCGTCCTTGTACAGCTTGGCGCGACACAGCTCGCTCACGGCGGCGCGCGCGTCGTGCTACTCTGTACAGTCTCACCTGACGCGACACAGCACGTAGGCGTCCTTGTACAGCTTGGCGCGACACAGCTCGCTCACGGCGGCGCGCGCGTCGTGCTACTCTGTACAGTCTCACCTGACGCGACACAGCACGTAGGCGTCCTTGTACAGCTTGGCGCGACACAGCTCGCTCACGGCGGCGCGCGCGTCGTGCTACTCTGTACAGTCTCACCTGACGCGACACAGCACGTAGGCGTCCTTGTACAGCTTGGCACGACACAGCTCGCTCACGGCGGCGCGCGCGTCGTGCAGGGCGAGCAGCGTGCACGCGCGCCGGTACACCGCGCCTCCGAAATGACGCCGCTCTGTTCCACAGAAAGTACACTTCAACACTGGCATACTACACCTAGTCTTTAATCATCCGCAAATGTAAAGACTATACAAGAGTATTTATAAAAACGAGCACCCATCTGTAAACTACGTCAACAAACGCCGATAACTGAAGACCAGCGTCAAGTCACGTTACAAACCAAAAAGTCCTGGGACTAGTTGACACCTTTTTGAAATAATTTTAATATGGTTAAGAATATTTTTACTAGACCAAGAAAAAAATATGGTATCTTTATGAGTTCTGAAGAGCACTCTTATAAATATTTTAAAATTTTGAAGATGAAAACTATGTCAGTCATTTTAGGACATTATACATTATCTGTGTCCTGACGTAAATCCTTGATCGATGACGTCATGACTCAGAAAATGTAATAGTAAAGGACCGCGTTCTTGTTTTATGTCGTCACAAAATAGCTTATGAATTTCCATATTGAGTTTATAAAATCATCTTTCAGTTTTTTGAACAGAAATCATTATACTAGTCTGGCCATAAATAATTTTACAATTAAAAATAAACAAAATATTACATTTTAATTTGGAATCTGTCATTTTTATATGATTGTTCATTGCGTTTTCTCATTATCGCGCCATTACATTGTCAAATAATTTGTTATATTAAAATGGAGTGGGGTGATAAAGAGGGATTATTCCACTTTGATCACCTCGGAAATAAATCACCTGGGTGATATCACCCAGGTGAACAAAGTCGAATTGATTAGTCTACTTTGATCACCTCCGGAATAAATCACCTGACCCAAGACGCCTATTATGATATATCTCCAATTTTTATATTGTATGTATCTAATCTGTATTATTTTTACTGTTTTTAATGAGGTATATCATATTAATAACTAGGGTACTAAAATTATTAACATTGGCAACATTAGCGATAAACATTTATGTCATTGAAGGTAATTTTTAATGTCGTTGAAAATAGTTTTAAATGTAATTGAAGGTAGTTTTAAATGTTGGAGTAGTTTTATTTGCATCTGTGTTAAGTAAAAATAAGGACCATTCATTGCCAAAATGAATGAATTATCTATTGTTACGAAAGGTCTGGTAAATGAATAAAAAGGTATATGATGGTTACGAATTATATAAAAAAAGTATATCAAAATGGAGGCGTTTGGTGGAGATGTTGTCAGCAACTTAAAAAGAAGTGCACTGGTTCTATGATTTTCGAGGTACGTCTATTGAATACTGTTGAATAAATATACATTTTAAGTGTACGAACTACCTAATGACTTACAATAATTATTATATTTCATACTTATACTTATAGGTACTTAATTGAGACTAAATTCATGTCCTGTTGACAATAAATTACGTAATAACAGGGCCGCATTTAAGGGAGGGCATCCGGGGCAACTGCCCCGGGGCCTCCACAATAGAGGGGCCCCCACAATAGAGATTTAAAATCTTTTAATTTCTGACGAGTATAGTTTACAACTTTTCTTTTATTTATTTTTTCGGTATTGTACAGTACTTTGTAGAATCATGATTAATGTAATTTACATAAAGTAGTTATTATAGTAGTAGTAGTTATTATATTTCAGAACTATTAATCTGAAATATTATAATAACGGTTATTTATCTATACTTGTTCACTTAATTAGACAATCATTAAAATATCACAATTCAAATCGTCCTTAAAAGCAGGTACATTCTTAAAATTTTCTACACATTTAGAGGGAAACAAATTTGTGGTCTATTCCTTTGTTGCCCTGGGGCCTCCGGACTTCTAAATCCGGCCCTGCGTAATAACATGGTTAGATGGCTTCATATGGATGCATATTGTTTATATTTGTTTTAGGAAGACCAGATTAAGAAACTTGTACAACATATACCTGAGTGTAAGCCAAACTTTACAAAAAATATAGTTATTAAGAAAATGATTACTTGCAAGGAGAGAGTAAAAAATCTAGATTGTTATCCTATACCCACTATCTATAAAGAAACCATATCACAATTAGCTGATACTGGTTTGGATTTAACAGGTCAAATACCTCCTTTTAAAAAAATAAAATCAGGCTTATATAAACAAAGAAATAAAACATTTCGAAATACATAAAGTAATGACAAAGAACGTGCAACAGGTACAGATACCAAAACAGTTTCATCAACTGTTATTAGCAGACTATAACAGCAAGGGAGTCCGCATTATTTTGTTTTCTTCCGAGGCGGCAAAACAGCGAATGGATACAGTGTCACATGTATTCGGCGATGGTACATTCAAAGTCTGCAAAGATATTCCGTTTTTACAATTCTTATCAAACGCTAGAGAATTCGCTCAATTTTAAGCCAGACATACCTACTTGAATTAAAATTGTCTCCAATACATCATTTGGTCAATAACATATCGCTACCTATCCAAAATTTTGAGGAAGTAAATTATGATAGAACGCAACTGAACTATTCTATTAAGCATCTCGGTGATCAAATAAAATCTATAAAGGAATCAGCTCAACAAACTGAACGAGTGACATCACATGACATACATCACTACGTGTTATCATATGTCATAGTAGCAGCGTACCAGGGGTTCCTGTGTTGGCGAGGCAGACGGGCAGTCAGCTCGCCTGAGCAGCAACGCGACGAGAATGTACCACGTAGTGTGAGTGTTTGTGTAAACCAAACTGCCAGAGCAGAGCCGTAGTGTCAGTGCGCGAGATCAATCCGGACCCGAGCAGGGTACAAGTGTTGGTGATAGTGATCGTGAATATATTGTAGCTAAACGGTGGTCAAGTTTACGATTAAAAAAGCGTGACAAGTCAACATCTCCTATCGCGAAAAGACCAACCGTGTTTTCTATCGATGACTCAACCGTATGAGTAGATAATAGACAAAACTGTTTACTAGCATTTAAGTTTTACTTTGTTTTATCAACTTGTTAATCATCTCGCACCAAATATGTTCTAACACTCATTAGCCTATAAGCAAAAATTGTTGCACCGTTGTATCACGTAACATTCGTATATTATTGTAAGCATCTCATCTCATCTTGAGCCGTCGGGAGCATGTTCGATTCAATTCAATCGAACACCAATTCGCTGACACAGCAAAGCAGCTACGGACACAGCACCGTGCACCTCAGTGCATCGTCGGACAGCTAACCACACGCATTCATTAAGTCATTCCATATTTAACATAAATCTTAATAGCAATAAAATATCAGTTAGTCAGTAATAAATTATCTCCAAAAGCCGTACCCACTAGGTCACGTCTCCCACACACCCTTTTGTTGTAGACATTCCTACAATACGCACGAAATGATTTGTTCTTCTTTCATAATGCGGACGGCTAAGGAGTGGAATTCTCTGCCGGGGTCAGTTTTTCCGGAACGCTATAATCTGGACATCTTTAAGGCTAAAGTGAACAGACACTTTCTAGGCAAGCAATCTTAGGCCTTATCTTCGCCTTCCATCGAGCGAGATTATGGTCAAACGTAGGCCTATATTTAATAAAAAAAACGAAATACCGTAGAAGAATAATTTCGCTTTGTGGTAATCTTGCGTTACTCCCACTAAATTTAGTAGCTAATGGTTGGGAATATATTAAAAATGAAATGGACAATAGCAAGAACATGATTAAATTTAAAAAATACTTCGATAACTATTGGATGAAGGAAGACTTTTATAAGATGTGGTGCGTGTTTGGCGAGAGACACCGCACAAATAATGCGATTGAAGGATGGCACCACGGTCTCAATACTAACATTAATAAGAGCGAGGTCCAATTACTACAGGTTTTACATCAAGATTCTTTTTTGTCTGCAGGCGAAACAAATCGTTTAATGAAATTTAAAAAAACTCTCGAAGAGTAAGAGAAGAATATTACATATACAAAATGATGAATATATACAAAATTCACAAATGCAGCTTATTTCTGGTGACATAACTGTTGGTCAATTTTTAGACAAACTGCGTTAAACGTGCGTGCGTGTAGGGATATTTTTTATGTTATTACATTCGGTCACAAATAAGGATTTAATTGCTTATCACGGCCTTAGAGGGTGTTTAAAAATAAATAAAAAAGTGCCTAATTACATAATTTAAAATGATAAAGAATTAACAAAAAAATTAAGAAATTATGTACATTTGTTTATTTATATGATTAAAAAAACAATCAATGATTTTGCTATGCAATTCCAACCCTAACCCAAAAAATGACAAATGTCTAACTTTTAATAAAAAAAATGAAGACCCTAAGAGCCTACGCTACATTTCGTCTCCAAGTTATTCTCATCGTGTCGTGCAACTGTTTTTGTCCCATATACTGTCGCTCCTTCACTCAGGACTGAACTCTTAGAGAAAATATGTAGGAGAAAATTTTCATGAGCAAATTTATAGAGAGGACAAAATTCTGTAATAAATCTAGATATTTGGTGAAATAATTCAAATTTTTTTTACCTCTTGATGAATTTGCACTCATGAAATATTCCTACTATTTTGGGCTCCCTAATAAAGGTAAAAAGGTCATACATATTTTTTCTAATATGTACCTAAGCGCGATTTAGTGAGACTACCCTTGTTAAAATTTACATAATAGAACTACATACATACATACATATAATCACACATAATAGAACTAGTGGGACATTTTCTATTATCCCATTATTTCTATTATTTTCATCTAGTTGTTCGAATAGAACTAGTGAAGAGAGAAAAAAAGACTCACTAGTTCTAATAGGTTGGGGAAAAAGTTTCTTCGCATTTTTTAAGAAAATTCAAAACATTTTTTAATATAATTTATTTACATTTAACGAAAGTATGTAGGTACCATTTTGTTCGATAACTTTTTGCCATCTTGTAGGTAGGGACATGATCCCATTGCTATAGAAATTTGGGACTTGTGATCAAAATACCGCGACAAGTGGCTTTGGCAGTCCTCTCGTGATGTTAACCTGACACTGCCTAAAGAATTCTTAAGAGACCAAAACAGGTTGAAATCTGAAGGTGCAAGGTCAGGACTATACGGCGGATGCATTAACACCTCCCAGCCAAACTCTCTCTTGCTGAGTGGCTAAATATGTGTGAGGTCTTTTTATCATGATGAAAAACCACACCCCTTCTGTTGATTAATTCAAGCCGCTTTGTCTCAACTTCTTGCTTTAATCTCATCAGTTGTTCGCAGTAGAGTTCAGAATCGATGGTCCTGCCTGGTGGTAACATCTCATAATGAATAATGCTCTTCCAATCCCACCAAACACACAGCATCACCTTGTTGCGAGTTAACCCGGGTTTCGCCACAGTCTGTGAAGCCTGACCGGCCTTTGACCACGACCTTTTTCGCACGTTCTTGTGGTACGTGATCTAATTTCATCACCAGTTATCAGCTTCTTCAAAAATGGTTCGGTTTTATTACGCCGTAATAAAGAATCACAAATGAGTACACGGTTCATTAGGTTTCTTTCAGTGAGCTCGTGAGCTACCCAAATATTGTGTTTTTTTGTGTACCCAGTTTTTTTCAAATGCGCCAAAACTGTTTTGTGGTAAATTCCCAGTTCTTCAGCTACGTCGTAACTAATGATATGCCGATCTTGCTCCACTTTTTCAAAAATGGCTTCCATTTTATCCGTAATCGGGCGACCATAGCGACGTGCATCTTTGACATCAAAATTTCCGGATTGAAAACGCTTAAACCGCGACTCTCACAGACACTCCTAGGTCCATAAACATCCCAAATTTTTTTCGCGGATTTCGTTGCATTTTTACCTTTTTTGTAGAAAATTTTTAAAATGTATCGAATTTCTTCATTAGATTCACTCATCTTGACAGTACCTACGAAAAACAAATGAAAATCACCCAATTTCCTAATTTGAATTTGGAATTATGTTCTTTAAAATTTTAACTTTCAATGATACCAAAACCAGCCAGATACAAATAGCCAAAGAGATTTTATTACAAGTTCATACATACTATAATGCGAAAAAACTTTTTCCCCAACTTAATATCTATAGAACTGTTGAATAGAACTACTAAGAATAAACCACATTGGCAGTACATCTACCACCACATACATTGTCCCTTTAATATACTGTCTCATGTCACATAAGACACGTTCAGTGTATATTATTTTGTTTGAAATATTAAAGTCACAATTCCCGGACTGGCATCCATTAAAGTTTACCACAGATTTCGAAGAAGCAGCAATGCAAGCAATGACTTCTTTTTACCAGGACTTCTTTTGAAAGGATGTCATTTCCATTTTGGACAGTGTTTGTGGAGAAAATTAAAGGCATTGAATTTGAATGATAACAAGTACAATAGACGATGTGTATCGTTATTAAATGCTTTACCTTTACTCCCAGAAGATGATATCTCTGAGGGCTGGGAGTATATACATTCAGAATACTGTCGTCATCCAGCTATGAAACCTTTTCTTGATTATTTTAAATCGCAGTGGATGTCTAAAATTGTGCCAAATATTTGGTGTGTGTGGGGCGAGCGGCATCGAACGACGAATGTTTTAGAAGAGTGGCACCACAAATTGAATTACTCTATACGACTTCGGAAGAACAATGTTATACATTTGCTCGATACATTACAAAAAGATGCATCTTTTTATGTTGTGCGTATGAACAATTAAAATATTGATCATGGTGAGTGCTTATCATGATCAAATCGGAGAATTACAGCAAGAAATCGCAACAATTTCGTAACTGACTGTCAAATGGCGTTAGTCGATGGCCATATGTCCATTGGCCATTTTCTAGAAAAACTCCAATAACTTTATAATTTTTTTTATACAATTTTATAACAGATTGCTGTATAATAAGTTATTTTCGTATTCCTGCTGATTTAAACTATCTGTTTTTTTCCCCAAAAACAATACATATTCATTATCCTATAAACATTGGGTTTTATTTTACAGTACCGATTTACCCATAAGATTTGAGGTGAGTTATTTCTGAGGTGATCAAAGTAGACTAATCAATTCCACTCATCATCATTTCACTTTTCACCCAGGTGAACAAAGTGGAATAATCCATAAAGAGAACCGAATCGCTGTGATTGTATTACACAAAGTATACCTACTTTGAGTAATGCAATCACAGAGTCACAGCGGAGCCAAATACATTTTTTAAAACTCTCCATACACTTGGTATTAGGCAAATGTTTGTGTACCGGGCTATTGATAGGTACAATGAAACCTCCTCTGTCTCTGACAGAAAAAGATCTTACCGTCCACGTAGTGTTAGAGTACAAGTAAGTATTGTTAGTGAACAGAGTAGTACCATAAATCGCACCTACCATGTTGTCTCTGCACCACCCTAAGGTCGACTGGTAGATAATGCCTACGGCATTAAGTCCACCTCAGTACAAAATTATTGTGCTAAAGTTTTAAATAAATAAACAGAGTACAAAGTGGGCATTATTCGACTTCAGTGATGGTTTGGTGGAGTGTTAGCTATGAAGGAGTGACTGAGTCATATTTTAAAAGGTATCAAAACATCGGTGTATCAAGATACCATAACCAAGTATGGTCCTTCCAGCAAGACTCAGCGCGGGGTCATAAAGCTCGATCTACACAATCTTGTTTAACAATATTTATGGCAAGACTAAGTATTTCCTTATGACAAATACTTTCAGAAATATGAGTCAACTAGCCTATTGTGATTTATGCTGAATACAAATTTCCAATAAATTTATGAATGGGCTATTTGACACTTTATTGAAAATGTTTTTTATAGGAATAGAATTGCTTTACCAGACCTGGACAAATACGTAATTTTTGTGAGGACATGACACATTGACACGACACACGTGAGACAAAAACGGTTTCAGCGATTTTAATATATGGATAATCTGTGTCATGGCGTCTTTGATTTTGAGTTCTTATAACCATAAATTTAGTTAAATTAAACAAGGAATACAATACGAAGCTGCAAGGATACACTGATAAATAGGAAATGACAGTCCCAAAATGGTCCGTCAAAATGAAGGGACACTCAACAGACTATGGAATGCAGATTCAGAACAACTAATGTTTTTTTTTTTTTTCATCTTTTCCCTATGACGACGTCGCAAAATAGCTGATAGCGTATTCGGCGATTAAAGAAAGACTTTTTTTTTTCAAAATGAGTATAGACCGTCTTTTATTTTTATGAGATGTTATATTGTTTGTCCAATTGCGACTATACCGATCTCTGGTTTATAATGTAAACAATATTCAAGAATTGTAATGTTCTAACTCACCATATAATTTATCTTCTTCTCCTTTGGCCACAAGTCGATCAATTTGAGCTAAATATAATTGAGACACATCTTTCCAGTACCTGAAAGAAATAAGATATAAAGATAAAGATATTTATTGAGATCACATAGATAATAATACAGTTTTTCTTACAATCTAGTAGGTATAACGATATTAATTAGGTATATTCTATGTAACTTATGTAAGAAATTTCACAGCACACTAGACTCCACACTAGGATTCCCTGTGTCGTGGAGACTAGTGTCTTCCCTTCGTAAATAATAATAACCTATTTTTTAAATGTACTCCAATTTCACGCAATTATATATTTCATATTGTGGTAGTAAACAACAATGGAGATATTGAATAACGCCATGTGAACACTCGACAGCTATAGAGCAATACACAATATAAGACTGACTTGTGCGAGACGCAGGGCGCGAGGCTCAGCACGAAGGGGCACAGCGCGTCGCGGCGCGCCGCGTGCTGCACCAGCTCCGTCACGTGACCGTGGAACATTCGTGACGTGCATTACATAGAATATGTGAGTGTAAAGTGTTGGTTTGTGTAAGTGGCGGCGGACTGACTTGTGCGAGACGCAGGGCGCGAGGCTCAGCACGAAGGGGCACAGCGCGTCGCGGCGCGCCGCGTGCTGCACCAGCTCCGTCACGTGACCGTGGAACATTCGTGACGTGCATTACATAGAATATGTGAGTGTAAAGTGTTGGTTTGTGTAAGTGGCGGCGGACTGACTTGTGCGAGACGCAGGGCGCGAGGCTCAGCACGAAGGGGCACAGCGCGTCGCGGCGCGCCGCGTGCTGCACCAGCTCCGTCACGTGACCGTGGAACATTCGTGACGTGCATTACATAGAATATGTGAGTGTAAAGTGTTGGTTTGTGTAAGTGGCGGCGGACTGACTTGTGCGAGACGCAGGGCGCGAGGCTCAGCACGAAGGGGCACAGCGCGTCGCGGCGCGCCGCGTGCTGCACCAGCTCCGTCACGTGACCGTGGAACATTCGTGACGTGCATTACATAGAATATGTGAGTGTAAAGTGTTGGTTTGTGTAAGTGGCGGCGGACTAACTTGTGCGAGACGCAGGGCGCGAGGCTCAGCACGAAGGGGCACAGCGCGTCGCGGCGCGCCGCGTGCTGCACCAGCTCCGTCACGTGACCGCGGAACATCTGCAGCACGCTGCACGCCTCCCACCGCCCGCCGTCCTCGTGCTCGAGCACTGCGCGGACACACACACCCACACATCTCAAATAAAATATAACTTTAGTTTTTTTAAACTTTACTAAACTACTAGACCGCATATTCAATTTCAAAATTGATAAGGTATAATATTTTTTTACTTTGAAGTACGACTTTGCAGATATTTGTCGAGTAGTGTTAACCTTTTTGCCATCTATACAATTCGCGATGTATCCTATAGTGTTTTACCGACGCCTCATCTACTGGCACGGCACACTGTGTAATTTTGCCTCATCTGCGGTCACCTATGTTTTATCCCTTTATCCTGTAGATCCAGCAAAGAACTAAAACTTCTGCGAAGAAACCATGTTTCTTTTTTGTTTAGTTTTGAAGTTATTCAAAGTTATGCTGACGTCAGCAAATAACTGTTTTTATTTGTTTATTTCAAAATTATAATATAATTTACATAAATAAGAGTTTCTATAATGGTAACCATTAAAATCTAACTACATACAAAGTTTAGGTATTGTAGCTTCTATATACAACGATAAATCGTATTTTTTTCAATTTTTACAAAATTGCCTTTTTCTCCGTATTCCTGTCGATTCCGTATTTTATTTTAATTCTGAGCTTGCATAATTTAGTTAGGTATAACACAAAATAAAAAGCATATAGGTAAACAGTGGGACTTCGGAAATATTGCATTTCTAAAGTTTCCATAGAATTTCTATGGAAATAGGGTTATCAAATTTATCAAAAATGACACGCATTTCTACGCCACTATTTTCATTCTCTGTAGAATGGTAATAGAAAATTGGCAGTCTAAGTTATCCGAAAATTGTTATAGTAAAGTAAGTGACGGCCCTTAACACAAAAATACAAATTCAATAACTCGGAAGTCCCGCATCATGCACACCTGATTTTTTCATGAATTATTGCTGATTATAATACAAATCTATCTATGTTGAAAAAAAATGCGGATACAATGGGACTAACCAATAATAAATATGTTTAATTTTGATTAAAAATAATTATAACGATCATTTTGAATTATATTTTTCTTTAAATCGGTAGGTATAACAGTCCTTTTTAAGAACCCATTTTATAATAATTGAAAAAACATATACTTGAAATGAATAATGCGTTTTTATGGTTTCTATGGAGTTTTCTCGATTTTTTTAATAACATTAAAACTAAACAAAAAAAAAACATGGTTCTTCCCAGAAGTTTTAGTTCTTTGCTGGATCTACAGGATAAAGGGATAAAACATAGGTGACCGCAGATGAGGCAAAATTACAGTGTGCACGGGCTTCACTGACGCTAACGCAGTCTGCCTTTTAACAGTATTTTAAATTCACGCAGTAAACTATCATTTAATAGCAAGGTTGGGATTTCAAATACAAACGACAAATTCACGTAATAACAAGATTAGGGTAGACAAAAGTGTATACGACCGATTATGACGTAAGCGAGCACCGTATTCGTACTTGACTTGTCGTTCCCAAGGGATTGGTTTGTCGGATTTATTGAGCGGTGGACTGTTAAATCTCGAGAAGTGTACCACGGCACACTTTATAGGATTGACTTCGATTCTCCACTTTTTGGAATGGTATGTGTTTTTTTTAAAGAAACACATTCCACATTCCAGCAATGAAATCAGAGATAAGCTAATAAAAAAAGTAATAGCCAGTAACCCGCGGTAGGTCTTCGCTTTAGACAATCTGGCTGTTCGGGGTGCTGTCCTTAAAGTATAGATTGATAATTGATAAAACTGAGAAAATGATTTGAAGAAAATTCATAAATGCTCGCCTTTGTCCTATTGTACTTTTGCATAATGTATGTATCTTTTTGTGTTTCTATGTGTGCAATAAAGAATATGAATAAACTGTATTAAAATATAAAAGTTAAACTAAAATGAAATGATAATGAGTACGCGTAGCTTACTAGATAGCAGCCAATTATAGACCAATCTATTGAGATTGGTCTATACTTCTTACCTACTTATACTTTTACTATGGCACCAACCATGAAATCGCGAAAAAAAAATCAGCTGTTCCATGCATTCATGGTAGGGAGCGGCTGATTTTTTTTTCGCGATTTCAGGGTTGGTGCCATAGTAAAAGTTGTTTGTTATCATGAGCACAATCATGTGTTTAGGTATCGGTCACTAATTACCAGTCACCCTATATAATGCGTGGGAGCAGTCGCAAAATGCCATCGGTGTATTCTCTCTTTCGAAAGCCTTTGATTGCGTTCAGCACGACTCGCTCTTATTAAAATTACGTCACTATGGTGTAAAGGACGATGCACTGGATATGATGTCTTCATACCTTTCTCAGAGTTCAGTGCGTTGGCGTAGGTGGTGTAGTCTCGGAATCCTTAAATCCTTTAATCCTGTTAAGTTAGGTGTGCCACAAGGTTCCATTCTGGTTCTTTTTAGTTAGCCAGGAGGCTTTTGCTACTTCACCGGGCATAACCATTCTGGTTCCTTTTCTATTCCTGGTATGCATCAATGATTTGCCGTATTATTTGGAGAGTTTGTGTGATGTTGTACTCTTTGCTGATGACACTTTACTTATTTTTAAAGTGAAACGTAATATTGACGATTTCGATTTTATTAACTGTGTACTCACACAGATAACCCATTGGTTTACTGTAAATAACTTGGTGCTTAACGCAAATTCAACTAAATGTATAAAATTTACTACGCCCAATGTGAAAAATACTGGACCTAATTTAATTCTCAATAATGAAGTGCTGGAAACTGTTAACTCAACAGTGTTCTTAGGTATAACGCTAGATACACATTTAAAATGGAATGCTCATGTGTCGAACTTGGCCAAAAAGTTGACTTCTGCTGCCTACGCTGTAAGGAAAGTTAGACAGCTGACCAACGTAGAAACTGCACGTATTTAGTTATTTCGAGAGCATTTTATCATATGGAATTTTACTTTGGGGCAAATCTGCTAATATCCAAAGCATATTTATTTTACAGAAACGGGCGATTAGATCCATTTACCAACTAAGTGCCTGAACTTCCCTAAGAGATTTGTTTAAAAGTATTAATATATTAACGGTTTCTTCTCAATACATTTATGAAAATTTAATTCATCGGTCGGGGTCACCAAGCGTTGGTATCTTCCTTCCACTTGAGTGCCTCACAGTGTCTGCATTTATTGGCCATTCTACCTATGAGGACTAATCGATGATTAAAGTAATCAATTAACGGATCATAATCAAAAGCAGCATCGGCAAATGCCTCCCACGTATTCATCGTAAACGAACGTCTCCTTTCTGCTTGCCGCTCGGAATTAATTAAACGTCGTCTACGTGTTTCTTCGGAGGTCTCTGCGGCTATGTACGAAGCTTGACGCTCAGCATCTAAGATTTGGCGAGCTTGGGTCTGCTGAGATGTCTCAGAAGCTCTTTGAGAATGAATGAATTTTTTTTTTACTTGATACTCCCATAACTTCTAAATATCATTTTCCTACGTTCAGTGGTTAAGATTTTGTATACAAAAAGTTTGGCTTCGTAGTTCCCGTTCCGAATCCGTTCCGTTCCGTTCGAATTTCGGGAATTCCGTTTGTAGAAAAACTCTGCACATCCTAAGAGACCTACGTACCAAGTTACATGGTTTTATCTTCAAAAATGACGAACACCCATACAAACTTTCAACCCCTATTTCACCCCCACACTGGTAAAAATTTCAAAATGTTAGAACAAACTATTTTTTGTTTCTTATTTAGTGCCTAAATACAAAATGTAATGTTTTTATCTTCAAAAATGACGAACTTCATACAAACTTTCAAACCCTATTTCATCCCCTCACAGGTCGAAATTTCAAAAACACTAGAACTAATGTTTAATTATTTCTTATCAAGTGCTTAAATATAAAGTTTCATGGTTTATCTTTTAAAATTAAGAAATCCCATACAAACTTTCAACCTCTATTTCAACCTCTTCATCCCTTTTTTTCGCAATAAAAGGTAGCCTATGTCCTTTCTCAGGGTCTAAAGATTGTCTGTGCCAAATTTCATCAAAATCGGTTGAGAGGTTTAAGCGGGAAAGCGTAACAGACAGACAGACAGACAGACAGACAGAGTTACTTTCGCATTTATAATATTAATATATATATATATATATACTAGGGAAGTAGGGATAGAGTCCAAGTACTTAAGTAAACGACTATATATATTAGTTTTTCAAGGATTTTAGACATTACCGGCAATACAGAAATTGGACGATAGTTTCCAGGGTCAGTTTTATGTCCCGATTTAAAGATCGGTGTAACCTTTGCGACTTTTAAAGTATCTGGAAACTCTCCATCTATTATTAGTTGGTAAAAGTTTACTGTTAAACTATCCAAGACTGTGTATGATATATTTTTGATAACTTTTGTGCTAATTTTGTCAATACCGCAACTAGTGTTAATTAAACGCAGAAATTATCAAAATTATAAATGACCTTATATAAAATTATAAATGACCTTCTTTGTATTGTTTTAAAGTTTTATTTTTAGTAAGAAGGTCAATATTAAAATCTCCAAATACGATTGCTCGTCGTCGATTCTGTAGCTGAGTATCATACAAGTCAAGGAACTTTTCTAAATCAGTATTACCAGGGTTGTAGACAATGCCAATATCCAGACAATTTTTTTCTATATGTATCCAGAGGTAATTATTTCCATCTTGATATGTTGATTCAATTAAGTTGTGTTTTAAGTCGTTGTGTACGTACGCTGATACTCCTCCGCCCCTGCTATCCGTTCTATAATTGTAGTAGTGCGTGTAATTTTCTATTTGTAGCTGTAAGATTTGATTTTTGTTTTGTATCCAGGTTTCCGTGAGTAAAATAGTTTGTATGATTGTGGGTATCGATTTTAAAATGCATTTAAGCTTATCGAGCTTTCCTCTTTTTCTTAGACTTCGCGCATTTAAGTAAAGCAATGATAGCCGCGGTTTTGTAGTGATTATTTGTTGGTAATTGTTAACTATTTGGTAGATTGTAGTACGTTGATACGACAGAGGGGCATTAAATTACGCTACGTTTACTATACGTGTTTTTTATTAATCCGATACGGTATAAAAATTAACCAAATTGAGATTTTTTTTCGTTTTGATTTTTTGAGCGTTGGTCCTAACCCCTTAAGGGTGCCCTCAGGTGGATGTCGCTTAGACTTGAGCCGGATTTTTGGAATTTTTAGACCTGTTACCTCTAAGGTATCTTACTATAATGTGTACATTTGTTGTTATCGTACGACAGACGGACAGACTGATTAAAAATTCTGTAATATCAAATAATTTTAACAATGTTTTTAGCTACTTAGGTGATACTTTTGTTTATATAGTCTTATACAGTGTAATTTTGACAAGTACAAGTGTATGTAAATACCTAAGTGCTGAATAAATTTCATTATTTCATCATTCATTATTTCAATGTCGGTCAAGAGGAAAAGCAGAGGAATCGAGAATTGCTTTTGCACTCGATTGGTAACTCCATCGAGACCTGGGGTCTTTCTAGGATTGGATGCCCCGCTGACACCTAATTTTGTACGGATTCCCCTGTTCACAGTTTTTTTTGTTATATCTCTCCTCTATTTGAAATAATATTAAATGTGTTATGTCTCGCAGTGACAAGCCGCTCATGAGAAGACTAACTATAACTATACACATTTATTGATTATAGCAAATAATGCTAGAGAATATACTTATTTATTCGCAGCAAGCACATGCTGTGTGTGTCGATAGGACTAGTTATTACGTCGCAAACGCAAAATGTCAACAACTGCAGTACACTAAAGTGCGCATCCGACCTTAAACCCCTTTCGGTTATAAAATTCGGTTATAAAACTATTTTTGTTCACGTATTTTTATTGGGGCAATAATATTGTGATGCAATAATAATAGTATAATCGTTATGACGAGATTAATTATATCGTAGTCGGTGTATAGGAGGACGCTGAAATATTTTGCAAGTAATTAATTTTCTATAACTTCTATAGAGAAATGATTGGCGTTGAAAAGGTTAACCAATACCGATAGATGGAATCGAGGTTCCTCTTCGAGACATTTTATAAAGAGATTGATTAAATTCGACGACCGGTTGCGAACCACCGTGGCCCAATGGTTTAGGACTCGAGGCATTATGGGCTACCTAAGATACAGGTTCGAATCCTGCCGGTGGTCGAAATTTATTAACCTCGATTTTGGAACTTGATATAGATATAGACCACTTACTTTCCTTATCTAACAGCTCGTTGACTTGGTTGGTGGTGCCGAACATGTTCAAGTAGTCCAAGGCGTACTCTTCTCCGTGCTGGCCGGGCTCCGCCGCGCTCGCGTCGCCCGACTCACTGCTCGTCTCCGCATTTGTTGAACCTTCATCTTTATCGGCAACGGCTGAAGCTTCGATTTGTTCGACAGATGTTGAATCTCCGTTTCGCTCGACGGATGCTGAATCTCCATTCAGTTGAGGTCCGGAACGTTTAGCGAGATACATTGTGATCATTTTCCTTATGGCGGGCACTTTGTCGAGAACGTTGATCTGTTTGTAGGTGATGGGAAGAAGGAATCGCTTCGACACATTGACTTTGGCGTCGCAGCTCGTGGCGACCTGCGCGTCCGACTCCACCGTCACTTCTTTGGCTTTCTTTTTATCACAGTTTTCTTTAGGTTGGCTTCTAGAAGTTTCGTGGCGAATTTCTGTAAAAACGTTTATCAAGTTAAAGAAAGGTAATAAGGTTTCTGCCCACACACACATGCACGTATGTGTAGGTGTGTAGACGGAAACGTACCGACATCTAAATTATCTTTAAAACGTTCAACATTATATGCCAAAAGTACTGCGGATGACATCACAACATTTTTTCTACGAAGCGAACCGAAGCTCTAACGTCACTGACCTGCGTATCGCTCCGGCGGGTGCGCGCGCGGCGCCCAGCTGCGCACGCAGCAGTCCGAGCCGCCGCCCAGCGCGCGCGCGCCGCCCGCCCCGCCCGCGCCGCCCGCGCCGCCCGCGCCGCCCGCGCCGCCCGCGCCGCCCGCCCACGCGCCGCCCAGCACCGCGCCGTCCGCGCCCAGCACCGCCACGCACGCGCCCTTCTGCACGTCCCACACCTGCGCACGCGTCACGTGAGGTGGATCCGTTATAACGAAACGAAAGTCTGATCCGGAACGGGTCGAGACGACTCACCCTGGCGGTGTGGTCCTTGGCGGTGGACAGCAGCAGCTCGTCGTCGTGCGGGCTCCAGCTGAGCTGGAACACGGGCGCGCGGTGCCCCGTCAGCCTCTTCCATCGCTGCAACTCTTCGCTGCCGTCTGACGACACATATCAATGAGACTTAAGTAGGATTGAGGGGTCATTTACGACTACGATGTGAGGATATGGAGACTCACCGTCGCGCACGACGAGCTGCAGCAGCTCGACGTGGGCGCGCTTGTCGAGCGCGCAGGCGGCCAGCACGTTGCCGAGGCGCGAGCGCGGCGCGGGGTGCCACGCCAGGGAGTGGATCATCTTCCTGCGCACACGCACGCCATCATCACACGCGCTCACTCCGAATGACTCATATTTATTCACATAGAAAGATTGTCACGTTTCAAAATAAAATAAATTAAAATTTAGTTCATTATTTTTCTTAACGATCCTCACAAAGAGGTGAAATTAAAGATGTAAGTTTTCATGAAAAAACCTTTTCTCTTTAAAGCTCACAGTATAATTTTTACTAAAATGAATTGGGGATATTTATAAACAACCCTTATAAAGCGTGAAAATAGGGGTTACGTGTTTATGTGATGATAGGAATTCCAAAAATTAGGGTTGATAAGATCAGACGAGAGATAGAGTACTGACGTGAACACGAAGCAGGCGGCGCGCACGCGCATGTCGGCCAGGTCGAGCACGGCCACGGCCCCCTGGCGCGACCCCACCAGCAGTCCGCGCGGGTCGTGCCGCACGCAGCACACCTCCCAACGCTGCCCCTCCAGCTCCACGTCCAGCGCCACCGGAGCTGCGCCGAAATATATACTACGTGCTCTGTCCGTTATACAAGCCCGCGACTTTGTCCGCGTACAATTAGGAATTTATAAGATGTCTACCAATGGGTCTCAAAGACAGACAACTTTTTTGTCTTTAGTTCCTTATAGATGCATTTAGTAAAAATCTATTATTTTTTCATTACAAACAGACTATTTCATTGAATTGTATGGATTAAACTCTAATGAATGCTTGGTCTCGCAATCTCGCGCTAGTCTAACCGCCGCCCGTGTTGTTTTCATTTATTATTATTTATTTTGGTTGGTTCATGATGGTTTTACTGTAGTGGTTTGGATATTGTTTCTATAATGGGGGTCGTTTAGTTCAACATTAAGAATGTTATTTGACACATTTAGTAAAAAAAATGTAATACATTTAGTTTGAAGAAGGAAGATGGGGCAATAACGTCGAGTAAGCCAGAGGTTTTACGGGAGATAGAGAGGTTCTATAGTCAGCTATATGCCTCAACAGTCCAGCCCGCTAACAGCCAAGTCGAAGACTCCAGAGCAAGGCTGTCTCGACACTATACCGAAGATCTCCCGGACATCAGCCTGTACGAGATTAGGATGGCCCTTAAACAGCTTAAAAACAACAAGGCGCCGGGTGATGACGGAATCACATCACGGAGCTTCTGAATGCGGGTGGAACACCGATACTTTAAGTCCTTCAGAAGCTCTTTAACTCCGTCTTACTCGAGGGCTTGTACAAAAACGCCACAATGTTGGTCTGAGTACAGGGCCAATGTAGGAAGCAATTCCGTTACGGAGAGGCGTAAAACAGGGAGATGTTATATATCCCAAACTTGTTGCGGCTGCTCTGGAGGACGCCTTCAAGCTCCTGGAATGGCAAGGACACGGCGTCACCATAAATGGGGAGTACATCACTCCCCTTCGATTTGCTGACGACATAGTGATCATGGCAGAATCGCCGCGGGACCTTGAACAGATGCTCAACGACCTCGATGGAGTTTCCCAACAAGTTGGGCTTAGAATGAACATGGGCAAGACGTCATGCATAACGCTCACGTAGTGCCCAACGTTAAAAAGTTGTGACCGAATACCGATCCAACTAGGTAGGACCAACTTCTTTCTCTAAGTTGGTCAATCGTCGAATCCGACTCGGCTGGGCAGCGTGTACAACCTTTGGTAGATCTTCTCGTCCAAAAATCCTCAGTGCCTGAAGACAAAGTCTTCAGTCAATGTGTGTTACCAGTGATGACATATGGAGCTCAGACGTGGTCTCTTACTGTGTGCCTCATAATAAAGCTCAATACCTCGCTCAGCGAGCTATGGAAAGAGCTATGCTCGGGGTTTCCTTGCGTGATCGAATCAGAAATGAAGAGATCCGCAGGAGAACGAAGGTCACTGACATAGTTCAACGGATTAGCAAGGCAGGACACATAGCTCGAAGAACTGACGGCCGATGGAGCAGAAAGGTTCTCGAGTGGAGACCACGAATTGGAAAGCGCAGCGTAGGACGACCGCCTGCACAATGGACCGACGACCACACAAAGGTTAAAGGGAGTAATTGGTTGCAGGCCGCTAGCGACTCCCGCTAGAAATCGATGGGGGATGTTTGTTCAGCGGTGGACTACAACAAGCTGATGATGATAATGACATTTACTTTTACTTGCATTTAGTAGGAGATTTTTGCGGAGAACCATTTCGAGATTGAGCTGAGTGTGCGATTTAACTCTGTAACACTTTTATCTTTTCTATTTAAAAAACTATATCGCACTAATTCTTGACTACATTTGAAAGATCATTAGTACAGGGTGTTAGTGTAAACACCGTTATCCTTGAAACCAGTGGTTTGATTTCATTATAGATTGCAAATTCAATGAAAAAATAAAATTAAGTAAAATCTAAATATTTCCTCAAAATTATTTCACCCAATACGCATTGGCAAAGAGGACGGAGCGCGCGAACACAGCGCTTGATCATACAGGCCGCAAGCCACGCGCGCGCAGTAGTATGTAGTGTTTATGTCGTACACAAACGTACAGTGGACCTATATGGTTCGGGTTTACGGATCGGCTGGTGATAACCTGAACGAGGCTCGAAGAATGTAGTTATTACATGGACAACCTGTGCCAAACCGAGAAACGATGGTGGCGGCTACTCAAAGGTTACGTACCGACACCATTTCAGGTCAGTTCACCGTGCCGGCAAAAATGTGATTAACTTTTAAATACGCCTAAAATACCTACCCAGTTATTCGTTTTTTTTTTTCTTTGTTGTTAAATTTAACTTACATTTGGACTCGTCACGCAACACAAGGTAGGTATTTTTGCCAGGAAAAGTATGAAGGGAAAGTTACATCACAGGTTATGTGTATTGTGTTTTTATTGAAATGTAGTTAGTTAAAACTTGTGTAGGTAGTTAAAACGGACGGCCAGTGCAGCAGTTTAGCACCCTTTGCAGTCATTACGTAACTCGGGCGCATAGTATCCATATCGGGCGCATTTTTTTTAATAGATAGAGGGATTCAAGAGGAAGGTTTATATGTATAATACATCAGCATTGTACCCGTGCGAAGCCGGGGCAAGTCACTAGTTAAGAATAAAATGGACCAAGGACAGACCCTTTGGGAACTCCCATTTTGACAGTAGAACCATCAGAAGTTACATTGTCTCTTTGTTCCTGATCTGTTAAATAAGATGTTAAAAAATCCAAGATCTGAGTCAGTGAATCCGTAGTATTTTAGTTTCATAATAAGCGTGTCAAGCGCTTGAAACGCATACGAAAGGTCGCAGGAAATACCTATCGCATCCTTCGACCTCTCCCAAGCTTTAAATACAGATTATATTAGACTGAAACCGACATCTTGAGCAGATTGGCCTTTCGTGAACCCGAATTATTTATCGTTCAATAAGCTGCTTATGCAGCGCGGCAGAGCAGCAAGAGCGCTACGACACGCGGCAGCGTGTCAAGCCAAGTTCAAGCTAAGGAACTGGCTAGCCAGCGCCGAGTGTAATATTACACGAACCACTTGGTGCCACTTTTAACCCTTCTATAACTCAAAACCTCTTTAACGTTAACACATAAAACTACGTGTGTTTAATTATATCCATAAGGACATGTAGAAGCCCTAATTTCATGAAGCTAGCTCAAACGGTTATAAAGATATGAAGGTCAAAATGTCGTAAATTTTAGCTAGACTGACTGACTGAAATATAGCACGCTTAGAAATATAGTGACCTAATTTAAAAAAAGCAAATGTTAGGTAAATGGCGAAAAAATTTTGTTAGATCCATACATTTTGTAGAAAATATAAAATATTCGGCTGTTTTAAAAATATGTGTAGGTATTTTATTAGTTACATATCAAACTTATTAATATGGGTCCATGAAAATGTTGAATTTAGGTCATATTCTGAATAAAAGTCATACATACGAATTTTTGAATTGGGTCCCTATATTTCTGAGCGTGCGATTGTTATAGTACCTAAATCTAACCTACTTCCAGATGACCTAGAAGGATGAAATTTGGAATCCAGTTCGGTAATTGTGTGTAAGCGTAGGAAAAAATAAAAAATAAGTGGTGTTGTGCTAAACAACCGACCAACGTTGTGTCGTCGGCGGCGCGCGGCACCACACAATTGTACACAGAACAAAAGTAAGTCTACATAAAAGCGCTCCCGAGCAACACATAAGCATAGGCACCGCTTACGAATACCGATTTAGTTATTTATTGTTTTATTACATTTATGTTCATCCTGCTTCTTTCTCAACGGTGAATGAAATGATTGTCATACTATAACCACAAACGTTCTTCGTGCCTAAACCAATAACAGTATGAAAGTGAAGTTCATAGATGAGATTCAATGAATTAATAAATTCTTCACAAAAAGTAATGATATCTCACCAAAAAAATATAAATGTAAAAAAAGGAGAGCCAAGTTCAATACAAAAATTATGCTTGGCTGTGGGCTTCGCCACAAAAAGAAGTAAGATCTGAATGAATGCCAAGTTCTATGCAAAATCGAAATATGTATTTATAGGAACCAAATAACATTATGAACAATTAGTATTAAACTCTATTTCTTTGCTTTATTGGATACCTATAACAATTGTTGTCATTAAAAATGTGAGATCTTAAAGTGGGTTATATTTGACTCGGCCTATATCAAGCGGCTCTACAAATCGATAGCACACACAACGACTGACCTTGGTCAACGCGGCGCGTGTCGTAGCGCACGAGGCGGCCCGCGCCCGTGGCCAGCAGCCGGTCCTCGGCCCAGCACAGCGAGTACACGGCGCCCGGCGCGGGGGCCAGCGCGCGCGCCACGCGACCGCCCGCGCCGCCCAGCTCCAGCAGCCCCACGCGCGCCTCGGCCGTGGCGTAGGCCAGCAGCCCCTCGGCCTCCGGGTGCCACGCGGCCGCCAGCACCTTGCCCTGCACGTTGTGCCAGTACGCGCGCACCGAGCGCGCGCCCTCCGCCTCCTCCCACACGCGCACGGCGCCGTCGCCCACGCAGATCGCGAATCTGACCGCACCCAAACACGTTCGAGTTACGTTCTCGCTCGGTCGCCTCGGCACGAGTCCCGCGGGCCGGCGCTACCTGTTGGCGTCGTAGGGGCAGGGCTGCACGTCGTACACGAAGCCGCCGCACGTGTGCAGCGCGGCCAGCACGGCGCGGCGCGCGGGCGCGTACAGCACGAGGCGGCGGTCCTGCCCCGCGCTCCACACGCGCCAGTCGCGCGCCGGCCCGCGCGCCGCCTGCACGCGCGGCGCGGCGCTCGCCAGCGCGAACAGCGCGCGCTTGTGCGTCGCGTGCGCCACTCGCCACACCATCTTCTTCTGGCTGCGGGACGATTGTTGGTTCGTGTCACGCCGTGTCGAGATCGCTCGGATATCTTATTCTCTGAATCGATTCGACTCGTTTTATGACCGTTTATAAAAATTATGTATTAGACGTGTAAAATTTTAACATAGACCCGTTCGGCTGGGATGGGAGCTGTACCGAGTTGAGTTCCAAAATATGACAACCTTTGGCGCTTGCACTTCTAGATAGAGTCGATATAATGTAAAATTTGTTAAATAGACATCGCAGTTAATGTGCATACTCAGAGAGCCTTCCCTGAGACTCGGGATTAAATTATATTGTTGACGCTGCCATTATAATATTAATATTACATGAATAAATTATTGCTTTATAACATGAACTATAAAGTCGAAACACATCACCAGTCCACCAGCAACGGGTTGCACTCCAGCAGCTGACACTTGCCGTCCGCCACGAACAGCAGGTCGGGCTTGTACCAGAGCAAGGTGGGCCAGCCGATCGCCTTCACCTTGTCCCGAGCGTTCTTGCCTCCGGTGTTGCCGGTGGTCCCACACGAACCCACCAGTTTACCAGTTTTTGACCAGATGCGAATACCTCTGAAAAAGGAAAACTTTTGTGTGCATATAAATAGGTAAATTAATATAATCCATTAGAGGCTTTAAAATAAAATATAACGGCCGCCGTCGAGGATCGATTATTTTTGTTGAATTATTTTTATTTTATATAATTTTATTTATTTATGTAGTAAAAAGACATAACACAAATTATAAAGATGCAACATATACTGCTTATTTCAAAAGCAATCTCTTCTAGCAGACCCGTAAGAGGTTTGAAAAAATAAACAGGGTGTGTGAAGGTGTAATATACATACAAATACTTATAAAGTACATAGTTACCCATACTTCCCCACAGTGGCCAACAAATGTTTGTGAGGGTGGGCGGCCGAGTGCACTGCGGGCTGTGCGGGCCGAGCGCGAGCCTCGCCGCCGGACTGCGAGGTCGTGAATTCAGTCCCGGGCGGGTCAGACGGCGACTCCCGGGAGTCCTCGCTCTCCACGTGGGTGTTGTCTAGTGCTTCCACTAGTGCCGCTATTGATGGCTCCGGTTCATTCTTTCTCTTGAGTATTTCTTCTTTCAATTTCAAACATTCAGCTAAATAGTCGGTGGACTGAGGTCTCTCCTGCTCCACTTTAACCAATATGTCTTCAGGTTGATACTTCTTGTGCCCGAACTCGTCCGGCTCATGGTCCTTGTAAATATCAAACATATCGTCTTCTTTAACAATGGATTCATCAAAACTGTCATCAGGAAGGTTCTTTGCTATTCCAGATTGTTCCAGAACATTTGTTTCTTTGTCTATTTGAGATCGCACAGTTTCCAGGCGACCTTTAGAAGCAAGATCTTTAGATTCACTAATTTTTTTGTTTACAAGTATTTCAAAGGTTGGACACCAGCTCACATTCATTATTTGCTCGTCATAGCCACGGATTTTATACAACACTTTTCCAGCATCTGAAATGTATCAAAATATAAAAGTATGATTTAATTCTTGGATTTTTTACTGCTTTATGCAAAACTCAAGTGCGAGCGTGTGTTACATGCGGATGACAGCGGTGGTATTTCATATTATATGTACTATATTGTATTGTACATACTAGTTTTACTATAAGTAAGGCTAATTGTATATGAGTTCTATTATAAATTCATACAAATTCTTTTATCAAAACCCTTCCATTTCCCATGCCGTATAGTTGTATGAACATTTGTATAATGACCTGTGAGATCCAACACAATGACCACCCCCTGCTTGGTGCCGATGGCCACGTGGAGCGGCAAATGCGGGGAGCACGACATGCACGACGGCCGGAAGCTCTTAGAGATGTTGGAGTAGGTGCGCACGGTGTTGGAGCTTAGCTCCCACTTCACCACATTGCCAGATGCGCCCACTGTCACGGCAACTAACTCACTGCTATACCCAACACCTATCACTTCCTGCAATATATTCAACACAACAAAATGGGACGCTATTACTAACTTACTGTTTGTCTGTATTTATTTTAATAACTTTAGCACTAAGAAAGTACAAGGCGGACTTAATGCATTTTCTCCCAGTCAACCATAGTGTGGTTCAGAGATAGTGTGGTAGGTGCACTAAAGCAGAGAACATTATAAAAGAAAAAAAAGATACCGTTGAGGTAAGCAAGTAATAAGAACAATATTTAAATATTACATACGAATATATTTATACAATATATACTATAGACATCCATTATACATATTAAATACTATACTATATAGTATAATGTATAATATATAAAGAAATAATAATCATTTTTAGTTACGTAAACCAATTACAGGCACTTGTAAATAGTCAAACATTAATTAGAAAATTTATTAATTATATTTGTTATTTATTTATATCTATAAAATTAATTATTTATACAGGGTGATTGGAAGATGGGTGCAAAGCTTTAAGGTGAAGATAGTATAGACAATTTAGAACCATTTAAGCCATGGAAGTCTTACCAAATTTTTTTAACCAAATTTTTAAGTTTTTTTTCGGAAATTCTCAAAATTTAATGTAAACTGCATAATTATGGCCAAATTGAATGATAAATGAATTAATTTTTTATTTATTTAATTAAAGTAATGTGTAAGCAACCAAGCAAAACATGTTTTAGGCTTCTGTGTCATTAGACATTTTTTTACAGATATTTAAAGTTCGGAAAAAATAAAAAAATTGTACAATACGTCTTTTAAACTTTATTTAAAAAAAACGGAGGGTGCTTTTTTTGTTCAAACCTTTTTGAAGACATGCTTGATAATCGCTCTTTCTTTTGAGGTATCATTTATGCGGATATCTTACAAATTAATGAAATTAGGACCTACAAACCAATTCGAGGGAGATTTTTTTTATTTTAGGCAGACTAATTAAAACAACATTTGAATTAAAATTATTTATTTTTCATGTTCAAAATGACGGCCGTGATTCCTAATACAAGCACGGCCCCGTCTTCTAACTTCTGTAGTCGTTATTTTCAACATCATCTCCTGCTTTATTGTCTCAAACGCTGAATTTATTCTTTGTATCAATTCTTCTCTAGTGTTTATTTCTATGTTGTTATACACCGCAGTTCCTTGGCCCGGCCCCACACGAAAAAGTCCAACGGGGTCAGATCTGGGGAGCGAGCGGTCCAAGGGATGGGTCCATCCCTGCCGATCCAGCTATCAGGAAAGCAATTGTTGAGGTGTTCCCTTACATTTAAAGCCCAATCAATGTTCTGCCAATTATTCCAGCCCATACATTCACAGAGAATTTCATCTGAAATGACACCTGCTTCTTAAAATGTGGATTGTTGTCTGCGTCGGCCCATTCATGGATGTTGTGAAAGTTTGTAATATCTTCCCTTGAAAATTTACTTTCATCCTCTCACAAGATTGATTTCAGAAAGCACGCATCTTCGATGTCTCTGTTGAGGAGGAAACGGCAGAACTGAATTCTTCTTTGAGGATCTTGCTCTACTAGACCTTGCACACTCCTGCCATGGAACGGATACTTATCATTTTGGTGCATTGTATGCCACACCTTCCATTGAGAAATGTTTAAATTTCGAGCTACTGCTCTAGTACTGGTAGTGGGAACCGCTTGAAATGCTGCTAAAATGTCTTCGTCGACGGCAGTTTCGTGTCTGCCCAGGTTGACTCCAGGTTCCACGCGGTGAAACCCATCTTGGGCAAGACGACGAAACGTGTTGTAAAACACTCGGACATTCGGTATCCTGCGATTCGGATAGCGCTCTTGATACATCCGTCGCGCCAAAGATCCATTGCCGTCTGCTCTGCCGTACATAAATACGATATCCGCATATACTTGATTGGAAAAAGTAGCCATAGTCACTAAACAATTAAGAAAAACGGCGTAGGAGCGCACTAAATGTCAACTCAACACAATTAAGTCAAAAATCAACACGTGCAGGAGCGCGAGGCTAAGACTGGACACGGTGAAACAAAAAAGTTCAAAACTAACGCAAACAACACGTGCAGGAACGCAAAGGGCTACAACTGAACACGGTAAATTGTGAATCAACACGACAACGTCCACTCACAAGGGCAGTAGTTTGACTAATAAGTAAAAGATGTAACGGCTTCATCACAGACCGACTGACCCTGACTAAAGAAAAACGACTTTGTTGCCTCAGTAATTAAGACCATTTTGCTGTAGAAACCAACTCTTATCGCTTTTTGCTATTCATTGGGCGTTCTACCTGGAAATGCCGTCGCACCGCGCTCGGTGGCCATTGTTTAGAGAATCCCCTCAATGGGTTCCCCTCAATTGGTTCCTGCATGTGCCAAAAATTCGTAGAATTGAACAATGTTATCATTTCGAGCACATAAAGTATTCTTTTAAGCAAAAATTTTGTGTTTTGTTAGACTGCCTAAAATTTAAAATTTCTCCCTCGAATTGGTTTGTAGGTCCTAATTTCAATAATTTGTAAGATATCCGCATAAATGATACCTCAAAAGAAAGAGCAATTATCAAGCATGTCTTCAAAAAGGTTTGAACAAAAAAAGCAGCCTCCGTTTTTTTTTAAATAAGGTTTAAAAGACGTATTGTACAATTTTTTTATTTTTTCTGAGCTTTAAATATCTGTAAAAAAATGTCTAATGACACAGAAGCCTAAAACATGTTTTGCTTGGTTGCTTACACATTACTTTAATTAAATAAATAAAAAATTAATTCATTTATCATTCAATTTGGCCATAATTATGCAGTTTACATTAAATTTTGAGAATTTCCGAAAAAAAAACTTAAAAATTTGGTTAAAAAAATTTGGTAAGACTTCGTCTAAGACAACCATGGCTTAAATGGTTCTAAATTGCCTATACTATCTTCACCTTAAAGCTTTGCACCCATCTTCCAATCACCCTGTATATTACCCTGTATATTATTTGTCTATTGTCTCCGCGTACCCTGCTGGGAAACAGGTGTGAGCATATTGACACCCAATATGAATAACATTGTAACTTTAATTAAAAAATGTAAGTTACAATGTTATTCATATTGGGTGTCGATATGTATGTATGTAATTTATTTATATTGTTCTTAGCGACGCAAAATGCTTATTATGTCTTTATTATGCCAAAACAATTGTCATTATTTGGGTGGACCATGAGCATAACAACGGACGCTCTTATTATATATACCTATAGCTAAATCATTTACCGCTGTGATGACTCAGCGATATTTCTGGTGACAAGTTCACACACTTTGTTCTTTCAGAGTATTCCACAGAAGAATGGACTGGACAAAAAAAGAAGAATGAATAAAGTCAGTGCAGTGGGGAGGACAGTGAAAAGACGGTTGTGAGAGGAACGCTAAGCTGAAGAAACTGAGAAGTGATATAAGAGGGAGAGGAAGGTGAATCAAGAATATAAAATAGAGTTGTAAGTGCCCTCATGTGTCAAAACAACTTAATTGAGTGACATTTCAAGACTAGTTTATTCTTCTTAATATTTGACAACTACTTGGTCATAGATAAAATAATAAGTACCCAATCAACCTACATCCTCCTTCTTAAAACAATTAACTTAATAGTACGTTAAATAAAAAATCTCTCTAGAATACAACTAAACAAAACAACACTCTTCAATCCCCACTAAAAAAAAAATAACAAAGAAGAATAAAAATAAAATAAAAAACAAATTATTAATTATATAACCTTAAATTTAACCAATTATACTTCTAAAAGCTTCGATTCTTGACAACATTTTCCGATGAATTATGAGTGTCCAAACCGATCAGGAGCTCTCACTGTCCTGCCGTAACGAGTAACATAAGCATTATTAGAAAATTCAACGTTACGTTGTTCGTTAAGTTGAGCACGGGAGCTGTTTGACGGAATTATGTCCGAGCTTGCACTTACATCATCGTAATCATAATATGGTCGCTGTTCATTGACATCACCAGGACGCAAACAGCTATCGATAACGAGTTGCCTTCGATTTCGACGAATCACTGTACCATTAAATAACTTTAACAAGTATGACCTAGGTGCAACAATATCTATAACTCTAGCATTTACCCAATCAACGCCCATGCGAACTTTAACATTATCACCTACGCCACAAGGTCTGAGATTCCTACTACTCCTATCAAAGTATTTTTTTTGTATTAACTGTCTTTGACTTAATTCATTGTATACCTGTTGCATATTATGTATTTTTGGCTCTAAAAATTTGGGAGAACAAGGTATTATACTACGTAATTTTCTGTTATTGAGTAATTCAGACGGAGAAGGCAAACTATTACTTATTGGAGTATTTAAAAACTCTAATAATCCCATACGAAACTCTGATCCATCATGACGTGTCTTTCGAAATATTGCTTTAATAGTCTGAATCGCTCTTTCAACCTGACCATTTGACTGGGGAAATCTAGGAGAAGAAGTTTTATGATCAAAATTCCAATCTCGACTAAATTGAAGAAACAACTTTGAAGCAAATTCCGGCCCATTATCAGTAAAAACTAGTTCAGGTATTCCTTGGCGACTAAAAATGTTTGAATGACTTAAATTTCCAACCTCTTCAACCTCGATAAATTTACTAAAATAATCTATCACTAATAAATAGCTTTTGCCATTAAAATGAAAAATATCTGCACCCACTTTTGCCCACGCTCTTATAGGTATTTCATGTGAGATTAGGGGTTCTTTACAGTTTTCTTTCCTATAAGTTAAACACACCTGGCAATGTGAAATCATATCCTGAATCTGAGTGTTCATATTTGGCCAAAACATTATTTCACGGGCTCTTAATTTGGTCTTTTCTACTCCTAAATGTCCTAAGTGTATTTTTTTTAACATATCTCTCCGCATCTTTTTTGGAATCACTATTTTAGTCCCTTTCCATATTAAATCATAAGCAACCGTTAGTTCATTTCTATAGTCCCAATATGTCCTAATAATATCTTTAACATTGCATTTATGTTCTGGCCACCCTCGTTTTACTACTTTTTTGAGCTCTTGCATTTCCTCATCTTCGAATGAGTGATTCTAATTCGATAAAGTGAGTACCTATCTGTTAAGGTATTGCTTACTGCAATCTCACATACTTGGGCACTCTCTTCAAGATAATCACGCGGTTTCATATCCTGACCATTAGCTGGAGCTACAGCACGGGAAAGTGTATCTGCGATGTACAAATATTTGCCTGGTTTATATACTAATTTGAACATGTATGGCTGTAACCTAAGCAACATCCGTTGAAGTCTAGCCGGTGCCCCAAAAATTGGTTTATTAATAATGCTGGTCAATGGTTTATGATCGGTTTCAATAGTTACATCATCTCTCCCATAAATGTACACATAGAATTTTTCACATGCAAAAACACATGCATACAATTCTTTTTCTATCTGGGCATAATTTTGTTCCGTCTTGGTAAGAGACCTAGATGCATAACAAACTGGTTTGCCATCTTGCATTAAACACGCTCCTAAGCCGGTTTTACTTGCATCAACAGAAATTGTTATTGGCCTATCTAATCTGTAAAATTGTAAAACGGGAGGATTCGTGATAGCCTTTTTCAATTCATCAAAACATTTATTGTGAATATCATCCCAATGCCATGCGATTTCTTTTTTTAATAGTTCTCGCAGTTTTTGAGTTTTGTCCGATAAATTTGGAATGAAATTGCCTACATATGTCACCAATCCTAAAAACCGTTCCAAATCCTTCACGTTTTCCGGTTTAGGCATATTTTTTATTGGTAATATATGTGAATCATCTGGACGAATGCCTTTCTGGGAAATAAAATGGCCAAGGTATTTAATTTCAGTAAGTCCTATTTTGCACTTCTCCTTATTCAATTTTACATTAATTTGTCGACACCTATCCAATACCTGACGCAAGCGCTTATCATGTAACTCTTTTGTCTCCGCATAGCATAGCAAATCGTCTACAAACAATACGACACCCTCAATGTCATCAAAATATTCATAAAGTCACTTATGAAAAACTTCAGAAGCCGACGAAATTCCGAAACGTAAACGAAGAAATTTATAGCGGCCAAATACTGTGTTAAATGTACAATAATCAGTTGATTCGCTATGCAGTTTTAATTGCCAAAAGCCCTGCAGCCCTGCTTACAATCTAGAGTGCTGAAATATTTAGCACCTGACAACTTAGCTGTTATCTCATCCAAAGTAGGTAATTTATAATGTTCCCGTTCAATATATTTATTTAAATCTCGTGGATCTAAACAAATTCGAAGATCACCGTTCGGTTTTCGCACAACAGTTAAGCTGTTTACCCAATCAATAGGACCTTCCACCTTTGCTATAATTCCTTCCTGCAACATGTCATCTAATTTCCTTTTAACATCATCCCTAAGTGCAAGTGGTAATTTTCGCGGAGCATGGACCACAGGTTGCGCGTCTGCTGATAGCTGTATTCTGTACTCACATGGTAAACAACCTACTCCCTCGAATACATCTCGATATTCAAAAAATAGTTGCTCAGAATCTATATTGCTATTCACCGCTAGGATGCGTTTTACTAAATTCATCTCCTCACACGATTTCTTACCTAAAACAGGAGAAGAAGTTACATCAGCAATAATAAATTTAACTATAAATGATCTATCTTTATATGCGCACTTGAGCCTACATCTTCCTAAAACTTTTATGTGTGTACCTGAGTAGCTTGTCAGTTTAACGCTGGTAGGTAAAATATTTGTTTTATCAACACCTGTTTGCGCTAAAAACCTGTATGGTAAAATATTTACGTCAGCTCCAGTGTCCAACTTAAACTTAATGATTTTATTAGTAACAAATTTCAAATCTATTGTCCAATTATCATTCTTGTCCATTTTACTAGCTTCACATACCTGATCAGTACCGTTCTCATCGATGGAATACACACGACAAGCTTGCGCGAAATGATTCATACGTTTGCATTTTGTACACCTTTGACCATAAGCCGGACAATTGAACTTCGCATGTATGGTACCACAATAATTACATTTTGGTCCATTTTCCTGTCGAAATTGATTGGATCTGGATGTGCTCTGTATTTGTCTTTGGCCGATCCGATTTCCTGGCCCTTGTTCCTTAATATGTGTCTGAGCTGGTGCTCCCATGAATTGCAATGTATCCGTTCTCTTAATCCGTTGTCCGTCGTATGGACGTATTTGGTTTCGACATGCACAACGTACATTATTCTGTCCACGCTGTATCCAGTTCACAGCTGTTTTATTTATTTCATCACACTCCTTTACTGTTTTCATCTTGCAGGCTTGCATCCGTGACATTTCGGCTAGATTGCAAATTTCTAATGCTTTAGTCAGCGATAAATTTTGTTCTCTCAGAAGCCTTTCCTTCATCACATCCTCTCTTAAGCCACAAATCATTCTATCCTTGACGAGATCATCCTTTAGGTCCTTAAATTCACACGACAATGACAGTTTATTCAGTTCAAATACAAACTGCTCAACAGTTTCGTGTTCCTGCTGATATCGAGTAAAAAATCTGTGACGTTCCACAGTTAGATTTTTCTTAGGCGTAAAAAAATCATCAAATGTTTTTAATACACTCTCAACAGTCTCTATCGAATTTACATCCTTTGAAAACGTATCATATACATCCCGACACTGTTGACCAATGATGTGTAATAATATGCTGACCTGGACATCAATATCCTTTTTATTTAATTGACAGGCCTTGAAATACAGCAAAAGAGACTTTTTCCATTTTATCCACTGGTTACTCAAATTACCAGTCGTTACATTTGACAGATCCTTTTCAAAAGCAAATGGCAATGGCGGTTGCAACATAGATTCCATTTTACTCACTCAATATATTTTTTATGCGTTTTTCATAAAAACCATACCTTTTCGAACCTCCTCTCAATTTATGAATCAACTATCTTCATCCTTTATGTAATTTACCGACTGCGCCATGTAAAAGTATAATATTATAATATAAATAAAACAACTTAATTGAGTGACATTTCAAGACTAGTTTATTCTTCTTAATATTTGACAACTACTTGGTCATATATAAAATAATAAGTACCCAATCAACCTACAGGGAGGACAGTGAAAAGACGGTTGTGAGAGGAACGCTAAGCTGAAGAAACTGAGAAGTGATATAAGAGGGAGGGGAAGGTGAATCAAGAATAGAAAATAGAGTTGTAAGTGCCCTCATGTGTCTATGTTTTCGTAAAGACAGTTAAGTTCGGCATGGTACGAAGAGAGATGGTCGTACTTGCGGAGATTGAAAACAAATCGAATGCAGTTATTCAGAAGCTGGTCTAGTTTATTGAAGAGATCTGCATTCAGGTCAAAAAAGCACACATCACCATAGTCGATAATAGGGAATATTAAAGCCTGCACATGAGCATTACTTTTGTTTTGGATCCAAGGAAGTGTTTGAGCCGATATAGAGGTCGTAAGATGCCCTTAACTCGGTTACTAATTGTGCTTACTTGTTTTTGCCAGCTTAAAGTGGAGTCAACAAACAAACCAAGATCTTACTACTAACGATAGCTCTAGGACTAGTTAGTTAGTTATTTAGTTGAGCGTATAATTTCCGCACTTAGCCTCATGAGTGGGCCATTGTACGTGAGAATGATACGATCATCCATACCATCCCAACTTCAGTCAGAAGTCAAGAAGTTGTCTTATGTTTTTCAGGACCTCTCCCATGGTCTCTGGATTGTTTAGATGTTTTGTGCGCTGGTCGCTTACGCTCTCACAGTGTAGAAATACGTGAGCCGGTGTTTCTTCAGCACTCATACAGCCCCTGCACATGGGACTGTCTGTGTAACCGATGTTAAAAAGATGTTTGTCGCAAGTTTATCCTGTTCAGGTAAAGTAATTTGCGCGACAGCTTTGCATTCAAGGAGGCAAGAGCTTCCTTTTTCTGCCTGCATTCATTTAGTGTTGCCCACTGTTTTTGATGTAGTTCAGTGGTCCTGTCCCGTAACCACGTTTTGAGTTGTTTAAGGAGAATCGGTACTATTGGTTCCGGGCCCATATTATTGTGCACGATCCTCTCTTTGCTAGATGATCTGCAGCATCGTTCCCTAAGGAGTTGCTGTGTCCACGTATGATTCACTGAAGTGTGATTCGGTTTTCTTTAGCAATTGTTTGCAGTTCTTGGTGACACTCTAGGAAAAGTCCGTTATTGATGCAGTTTTTGCCTAGAGCTTGAAGTACAGCTGCGCTGTCGGTGACAATACGAATTTGTTCGTCTTTGATGTTCCTAGATGATACCACCTTTGCGGCCATAGTGATTCCAATACATTCTACTTGGAAGACTGTGTTGTGTCCTCCTAAGGTTGTTGATATGTTGATGTTTAGATCACGAGAAAACACACCTGCTCCCGTACCGGCCTTAGCTTTGGAACCGTCTGTGTAAATTCTCATTTCGTGTGTGCCTGAGCTATACTTTTCTTCTTCTAGAAGTTGGATATGGTATTTTTTGTCAAAGAAAAAGGTCTTTGGTATAATGTCACATGGAGCTGCAGTCAAGGGAAGTTCCGGGACTATTGTATCTTTTATGCTCGTGTGCGTAATTCTATTGTCATGTTTCCAGAGACCCAACTTCTTGAGTCGTATCGCTGCGGCTGCGGCATCTTGCTGTATGACAAGATGAAGGGGCCTGAGGATCAGTATGACTTCCAGAGCTGCCGTCGGAGTCGTTTTAATACAGCCTGTAGTCGCTAGGCAGGCGAGGCGTTGCAGACTTTGTAGTTTGGTTTACGTAGTTTTTAGCTGGGTTCTGGACATCATACTGTGGCGCCGTATGTCAGCATCGGTCGTATGACGGCTGTGTATAGCCATAGTGCTATTGAGGGTTTTAATCCCCATTTCTTACCAATTAGTAATGTGCATTGCCAGAAGGTACTGTTATTTCATGCTTTGGTTATTTTCGTGTCTTTGTGTGTGTTCCAATTCAGCTTGCTGTCTAGTATCACACCCAAGTACTTGACATCGGTCGACAAGGAACCTCTAGGACTATAGGGAATGACAGTATGGTTTAAATTAACTGAAGGCAATGATTTAAAATATTCCCTAGACAGCATCCGTGGACTACCTATTACTATGGCTTGGCACTTTAGAGGGTTGACTAACCTTCTGGACTAGTCATCTAGCTCTTCAAGATCCTGGTTTATTTTATCGACTACCGCAGGCAGATTATTAACACTCCCTTGAGCGTATAGTTGTAGATCATCAGCACAGAGATGAAGATCATTTGTGACAAGGTTTACCTTCAGATACCCGTCTAGGTTGCACCAATTAGATGAAGATTTGCCAAAGCGAACAGACTGCTGGCGGCAATGAAGATATGTGGAGAACCACTCCAGAGCATTGTCTGATACCATAAGGTATGATAGAATGGAAAGAAGGATTTCATGACAAACAGTAGCGTATGTCGGTCACTAGGCTGTATCTTAAGAAGCCCTTTAGCTAGATAAAAACAATACGTGTTATTTTTGCTTTTTTTTGCTCCATATCAATAACAGCAACAAGTAGTTACAGTAATACCCCGACTTACGCTACCCCGTTTTACGCGAATTCGGAGATACGCGGCTTTTATTTTTGATCACCACGCGCATCGGCGTGTTCGGTTTACTGCAAGTTAAACTGCTAACTGCTAACCTAACCTAACATGAAACGAAAAACACTGTCTTTTGGAGTGTAAATTAAATATTATTATTATAACCTTAAGAGGACTTTGAATCTAAAATAAAAAAAGGAATTAGCAAAGGTATTATCGCTTGGATGGAAACCATGTTAGAATTATGGTGTGATAATGTAAAGATCATTTATAATTTAACGTATTAATAAACATGTTTCTTCGGATCTATTGTTTTTTTTAGACTTTGGTCCCGATTACACAAACATTATATATATTTATACCTATAAACCAAAACAAGAACGAAGTTTTAAGGTTTTGCTTAAAAACATTCATCCATCAACTGATCCAGAAGAAATAAAAGATGCTTTAATGGCTGTCGGACATGACAGTACTAACATCTGGAACATCAAGCAAAGAAGCACAAAGAAGCCCATGCCAACGTTTATTGTTGAACTTAAACCTAACGATAATAACAAATCTATTTATGAAGTAAAAAACCTAATGAATTGTATTGTACATATTGAGCCACCACGTCCTAAACGTGAACTACCTCAGTGCGCCAAATGCCAACAGTATGGACACAAAATATATAAATATAACAAAATATATTAAATGCGCTGGTGACCATTTATCCAGTAATTGCTTACGGAAAGAACGATCAAATAATGTTAAATGCGTCCTCTGTGATGGTAACCACCCGGCTAACTATAAAGGCTGCAAGATATACAGGGAGCTTCAAAACCTTCCAATTCCCAAAGGAACACCAACAGAAGAGTCAGCTAAAAGCACAGACTATCACAAGACATGTTGATAAACCAATATCACCCAATAATGAGATGCATAATAATAAAAAAACATATGCAGCTGTAGCCAACACCTGCCCCACTGAGCCTACAATTAATAAGATGGATAATAACCAAACAAACCACACCAACATTCAAGAAATGATGAATCTAATGAAACAAATGATGCAGCAGCTGACAACTTTAACTAACTTAATAATTACTCTCACGACAAAGCTATCATCTTCGGTTGCCTAAAAATTGTATTATGGAATGCCAATGGGCTGTCACAACATTATCTTGAACTAAAATACTATTTAGTAACACAAAATATAGATATAATGCTAATCACAGAAACACGCTTCACTAAGAGGAGCCATTTTCATATTGAAAACTTTAAGATCTATCATACAATGCATCCCGATGGTGGGGGACATGCAGGAAGTGCTATACTCATTAAAAGTAATATTAAACACCACGAAAGAACCCATTATTGCACAGAACAAATCCAAGCGACTAATGTAGTTATAGAAGACTGGCAGGGCGTATTCACTATTTCCTCTGTTTATAGTCCTACTAAACACAAATTAAAGATGAGTGACTACGAACAATTCTTCAACACACTAGGTCATCCATTTATAGCTGGTGGAGACTATAATGCAAAGCACCATTGCTGGGGCTCTTGCTCTTGCAACTTCTAAGGTGCATAGAGACACAAAAATTAAATATCCTCTCTCCTGGTCAACCTACCCACTGGCCATCAGACAGAAGAAAAATACCCGACTTACTAGACTTTTGCATCATTAAGGGAATTGCAACATGTAATACAACATGAGAATTATCATCTGATCACTCACCGGTAGAAATTGTTTTGAAAAGAAAAATTACTTTACTTCCAAAACCCTGCAGGCTCCATACCAACAAAACGGACTGGAACCTTTTCAGGCAACTTATCCAAGAATATCTTAACACGCATATCCCACTTAAATCAGACAACGACATAATTGAAGCAGTTGATTACTTCAATCATTCTGTACAGCAATCAGCCTGGCTTGCTACCCCACCAGAAACAGGCCTCAGATATGATAAACAACAAACTCCCTTATCTATCAGGCAATTATTAGCCATTAAACGTAGAGCTCGTAAAAAATGGCAGGACTCAGGTTACCCTGCAGATAAAAAACATTGAAACTACCTTCAGGCTAAATTAAAGACTTTGCTTCAAGAAATACAAAATAATGAAATGGAAACATCTTTGCAAAATCTAAGCTCCACTGCAGCATCGGACTAGTCATTGTGGAAAGTAACTAAAAGACTTAAAAGTCCGATCACCTACTATCCTCTTATAAGTAAAGGAGATGATGAATGGGCAGTCAGCGATGCAGACAAAGCATATACCTTTGCTAGGCATCTTGAAACGGTTTTTTCACCCAATCCAGACATGGGATCTGCCAAAAGCAATTATGCAAACACTTAGTGAAATCCACCATCTTGATCCTCCTATTACGAAAGTTACTAAACAAGAAGTGACAATAATAATAAAATCGTTGGACCACAATAAAGCACCAGGTTTCGACTTGATTTCAGCCAAAGTACTAAAAGAATTGCCAGATGAAGGCGTCAAGTTTCTTACATTTCTATACAATGCCATATATCAAAGAAGCTCTGTCCCAATTCAGTGGAAAGTTGCCCAAATAATTATGATCCTGAAACCAGGAAAAAGTCCAGTTGATGTAAAGTCATACAGACCCATTAGCCTTTTGCCTATTGCATCTAAGATAATGGAAATACTGATTTTAAGAAGACTATCACCTATTATTTCTGAAAGACAACTATTGCCTAAACACCAATTTGGTTTTCGGCCAAAACATGGAACCATTGAACAAGTACATAGACTAACAGAAAATATTATGAAGGCCTTTAACCAAAACAAATATGGTGCTGCAGCATTCTTAGATATAACACAGGCCTTTGACAAAGTATGGCATGAGGGGCTCCTATATAAAATTAAAAAAATATCGTCCAATAAATTTTTACAACATAATAAGCTCATATCTAGGTAACAGGCATTTTTTTGTAAAACAAAAATATGAAATGTCATCTCGATACAAAATTAAAGCAGGCGTACCCCAAGGCATTGTGATGGGACCAATGTTATATCTACTGTACACTGCAGACCTTCCAACAACAGAGGCAGTTATGACAGGCACGTTCGCAGATGACACGGTGATATTCTCAATGGATCCATCAGCTGAGACTGCATCCCAGAAACTACAAACAAACCTTAACCTGATGATATCACAGTGGCTCAAAGACTGGCAGATTAAAGTCAATGAAACAAAGTCTGTCCAGGTAACCTACACTACTAAACGTAAAACATACCCACCGGTCACTATAAATGGCATTGAATTACTCCAAAATGACCATGCAAAGTATTTAGGTATATACCTGGATAGAAGGCTTACTTGGTCTAAACATATTTTTAGCAAACGATTAGCTGTAGGACAACAATTGCGAATAATGCACTAGTTGCTGTGACGAAAATCTCGAGTATCACTGGAAAAAAAACTGCTTATTTATAAGTGCATTATAAAATTAATATGGACCTATGGTATACAACTTTGGGGAACAGCAGCAAAGTCACACATCAGTATAATGCAAAGACTCCAATCAAAAACACCGAGATAGATTGTAGATGCACCTTGGTACATAACTAATGAAAGACTTCATATTATACGACTACGTATCATAACTGTAACGGAGGAAATCTCAGAAAGAACCAAAGCATATCAAGAACGCATTCTTAAACATCCAAATGAGCTGGCAAATAATTTAATAAAAACACAAGACTTGATTATCTAGGCATCAACATTGATTAACGTTCCTATCAGTGGATGGGCAACGTTGCAAGCCAATGACTACTTTTGCAAATATTGCTGAATATCTCATAATGATAGATTGCAATAATATACAATAAAAAAGAAAAAAGGTGGCCTGTCAAATGACACGTTTGTCATTAACTTAAATAATATTTGACTCAAGTTGCTTCAATTCAGTGGACACCTACTCACTACTCACACCAATAGCGGACTTTCAATGTGTCTGGCAAGGTTTAAAACCCATTGAAACTGGTCTCATTGAACTCATAGGTCCCCAAGTAACATGATATAAAATTAAGCTTTTATACTACCTATAACGAAAGTATAATTATAATTTAATAAACTTTAGGGGTGTCTGGCAGGGGGTAGCAACTGTCATAAGTGTCCGGCAATGGATGGTGAGATTTCCAAACTTATCCATAATAAAATATAAAAAATTGAGCTTTATACTTAACAAATTTAAGGTACTATTATATACACATTTACTACCTGTTACCTGCCCTGGTCATTCTTACCTGTATAGGGGACATGCACAGAAGAACTTTCAGCATTATAAAATAACTATGGTCTGGCCGTTGTGGGCTCTTGCTTTATGAAATAACAAAAGCCAACCAGGTGGATAGATTATTCACAACAGATACTTATAGATAAAAAGTCCAATTTCTTCAAATATATGATAAGTTTTAAATAGGGTAAACCAACTATTATTTGATTCAATGATGCTTTGTTTCCTCCTTCGTTTCCATTTATCAAAAAGTGACTAAGGGTGAGCTAGAGTATTATTTTCCATGTATAAAAGCCAACCAGGTGGATAGATTATTCACAACAGATACTTATAGATAAAAAGTCCAATTTCTTCAAATATATGATAAGTTTTAAATATGGTAAACCAACTATTATTTGATTCAATGATGCTTTGTTTCCTCCTTTGTTTCCATTTATCAAAAAGTGACTAAGGGTGAGCTAGAGTATTATTTTCCATGTATAAAAGACTTCTGGAGGGATGGAACGTCAGTAAGGCCTAAAAAATAAGTATCACTGAGGTATAGCCAAAAAAGTGAGAATGTTAACATGCCTCTGACTCTTTCAGATGTATCTCATGACTGTGGGTACATTTCGCTTTACATCTATGGTCCAACTTCTCCAAGGTCCACTGCTTAACACCGCCGTCCGCACTGCCGGTCACTATGTTACGTTTCTGCGACCACGCCGGCGATATGTCTACACTCACGATCCTGAAATTTAAATGTTGTTGAGTGCACATGTCACTCAAAAATGTGCATAATATATGATCTACACGGTGAACCACTTACTTCTCTGAATGCGCTTGGTTGATCACATGAGCGTTATATTTTGGAGTTTCTGCGACTGTCTCGGTATCAGCTGGCAAAGGCTCCAGCACACAAAGGCTTTTGCTCGGCCCCCCGTATACAAGCCACCCATCAGGACTCGACGCTAAATTTGATACTAAAAACCAATTAGGCGATGGGAACAGTATGGTCTCGTCCATTGTGGAGTAAATATACAACGACAAGAATGGTTATTTGCTATTAGATGTTGAAAATAACTCGCAAAGTCGCAACGGTCAACATCAGCCGACAAACTTTTTTTTTATATTTATTTTTTTAATTTGTATAGGGTTAAGAATCTTCCTGTTTGGATATTTTGAGTCTCAGAGTAACTATATCAGTGGTACTATACTAAATCAGTGTTTTGTACAACTGCTTGGAACCCTTGTTGGAACCACATCAGAGAGTACAATAATATAATATATAATTACTATCTTAGTAGTATATAGTCTATAACTTTTTAATAGGCAGATTTTTTTTATTTTTTGCAGTTCTATCTCATAATAATTACAACAGCTTAAAGCTCTGAGTGAGATAATGTTTTAAGTGTTTTTTTGTCAGATATTAATGTCACTGTCTATACGTTTTATCAAATAACTTTCTCTCTGATCTTGTAATGAAATTTCTAATTTAATTGCATTTAACGCGTTTCGTTTCCCTTACCTATATCCATAACAATCCAATCCAAATAAACACATCAAAATACGATACAACACAAGCACAAAACTGAAAATGTCAAGAAAGCTTGTATATGGCAGATGCACAGAAAGTGCGAGCCAAAAGCTCTCAGAAGGGAGCGAGAAAAAAAAAAAAGTAACTGTCATTACGACGAGATGAGAGTTGAGATAAGTACATTGTCTGTTTGTCAATAATATGTGGTGACTGATATTTCTGGAAAGTTGGATTATTGGCATCGCTGTTGCATATTTGCTTCAAAAAGGCTACATCTGAAGAATTTATCAAAGTGCTTGTTTTCAAATAAAAGTATTTAGTGTAAATCAATTATCGAATACTTGAAGTAGTCACCATGGCGCACTACAAAGGTGCTGCTTCCGAAGCTGGCCGAGCCATGCACCTCATGAAAAAGAGAGAGAAAGCTCAACAGGAAATAGAGCTTCGTAAGAAGAAAATCGAAGAAGACTTAAAGATACATAACATAGAAAACAAGTTCGCGACGCACTACGATGCGGTCGAGCAGCAGCTGAAAAGTTCCACCATTGGTCTGGTAACCCTCGACGAGATGAAAGCCAAACAAGAACTTATTGTGCGAGAGAGAGAAAAGAAATTGGCGCAGAAGAAAGCAGAGAAAGAAAAAGAAAGACAAAAAGAGATTGAAGCTAAACAGGCACAGAAAAATAAACAAAAGAGACAGGTTCCGTATCTATTTCTACAGTTTGTTTCATCCAGGACAGTATGGCTGACACATATCATAGAGTAGGGATGGCGTATAGCACTGCAATATTTAAACCACTATAAATTAATTGGTACTAGCAATCCAAATTCCCATAGCATGGGTGCAATGCTAATGTATTATAAATAAGAACATTCCTCTATTTAAAAAAAATGGTATCAAGATCCATCGCATAGTTTTAAGATCTAAGTATACATAGGACAGATAGACAGCGGGAAGCAACTTTGTTTTATACTATGAACTGATTCAATAATCCTACCGCTGGCGGTAGCTGTATCGCTATCGCCAGCTATACACTGTATAGCTATCGCCGTATACTTTTTAGAAAACACAGCAAAATCATTTATTTGTGATAGCACAGCTGACACATGTATAATTATTTAATGGTATTGAAAACTTTTTTAGGAAGTACTATTTGCACCTAGATTTTACACAGACATTTATCGTTGCTATGTCCTTGAATGCAAGTCTTTTTTTTTGTAAAAAAATCACTAGGATTTTAACATAATATTTAATATTAGGTATGTTTCAATAGTAATAAGTTACTATCAATAATATTAAATAATAAATAGTTTTATTACAATTACCTATTAACATTAAAAATGTACATTGTAATAAAATAGTCCCAATAATTATGTAGACAAAACTATTTGATAGCATGCTTGGCTTTTGTAAACACTTCTTTAGAACAATAGCATATTGACACAAAAGGGTTTGCCACCCCTGCCATAGAGTGTTATATGTTATGTTTCAACATTTGGGTCTATAAAAGAAAAACAAAAAAATATTAAATATTATCCATAAATAATAAACAGTAATTACTTCTGACTATTATACATTATGTTTTATTTAGAATTAGATTGAAATATTCCTTATTTATGTAATATTAGTACAAATATTCTAAGAATATTTACATACTTATGTTGTTAAAATTAAGGATACAACTGAAAATAATTTAAGCAATCAATTAGATTGGAAAAGATTATATAGTATAAACTAGATTTTGGTTTTATGTTGTATTTCCTAACTAGGTGTAGACTTAATATGTCACACTATTCCTTTATTTTTTCTGTGAAAGTAAATTCCGCTAGTGTATATAGGTACTTGCAGCAGGAAACAAAGGTAGATTTTTGCTGTGGTACTACCAGTAGTACAATGCGTAAAAGAATACCCCGTAGTACTACCAAGCATAGTACTTTTACCCATGTTACACACACAGAGTATTGTGCAAATGTTGCTGTAGAGGTCACGGGCCTCTCGGACTTGTAGGCCACGAAGGCATCGGAAAGTTTTTGCAAACTATGAGTTGGGTGGGGGTCAAACTAGGGTCAGCATAAAAAATAAAACAGTACCAATATCTAAAATTAATAAACATAAATCTCCCAAACTAAATGCAGCTCCATATTGGTCAAGAAATGAGAGTAGGCAATATTTTTAATATTAGTTAATATTTTCAACTCACTGACCAGACAGAAAATTTAATAAGGTGCTTAAGTATACTTAAATTTTCTTAGGTTTCGCGCAATTTTCTTAATTTTTCCTTGTGTTTTTAACTGTCAGGAGAAGGTTGTTCTTCTCCTGACCGTAAAAAACACAACAAGATAAAAGAATGAACGAAATCGGTCCAGCCGTTTACGCGTGATGCGTGACCAAGGGAAATAGGGATTCATGTTTATTTATATAAGTTGTTCCTGATGCAACCCATCACACAGTAGTTCAGTTAATCAAGGGCAGAATGATCATTCCATTAGTGAACATGATCGCCATCTCTCTATTAATAAAATCTGCAAAAATCCTAAGTGACAAGTGTCACAGGGACAGATATCACGAAATGTGGCAAAATTGTAGAAGCCTCTCCACAATCGCCACTTCTGAAGAACTGAACTGAATGTCAACCGTTGCATGGGTAAAAAAACTTCCCGTGGTACTACTGAATCGCTTGGTAGAACTATTCGTAATTTTTTACCCATTGTGCTACCGGCAGTACCATGGGCAATAAACGGTTTCAAGTAGGAATCGAGAAGAGGGAGAGCTCCTCCAGATTTTTATTACTATTGAAACATACCTACAGTCTGATCAGCTTAATAGTCTCAGGGCCGGATTTAAAAGTTCGGAGGCCCCTGGGCAACATATGAGACGAGACCACAAATGTGTAGAAAATTTGAAGTATGTACATACTTTTCAGGACGATTTGAATTCTGATATTTTACTGATTGTCTTATTTAAGTGAATAACCGTTATTAACACATTACAATATTTAAGAACGATTAAATTTATCATGATTGTACAAAGTACTGTATGTAAAGGTAATAAATAAAACAAACATTGAAAAATTTGCTCGTTAGAATTGGCCCCGGGGCAGTTGCCCTGGATGCCCTCCCTCAAATCCGGCTTTGTCTGAGGTATACCTCCAGCTTAAGATAAAACGACTGCATCATAAGTGCCCATAAATACTAATATACTGACTGATTTTTTAGAACCATTAATTATTAATTGCAATAGGCATTGCGCTTACTTTCCAGGGATTCATAATTTCCAGTTCCTGAATGTTTCAGATCCAAGCCTTGTCTTTTGACATGGATGGGGAGGAGGAAGATGAAGAGGATGAAGAGGAGCCAGTCAGGATGGCTGATGAGAAGTCTGACACCTGCTGGAAAGATAAGGAGGAACTAGTAAGTGTGGTCACAACCCACACACTGACTGGAAGCTTCTAGTTCTTTAAACTGATCTGCTTGCTAAATCATAAATGGATTTTCTTACAATTTCATAATCAACCAAAATAAAAAATTGTCATTTGAATTTAAATCTTCTAATAGTGCAATCAAGCTGCGGTGGGTGCCCAAATTGTTAAGAACAATTATATTTAATAACTAGCATCCCGCCCCGGCTTCGCACGGGCACAATACTGATACTTATACTACACAAACGGGCGAAATTTGGTCAAAACAAACAGAAACAAATTAATATAGGTACCTACTAAAACTCAGTTAAATAAGTAGATGGGTATACTTTTATCGTATAAAATACCTATACTCTTCAGGACTAACAATACAACAAACGCTAAATAAATAGGTATTCAAGTATCTATCCATCATAGTTACAACGAACGCAAAACAAAAAATTTGCCCTATAAATCTTAAGGATCGGACCAAAATTAAAAAAAAAAAATTAGCCTGTTACTCGTGGATAATGTAGCTTTCGAATGGTGAAAGAATTTTTGAAATAGGTCCAGTACTTTTTGAACCTATTCATTATAACCAAACAAACAAAGTTTTCCTCTTTATAATATTAGTGTAGATTGCAAATTCTCAGAGACATTTAGGCTTATTGCTGGAGTTTCATTCTTTTCCCCCTACAAATATATAATTTTCAAAACCTCTCAATGCAACCACCACCCATGTTACTCGATAATATCAAGCTGCCATGGGGACCGTAAGGCACCCAGGGCTACTTAATATGTCCTAGTTTGGTCCCTAATTTTGAAAATGGTGGCATCATAACATTAATTTAAAATCGTAAGTAACTTGCTGCTTTGGTTAGAATTATGACAATTGTGGCCACAATTACAAATTAATGGGTTTCCAAGAATTAGCGAAGGTGCATTAGGCACACACAAGGGTAAGATGAAATCAACAAACTAGATTGTTCTATTGAAATTACAATATTATTTATTAACTTTGACCAAATCATTTTGTTTTAATCCTAAACATTTTTATTTGGCCGTTATAAAACATGGCGTGTGGCTTTTACTACTTCCAGGTGTTCAAAAAGATAAAGAAAAACCCTGATGTGGATACGTCATTCCTGCCCGACAGAGAGCGAGAGGAGGCGGACCTCAAGCTGAGAGAGGAGCTTCGGCTCGAGTGGGTGATGACCCAGGCGAGCCTCAAGGACGAGCCCATCACCGTCACCTTCAGCTACTGGGACGGCTCCGGACACAGGAGAAACGTTACTTTGAAGAAAGGTACAGTCGCAGCCTCATCGCATTGTCGATGCCCACAACCAATTAAGCACACATGTTATTCAAATAAAAAGTGTATCAAAGGTTTTATATCTCCATCGGTTCAAGATAACTATAAGACAATAAATTTAATCCACCGGCAGGATACGTGCATTTAAGGTATAGCCCTAATGCCTAAACAATTCGGCCGCAATGGAACCCAACAGGTTGTCGAAGTTTAAGAATCGCTTATAACACGTCTCTAAGGGGGGGAAGATGCCATCTTTCGGTAATGATACATATATCTATAACTTCGACAAATATCTCGAAAGTTGCATTTGGAATTAAATATTTAAACGATGACCCCGCCCGATTAACATTTTAAAATTATGGCGTTACCTAAAATGCAGGTTCGAATCCTGCCAGGGGTCTAAATTTATTCATCTCAATTTTGAAATTTAGTCATCTGTAAACTATTTCGTAAAGTATTCAAAAATCTCAGTATACTGTTTTAACATTGAGCGCACATCGCACATCGCGCAGGTAACTCGATCTACCAGTTCCTGCAGCGCTGCCTGGACGCGCTGCGCGGGGAGTTCAGCGAGCTGAAGGCGGCGTCGGCCGACCAGCTCATGTACGTGAAGGAGGACCTCATCCTGCCGCACCACTACACCTTCTACGACTTCATCGTCACCAAGGTCGGCACGAGCACGACGTGCTTTGCTTCGATGTAGTCCGAGTGTATTACAGAGACGTTGCGGAGATTCCATAAACATCATTTTGTCGGGACCAATACTTGTAATTGAAAGATTCTACCACGTATATTTAGTATCCATTAAGTACTATTTTGTACCAGTCCTAAAAAAATTGTACCTCACACGGCATAATCGGAATTTAACGATAACACTGGTCCCGCCAATATGATGCGTCATAATGACGAGACCATGCCTGTACACTATAACTACAACGAATTACATCATCCTGGTCAAACCAGTATTTAGAACCTGATTTAGTGCCTCCGAGAATCTACAGCGAGAGACGAAGATCTCATTAGTTTTTTTATAAAATAAATTTTTAATTTTTGACATTTGATACGCCTGAATAATTTAACGAGCAAAAATACTTCAAGTAAAAGTTACAGCTATTTTTCATGCAGGCGCTTTATTATTTATTGTTATAATATTATTTACATTACGTTATTAAATAATATTGGTTCGGCCAAGCAGGAAACGTATATAAATATGGCGGTCTTTAATATACTTTATAAATAAATAATCTGCATATCCTACTTTATATATCTATGTACCTACACCTGTTTACGTGAAGGTCAGTCTGCAACATAAATTAATCCATATAGCAAAACTCAAAAATGGAAAGACCATTTTTTTTTATATTCCTTGAAGTCCGAGGAAGGTTCTTAAAAAAAAAGTATCTACTACCTACCTACTTTTACTTTCAGTTTTGAGTAAAAATTAAAAAGTACTGACCCAACACATGTTGTTCTGTCCAAATTATAATAAAACACCTACCTACCAGGTAGTACCTACTTTTTCTTTTTTTTTTAAGAAACTTCCTCGGACATCTAGGAATAAAAACAAAATGGTCGATCCATTTTGAGTTTTGCTATATGGATTTATGTTGCTGACTGATAGGTGTACATAAATATACAAAGTAGGATGTGCAGATTATTTATTTATAAAGTATATTAAAGACCGACATATTTATATAAGTTTCCTGCTTGGCCTAACCGATATTATTTAATAACGTAATGCAAATAATATCATAACAATAAATAATAAAGCGCCTGCAAGAAAAATAGCTGCAACTTTTTACTTGATGTATTTTTGCTCGTTAAATTATTCAGGCGTATAAAATGACAAAAATTAAAAAATATTTTATAAAAAAACGAATGAGATCTGTGTCTCTTGCTGTAGATTTTCGGAGGTACTAAATCAGGTTCTCAATACTGGTTTGATCAGGATGATGTAATTCGTTGTAGTTTTAGTGTACAGGCATGGTCTCGTCATTATGACGCATCATAATGGCGGGACCAGTGTTATCGTTAAATTCCGATTATGCCGTGTAAGGCACAATTTTTTTAGACGACTGTTACAAAATAGTACTGAATGGGTACAAAATATACGTGGTAGAAACTGTTAATTACAAGAATTGGTCCCGCGAAAATGATCTTTATGAGATTCCACTCCGATTCCGAACAGTCGGAACCTCCGATTGATATTAGACATCCGAATTCGACACCTACCCTTTAATGGGCAGTGGCAATATAGTTGCCATCATATTTTAAACTTTATGTACTTGTAATAAAGATCAAAACCAATGAATTCTAATCATACCTACTACCTGTTAAAGGGTTAAATCGGAGGCAAATCGTATTTGTAGAGTATGGTTAAATTTTTTGTTTTTTACGCTAGTGCTTCGTGAAAACTTATTTTAGTTTCTAATGAGTGTTAATGTGTTTTTATTGAATATTTAACATTGAAACCAAAAACGAGCGTTATATAAAACTTCTTCAATGAAGTATCAGCGAATACGGCAAAGTGCGACTTTGTAATAAGATTCATTCAAGGGAGGTACATCCTTCTGAAAACGGAGAATTTAATAATCTAGAACCTGAAAGGAGTTGAGAGACTTCGACGACTCTTCGAGAAGCTTAAAACAAATTACTCTCAAAGACACAACTCAAATTTAAAATCTCCGACTCTGACTCCGACTACGGTTCCGTTGTAAGGGTCGGCGTATAGCAGACAAACATTGAATAGGTAGCTCCAACACGATGTAACAAGTAACCGAGTAGCTCTGTGGCAGGCGCGCGGCAAGAGCGGCCCGCTGTTCCAGTTCGACTGCGCGGACGACGTGCGGCTCAGCGCCGACGCCACGCGGGAGAAGCAGGACTCGCACGCGGGGAAGGTGCTGCTCCGGTGAGGGAACTTCGCATCCTTCAATTTATCGTCATCACATATTTCGTCAAATATATAGATGCAAGACTTAACTGCGTTTTATATTTGTTTCAGATCGTGGTACGAGCGAAACAAGCACATATTCCCGGCGTCCCGCTGGGAGCCCTATGACCCCACCAAAACTTATGCCAAATATACCATCAAAGGGAAATGAGGCTTGTAGCCTCATACACATGGATCACTTTCGTTAAGCAATCTTAGACAATCTGGGAGTGCACCTACCGACCTAATAATAAATAATATACGCTTTAATTTAGTTAAATATAGTATTTTATTTCACAACAACATAAAATGAGAGCATCAGCGCCAAAGTGTCCCCGCTCACAGCTGTTCATATTCTTGTGATGTTCGCCAACAATCAACCTTAACCCCGCGGCCCCTACCGATGCATACGTAAACTAAATCGGCAGCCAAATTTCTCATGTCTTCAAAATAAGAAAAAGCCTTCTTTCCCCATTTACTTTACCCCCTATTTACCATAAATTACTTATGTATCATTAATAATAAATAATAGTCTAACCAATGATCTATATGTACTAGCGTACTAGATTTTGCGATCGGAATTTGGCGATCTCTGTTCGCTTGAATTGTACTGCAGTCCGTACTTCTTATTTAGCATGGCGTATAACGAAACGCTTAAGCGCCATGAATTTCATAGCGCCTCCGACCTTTTAGTCGCGAGTAATCAGTGCACTAGAACTAGAACTGTTTGAGAATTGCAGCGCTGCAACAGACTTTGGTTCGAACTTTAGCATGGCGCTAGTGTTTTGGTTAGAATAACTTCTCTAGTACGAAGTACATATATCTCACTGAGTCTTAAGAACATTGGAATGGAGCTCGGAGCACTCTGTGCTGAGCGGCCCGTGAACAATGGTAGAGGTCAGCAGGCGACGTATCGCTCGAGCTGGTGCCAGCGGCGTTGCTCCAGCAGCTCGGCGAAGCTGTCCTGTGCGGGGGAGCAGGGGGCGGCGGCGCGCGCGCAGGGGGGGGGCAGGCGCTGGTAGTGCAGCACGGCGCGCAGCAGGCTCCAGATGGAGAACTCGGGCCACAGCACCTCCGTGAAGTACAGCACCGACTCCGACACCTGACACAAAACAAGCTTCCGTTGGTGTTCGAACTATTGTATCCGTCTGCACCAGCAGCGCGTACATAGTGTCGTGTCTCACCTGCCACAGCATGAAGTCGGACAGGCGCACCTCCCCCGAGGTCCGCACCAGCAGCGCGGGCGGGGACAGCTCCACACTAACACTATGTGCTAGGTACGTAGTGTACATAGCGTCGTGTCTCACCTGCCACAGCATGAAGTCGGACAGGCGCACCTCCCCCGAGGTCCGCACCAGCAGCGCGGGCGGGGACAGCTCCACACTAACACTATGTGCTAGGTACGTAGTGTACATAGTGTCGTGTCTCACCTGCCACAGCATGAAGTCGGACAGGCGCACCTCCCCCGAGGTCCGCACCAGCAGCGCGGGCGGGGACAGCTCCACACTAACACTATGTGCTAGGTACGTAGTGTACATAGTGTCGTGTCTCACCTGCCACAGCATGAAGTCGGACAGGCGCACCTCCCCCGAGGTCCGCACCAGCAGCGCGGGCGGGGACAGCTCCACACTAACACTATGTGCTAGGTACGTAGTGTACATAGCGTCGTGTCTCACCTGCCACAGCATGAAGTCGGACAGGCGCACCTCCCCCGAGGTCCGCACCAGCAGCGCGGGCGGGGACAGCTCCACACTAACACTATGTGCTAGGTACGTAGTGTACATAGTGTCGTGTCTCACCTGCCACAGCATGAAGTCGGACAGGCGCACCTCCCCCGAGGTCCGCACCAGCAGCGCGGGCGGGGACAGCTCCACACTAACACTATGTGCTAGGTACGTAGTGTACATAGTGTCGTGTCTCACCTGCCACAGCATGAAGTCGGACAGGCGCACCTCCCCCGAGGTCCGCACCAGCAGCGCGGGCGGGGACAGCTCCACACTAACACTATGTGCTAGGTACGTAGTGTACATAGTGTCGTGTCTCACCTGCCACAGCATGAAGTCGGACAGGCGCACCTCCCCCGAGGTCCGCACCAGCAGCGCGGGCGGGGACAGCTCCACACTAACACTATGTGCTAGGTACGTAGTGTACATAGTGTCGTGTCTCACCTGCCACAGCATGAAGTCGGACAGGCGCACCTCCCCCGAGGTCCGCACCAGCAGCGCGGGCGGGGACAGCTCCACACTAACACTATGTGCTAGGTACGTAGTGTACATAGTGTCGTGTCTCACCTGCCACAGCATGAAGTCGGACAGGCGCACCTCCCCCGAGGTCCGCACCAGCAGCGCGGGCGGGGACAGCTCCACACTAACACTATGTGCTAGGTACGTAGTGTACATAGTGTCGTGTCTCACCTGCCACAGCATGAAGTCGGACAGGCGCACCTCCCCCGAGGTCCGCACCAGCAGCGCGGGCGGGGACAGCTCCACACTAACACTATGTGCTAGGTACGTAGTGTACATAGTGTCGTGTCTCACCTGCCACAGCATGAAGTCGGACAGGCGCACCTCCCCCGAGGTCCGCACCAGCAGCGCGGGCGGGGACAGCTCCACACTAACACTATGTGCTAGGTACGTAGTGTACATAGTGTCGTGTCTCACCTGCCACAGCATGAAGTCGGACAGGCGCACCTCCCCCGAGGTCCGCACCAGCAGCGCGGGCGGGGACAGCTCCACACTAACACTATGTGCTAGGTACGTAGTGTACATAGTGTCGTGTCTCACCTGCCACAGCATGAAGTCGGACAGGCGCACCTCCCCCGAGGTCCGCACCAGCAGCGCGGGCGGGGACAGCTCCACACTAACACTATGTGCTAGGTACGTAGTGTACATAGTGTCGTGTCTCACCTGCCACAGCATGAAGTCGGACAGGCGCACCTCCCCCGAGGTCCGCACCAGCAGCGCGGGCGGGGACAGCTCCACACTAACACTATGTGCTAGGTACGTAGTGTACATAGTGTCGTGTCTCACCTGCCACAGCATGAAGTCGGACAGGCGCACCTCCCCCGAGGTCCGCACCAGCAGCGCGGGCGGGGACAGCTCCACACTAACACTATGTGCTAGGTACGTAGTGTACATAGTGTCGTGTCTCACCTGCCACAGCATGAAGTCGGACAGGCGCACCTCCCCCGAGGTCCGCACCAGCAGCGCGGGCGGGGACAGCTCCACACTAACACTATGTGCTAGGTACGTAGTGTACATAGTGTCGTGTCTCACCTGCCACAGCATGAAGTCGGACAGGCGCACCTCCCCCGAGGTCCGCACCAGCAGCGCGGGCGGGGACAGCTCCACACTAACACTATGTGCTAGGTACGTAGTGTACATAGTGTCGTGTCTCACCTGCCACAGCATGAAGTCGGACAGGCGCACCTCCCCCGAGGTCCGCACCAGCAGCGCGGGCGGGGACAGCTCCACACTAACACTATGTGCTAGGTACGTAGTGTACATAGTGTCGTGTCTCACCTGCCACAGCATGAAGTCGGACAGGCGCACCTCCCCCGAGGTCCGCACCAGCAGCGCGGGCGGGGACAGCTCCACACTAACACTATGTGCTAGGTACGTAGTGTACATAGTGTCGTGTCTCACCTGCCACAGCATGAAGTCGGACAGGCGCACCTCCCCCGAGGTCCGCACCAGCAGCGCGGGCGGGGACAGCTCCACACTAACACTATGTGCTAGGTACGTAGTGTACATAGTGTCGTGTCTCACCTGCCACAGCATGAAGTCGGACAGGCGCACCTCCCCCGAGGTCCGCACCAGCAGCGCGGGCGGGGACAGCTCCACGCTGCGCGCCACGAGGCGCTCGTCCACGTCACTCGCGTGGAGGTCGCCGCTCCTCACACCGTCTACTATGTGCGACGCGGCGCGGCTGATCTCGTCCCTGCCTGTGCCGCAGTAACGATACAAATGTCATACGAGCTTTAATTACACCACTACTCTTCTACTTAGGACGAACAAGCTTTAGGTATCGCTTACGGGTGACGACTACTGCTGCATAAGCATAATCTCGTTTTACATGCTACACGTCTCCACAAAATTAGCAATTCTTTTATGGAGCAATGTTTACGCTTCTACAACAAACTTCCGTATAATGTAAGAGATCTTTCTACAAACAAGTTTAAACGATATGTCAAGGATAAATTATGTAAAAAGGCTTATTATAACATTTCTGATTATGTCAATGACAAAATTGCTTGGGAGTGAGTTGCTCTGAAACAATACTGCTGTATTAATAATTATAAAATAAAATTTATTTAAAAAAAAGGATTACTCTGAGTTTCTTGCCAGTTCTTCTACGAGTTGTCACGTCCAGAACTGGTGGTAGTAAAAGAAAGGGACGCATCATAAGAACATGATTTAAAATATTTTAAATGTGCTAGGTATGAATAAAGAATTTTTGACTTTCACTTTGACTTTTGACTTTGTCGTGGTTTAACGGGCGGCGGCGGCGATGAACAGCCGTAGGCTTATGACAATGTAGAGGAACGGGTGTTGCTGTTCCTCCACACTATGGGAAGATTTTTTTAGGCTGAACGATGTGGTATGCGGTCTATTGGACCGCCAGTTCGTGTTGTGAAATTGCATATCGATAAGCGACCTGAGGACTTCCATTGCGCGATATAGGAATATGATTTCAATCATTTAGAGTCATTTGTCTTACAAAACATTTAAAAGATCACAGACTGTTCCATCATGGTGGCTAAAACTGTCCTACATAGACGCACATAACTTGCGTATACATTGGTATATTGTCTTCTTATTTATCATAATTTAACATTATGTGACCTCTTCGAAAATGTGTTTGCACCTGTGTACCCAATGTGTTGTGTACAGTGTTAACAATTCTTATTTATTTTTGAATTTTCATAGAACTCAAAAATTGAATTGAATTGTTATATAAATAACATTATGTTATTGATGACACACTTTTGATTCCCCATTATCGAACCCTGACAAAACTGATACGTGATATGTGATGTTTGAAGTGCTGCTAATAATTGGCAGTATTCATTAGGATAGGATAGTGACATCGGTCACAGAAACATTATAGTATATAATTTTATCAAACAAAATGACCGTGTTTATGCTCAAAGCTCTAAGAAGTTTCCTGATTAGTGAACAGAGTACAACGTGGGCATGTAAAGGAGTGACTGAGCCATACGTTTGTGAAAAAGGTATCAAAGCATCGGCACAAGTGTATTAAGATACCATTCCTGAGAGAGTAGTTAAGCCCTTTAACAACGTCATGATCAATAACTGAGAATGGTCCTTAGCAAGACTCAGCGCCAGGTCATAAAGCTCGATCCACACAATCTTGGTTAGAAACGAACATTCCGGACTTCATGAGAGCTGAAGTCTGGCCGTCATCTAGTCCCGATCTTAATCCGCTGGATTATGATTTATGGTCAGTTTTAGAGCGTATGGCTTGCTATAAACGCCATGATAATTTGTAGTCCCTAAAACAATTCATACTATTGGCAGTGAAGAATTTGCATGCTTCTATTGATAATTGGCCTCAACGTTTAAAGGACTGTATTGCAGCTACTGGACACCATTTTGAATAACCTTGATATATTTTTAATGACTTAATATTAATGTATTAAGCTAACACACCGTAATAGTAATAAATATTATGTACAATAGAAAAAAAAATCTTTAAAACAATATTTATGGCCAGACTAAGTTTATATCGAAAATGTGTTGAAAAGTTAGAGCACATATTGATAAAAGCAAAGAGTGTGACCTGTATAGGCATATGCTATATTGAGCCGTAGTTTGTTGTTGTGTCTGGTCGCTAACATTGCTTTGGACACCATAGCTTTCAAATCGTCTGGCAGCAAGGACAAGCGGCCTGCTACATGCAACCGTACACCCCATTCATTTATTTGATCACTGAAATAAAATTAAACATTGAACTCAAACAAATGTGCTAATTTAACTAAATTATTGTACTTAACTTATATCATTAAGAAAGAATATTTGTATGTTCTCTTGTTTGTAAAGAATTGCTCAACATCTATCTATTGCCACTAGTTGCAATGTGCCCAGTGGATATGATGAACCTAAAACATTTACATTTTGCTTATGAAATATGAAGCAAATGTTAAATTATAATAAAATCTTATAAGTATAGATACCAAATGACAGATAAGTAAAACATGCAACCTCTCTTGAACAAAACTAAAATATGTTTCCTACACTAATAGTTAAAAGTAGTATATATAGTGTGTTGCACAAGGAAGTGTGTTGGGTCCAACTTCATTCATTGTCTAGGACCATCCCATGAGTCAGTTTTTGGCACAAATAAAATTAATAAAACAAATTAATTGTTGACACAACCATATGATACTATCAATAAGACAAAACATTTTTGATTACATTCAAAAACAGCTATAGAACAAATGATAAATTCAAGTGAAATATAGGCATAATGGAAAATTTAAATGAAACAATTTTCATAGTGACAATTATTAACGTAAAGTTGAAATAGGTATACAAAAACATCAAAATTAAATATTCATAACTCATAAATCATATTCCGAAAAGCAAAAGTACAAAATCCTTGGGGCATTATTAACATATTGCCCCAAAGATGTTGCCAATAATGAAAATATATTGAAGGCTAAATGACTAGGATTTCTTGTACAAAACATATTATGAATATTCTAATGTAAATTTTAGGTAACATATCATTGAATTATATTTCCTACACAATGTATGAGATTTCATAGTGTTTCATTTTTATGTATTAGGTGGCATTATACTTGCCAATATGCCAGGCATGAAATGGACTGTAAGATCTTTGTTGAATTATATTTTATAAATGAATGGTTCATGGAATAATCAAATTCAACTATATAAAATGAAGCAATTCACATTTCATCCAGTAGTCTTTGGAACTTATCTCGTGCCAAATTCATAAGTGCATTAACTTCCTCATCACTCCTCTTGAAGTTCTCTATACTGAATGCATAAACTGTGACTTCTGGCACACCGAGGTCCAAACACCACTGAAAAAGACAACAACATATTATACTTCTTGTTCTGCTGAGTTACAAATTAACTTGAACAAATTGCTGAGTTTATTTGCTTATTAAAAAAATACTAATAAACCTTATTGGGAAACAGTAAAGTTGATACATTAAGATATATTCACATTTGTATTTTAAATATTAGGATTGACTAATGTACTATACTGATGGCTAACTTACATTCAAACAGAAATCCAATAACATCAGCTGTCAGCAGTTATGTTTAGTATTCATTACAGCTAATAAACCAAAAAAACAAACAGTTGTTTTTTTTAAATACATATACTCACTTTCAAAGTTTCAGACAATTTATCAAAACCTTTGTAATGTCCCGCACTGTTGTCTAACTTATTCTTCTTGGCATATCGACGGTTGCCATCCATTATAAACGCTATGTGTTGTGGTATACGACCAGTCTTCACTATTTTAATACAAAACAATTGGAAGAAAGACACACAATTTTCCTTAACCCAAGACATTATTGTTTATTTTTCGAATATTCTATATCAGGTCAAGAAATTAATCAAACTAATATGGATTTCAAAAACAAAACCATTACTACAATATAACTCCAAATAAATAGTTAATTCGCGGTTATTACACAGGCACTAGGCAGACACAAAGTAAACACAAGACTTAGAATACGTCTTGATCCTTTAACAGAATAAATCTTACTCAACAGAGAAGAAATTACAGAATAATATTAGAGCTAGTAGAATAGGCTTTTAATTATGAATTCATTTAGAGGTATACCGAGTTTTAAAACGCCTTATCGCACAACGTCATATCATCACATCGCAACATTCACAACACATCACAAGTTCGTCTTGTCGAGTCCGGGCATAAATACCTATCCATATACTTTTATGACATATTCAGACCTGTGTTACAAACTATAAAAAAATGTGTAGAGCACAACTGCAAATAGGCATGAGGCAAGATTTTGAAATCCTCTTGCGCAACGTGGGTAATCATTTTCTAAGTACGAAAAACACAATATTTCGGTAATAAATTTAAATTTAACGAAGTTTAAGCCATATTTCTATTAAATTTTAAATAGCGCGCGAAAAAAGGCCTCAAATTATTCTCCTCAACTGCATGAAAGTACGCTTATGAAATATAATCTATGGTGGAACGCGAACGCCTATTCTTTCTTTCTAGTCAATTCTTATTCCATGGTAGCAATGTAGCATAGCGTAGGTAGGTGTCATATTTTTTTAGAATCACAGCTGGATTGTTTTGAGATAATAATTAATTTTATGAAAGAAACCCTTAAAAAAACCCGTAACAATGAGCAATATATTCAAGCTGAAACTAAGTGCTCTTGGGCACCCTAATCCAGGAGAATTTAATTGTAATGGTAAGGCATAGCTGTGATTATTATCAGTGTTATTTATTGTCTAGCCAGGTTGATGATCCAGATTTATTTTTGCAGATGTTAAGGAATATAGGAGTGTGGTTCTCTGGCTAGAGGACCAGAAGATAAGGCATTATAAGATAGAAGAACGCGAAGGTCTAAGGAACATTGACCAAGACAGTTGGAACAAGGCTTATGATCAATACCAGAAAGACTTGGTAAGCCCAGCCGCGGGAGGCACGCCCAACGAACAACTGAATTGGATATTGTCCTACGCTGTAAGACTTGAGTACGCGGACAATGTTGATAAGTACAAAGAGGCAAAGGTGGAAGAACCCAAACAGGCTGCACCCAACATTGTATCCAAAAACCCACTTGATAACCTTGACTGTAAGTGTTTTGGCTAAATTTTCTCAAGTAAAATACTCCTCCAAATTCTTATGACTTCCAATAGTTTAAATTAAAATTATGACTATGAAGATGCAAGATGATTTAGGTTGTAAATTTAGTTTAGCTATTGATCTCAACCTGCATATTGATGCTAAACAATTTATTTCAGTTTCAAACCCAGCATTTAAAGCTGGGGTGGAAAGAGTATCGGCCTTGGCAGGTGTGGGCCCACACCCCGAACCACGGTTTCGCCTTTCAGCCCTGGCTAAGATATTGAAGACTACACCTCACCCTGAGCCACCCAAGACTGAAGTTAATCTAATCCAACAACCTTCAGATGTCCTTAAACTGTTGTTTGTACAAGATTTAAGAGATTTGCAGACCAACATTAATGAAGCCTTGGTGGCTGTGCAGACAGTCACAGCAGACCCACGCACTGACACTAAACTAGGCAGGGTTGGGAGATAAGATTATTGATCCCATAAAAATAATATCTGGAATTTTGGGAATGACTGTTACGCTGTATCAATTTCTAGTTCGTAATTATTATTATCTTCTCAACATGCTGTACTTTTATTTACCTTCTAGTGTGAAAATATACTACTACACCAGGGTTTCTTAAAGTAGGGTCCACGGACCCCTTGGCGGTCCGTAGCATGTATATTAGGGGTCCGCAGTAGGTCAGTCTTGTCGAAGACAATCCCACTATTTATTCATTCTCATTGAGGCCAAACAGCAGCACCCTTCTCATTAACTAAGTAGTAATTTTCAGAGGTCCATAGAATTTTTTAAATTGTGAAAGTGGTCCGTGACTTTTAAAAGTTTAAGAAACGCTGTACTACACAGTGTATATTTTAATACTTTTTTTTTATATTGTAAATAAATTCAGTCTTTTTTATATTGTACTGAATGACACTATGTAGTAGTGTCATTACTATACACTTTGTCAGTGATGTTTTAACACCACATTACTCAGTTGGGCTGGTTACAGTTAATTAGTAACAGACATTGTCAAACCTATTAATGTAAAATTTTACTTTTTCTGACTGAGAATTTCTCTGACAACATGTAAACCCCAATGTAAAAGAGATGAAATTGAGGTGATGTCAGATGTGTGTAAATCATATATATTCTCAAAGCAATTCAGTAAGGGTGTCCTACTTCCTACACTTCTGTACTTGGTGGTGTTTTACCTGAACTATAGAACTTGCAACTAAAATAATAGTATATATTAATAATAGTTAAATCTAAAGAGGGTGTATCATTAACAATTAATTGGAATGCTTTTTAACATAATATTAATAACATATTTATTTTGTAGGGTCTAAATGCAACTACATGTGTGTTGTTTTTATAGTATAGCCAATCTCATAGAACATATGCAATCTAGCAACAATAAAAAGAAATGCACCTTACAATATCAACACAAAACTATACACAACAGTTCAACATGGCTGAGCACAGCTCATCAGATTCAATGCATTCCTCCTCCTTTCTCCAACATCTGAGCAAATCTATTGGTGATGAGCAGAGAGGTGTCGATGAACCTCTCCACACAATTGGTGATGCAGGTTTCTGTGCGGGAGTCCAACTTAGAGCCAGGTTTGTCCACACATTTGTCCCAACAGAAATCATTGAATTCGTGAATCTGATACAAATAAACAACAGATAATAATTATTACATTTTCAAAGGAATCATAACTACATTTAAATAAACAATTAATAGATGTATACTTAGTGTTCATTTATTTCACAGCATTGTACATTAATTCATAAAATACCTAGTTATATACTACTAAAATAAGTTAATTTAAAATTTAACATAATATATTACTGTTATGCCAGTGTATATGCCAGTTTAAAAGACCTGGCTATGTTTTCTAAGCTGATGTAATATTTTGAAACAAATTTTACCTGTGCATGGAACTGTGCCTTTTGTTTTTCAGCAAGCAAAAAGTCTTGTAATTCTGAATCCGCGCCCTTAGGAGCTGGGAAGTCCGATAAGTCTGTCATGTCTCAATATAATATTTTTCAAGTCTGTTTTCAAAATTAAAATAAAGCCCAAATAAAGGACAAAATTCTGTAGGTATTGAAAATTTGAGGTTATTTACTAGTAGTGCTGTGCCTATTGAAAAATGGTCTATGGTACAGGGTACCAAAGTAGTACGGCTCTATTCAATATGAAAGTAAGTGTTATTTATAGTTTTCTCCATCTAGGACAGGAGATAATTTTCAGATATATATTTATTGTAATTTAAAAAAATAGTACATTCACACAATTATTAAATCCGCCCCTAAGAATATGTTGCAATTTCGTCGGATAATTATTGTAGATATTCCTTGTTTAATTTAACAACATTTATGGTTATTATAACTCAGTACAAGACTATTAGAACCCTCAACGTAACGTAACGTCTCAGTTCTCACATAACCTATAGATTACATGAGCGACCCTGTTTTGGTTTCTAAATGTGTCATATTAACTTAAAAATATACATTTTAGGGATTTCTATCCCAAAAAAAATACTATATTTTTGTCCTGGTCTAATCGACAAGGATTTTTTTAATAATATAAAACGTTTTTTAAACATTTTTAACAAGCATATATGCTTACTTTTATTTAGTACGGCGAAGTAGATCATAAGGCATAAATCTATGAATTGCTTAATTATAACAAAAAAATAAGAGATAAGCTTTCGATCGTTATCGCTTCAACGACTAAATATTATTTTGTCAAATAAGAACGAGAATTTGTCATAGAGCTAAAACCTATAATATTATAAATAAAAAAAACCACACTAATAAATCCATAATATTATTATTTATTCCATTAAAGTGAACTATCATACATGAAAGATTCATCAGATAGAATATTTTCCAATAAAATTAAGTAAATGATTGTTTAAAGTTTTGCGAACACTTTCGTCAAACACATATTGGCAGGCGTTGAGAGCTAGCCGGGCGACTTGCGAAGAAGTGAGCGCGAACGTGCGCGCACATATCTCGTACTCGCGAGAGAGCGACGTGTCGAACACGCCCTTGTCATCCGTCTGGGAAACAACAACACAATAAATACTAACTTTACCACAATGTTAAACCTCCTTTATGTTAAACATTGTCTATTAGAGCCAACGGAATGCGACTTCGTCCGCGTGGAATAGTGAGTTTGAGTAGCAGTTTTAATTATTTAGGCGAATCCGTACTTTAATATACAATAGTAAGCATATTTATATCTAATCAACAGTCAAAAAAAATAGTTTTCAGCTTCTATATTAAAAAATGATGATACGAAGACTACAAGAATGACGACGGGGTTGGAAGATTGTATGAAAACAACCTTCATGCCCCTCTTTCAACCCCTTACAACCCTTTTTGTGCTTTAAAAATAAGCATATAGTAGGTAGGTATGTCCTTTCTCAGGGTCTACACTATCTGTGTAACAAATTTCATTTAAATCGGTTTAGTAGTTTTAGAGCGGCAGATAGGCAGAAAGAGTTACTTTCGCATTTATAATATTAGTAAAGATTAGGATATTTATGCCTTATCAACAGTCTAAAAAAATAGTTTCAAGCTTCTAGCTTATAATATATGTTACGTTCATAAAACCTGCATGTGCCCTTTCAATCCCTTAAAAGTAGCCTTTCTCAGGTTCTACACTAGCTGTATATCAATTTCATTTAAATCGGTTCAGCAGTTACGGCTTATTATTATATCTTATCATGGCTATGGTAAGTTTCGCATTAAAATATTAATAAGGAAGTACGGATAAAATCTGGCTTAAAATAAGTGTACTCACACAAATGATGACGGGGACGTCGGCGTCATATAAGTGCTTGAAATGATGCGATTCATAATCTAACACCGATTTAGTCTTCACATTGCTGGTAAGACACACCTCTGTGAATGAAAGAACTATAATAAAGACTCCCATTATTGCGAGGTAAACATTTCTTTGTATATTAAGTTTTTATAACTTACCGACGGGTATTTTCAAGCCAGTGAGAGCGGCCCACGTGTCGGGCGTCCCCCCACACTGTGGGTGTACGCAAGTGCAGTGTCCCAGCCGCGCGGGGCCGAAGCGGAGCATCTCTAACACTTCATCAGGGTTTACTATCTCACCACAATGGAGGGAGATCTGAAATATATCTAGGTTGTTGTAACTTAATAACATTCAAAGTAATTCAAACACTTCAAGGACTGACCGCCTTTTTCAACCGACTTCAACATATAATTCGACAGGGTGAACCGATTTGGGCCGGATTGCTCATGCGTACCCGGCCCCCGCCAACGGCGGATCGAAGGAGTGTCCGGGAGGTTTTAGTGGCGTAGGGTCCTCTCCTCGTGGTATGAGTTAAGCATACCACGCTATGGAGAGGGCGAGTCCCACATATCCCGCCGCCAGCGCGCGAATAAGCTGCAGAGGCGGTGGGAATGCGTCAATGCATTTCCCCCCGGACAACAAAAAAAAAAAATAGGGTGAACCGATTTCGATAATTCTTTTCTTATGGATTTTAGTGGCCGTCTGTCCACTGTTCAGATCATAGTTTGGTATCTACCTTCATCCCAGCCGCCCTTGCCTTGTGGAGCGCGGGTAGGAATGTTCCGAACCTCCCCACAGTGGGGTCCCCGCTGAGCTCGAGCCCCACCAGCACGTCGGGGTGCTGCCGGTGGCACCGCACCGCGAGCTCCGCGATCTGCTCAGCCTCTTCCACCGATGCGCTGCGGTTGATGGACACCAGCAGGCGGGAGATCATCGTCAGGTGCACCGCTTTTCTGACAATATTCTAACGTTACGTCACATAGAAATTGTTACAATTTATTCGTTTTTTAAGGTTTCGTAGTCCACAAGGAACCGTTACCTATAGTTTCGGCATGTCCGTCCGTCCGGGCTTGTACTCCGCCGTTACTGCACCAATTGCCACGAAACTTGGTGGAGAGATGTATATTGAAGATCCAAAACTTTGTTTTTAAAATTATGGATTTTTTTTTCTAACCAACCTTTTATGCAAAGAAAAGTGGAATAAAAAAAAAATTATTCGACTAATTCCATCGTGTATGGTATCATTGGAAAGGTCTTAAAATGCAACAAAAACTGCCTTGGAACTATGTAGATCTAACCCCCCAGTCTCAAGATAACCTACAAATATAGTTATATATGACAAAGTTAAATTAGAGCTTCCCTCCCTTAACTTTTGAAATCGACACCAGCAATTTATACTACGCCAACTCTTAAAACCCTACTTTACAGTAGAAGCTTACAAAGGGAAAAATGTGATTATGATTACATTAATTAAGATACTACTTTGAAATTTGGTACACTGTATAATAAATGTATTTATTACAATTCCCCATATTTACTTTTTCTTAATTATTTATATTTTTGGATTTAGCGTTAGTTAGCCGTATATGCACGTAATTGCCGAATAAAATTTCACATATAACACTCCGCTAACTAATGTTAGCGTAGTACATTACGGAGAAACATAATGCTCAATAAAGTTATTTTTATTGCGTTGGAATTATATTTCTTAAATATTTTTCAGCTGAATATATTTATTAGGTTTATACGATTATACATGAAATATAATATCGGTAAGTATTCCCCTAAATTCTAAGTTTTTAAAGTTAGCGTTGTTTAACAGGTAAGTGCGTGACAGGCGGATATCGTTTTAAAGGCCTTTAAATTATAGATAGCCTACTATAGATTGACCTTTGCTACTAATTAGCGCATCATTTAACTTCAATCCTACTAAAAGGATTAAGTTGAAAGTTTATTCATGGATTACTGATTGGTTACTGACTCAAAAACTACTGAACGGACTGAACTTCGATGAAATTTGGCACATAGATAGATTACACAGGTCTGCAAATTTGAACTCTTATTTTCCCCTTTTGGATTTGATTGCTGATCTTGAGGTATTTTGGTGCGCTGATTACGAATATGTACTTGGATTTGTCCTATCACCCTCAGTTTTTTTGAAAAATCCTTTTATGTGAAATCGGAAAAAAAGGCCAACTTTACAAAGTTTTTTTTTACTACAATGAAGTAACAATTATATTACTAAACTTAAAACATTAAAAATACATTGAAGGGACAGTAATAAATAAATTAAAAATATTAAATACTTTTATGGTATCTTGCTTTTTTTTTCACCGAAGCTCCGATTGTGAGATTTTCGCTTGAAATTCCGACTTGGATCATCACGCTTTAATAGCCAACAGAAGTCTGCCATCATTACTTTATTCCACTTTCCCTGATAGCGACGTTCCATCTCCTTCAAGTCCTGGTGAAATCTTTCGCCTTGCTCTTCACTTACAGCTCCCAAGTTATCAGGAAAGTAGTCCAAATGCGAATTAAGGAAGTGAAGTTTAATGCTCATCGAACATCCCATTTTGCCGAAATTTTCGATCATTTTCTTTACAATTTCCTCATAATTTGGACTTTTATGGTTTCCTAGAAAATGTTCTTTCCTTTTGACCACTTTCGAAGTTCACGAACGCAGGTGGTACAAACTTTATGTGGGACCCACTGTTTATCTTGATTGGCGATTAATAGGCCAAAATACATATTATAAACGTTCCTTATAAATTCGGTTATGTTATGCTGCTGTTTTCTCAGCATAAATTGCCCACAAATGTAGCAAAAATTGTCCGGAGAGTTTAAACACTTTCGCGATGACATTTTTCAAGTAAGCGTTACGAATTGCACAGAACAACTGACTTTTTAAAAATAGTGATGGTGCTATTTATACAAAATAATATTAATCTACCCTCATTAACTGTCTTCTAACGATTTAAGTTAATTTCTATAAAAAAAGCATTTAGCCTACATGAAATGAGGTCTTTAGCAAATGACCTAAAAATCCACTAGTTTTGTTGATAATAAGGGTATATCACATACTTAATTAAAAGTTATGTTTAACTACATTTATGAGAACTCATTCATTAATGTCTACTTCAACCATTTAGTGTGTTTTTTGTTCAATAAGATACGATTAAAATAAAATAATTAATAAATTACTAGGAAGGCTTAAGTAATTTAGGCAAAAAAAAGGATGATCTATAACTAAAAATTCTGACGTGATGGAATTTTTTTAATATTTTTCCCGTAACCAGCGCCCCAAAATCTATCCAAATCGCTCATCAAAACTGAAAGGGGAAAACCATTGCAGACCTGTGTTATTTAGTATCAAGTTAGTGTACCTAAGTATCTAAGGCAAGGACTTAAGGTAGTTTTTTATCAAAGAAATAGCATCATCCCTAAAGGGGTCTACTGTTGAAGTATAATTAAAACGATTATAGCAAACAATTAAATTGTTTATTAAAACTTAAGTAACTACTTATTTATTAAGTGCTCAGATCAAATCACAGACATCGTGAGTAAATTATAGGTATTTAAATCAAAATTGTACGTAATATTACAAAAACAAATACCACATCATTTTCGAAATTGGCTATAGGGGTGAAATACATTTACGCATTCCCACCGCCGTTGCAGCGTATTCGCGAGCTGGCGGTGGGATATATGGGACTCGCCCTCTCTATAGCGTGGTATGCTAAACTCATACTACGAGGAGAGGACCCTACACCACTAAAATCCCCCGGACACTCCTTCGATCCGCCATTGGCGGGGGCCAGGTACGCATAAGCAATCCGGCCCCCCGACGGCACACACTTACAGTGGCCCATTTGCCCAATTATAGGGACGCCTGGAGTGTAGAGGCGTCCCTACTCCTCATGGGTCAGCCTCGAAGGGAGCGGGGCCCATGTGCCCGACTCCCCGAAGCCGAGCCTAGGGCGGTAGGCGGCGGGTTTCGGCCTGCCACCGACGGCCAACACGCCATCTGCGGAGCGGGTGGGCGGAGGGATCTTCTTCTCTCTCCCGCTCCGCGGCAACCGCCTCCCACGACCTCTCGCTTTGTACCATCTTTGAAATTATGGTCGGCACCGAGAGGTCGTCTCCCACCACGCCAACGAACTCCTCCCGCTCGTTGCCCCACGCCGGACACTTCACCACCCTGTGCGGTGCCGTATCGTCGGCACAGTCACAGTGGCGACAGCGGCGAGCCGGCTCTCTCTGCGCCACGTTTCCCAGGTAGTGGCCGAAGCAGCCATGTCCTGTTACTACCTGTGCAACGTAGTAGGTGACGTCGCCGTGACGGCGACCGGCCCACCCTTTTATATGAGGCCGAATCGCCTTCACCGTACGCAACCTGCTCCGCGGCGCGGCCTCTAGCCTCTCCTGCCATTTCCGGAGCGTTTGGCGACGGACCTCAGTCCACCACCGTGCAACACCCTCCGGAAAGGGGTCGCGGCCAGAACGCGCCTCCTCACACCTCCGCCGGTACGCGGCGGCCTAAACCTCCGCCTTAAAGACCGCGTCAAACGCGACCGTAAGGTAGGCGCGGGATACCTTTTCTTATAAATTTATATTTTTACCATTAATTATTATTTATCAAGAGATAAGTTGCAGCTAGAAATGCGGGTAGGTACACGATAATCGCCTCGCCCTATAACCGAAGTAGGTACGTATGTTTAGGCTACAGGCAATAGATTATAATTTACTAGCGACCCGCCCCGGCTCCGCACGGGTACAATGCTGATGTATTATACATATAAACCTTGCTCTTGAATCCCTCTATCTATTAAAAACAAACCGCATCAAAATCCGTCACGTAGTTTTAAAGATTTAAGCATACATAGGGATATAGGGACAGAGAAAGCGACTTTGTTTTATACTATGTAGTGATGATAACAAAAAAAACCGACTTCATGCAAAATTAAGACTTATATGGTTCTCATAGAAGTAATTGTCAGAACTGGATCTAATTGAAATGGGACCACACAGGAAACACCAGCTGTCAAATAAAATTAAATCATCAAAGTCGGTTCACCCAGTCGAAAGTTCTGAGGTAGCAAACATAAAAAAATACAGTCGAATTAAGAATCTCCTCCTTTTTAGAAGTCGGTTAAAAAGACATTAAACCGGCCCGGGATTCGAACCCTACCTGGCCCACACCACTAGACCAATAGACAAATTTTAATTAAGCTAAGTAGTACATTAACGGACAAACAAGGAATACACGACCGCTTATATACTACGCTAACTGTGAGTTAGCGTAGTATACACGGGCTTTGAGCAAAACTTCTTAAATTTTCTAAAAAGTATGTAAAGTATGTAGCATTACTATTATACATATAATTTTGTAACATAATATACATTTAAATACATTTCAATCTTTTAAAACATTAAACTACCCTCTCTCGACAAATGAAAGTGGAATTTCATTATTGTTGTTATTATACTCCACCAGGAATTTTCGTCGGTTTTTGCTAATTCCACTAAATATTATGCCCGTTTTCTTGACATTTTTGTTATAATTTAAGTTAACTATCAGGGTCTATAAAATAAGCAGTAGCTGGATACCATAACCTATTATTTACTTATATAAAAATATAAATTCGCGCAATCACGCGCAATACAGCGACAAGTGTCGTTGGAGTAATGTAAGCAAACAAGCGGCGCGTCCCACCCCCCGCGCATACGGCGCTAACAATACTTGGCGTAATGTAGATCGATCGATTTTCAAAATTATGTTTAGTTAGCGCTGTATAGCATTTTTAACTTTTTAGTTTTTATTTTTTCTTCACATTTTTTTTATGCCACAGATAAAACACAATATTTTAAACAACTTTGCATTAAAAACATAATTTACCTAAATTTCGAGTTAGCGTAGTATAAATTGCTGGTGTCGAAATATTGCTAAAATAATTCTGAAAAAAATGTGATATATACACCTCTTAGTAAGTTCTTTCAACTAAAATTATAGCTGACTCTGTATCATGGATAGTTAGTTTTATACAACTGAACCAACCTATGTAGTTATAGTAGTCCTAACAAAATGCATGGAGTCAATTGCAAAATGAAATTTAACTTTAATAATTTAGAAATAGGCATTTTAGATGTGCATCTTTCAGTTCTGTTAATCATAGGTACTAATATCAATATACTATTCAATGTCAATGTTAAATATCCAATTTAAATTAATAAATATATAAAAATGAAATTCTGGTAATCTAATACTTATCTTATACTCATATATGTATAAAGCTGGAGAGTTTGTTTGGTTGCTTGAACGCTCTAATCTCAGAAACTAATGATCTGCTTTGGAAAATTCTTTCATAATTAGAAAGCGAAAATATCCAGGGTAACATAGGTTATTAACAAAGAAGTTCCTACGAGAACTGGAGTGACGCGGATGAAACGGCGTACCTACGGGCAACTAATAAAATTGATAAAAAAATCTAATTAATTTTAAAATTAAAATATGATGCTATGGCGTACCGAAGAGTGTTAATGATTGTCTCTAAATATTGCAGTTTAGTCATGTGCGGCGTGTCGCGGGGCGTTGTTCTAAGCTCCAGGTAGATGACACCGTCGTCCTGAAACTCCTGCAGTGTCAGCTGGGTGGCCAGGGCCAAGGCTTCCGGAGTTGATGTTAAAGAATGAGCTATGCCAAACACTTGGAAACAGCTGTAACAATACAGAACATAGTAATTATTGCAACCAATCCAAAAGACTAAGTTGCTTAGTGTTTTACCTTAACAAAACCCAATCAGTTACTTTGAGTCTGTTTACAATTAATAACACTGTATTATATTCAAATATAATAATATATAATATATATAATACAGTGGTAGGTATATGGTATAGTTTGTCTCAGTGTAACAGCCATTAAATTAATACTGGAACCTCAGGGATCCAACCATTTCATAGAATGAGACACCTCTCTACTCCCCTAGCCTCAAGAGCGCTACAGGACAAGATTTCTGAAAACCACTTGAGAGATATTTGGCAATTTATTAACCTGAACAGGATAGTGTTTTAGTATGAATTACCTTGCAAACTGTACATTAAAATAAAACAATGTAAGTGCCAAAATCTGTTGGTGTGAAGCTGAAACACTAAGACAACTAACAATGTTGGTGTGGCAGTGTCACCTTGGCCCTTGGTTCTAGGCCATGTGGCCCACTTGTTGCTGTATGCTAGTGACCATTTCAGGGAGCCCATATATAGATAGGGTGACTTTTCAACAGCCATATTTTCCAGCCATTCTACCCATGGGTTTAGTAAAGTAAAGATGGAGCGATGCCAAGCAATGCACTGAAGCTGGTTTTGTGCATTAGTGTGGGAAAATTTGTTGCTATGATTTTCAGAGTACCCCAATGTTTAAAAAACATGTTGATCTTCGATTAGTACACCATTCATGACATAATTCAGCATTTTTGTTAACAATTAATGAAGTTTGTTATGACATCAAGCACCTGACATGGCAACACATCAACTGACAAATTTAGGCACAGCTGTGGTATGTGCGTATAAGCTGAGTATGTACTTGCCAAGGCAGAGTTTTATCGGCTTCAGTGTGTTACTCAATGTGATCCCTCTTTACTTTTTATTTGATCAGAACAATATGAATTCAGAGAACTCTTACATTAGCTAGGGACTGCTTATTAAAAATTAATCATTACTTTTTCAAAGAAATTAATCATAACTTTTTACATGAGAGTAATAAATATATTTTTTCATCAAGTAAAAAGTTATGAAAAAGGTCATCGGTCACATACAGCTTGTCAGTGAGTCAGTAGTACTTGAACTGCAACTTGACTGTAGGTACAAAGGTACTAACTCTGACAAATTTCTTTTATCTCCCGCGCCGATTTGAAATTCATCGAAGAAAGCATTCGTTTTGTCGTCTACTCCCGAGTCGGCGTGAAGTCGCTTCACTTGCAACATTGTACTACGGCTCAGAGAACCATTCAAATGAGCGTGTAACTCCTGAAACACGGACCTAATAAGTATTATTTGAAAATAAAATCTTTTGCCAATAAGTCCTACAGTAGGTACACACAAGTCGTATACTTACGACTTTGGGCAATTCAACAAAGAATTTATCGCTGTCCATAGCGCAGTGTTTCTAACTAGAAAAGGGGAAGCTCTACAACTTGCAAAATTATTACAAAACAAATAAAAATATCATAAATAACACTGCGACGAATTACAAAAACGCCAAGGAATGTCATTAGTGTTGCCTATCGATAGTTGACGTCATATCAATAGTATCGATAGTCTATCAATATTAGTGATAGTATCGATACTATCGAGGACCAATGTGTGTGTAAACATGAGTTGGTCTTCGATAGTATCGATAGCTTTACAAACTATCGAAGGTATTGATAGTTTTGATCATTTAATGCAACGATACTATCGATAATATCGATAGTATTACTTTAAAACTATCGATAGTATTATAATGTAATAGTATCGATGCTATCGATACTATTGCTTCCAATCAATAGTATTAGTTAATTTGTGATATCGATAGTATCGATACTATCGATAGCACTATCGATATTGTTACTATTTTTGGAGGTCACCTATCGATAGCGAAACTATCGATAGTTGGGCAACTCTAAATGTCATATTAATGTCAACATTTTGTTTAGAAACGTAGGAAATTAGTGAGGAGATAGACAGAAAATACTCGTGTACTTTCTTGTCTATATGATTGGTTATTCATTATTCATCATTTATCTAAGCTCGGATATCTCAATAATTTAGTAGACACTTCTTATTGAGAGTTATGACTCGACTTTATTTCTAGTATGGATCGCAATTCGCAATTGGGATCTGAAACGAATTTTTGTTACTTTCAACTGTGCAAATAAAAGTATCTACAATCAAAATTTCAACAAAAAAACATGAAAAGTATTGATAAGTTTTCAGTAATTCAAAGTTAGTTTTTATCAAGTCGATCATAGAGCAATATGCAGTCGTTATTAAAAGAGGTAAAAGACAATCCCGTCCCATCGTAAAAAAAACTATTATTCACACAGCAGAGCACTCACTCACAACTAGAGTTGCCCAACTATCGACAGTTTCGCTATCGATAGATGACCTCGAAAACTAGTAACATTATCGATATCACAAATTAACTAATACTATTGATTGGAAGCAATAGTATCGATAGGATCGATACTATTACATTATAATACTATCGATAGTATTGATATTTTTTTAAGTAATACTATCGTTGTATTATATAAATGATTAAAACTATCAATACTATTGATAGTTTATAAAACTATCGATAGTTTTATACTACCGATAGTTTAGTAACCGCCGATAGTATCGTTTCCCAATTATAGCATAAGTTGTGTAACCGTTGCTATCGTTACTATCGATAGTTATGCTCCTAAACATAAATTGGTCTTCGATAGTATCGATACTATTAATAATATCGATAGACTAACGATACTATGACGTCAACTATCGATAGGCAACATTACTCACAACTCACAACACAACATTACGGTACGCAGTTACTTACGCACTACGCTCGATTATCTCATTCAGACTCATTGTTTATAATTGAGAGCAATTGGTGTGTTTATTATTTGTAATTACATTTTGTTAGGTACTCATTAAAATAAAATGAACATAATATTACTGATATTATTATCTTCATGTATAGGCACTAACGTTATATCAGTACACAGTGAAAATATTCCTATAGTTATTACTACATGGGCCTTTACTAATTCTACAATAAAAGGTAATATTTGTGTTAAACTTAGGTACTTCGACAATTAATAAAGCTAAATAGTTTAATGAATCAATGTGAATGATTCAGTAAACTATTTATAGACCTTCTGTATTATATTTTAAAGTTTCTTACCTACATTGTGTTTACTTACACTATTAAAATACGGTGCTTCTTAATTATATATCAACCCTTTAACTTAGATAAGAGGGATGTAGTAATAAATAATGAATGTTATATAATTAATTATTTTACAGAAATCTCTTCACTAACATAGTCACACATGATGGATACTACCTAGGTACTGTGAAAGGGATGATATACATAATATATATATTTTATTTACTAAATTCAAAGCATAGACTTACCTATATTGTACTAAAATTCCACAGCGTTTCCCAGTTTCATCCGCATAGTACTCCTGGATAATGTAGCTTTCTAATGTTGAAAGAATTTTACAAATTGGACCATCAGGACCGGAGCCTATTCAATGCTAACAAAAAAACAAATATTTCCAATAATATAAGTGTATATAGATGTACTTAGTCTTTTTACTTATTAGTGCAGGTGTGAGTGCAAACAACTTGTAAAGATTAACAAACATCTAACATTTTTTTATTCTCAAGGCAGGAACTACATTTGTTTAATTTAGATTAATGTCAATATTTTCAGCATGGGAGGTACTGAAGGAGGGTGGCACAGCGTTGGATGCTGTGGAGCAAGGAGCCTCTGTGTGTGAGGTGGAGCAGTGCGATGGCACAGTGGGCTATGGGGGCAGTCCCGATGAGAACGGTGAGACCACCTTAGACGCACTGCTCATGGACGGGTATATTCATCTGCACTATTAATTTAATTCACACCAAATATAACACTAAAGTTCATCAAAACAAAATAGTAATTATTTAGTTTCACAAGAAGTGTAGGTATTGAGAGTAATGACAAACATGCGGGCACTAACTAGTTACATAAAATTATAAATAGTGTATATATTTAGATACCAGCGCAGCTGTAGCTTGTGGCTTAACTTGTAGCTACAGCCCAACACTACTGCAACTGTGGTAAGGTTGGATTGTTGCCTTTATATGCAACCAGATTAAAAGTTATGATAAAACTAAGGAAAGTACCTGTTTGATTCTATCCTATGTTTTAGTATAACTTAGATATGGACACAGTTTGTAATCCATTTCAGAGTATGAATTGCATATTCATATGCTATTGTGTCAGCTGAAGCATGAAAAAAATAGATGACTAGTACAGTAGTAATAATCTCAATAAATGATCTATGGCTTAAATAAATCCAATATTGTCATGACATGTGCAGGACGACGATGAACGTGGGCGCGGTGGGCGCGCTGCGGCGCGTGCGGCGCGCCGTGGCGGTGGCGCGGCTCGTGCTGGAGCGCACGGAGCACTCGCTGCTGGTGGGGGAGCTCGCCACGCAGTTCGCGCTGCAGATGGGCTTCCGGGAGGAGACCCTCACCACCCCGCACTCCAAGCGGCTCTGGCTCCAGTGGCGCAACGAGAAACATTGTCAACCTAACTTCTGGATGGTACGATTGAGTTTATTACGTACCCGATTGTTGTGTCTGTATAATTCATCATCGTCATCATCATTTCAGCCGTCATCCGCCATCTAGTAGGTGGACGTCTTCCGCTACGCTTGCCGATCCGCGGTCTCCGTTCGAGAACTTTTCGGCCCCGACGGCCGTCTGTCCTCCGTGCCATATGGCCTTTATCTGTCAATTGAGAGGATGATGAGTATTGTTTAATCATAAAAGATGTTCTATCGCGTCTAATAATATGGGTTCCCTACTTGATTTAGAAAGTTGATGATTCGATTTTATTATATCGAACACGGTGTGTCGATAAATCAGTTGTACGATATTTTATTCTATCGATGCTTTATTGGTGCGATGTAACGTTTGTGCGAAAAATTCTGTAGCGAAAAACCCTACAGCCATTGCTCATTAGTTCGACAGTTTGTCGGTTCCAAACGCCTACTGAGGTTAAGGAAATACAATTACATTCAATACCATACATATCTTCACGTCTATTTTCCTAAAATAGGAAAGACAGGTAACAAAGTCACCACGTTTAGCTATGGCATGGGCCAAAGATAACGTAGACAATATTAGTGAATATTAGTATTTCTTTTTCTATGCTGATTATGTACAAGTTTATATCTTTTTTGTTGTATGTTTTTTTAATAAAAAAAATCATTTAAAGAAGAACATTGGAAGATAATTAAAAATTGAATTAAGCTCGCCTTTGTAAATGTTGTTTCCAATTTATAAAATTTATTTCATGTAATTTTCTGTGTGCAATAAGGAATAAATTAAAAATTAAATGAGTGTTTTAGGTGTTGTTAATTTATTTTAGGTATTAACAAACGGAAGTAGTACGGAAGCAAAATCATAAAGTTTTAGATTCCGAAATGGATTTAAAAATATATTATTTTCCCAGTTGCCATCTTTTCCTTGCATATCGAAATAGACGAGTTATGTTAGTTTTTTTTTGAACGTTTAGGCCGATAGCTAGCAACCTGTCACTAATATTGTCTACGTTATCTTCGACCATGCCACAGTTAAACGTGGTGACTTTGTTAGGTACCTGTCTTTCTCATTTTAGGCAAAATAGACGTGAAGATAATTATGTATGGTATTGAATGTATTTCCTTAACGTATTTATTGCAAAATAAGATTATTAAATAAATCTCACGGACAACAGTAGGCATTTGGAACCGACATACTGTCGAACTAATAAATTATCGAACTAATGAGCAATCGCTGTAGGGTTTTTCGCTACAGAATTTCTCGCACAAACGTTACATCGCACCAATAAAGCATCGATAGAATAAAACATCGTACAACTGATTTATCGACACACCGTGTTCGATATAATAAAAATCGAATCATCAACTTTCGAAATCAAGTAGGGAACCCTAATAATATATACCTAACTAGCGGCCCGCCCCTGCTTCGCACGGGTGGACTTTTATACCCTACCCCTGCCCTACCCTACCCATACCCTAACCCTACCCTATGAAAAAAGTTGTTGTAGTGACATAACTACAATAGTTGGACATATGCTACCGCGGAGTTTTTTGTAGACATTATGATGTTCTTCAATATTGTTGTACATTATTTTGTTCTATCGTTAATAGTTTCGGCAGCGCATTCGACGAAAGACATTTTAAGACTCATTTTTCTACACCTTCGGTTACATTGTTCAAATTTTACCAAGGATCCCTAATTTTTTTCAAAATGAAATGTAGCCTATGTCAAATTGGAAAAATGTAGCATTCTATTGGTGAAAGAATTTTTTAAATCGGCCCAATACTTTTTGAGCCTATTCATTACAAACATACAAAAATAGGTACAAATCTTTCCTCTTTATAATATTAGTGTAGATAAAAATTGTATAGTGACCGTTTTCGAAAGTATCAATTCTGAACTCCAATTATCATTTAATGATTAGGTATATTGCTGTAATTATTTTATGTAAAAATATGAACATTTGAGTGGCATCATCAAAAATTTCATACAAAATTACTGTAAAATATGCTAATATTTTTATATGTTTATATGTATGTAAATATTTTTTATTTATTACAGCATATAAAAGTATTAGCATATTTTTATATGTTTACAGCAAATATCTCGTGTGATTAATAAAAAAATCAAAATATTATTTCTGTAACTAAAAAATAGTTAAATTTTGTAGGCTGGTGTTATATGTCTGTATAAATAACTAAAACAGTACGAAGTGACAGTTGTCGAATCTATAGAAAACACAACAGATTGTGACGAACACAGTACAATACGATCGTTTTCCATCGCAGAACGTGGAGCCGGACCCGAGGAAGTACTGCGGGCCGTACCGCGCGGAGGCCGAGGGCTCCGCCAGCCAGCCTCCTGAGGTGCGGCGCGTGGACCGGCAGCACCACGACACCATCGGCATGGTGGCCGTGGACGCCCGGGGCCGCGTCGCCGCCGGCACCTCCACTAACGGAGCCATATACAAGATACCCGGGTCAGTTCACACCCGGCACGTGCGTCGATGCCGAGTCGAACTCGACTGTTCTGTGTTGCTGCGAGAGTGGGAAGCTGGACACGAAATATTATTGTCGGGAGTCATGAAAGTGCGCTTCTTGCGCAGGTGACAATGTATGAGCAAGTGTCTGTCTGTCTGTCTGTAGTCGCGTGGGAGACTCCCCGCTGGCGGGCGCGGGCGCGGGCGCGTACGCCGACGTCATGCTGCGCTTCTTGCGCAGGTGACAATGTATGAGCAAGTGTCTGTCTGTCTGTCTGTCTGTAGTCGCGTGGGAGACTCCCCGCTGGCGGGCGCGGGCGCGTACGCCGACGTCATGCTGCGCTTCTTGCGCAGGTGACAATGTATGAGCAAGTGTCTGTCTGTCTGTCTGTAGTCGCGTGGGAGACTCCCCGCTGGCGGGCGCGGGCGCGGGCGCGTACGCCGACGTCATGCTGCGCTTCTTGCGCAGGTGACAATGTATGAGCAAGTGTCTGTCTGTCTGTCTGTCTGTAGTCGCGTGGGAGACTCCCCGCTGGCGGGCGCGGGCGCGTACGCCGACGTCATGCTGCGCTTCTTGCGCAGGTGACAATGTATGAGCAAGTGTCTGTCTGTCTGTCTGTAGTCGCGTGGGAGACTCCCCGCTGGCGGGCGCGGGCGCGTACGCGGACGTCATGCTGCGCTTCTTGCGCAGGTGACAATGTATGAGCAAGTGTCTGTCTGTCTGTGTGTAGTCGCGTGGGAGACTCCCCGCTGGCGGGCGCGGGCGCGTACGCGGACGACGCGGTGGGGGGCGCGGCCGCCACCGGGGACGGGGACGTCATGCTGCGCTTCTTGCCCAGGTGAGTTCAGGGTCGCTACGACTGTGTATTTACTTACTTCATCATTTTGTGGCTTATAAACAGGGAGTCATAATATCATCACAAACCAGGTTGCATGACAACCGGGACCGTCTACCTTCCGAGACACGGGAGCTACCTGGCTGTTACACCGAATACGCATAGAAACACTTAGTCATATTAGATACACTAGCTGACCCCACAGACGTTGTCATATTTTAACTAAAACTAAAAATAAGGTGTGATAGCTCTGAACTAACCGTGATTTGCAGTAAGCAGCACGCATTCCGATGATAGTGTTATGTCAAACGCCATAAGGGTGCATTAGAAAATTTTATATAGTAGATAAGTATTCTAACATTTTAAAATTTTCAGCAGGATTCGAACCTGCATGTTAGCCCCTAATGCCTTAACCACTCGGACACGGTGGAACCCCTACCGGTCGTCGAAATTTATTTTTATAACATGTCTCTCAGGGGCGAAATCAGTCCAGACGCGTGATGCCGTGAGGCGTGACCAAGGGAAATTAGGATTCGTTTTTTAAATATAAATAGATAATAAACAATGAGTAGGGGTGCATCATCATCGTCCTCTTCATACTATTAGTATAGAAAATTAGGTTACAAGCGGTTTCTTAGTTTCAGTAACGCACCCCTCATTCGCTTAGTTTTCCCATCAAATGAAACTCATAATAATATGTGCTACTCAGTTTTTTAGCAGTGGAAGAGATGCGTCGCGGCGCGTCGCCCGCCGCCGCGGCCCGCAGCGCGGTGCAGCGCATAGCGCAGCACTTCCCGCGCTTCGCGGGCGCCGTCGTGGCGCTGGCGCGCGCGGGCCGCCCCGGCGCCGCCCGCCACGGCGCCGCCTGCCACGGGCTCCCAGAGTTCCCCTACGTCGTCAGCGACGCCACCACCGACCGATACCAACTTATTACGATTAAATGTTGAATCTACTTGTACTTCCTTTTATTTCTCTGATGACATCAAATAGTTTGTAAATACGACAGAAGTAAATCATCTTCTAAAATATCATAATAAGGTAGGTGTATACGTCCGACCGAGCGAGTTTATTTTATTTCAAATCCTATATTGTTAGTGGTGGTCCATCCGACTGATTTTGCCCACTCTCTGAGGAAATAGGCGATCTGCGCGATACATATAATAGTGCTCGATTCTCCGATGGGCGATTCTACCGACGATGGTGAGAAACCAGTCGCAGGACCGGGCACGGGTAGAACATCATCAACTTTTCGACTTCGGGCTGGTACTTGCGATTTTCTCGGGAGAAAATTTCTAGTAGGTAACTCAAATACGGTCGAACTTATTACCGCTAGCTAGACCAACGAGGCAGTCAAATATTATACATTACATACACACTGTACCAAAGCAGTAATATCCCATATGTATTATTATTATTTTATTTTTATTGTTATTGTGATTTTGACAAGTAGAAGTGTATGTAAATACATAAGTGCTGAATAAATTCATTATTTCATTATTATACCATTTCGTTACTTTATTTTTCGTCTCGCACTTTCTGTGCGTCTGCCATATACCTACAAGTTTTCTTGACATTTTCAGTTTTGTGCTCATGTTGTATCGTATTTTGATGATTTATTTGGATTGGATTGTTATGGATATATGTGTGTGATGTGAGGTAGGGAAACGAAACACGTTAAATACAATTAATTTATAAATTTCAATACAGAATCGGAGAGAAAGTTATTTTAAAACCAGAACAAAATTATACAAACAAGGCTAAATACAAAAATCCCATTAAATATTAATAAAAATGTCTGTACCTACCTACAAATAATTATATTTATAATCTAATATTATTACTATTTATATAATTAGAAAGTAAATTAAATATTGAAGGATTTTAAAATATAAGAGGGTGTTTGTTTTATTTGATACATGTTGGGAAAGGAATACCAAGGGAGATTAGGTTATCATCAAAGGTAGAACGGTCATAATTTGGACAGAAAAAAAAAATGGTTAAATCCCCAAAATCATGTCCACAAACATGTCGAGTACCTATTATCAATAATACGTAATTTTGCTAGACGTGCAGGGCAAGTATACCTATAGTACTTACTTATGTCCAAGGCGCATTCTTATCAATATTGAATGATTCACGGCAAAGTATCAATCTCAACATGGTAGCAGAGCGTTGACCGCGAAATAAATAGATCGATGCAAAAGTGGTAAATGTGAAAATACTAAATCATGGCAACCAAACCAGATGTAACAAAATTTCACATTGGGTATCTGAATGGTACCAACTGGTGGCTATGGAAGTACAAGATAAGTATGTTGCTGAAGGGTATCCCAAAAGCCCTTGACGTATTAGAAGGCACATACGCGATGCCAGTTCCGAAACCAGATGCATCAAGTGCAGAATTTGTGACAGCTAAAGAGAAGTTTCTAGAGCTGGACAGCATGCTTCTTGTCATTCTTACAAGCAACATGAACGATGAAATAGTCCAACGAATCATGAGATTTGAGACATCGAAGGAGGTCTGGGATGAATTGAAGAGGCTATATTTTGACGGAGACGATTTGGTTTACGAAAATTGTTTGAAATTCTTCGAGTACAAGAAGAATCTAGATGACAATATGGCCCTGCATCTGTCAAAGCTGAAAAATATCTGGTTTAAGCTAAACAAATAAATAACAAAGCCAGAAGGAAACCAGGAATTACCAGAAATAGTACTCATATGCAAGATCCTTGACACGCTACCTGATGAATATCTCACTTTCAAGTCCAGTTGGTTATTAATGGCTAAGAAAGAAAGGACTATAGCTCGATTAACATCACCACTCTGTGCATTTGAGAGAAACGTTAATCCACAACCCTCAACTTCTTCAGGCGAGAGTAATCAAACTCTAGCAGTAAAAGCTTCTCCTAGAAAAGGAAAGCAAGGAAGCATAAAGTGCAATTACTGTGGTCATTTAGGACACAAAGTAAGAAAGTGCGCTAAGTGGTTGCGCGACGGAAGGCCACCGAAGTCAAGTTCAGAAACAAAGAACGTGAATGTCACAGACTTAATGATGGCGGAAAATGACAAATGCCTATACCCTGACAAAGATAACTGGTATCTGGACAGTGGAGCGACAAGTCACGTCACATTCAGGAGAGATCTGTTCCATACGTTTGAAAGTTTTGAATCACAGCATACGGTAACGACAGCAAATGGTGAGAAAGTAGATGCCACTGGCAAAGGTGACATTAAACTAGAAGCCACTGTTGGGAACTATAAAGGTATGATAACCCTATGCGATGTATGGTGTGTGCCGTCACTTCAGAAAAATCTGTTCTTGTTACTTCCATCACATGACAGATTACCACAAAGCTTCTTTGAATCAGAACCAGAATTCTGTAGATTGAAATCGATGGGCAAAGTCAAAGTCACAGGCGAACGCAGGAAAAGAGGAGGACTGTTCAAACTTAATGTGAGGAATGTGATGCCACATAGTCCGGTCGTAATGAATACACTGACAAGCCAAGATTCACTACAGATATACCATGAGAGGTTAGCCCACCAAAGCAAACTCCATGTGAAGAAGGTAATCGAGAGAGAACTTGCATGGAATCAAGGTATCTAATAACACACGAGAATTTTGCGAAGGCTGTAACTTTGGAAAAATGCACAGACAACCTTTTGGAACGAGAGATAGAACAAAATTACCCGGTGAGATTATGAACTCGGACGTGTGTGGACCATTTCCATTTTCCTACAAAGGCTATCGTTACTTCGTGCTGTTTAAAGATGATTTCAGCAAATACCGATACGTTTATTTAATGAAACAAAAGTCTGAAGTCTACTCAAAACTTCAGATAATGTTGGAAGAGACTAAGGTAGCTGGTCATCCAATAAAAGAACTTCTAAGCGATAATGGCGGAGAGTTCGACAATGAGAGAACGCGAATGATACTGCAAAAGTATGGCATTAAGCAGAGATTGATCATGCCATATACGCCACAACAAAATTGTTGCAGTGAGCGTGAGAATCGGACTCTTGTTGAAGCCACTCGAGCTATGATGTATGCACACGAAGAGCTGCCAACCGCCTGTTGGGCAGAGCTCATCCACACTGCTACGTATGTGCTTAATAGAACCGGACCTACTCCAGTAGATGGAAAATCACCATATGAGTTATGGTTTAATAAAAAGCCAAAGATTAAACATTTGCGGATCATTGGAAGTGCCTGCTACGCCCATGTACCCAAGCAGAAGCGTAAGAAAATGGACAGAAAATCGGAGAAATGTATTTTAATCGGCTATGATGGTGATGATGGGTACCGTCTTCTTAGTATGAATAATAATAGGCATACTTTGATACGTTCGAGAGACGTCATATTTCAGGAGGTCTGAGATAGAAATCATTTTACGTAGACCGCAAAGTTCTGTTATAAGGGAGGAAGTCAATCAACCGATTCATGATGTAAGGGAGGAAGATGATGCATTTCATGAGTGTATACCTCCTGAAACGATTGAAGATACACCTGAGCCAGAGAACAGTATGAGAGTTCCTGTATCACCTCCAGAACCATCAGATACGGATGACGTAGATGATCAGACTTTGCCAGAGCGTTTGGAAGATGCTAATGAAGATGAGATTTTGTCAGATAGTGAAATAGAGAACCAAGGAAGAGTAACTCGTAGAGACAGATCGACATTGCGAGACTGCAACCACTGCACCTGCAAGACTTGAAGACTATGTTATGGCTTCTGTAGATGATATTGCGAATATGCATGAACCTATGACCTACAGTAAAGTTTTACAGAGTCAAAACAAAGAGCAATGGCTCAAAGCAATGAAAAGCGAGATTAAGTCTCTAGAAGATAACAAAACTTGGATTCTAGTTGATCTACCCAAGGGTCGTAAGGCTATTTCCTGCAAATGGATCTTCAAAGCAAAGACCAACGCTGATGGTACGATTAATAAGTATAAGGCAAGGCTTGTTGCTCGAGGTTTTTCGCAAAAGCCAGGAGTTGACTACGACGAAACGTTTAGCCCGGTGGCAAAGATGACGACAATCAGATCGGTCATAAGTGTTGCGGCGAACGAAGGTCTAACACTCACACAGTTCGATGTATCCACAGCATTTCTTAATGGCTCTCTCCAAGAGGAGATCTACATGAAGCAGCCTAAAGGCATGAGTGATGGGAAAAATCGAGTCTGTAGATTGAAGCGAAGCCTCTACGGATTAAAACAATCGCCGAGATGTTGGAACAAATGCATCGTAGACTACTTGAAAAGCATAGGCTTTCAACAAAGTCAAACAGATCCATGCTTATTCATTCGAAAACGTGCACAGGTCAAGATAATACTAGCGCTGTACGTTGATGATTAGCTGGCTTAGTAGCTGCGACAAACCAAAAGGATGCGGATAAGTTTATGGCCGAGCTTAAACGAAGGTTTAAGATAACCGCAAAGCCTGCAGATTACTATCTGGGTTTACAGCTACACCATAACGATGATGGCTCTATCAGCATAACCCAAAGGCACTACACAGAAAAGGTTTTAGCGCGCTTTGGTATGAGCAACTGTAAGACAGTGTCTACGCCAATAATCAGAGACTCTGAGCAAGGAGAACCAGATAGAGAGGTAATAGACGAGAAGTCATATCCCTATAGACAAGCCGTTGGAGCTCTTGCTTACCTGATGGTTGGTACGCGACCAGATATAGCCTACGCCGTTGGCGTTGTGTCAAGAACCTTAGAGAACCCTTCCAAAGAGGATGTGCTAAAGGTGAAGCGTATAATGCGCTACCTACAAGGTACGTTGAGCTATGGAATAAAGTTCAAGAAGGACTATCGGAGAGGAATACTGGATGCGTATAGTGACTCTGATCATGCAGGCGACGTCAAGGATGGTCGATCGACTAGCGGCATCCTTTGCTTGTATGCTGGAGGAGCAATCGCCTGGGTAAGTCGAAAACAGTCGTCAGTAGCAATCTCTACGACCGAAGCTGAAATCTTCGCAGCTAGCGAAACAGCGCGAGAGATAGTGTGGCTGCAAAGGCTGTTTAACGAAATTACTGCCCTAAACGAGACGCCGGTCTTGAAAATTGATAACGACGCTGCTAGGAAGGACGAAACACATTGCAGTGAGACATTTCTATGTGAGAGAACTTGTTGCAGAAGGCAACCTACAAGTTAAGCATGTGGGAGCAAACCTACAGAATGCTGATTTGCTTACGAAGCCACTCAGCAGGCCGTCGATTATATACATATTGGACCGGATAGGTTTAAGTTGTACATAGTTAATTTTTATGTACATATTATACTTTTCATAGACTTTACAAAAAGGGAGGATGTTGAAATAGGCTAAATATCAGTGCATATTTATCTCTATGGTTTTTGTCATGTCAATGAAAAATATAAAACCTGTCTCTTGTCATTATGTAAAATAAAATAAATGAAGACTAATGTCGGTTGTGTAAATCTGAAACGTTTATTTACTTATTTCGATTCACGGCATAGTATCAATCTCAACAGCACAGTAAAATTATTTTAACGAATTGTTGGAAAAATGAATAAAAATTTGTTCATGTATCCAAATTCATTATCATTTGCGCGATATAAGTCGCTGTGTACCAATCAGGACTGCAGAATATTAATTTAATAAATTGTACTTGATTAATTTTATTAGTCGATGTTAGATTTATAAAAATTTTCGCTGCTTACAACCGGAAGGGCGCTTTTGGAAGGTTTATATCAGAAAATATCAACAATAGGGGGAAAAGTTTGATGTAAAAAAGATGGGAAATTTTGTCCTCTACAAAAAGATTCCCAATGTTTTTAACGTAAAACTTACCGTTTCCGAGATATATGCAAAAAAACGGTTTCGAAGACGGCGGCTAACGCTAGCGGTTTCGGGCGAGAGAAACTCGGTTTTATACTTAGGGGGCACCCTCTGTCATAATCCAATCGAAAAATCACGTAGAACGATTTTATGCAGAGCGGACCGATTTTTGGTGCTAAAATTCCTGGACTACTAAGCAATCAAATCTTTTCAAATTACAAAGTCAAGTTCACAGTAACGGTGACGACAGTCCTGTCATTTGTGATAACTGATTTAAATGTGAAAAAATTAATACCTCTTCAATTCGTAAAAATAAAAGTGGTTCGGTAATTCATAGTGCGGAAAGAAAAGTAATTTACAATGTAACAATTTACAAAAAAAATATTTTATGACGCAATCGTCTTAGAGGACGCTGATCGATGAAAGAAATGCTGCGACCACGTCTTACAAGAAGAAAATACCATGTGGGATTCAGATTACTTCATGGAACTCGCTGCAGAAAATACTTTTGTTATACTTACCTAAATACTAACGAGGCTACTAGTGATAGTGATTAAAATATGATATTAAAGGTTTAATTTTGATTTTAAACTTTTAAGTGTATTTTTTATAATTCACTAGCTGGCCCGGCAAACTTCGTACCGCCTCAAAATCTACGCGGTGTCCTACATCTACCCTACCCTGCCCCTACTCTACCTCTACCCTACCCCTATCCTACCCCTACCCTACCCCTACCCTACCCCAACCCTACCCCTACCCTACCCTACTCCTAAATATTTACAGAATTCTGAATACTGAAGGAGGTAAATCGTAATTACCGTATGCTGATTTTAAGTCTAAAAAGACAGCAAGAACAGACATAAACAGAGGATAATTATATTATAGTTACAAAATTTCCCGCCGAGGTCCCATTATGGCCGGGGCGGGCAAGTCAGGCGGCTCGCTCATAAGAAAATCATACAGTCTGGACACAAAAAAACTATTATATATACACTAAATACAAATATAATTTACATAAAAGTACTCTATTAAAAATTTCAATGAAAGATTGAAAGATTCGACGTAAGGCTGCGTTTCCACAGAAGCTGAACTGCGCGGATTTGAGCAGAGACTGATAAAAATTGACCAATCACATTGCTCAAAATACACATCTCATCACTTATTCTGAGCATCTCATCTCCGCTCCGATTCAGTGGAAACATTGTTACCGAAGTTGAGAAGATTTACATTAAAATGTATAGTGCGCGGAGATAAGCGGGGCACAGCGGTGTCGAGCTTAGTGGAGCTGTGCCAGGTGAAGCGGGGCTGTGCGGTGTAGAGCGGGGCTGTGCGATGTAGAGCGGGGATGCGCGCGGTAGAGCGGGGTGGAGCAGGACTGAGAGGCTTAACGCGACGTCAGGCGTGGGAGTTTGTTTGTTGCAGTGTGACTTGACACACACACACACACCACACCGTACTGACTGAAAACAAAATGTATTCATTCAGCTCATCTCCACTTCACAACTCCGCTCCGCTAATCTCAGCTCTGGTCCGCTCCGGTCTTCTCAGCTCCGTTCGGCTCCACTTCACCCAGCTACACAGCTCAGCCCTGCACTGCTCATCTCTGCGCAGCTTTAGTGGAAACACCTACCTATTTACACGGCTCTGCTGCGCTGAAGTCCGCGCAACTCCGCTTCTGTGGAAACGCACCCTTACCCGCGCTTTTTCATTTTGTTACATGGTAGTAGGGAATATGAAAAAATAATCGATTATGGAAATAACAGATTAAAACCGATTTTAATACGCAATTTTAATATTACAAATAAAATATAAAAGCTAAGCATTGTTTAGCGTCATCATGAAATTGCACCTTCAAAAGTACTATCCACATGCAAATATTATTACATTAACGCCATCTGTGCGTCTACGATGTCAGCCCTTCTGTGCTTTTGAAACAGTTTATTTTACCGACGTTCGGCTGGTATGTCATTCCTTATTCGTTATTGAAACATCATTTTTCAAATGACAATGTTGAAAGATTTTCGTGACAATAAGTTAAGAACTTTAGAATCCTGGAGAAGATATGAGGGAGCTTATCCCCAACTGACGTGTAAGCACCTTTTGGTACCAGCTTCTTCGGCTCCAGCAGAGAGATTGTTCTCGAAAGCTGGCGCCATATCAACAAAGACCAGGAGCCGAATTTTATCCTAAGCTGTTATTCCTCAACTCATTTCCTACGGGTTTCTAGTTGTTTTTTAGAATAATTTCATTTTTTTAATTTATGTTGAGAGAAAGAAAAATATTTTAATTACAATGTTGATTATTCTAAAACTTTATTTTGTGTTTATAACATGATAAATAAAATATTTCTAACATTTATTTTGAAATTAATTAAAAAAATAGGAACAAATCGATAATATATAAAAAAAACTACTATTTCGAAAATTCGTTTATTTATTAATAGATTTTTCATGCTAAGTAAACAATCGATTAATTAAAAATCGATTTCTTATGTAGAATGTCACATCCCTACTTGATAGGTAACCTCAAAAAAACACATCAGTCTGATCAGAGGTGAAAAACACGGGCCACACGGGCTGTCTGTTGGAATAATATTTAATAGGTATTGAAGAATACAATAAATTTTCATTAATCATCATAATAAATATGATGTATAAACACGTCTTAGATAAATTTTTACTTTACTGCTCATATCTAGTGACAATCGATTAGCTGTCCACAAAGACTCAAAAAGCCAATGGAGCTAGGAGCTAGCTGTATCTTTTATTATTTTTTGTTCGAAAATGTCCAGTTCTAAAAAGATTTCCAGGTTTCCCAGTACCTAGGGATTTTTTATATATATAAAAATCTGCCAATAGGATAGTTTTTAGATAGAAACTTTTTTTAAATTATTTTTATATGGTTTAGAATGGTTTTACTAGATCAAGAAAAAAATATGGCATTTATTTGAGATCTAGAAAGTAGGTACTAAAATAAATATTTTAAAATTGGCTTCACACTTAGAGATGAAAACGATGTCAGCCATGTTGATGTATTATTATCTGTGTTCAAGATCGATGACGTCATGACTCAGAAATGAGTCAGAAAGTGTATTAATAGCAAAACTTGGACGAGTAGCAAAAGGATCGCGTTCATGTTTTTTAACAAGATGTGTAACGTCATAAAATGATTGATAGCGTTTTCGGAAGATAAAGACATAGGCAAAAGAAATAATTTTCATATTGAGTTTATACAAACATATTCAAGTTTTATGAACAAAAATTATTATATTTAGGTTCCATATGACAAATACTTTTAGAAATAAACATCATTGTAACATAATTTTATATGTGTCAACTATATAGCTAATTAGCTGTTACATAAGTGTCAATTTAATTACGTACCTACGCAAATGTCACTACCAACCACTATTATTATTATTATTTGTGATCAGGTAAGCAGTTGATTCAAGTGGTAAGTGTCTGTATCATGCTCTTCTCCACTAGTTTCTATTGCAGCTGAAATGTTTGTCGAGTCTATTTTTGAACGGATTCACATTTTGGGCTGAAATTACGCTTTCTGGGAGTTTATTCCACGCTTTGACTATTCTGTTGTTTAAAAAGTGTTTATGAGGGTTGTTGTGGTACATAATTTAAGATGGTGGCCTCGTAAATGGGAATTATCACTGCGTAGGAATAGTTTGTCACAGCCTTCTGTGTCATAATGCCCATTTAACATCTCAATTAGATCCCTACGTTCCCTTAGTGTTGTGAGTTTCAGGATTTCTCTGCGTTCCTCAAATTAACGTCGTTAAACTAGGCTTAATTTAAATTATAACTTTAACATGTTGTTCTTATTTTAATTTAGTGTTATAAAGACTAAATATATTCAGGTTTACTAAATAAATGAAATTTACTATTTACATGGATTGCACTTCTCACTCCATTGTAAGTGAGGAAATTATTCTGTGCAATTGGTAACACTGTTATAACAAATTCATATTGTCAAATCCCACCAACTTCGGCCATTTTGTGTTTGACTGTCCTATCGCGCTCACTGTTCAACGTAAGTAATTTTTTAGTTGTAACTCTTTAATAATAATAATATTCATCAAATCAGAGTTATTTGTATCTTATAATAATCGAATGTTGTTTATTTTATCTTCGATTCTATTTGCAGATCGATGTTGCGTGTTATTTTAATTATTTCTGGTTTAACCTCTGTATTACCACGTGTCGGAAGTTTTCATGATGAGACCTAAAATTCATTTCATTCGTGGTATCTACCATAGTGTTTACACGGTGATGGCCTTAACGCGTCTGATTATATTAATACAATGACAATATGTGATCATTATCGAATATGAATACTGAGCGTGATGTGTCTTGCTTCACAGAATGGCGGACGCAGCTCCAGCCGGTGGACGTGGCGGTTTCCGTGGTGGATTCGGATCTCGCGGCGGCGATAGAGGCCGCGGCGGCCCTCGCGGGCGCGGCCGTGGTCGCGGACGCGGCCGCGGGCGCGGCAAGGAGGACCAGAAGGAGTGGGTGCCCGTCACCAAGCTCGGCCGCCTCGTGCGCGAGGGCAAGATCGACAAACTCGAGAGCATCTACCTGTTCTCTCTGCCCATCAAAGAGTTCGAGATCATCGACTTCTTCCTGGGCCCCTCTTTGAACGACGAGGTGCTGAAGATCATGCCCGTGCAGAAGCAGACGCGCGCCGGTCAGCGCACGCGTTTCAAGGCCTTCGTGGCCATCGGCGACAACAACGGACACATCGGGCTCGGAGTCAAGTGCAGCAAGGAAGTGGCCACCGCCATCCGCGGCGCCATCATACTCGCCAAGCTGTCCGTGCTGCCCGTGCGCCGAGGCTACTGGGGCAACAAGATCGGCAAGCCTCACACCGTGCCCTGCAAGGTACGATCCGCCACTGTACTTATTATTTATCTCATTGATCCGTTCTCATGATGAAACTGATAACATTTCATTCGTGGTATCCTCTTGAGGTTTTTCCAATGAAGTTCGTAAACGCGTCTGACCACACCACTGCCCATGTGTTCGCGCGATCGAGTGTTACACGGTCGCTACAGCTTCGCCATGTGAATGTTCCAGGTGACCGGTAAGTGCGGTTCCGTGACTGTGAGGTTGATCCCGGCGCCTCGTGGTACCGGCATCGTGTCTGCGCCGGTGCCCAAGAAGCTGCTACAGATGGCGGGAGTGCAGGACTGCTATACGTCGGCTCGCGGCTCCACCGGCACGCTGGGTAACTTCGCGAAGGCGACGTACGCCGCCATCGCCAAGACCTACGCCTATCTCACGCCAGACTTGTGGAGGGATATTCCTCTCACCAAGTCTCCTTATTCTGAATTCAAAGTCTAAGTCAAACTTTGTTGAACTGGAACATAAATAACGACCATCTTACTTTGGCTTTTATTTTGTAAACCCAATTCTGAAATTTCCTATGCACCTGTTGTACTTTAGACTTCAGACAGTTCTTTCTTCGGTTCAGGTTCAGGGGAGTTTGCATCTGAAGGGAGTCTGATAGGGCTATACTGCAGGTCTATGAAGGTCTTTATAAGATAACTTTGAAAGTAATAAGAACGAGAGAGTTCAACGAGAAAGTCTACTGTATGGATGTCTCTATATTTGTTTTATCGAAATATGCATAATACGAAATTTGTTCAGTTTGTTTTTTAATAAAAATGACTTCTTCTATAACAGTTAGCGATGTACTTTTCAATTTATGCAATTTATAAAAACAAAATCCTGTAAAAAAAAAACAATACAAAGAAGTAAACCTAGCGATGTATTTCTAAGTAAATGAATTTCTTTTGCTTATAATATGACAGCTTTGTCCCCTTTGCAATTTAAATTAGATTTTATTAATATTTTTCATTTAATATTTGTAATGTTATATTAGTATATCGTAGGTAGTTCGCAAAATTTTGAAAAACAAATTCTTTCTAAGCGTAGGTAGTTTTTACGGTCAGGTGAGGTTCTTTTAAAAATGTGAGCTTATAAAAAAAATAAGGACGCACAAAATAATTTGAGGGTAGCGTAGTACCTACTGAATATTTTTATATAATATTCAATACGACCCTACAGTCGCATTATAAGCGAAATAAATTCATTTACTTAGAAATACATCGCTAGGTTTACTTCTTTGTTTAAAGTAATGAATTTTATAAGTAAAAAGTAGATAAGTTATTAGAGTTAATGTAGAACTAATCGCCTATCTAGATTTTGTGTTTTAGTGCGTAATTTAAAAGTACATCGCTGGCTAACTGTAATAGAAGTATTTTTTTATAAAAAACTAAAACTGAACAAATAGCGTATTATGCATATTTCGATAAAACAAATATAGATCTAATTATTTAATGTATTCAATAAAACGCAGGGCATATGGTTAATCGCTAGGTACAGAGACATACTGTATGGTTATTAAAATTCTCTCTTTCTGTTATTGTTACTGGAAGACTATCGAATTCAAAGTAATAGCGTTACGTTAGCGTATCCAGACGTGAAATAAATAAATCGCTAAAAGTATCTGCGTTATAACAATTTTTATTTCAAAATTTGGTACCTAGTGAATTTATAAAATTTTAAGAAATCACCATTTTCTTATGATATCATGTAGTAATAGAATTGTCTCTACCTAAATCAGTAACAAAAACATTAAACTGGGTCACTCAATTTATTGTTTGGGTTTAGACAGATACGTTGCAATAAAGTTTAGTACGTGTATGTTAAACATAAGATAAATAAATGGAAATAAAAAATATTTTTAAAAAACAAGCTATAAAAAATAACGTAGGTATAGGTACTAATTGCAGTCTTTTAAATTCACGCAGTAAACTATCACTTGATAACAAGGTTAGGATTTATACAGTTTGTACCGCTTACAAACGGTCCAACCAAAGTAGATTCACTCGACGTGCCACCGGGGCACCGTGGTTCATTCGTAATGCAACTTCCATTCTGATCTCCAATTGCCTTCCATCAAGCAGTGGATGAAAGAGGCGTCGGAACGCTTCTTCGAATCCGCGGCTCAACACCCAAACACGTTGGTTGTTGCAGCATCCGACTACAGGCCTTTACCTACAAAGCGTCGTAAACACCGTCGTCCTCGGGGCGTCCTAGACGACCCGGACGACGAGAACACAAGTTACCAACTAGCAGTACAGAGACTGCAAGAAACTAACACCACTACACAGAGACTACTCTATCCGACCCGCCGGAGAAGAGTGCGCCCGCGAACGCGACGCGTCCTCCCTCGCCCTCCCGACCCTTAGTTTTCTAAGAAACTTCCAATGTCCTCGTAGACCCGAAGTCCGAGAGGCCCGCGAACTGTAAAGTAGAGCGACAGTTGCACAAACTCCCTAAAGAAACTAAAAGCCATAATCCCTCAATCTCCCGCTCAGCGACCGCCCTGAGCCGAGGTCCAAGTCCCACAGGGGACGCCCTCTTGCGCAGGTTGCTTAGTTTGTAGTGTTTAAACCATTAGACCATCAACCGCTATCTAGACTGGAGCTCTGCTCGCCTTTATGCCCGGTGAAGAAGTAAAAGCCTCACGGCTAACTGCATAATAAGTCCGTCCGAAAAAAAAAAGTAACTAAATTTTTTGAATAATTACGTTATTTTTTGATAAAAACTTGTTTTTACAGGTCCTTGAGTCCGTGTGTGTTCCTCTGTGGCCGGACCACAGTTAAGTACTCAGATGCTTTAGTTCGAAATAATACCTACCTAATGGACAGTATTTGTCGTATGCAAGGTACTCTTTAGGTAGTTTTTTTCGGAATATTAATAGTTCAACTCTATTTAATTTGAGGTGGCGCGGCCAGAGAGCACTGAGTCTGCCTGGCGGCCGGACCACATAAATTGTTAATTAAAAAGATATCTCTTGAGGTACTAAAAATATATATATATTCCGATGAAAGTAGACTTTAGGTAGGCATTATTTCGAACTAAAGCATCTGAGTACTAAACTGTGGTCCGGCCACAGAGGAACACACTGAGTCCGTCACTATCGGCGGGGGAATTAACGACTGGGGGCTTTTTAGTAGGTATGCACTTTCAGGGCATATTTGGAGAGTGGCGAGCCCTACGTACCCTTCGCTGTCGCGGGGAGCACCAATATAGTGTTCCCCGCGAGAGCGAAGGAATGGGTTAATTTACTTTTACTGCCTGCTTGGTTTGGTTTAAACCAGAAACCACCTCAGTCTACCATAATGCATACCAAATGCGTAAAATAAAATAGAACAGAACAGCAAATGAAAATACAGTTGCATGTTTTACTAAATTCTTTTACTTCATTCTCAAATAGGTTGATGGTGTGGTCGCAAACTTTCTCTAAATCTTTAAGTCCTCTCTTCAGCACCTCCAGTGCTGGTGTCTCCCGAGCTTGTATTCTGAAGTGCATCTTGGACTCTGCGGGGTGCGGGACTGTGTAGCCGCAGAAGTCTACGTCTTCACTGAAAATAATTCAGTAAATCAGCAAAGCAAACCAATTATATGTCACTAGTGTAGGTAATTGTTTATATTTAATTGAAAATATGAAAATGGTTCTGATTTGGAGGAACATGTGAGGAGTCCATGTTATCCCGCATCAGCATCACAGTTAAGCCGTGTAAGCAGCACGGCACAAATACGGTGAACACCAACAACAGCTTTGTTCGCACGTACGTAAGGATCGTATTGATTCCATTTGGTTGTTCGGTGCGGGCAGTGTAGCCCTACTTAAGCACGCGGCGGCAGCGAGGTGGCATCCATGGTTACTGAGGGTTTGAGAATTAGCAGAGTGAAAACCAATAAGATGTTAGTAATCCCTTTGCTAATTTTAGTCCACACTTATGACTCAAATGTTCTGTGATCAATATTAGTATTCGGCCGTGTGTACACAGTTTACTTGTACTGCTTCAGCCCATTAACAGTGGAGTAGTAATGCAATGCCATACCAGAGTCATGATGCCGAAATCTATGTCTCCTACAAAACTATACGAGTCAGGTTGAATTATCAATTTTTTTTTTCCATAATTATTTATTACAATCTATCATTTTAGATATTCAGCAATAGGTGGGAGGGTGTATGTATCTTGAATAGTCCTCAGCTATATCTGGGTCTATTTATATGGGGTCTAGATGATCAGGTCTTGAGGATTATCAATATTAAGAGAGCTTCTTTTAATATAATGGGGAATTTCTTCTCTGAACTTATCTAATCACTCACCCGCTTATAATTATTTATATAATGGTCTAAAATAATTATGATTTGAAATACAGTACTATGTTGGTACTTACTATCTATTGATGATGCATTTCAAAGCATTTCCTAAGGTGTGGCTCTCATTCTGGAACACATATGTCCGGCATGTGGGGCCCGAGTCCTCATCTCCTGGAAGCTAATACAAAAAATGTTAAGCTACATTAATAAAACCATTATTTATTTGAACTCCCTAGCAGCAGATTATCCACAGTGGTTGTGGACTTTTTAAAAAACTCTATAAATTTCAAGCTCCTCAATGAGATAACTAATAAGTTCGCTAAAACTGTATTGGGTTCCCTCTTCAAACAAACATATCTATAAAAAGTGTACAAACATGTTTTATTGAATAATATTACAGTCTTAACAACAGTGTCAAAAGTTTGATATGAGTGTACAAGTACTCATCACATGATGATAAACATTACATTCAGTATATACAATATGGTTCACACAACTGTTGTCTTAGCTTGCAAAGAACCAAAGAACCATCCAATGCCCTCGTAGACCTGAAGTCCGAGAGGCCCGCGAACTGTAAAGTAGAGTGACAGTTGCACAAAACTCCCCTAAAATACTAAAAGTCATAATCCATCAATCGCCCTGAGCCAAGGTCCAAGCCCCACAGGGGGCGCCCTCTTGCGCAGGTTGATTAATTTATTAAGGCTGGAGCTCTGCTCCCCTTTATGCCCGGTGAAGTAGCAAAATCCTCTTTGCTTGGTGTTATATTATCATCATTGTTCTGATGGCTCATTTTTGGATGATGAAAGCTATTTGAATATTATACTCCACTACGACTACCACCCTACAAAAGCTGTATCTGAGCTTAGATTGGATCAAGGCAAACTTTTGTCAACTTGAACTCATACCTAATCTCTAGTTTACTATTGTGCTGATTTAAACAAAAAATATTCTGTTTTCTAAAAGTATGACATGAGTGATCTAATTTTGCTTACATATTTTCTCTAACTTTGCTCAGATAATTAGCAATTTTACAGTACAAATTATTACTTTCATACTGGTTGACTATTTACCATGCATCTTTGACTATGTCTAACATTCCTATTCCTATATTATTCCTAGATTGGCGCGCGCGGTTTCACGCGCGTAGCTCCCGTGCCCGTAAGAACTTCGTAATAAAATATAGCCTATAACCTTCCTCGATAAATGGACTATCCAACATTAAAAGATTTTCTAAAATCGGATCAGTAGTTCCTGAGATTAGCGCGTTGAAACAAACAAACTCTGCAGCTTTATAATATTTGTATAGATTATAAAGCTGAAGGGTTTGTTTGTTTGTGCCCGGTGAAGTAGCAAAAGCCTCAGGGCTAACTACATATGTCCGTCCGAAAAAAAAAAAAAAAAAAATGTCCGGTTTGTTTGTTGGCTTGAACATGCTAATCTCAGGAACTACTTGTCCAATTAGTGGGCACAAGCATTCAATGTGTAGTCTTAGAGGTGTATTAGAAGCTAGCATTATATATTTATTAAAATAGCATTTTTATATTTTTATTGTATTGATTAATTTCAATATTGTCACTAATAATTAATGTCTTTTGTATTAGTGTAAAAGTGGTACTTTAGGATAATTCTGAATTTTACCATGTAACTATGGTCATCTGCTATTCTTTTATTTGAGAAGAAGTAATGTATGGTTGTGGGTGACATGTTGCACAGAGCTAGATTAATATTAATCATTTAATGGAAAGGTCAGTTAATACTTATAAGCTAAACAAAACATTTTATGAATATGAATTATTATGAATAATATGTGAAGCTAAATACTTAATAAAATGTTGAGGAAACACGATACCTGATGAAGCATACAAAGACAAGATTAACTAACAATTTATTAAAACAAATATTTAATTATAATTCAACTATAAGGTTATATTGTGTTTCAATAATAACCTCAGTGAACTCACCTCTGATATCTTCATTTTTTATTAATTAACACGGAGAGAGATGAAATACGATATGTATTATGTTTATTACAACTTCAAATAATCGAATTAATCGTCTATTCTTCATGTGCTGCTTGCTGGTTTCTACAACGATACCTTAAAATTTATAAGTTATTACTCAATATATTATATCTATACTATAGTGCGCTTGTTTAATGTTTTAATTTTTTTTTGAAGTTCGTACTTTTTTTTTCTTTTAAATTTATTTAAAATACTCGTCCATTGTATTTTGAGATTATTTTTATTATATTTTGATGAACCTGTATTATGTTATATGGTTTTCATGCATACAAAAATAACTAGCTAGACCTTGTAGTACCTAACAAAATGAGTAGGTAATTAATTGATATTTTCTCTAAAATTATTATGATTGGCTTGCCTTCTTATTAATTCTTATAAAATCTTTGTCTGTCTGAACAATTGACATTACTAAGTATGCTAAAAAGATCAAAGAATCCAAATACATTTTAGAAAACTATAACTTGTCAAAAACATATGTGATTACCTACTCACAATACGATGTTGTTAATATATTAAATATTATTTTATTTGTTGTTTCTTAAATTTTGCAGTTCGTGATACTTTTAAAATACTCAGCAAAACTTAACAATAACAATGGATGTCCTTATAACGCTATTTTACGTTTTATTTGCAATATGTGTGGTGTATCCACCGACGGAGTTCGTGGCCGCCGGCTTTACGATCGCCCAGCTGTTAGACAACTACCTCGGCTCGGAGAACGTTAACTTTGTGAAGTACCACATGAAGAGGACGACTATCACCGCTCTGATACACTCCGCGTTGCCGATGGGATATATATTTTGCTTGGTATGTGGCGGAGAGCGCGGGCCGTGGCTCATGGCGGCAGGCATCGCCACGGCCTTAGTACCGCTGATCGTGTGTTACCGCCTGCTGTGCTGGTGGGAGAACCGCCAGGTCAAACATCCCATCGTCAAATCTCTCTTACCGTACGTGACGCCGGGCAGTGACTGGCGGGTGGTTGCGGCGCAACTTAATATTGAATTTAGAAAGTAAGTTCTGTTTTTGGTGGTAAGAGATGTGCGACCCCCAGCCTAGCTCTTATGTTCTCAATTGAAATCACTGTATCATGTAGACTGACAGTGTTCCCTGTTTGTTTGAGATGTGGCTGTTTGGAATAGATAATATTTGTCACTGAAAAGAAAGCTTGACAATAACTACCAAAAAAATAAAAGCAACCTTTCCTCGTCAGCTTTTATTTGTAAACAAACATAAATAATAATGTAAGTTACACTAGTCATATGTATGAATGTAACAATCAATATGTTGTTGTTTTAGTGTAGACAAAGTATCAATACCTCTGAGTGCCACCAGCAAGTTTGTGGCGACTGAGACTTGGCTCATTAAGGTGTCTCAGTACTCTCTGAATGCTGTGAAGCAGGTGGACTGCACACTGGTAGCTACTGCGGTAAGTGTTGTTGTTTGTGCTTCTACATATCTATGCAATTAACACACCCATCTGGTTCAGTTTTGTATAGTCTATGCAGCTATTATAATATAACGGAATGTGAAATACTGAGTTTTTATATTAATTGCTCAAGCTAAGAGAAATTACTCAAACACCAGTCAACTTAACACATTAAATTTGGCATAAATATCAAGACCCCCGAGATATACTGTAACCTCAATAAACACAGATTATGTGGTTATTAAACCTTACTGAATGTAGATTAAACCCACTTCTCATTCCTATTCCCATTTGTTTACCATATGCGATAATGATTCACAATCTACTAGATCTAAGTCTTGACAGTGCTCGTCTCAACCTGGGCACTTCAACATCAACCATTCAACAGAAAGGCAATCTCAAGTTTAAAACCTTGGAGGGAGTTCATCTTATCAATCTAGAACTAGGTTCAAATGTTAGTACAAGAAAGTGCTTAGAATACAACCGCCTGCAAACACGATATTAACTTGATATAGCCAGGTTAAGAATATGCTAAAAACATGTAAAAAAATTGCTCCAATACACTACGTTCTCGTATATTTCTTTGTTATTGTGTGGGGTTTTTGAATGTCGTCTCTTATATACTATGAGGCCGTGTCCAGACGGATAGCCACGAGCTGTCCGCGTCGGAGGAGGACGAGGTGCAGTACCTGAACATCGAGGCCATCCCCACGCGGGACGACGTGGCGCGCTTCTCGTTCCGGCTGGCGAGCGCGGCGCTGCGCGAGCTGCAGCCGCGCCTGCGCGAGCCCGTGCGCGTGCCCGAGCACCTGGCGCTGCGGCCCAGCCTCGTGGAGCGGTTCGTGCTCGTGTTCCGCCAGTACGTCGACCAGAACCCCGTCTACTACGTCGAACAGGTCACTACACTCCCTACTAACCCTAGGCATATCCTGATAATATTGACACCTCCTGGGTCCAATTATATTTGTGAACCAATCAGGGATGCACTCAGACACATCATGTTTTACTTGTTCTTACCTGCAGCATTATAATTTTGTCTTAATAGTAAAATTTTATCTGTTTTTTTTTTGTAACACTGGTAAGGCGAAATCTATTTAAAAATCAATCACTTTTTACTATGTATACACTATATTTCATCCAAACCGGTCCGACCTCTAAAGGAAGAGAAAATTCATACTCAAAAATGGTTTATATAAATAACAGGTTGGGGAAAAAGTTTCTTCGCATTTTTTTAGAAAATTCAAAACAATTTTAATATAGTTTATTTACATTTAACTAAAGTATCTAGGTACCATTTTGTTCGATAACATTTTGCCATCTTTTAGGTAGGGACATGATCCCATGGCTAATGAAATTTCGAGACTTCTGATCAAAATACCGCAACAAGTGGTTTTGGCAGTCCTCTCGTTATGTTAACCTGACACTGCCTAAAGAATTCTGAAGAGACCGAAACAGGTGGAAATCTGAAGGTGCAAGGTCAGGATTGTACGGCGGATGCATTAACACCTCCCAGCCAAACTCTCTTAATTTTTGCTGAGTGGCTAAAGATGTGTGAGGTCTAGAGTTATCATGATGAAAAACGAATAGAAAAACAAATGAAAATCACACATATTCTTAATTTGAATTTGGAATTATGTTAACTGATACAAATAGTATAGCCAAAGAGATTTTATTACAAGTTCATACATACTATAGTGCGAAAAGACTTTTCCCCCAACCTAATATAATACACTAGCATCCCGCGCACTGTTTCACCCGCTTTCGTAGGAACTTCATAATGAAATAATTCCTTGATAAATGGGCTATCTGCAACTGAAAGAATATTTCAAATCGGAGTAGTTCCTGGGATTAGCGCGTTAAAGTAAACAAATAAACTGTTCAGCTTTGTATTTCAGAAATATGTACCTAATAGTTATTAACAGTCCGACATCTCTCCCTTCTTGCAGTTTATTGTCGACGTCCGTTGTCGCTCTAGATCCTATCATACAAACGTAAAGATGAAGCTATTTCTGTTTTTGTTTCTCGCCATCACCCATATGACGAGTTGAAACTACCTAACGGTTGGTGGCTGGTAACTTTACTAGGATGCAAACTTTAAGAAGTATTGTACTCACGGAGACACTCACTCTATTTCTATTTGACCAGCTGTTATAATAGCAGTGGTGGCAGTTCTGTGGCCGGGTTGTAGTAGTGAGGCTGGTGAGAGTGAGGTGGTGCAAGGTGCATGTGTGCAGGAGCCGGAGCTGTGCATCGGCTGCATGGCGGAGCCGGCCGACGTGAAGCTGTCGCGCCGCTGCGCCGCGCCCCCGCCGCACCTGGAGGGGGGCCCGCCGCAGTGCCAGCAGTGCAACTGTCGGTACGTTACAATACAGATGAACACTAAAAAAACTATTTAGTCCGTCCATCCATCGTCCAAATATTATGCCCGCCTTCCACTGCGAGCGGAGCGGACTCCGTTTAGAGTCCGTTTAACTCGCAATGGCGAATGGCATATAAGTGCTTCCACTGATTAAAGATGAGCGGAGCGGACAAAACGAGTTCAAAGAGTCACAAAAGTGGTCGAAGAGTCGAGCGGATTCCGAGCGGACTCCGCTCAACTCGCAATACTGATTTTATATTTTTTCCTCAAAATTAACACCACTGGGCCTTCTTTTCCTATTAAAAGAGAAGTCAAGCAAGGAGACCTGTTGTCCCCTAAGATCTTTACAGCCACTCTTGAGGAAGCCTTCTTAATTGTGGCATAAAATTGGGCAGACAAGGGACTAGTTATCGGTAAAAAGAGACTATCGAACTTTTTTCTTCATCAGCGACTGAGTTAGTTAACATGGCTTGCAGAATTGAACAAGGCAAGCCTTGAGATTGGGCTTAGGATGAATATGTCAAAGACCAAAGTCATGACCAACAGCATCCAAAATGAGACTTTATGTTGGGGGTGAGGGGATTCTATATGTCCACAGTCCAAGACTATATATATCTAGGCCAAATAGTCTACTTCCAGGCGCGACAAGACAAGGAAGTTGCTCGACGCACCAAGAGCGCTTGGAGGAGCTATTGGTCAATAAAAGATCTTCTAAAAGGAGCGGTAGGCGGTAGATACCGCTATGTATCAAGGATTATGAACATTGTGTATTCTCCCCATTCTCACATATGGTGCTTAAACCTGGTCTCTGACATTTCAGCAGAGGTCCAAGCTCGAGGTTTGCTAGGCATGGAGCGCAGTATCCTCGGGGTTCGAATTTCTGACCGTATAAGGAACTACTGCTCGTCAAAACTAAGATAACAGACGACAGATTATCCAGAAAGCCGCGAAACTTAAGTACGACTGGGCTGGACATGTCTGCTGTAGGTAGTTTTTAAATTCGCACAAACTTATTCGACTCATTCATTATACATATCTGTTCACCAGTGTTTTTCAATCTATTTAATTTCGCGATCCCTTTGCCGGTTGAAAAAATGTGGTGACCCTCTTGTGCTATAGACAGACAAATAAATAATTTTAAAGAATACGTAAATGTTTTTTTAAAACTAAAATGCGAATGTTTTAAAAATAAGCGCGACTAAGATTTTTGCTGCGAACCCCCGAGTCTGGCTTCGGTCTGACTGCGATCCCCAAAGGGCCCGCGACCCACAGATCGAAAAACACTGTACATACACAGTTACTATTTCGTTGATATACAAAATGTGGTGTGTGCGTGCAGCGCGCTGTGGTGCTGCGCGTGCATGGCGCGCTGGTGGGCGGCGCGCGCGGGCGGGCCGGCGCCGCGCTGGCTGGCGGGCCGCGCCACGTGCCCCGTGTGCCGCGCCGTGTTCTGCGTGCTCGACGTGTGCCCCGTGCGCCCGCTGCCCCGCGCGCCCTGATTTTATTATGATTGCTTGAATTTATTATTAAATCTGTGCGGTACGTTAGTCGAAACTTATTTCGAGTTGTTTTATATGGTTGAGAATGGTTTTATTAGACCGAGAAAAAAGAGGTATTTTTTTTAGGTCTGAAACCTTTAATGAATACATATTTTAAAATAGACGTGTCTAGTATAGACGAAAACGGAGTCAGCCATCTTGCTCTTTTGATTATCTGTGCCCTACGTTAGCCGTGCACCATTGACGTCATGGCATAATTATAACAATAATATACAATTTATTTATTTTTATACTTAGTTGTTACAGCCATAAAGACAGCAGTAATAATCACTATATTATTCTAAGCGCCTGCACAATGACACGAATGAAGACCCTAGATAAATAGCCAGGCTCAAAAGACGATCGAAGCCAGAGAATTAAGATTTTCGGTCTAGCTATGGCTAGACCGTTTTCGGTGCTAAACAAAGATTAAAAAAATATTTTTTTAAATATAATTTATACAGCCATTTTCTAGTTTAATGAACCGAAATGATTATATTTAGGTTCCTCATGACAAATAAACGCCATTGTATCGTACTTTGATATAACGATGAGGATGAATCGTAATAATTATGCTTATAAATACCAAATATTATTTTTATGTAAATCTATTTGAATCTTGATAAATTTGTGAAGCCATATTTCTGTATTGATCTGACACTGAGTTGACGATAGTAATAAATTAACGTACATACGTTACCTTATCACAATCGTCGACTCACATCGTTGTATGAATGAATTGATTTAGATTATAATTATTATGATGACTTGTGGGTTTTATGTAAATGTACTAACTTTAATATTACTGATACTAATAGTCATAGTTGCAATATTTCTGTAAGTTACAAACCAGAAACCTAATTAATATGAATTTGCAGCAACAAATGTTTTCGCAACTATTGGATTGCTTTTTATTATTATATTTAGTATTTTTCTGTTTGTCAATAAATTTGGATATATAATATGAGTTTATTTGTACAGAAATTTTAATATGTAATTTTAGAGCCCTAGTGACAAATATTAAAAATATATATATTAGACAAAGAACCTATATATGATTTTTGATTCAACGAAAATCCAAATTCTTTTTAGACCTCGTAGTAATTGTCAGTTCACGATAAAGGCACATACGACGAATGTTTCTGACGTGTACTGGCACATCCGACCTTATGCTTCTGATTTGTAGCAGTAATAATACCGTGTATACCTATACTGATCTATATTAAAATCCGGTAAATTATTAGTGTATGAATATGTGTATTGACACATTTATTATTATGTGATTTTCTAAAACCGCGTTGATTTGAATAAAGCTGTGTGATTGGCCGTTAATAAATAGTCTTTGACCAAAAATTTACCGCTTTGTTTACGGTGTTACGTTACCAGCGTGCACCTCTTTCCTCGATGTTTGTCGTGACGAGTCAACTATCAAATAGGTACAAAAAGGTGGGTCGAATCAAATCGATTGAAAAAATAAATCGTCATTAAATTTGCCTGTGGTTGTACCTACTAGCTTTTAAACGGTGAGAGAATTTCCGAAATCGCTCCAGTAGTTGAAATGAAAACGTTTTTTGATAATGCAGACGAATCGATCGTACTTATTATAAGTCAAATACAATGACACAAATATTAAAAAAAAAAATCTTGACTAATTAATTAGTATACATTTCAACAGTCATGTTATATTACGTATATACGTATTATAAATATAATTAGAATCAACCAGCGTGGGCTGGGATTCGGTCAGAAGCATAGAACGCGTCGCGAGCCTAGCCTTGCAAGGACGACCGGACCCTATCCTAGCTTCCTACGAGTCTTTCTCTATCTACCTACGTTGTGACACCCGGAGAAGAAAGACTATAAGAAACTCTGAGATCATTCTTTTTGTCATCTTTTAAAGTCTTTGATTAATCATTTGTACATCTTTTAAAAACATTTTTAGTATCTAGGTTAGTGATCCCCATACATCGATATGTAGGTACTCGCAGCAGGAAATTGTGTCGGAAACAATGAAACCTTTAAGTAAGTATCGAGTATAGGGAGCGCTCCTCCAGATTTACATTTCTTTTTTTTTTACAATTGGAACATACCTACAGTCTGATCAGTTGTCTTACATATAGATTAACAATTACAAATTTATAAATAACATAGAATAGACTTTTAATTTAGTTGCAAATTCGGTGTGATAGCTAAAAGGTGCCAGTCTGCCGCAATGTAACCGATGGACTCATCCGCCAAACATCTTCATCCTCCATGTATTCTTTGATATTGTAATAACCGCGAGTCATAAGGACCTTCTTAACATATTTTTTGAATTTATGGTCCGGCAAAGCTGTTACATTTAGAGGAAGTTTATTACAGAATGTTATACAATTTCCAAGAAACGATTAACTTGTCTTAGATACTCTGTAAAAAGGTGTAATGAGCTTATCTTTGTTTCTAGTATTAAAATTATGTACGTCCTTCTACTTGCTGAATTTTTTCATATTTTTAAGGGCGTAAACTATATTTTGGTATATATATTCAGAAGGCACAGTAGGTATATTTATTTCTTTGAATAGACTACGAAGAGAATCGCGGCTTCCTTTTTTATAAATACCTCGGATTACTCTTTTTTGTAATATAAAAATAGTTTGAATATCGGCGGCCGATCCCCATAATAGGATGCCATATGACATTACACTATGAAAGTAAGCAAAGTAAACTAACCTAGCTGTTTCTACATCAGTCATTTGTCGGATTTTCCAGACTGCATAAGATGCAGAGCTAAGTTTGTCAGCTAATCTTTCAATGTGTGGTCACCATTGCAACTTGGAGTCCAGAGTAATTCCTAAAAATATTGTTGATGGAGTTAAGTTTAATAGCTCCCCATTTAGTTCAACATTAGGAATGCTATTTGACACATTTGGTAATGAAAATCTAATACATTTAGTTTTACTTGCATTAAGAAGAAGATTATTGGCGGAGAACCATTCCGATATTAATGTAAGTGTAGATTTAACTCCGTAACACTTTTATCTTTTCTGTTTACATTAAATATAAGAGACGTGTCATCTGCAAATAAAACGATATCGCACTCATTCTTGACCACATTTGGAAGATCATTAATATAGATTAGGAATAAAAATGGACCTAGGACAGACCCCTGGGGAACTCCTATTTTGACGGTAGAACTTTCAGAAGTTACATTATCAATAGATACTTTCTGTTCTCTATCTGTTAAATACGATGTTACAAGATCAAGTGCTGAGTCGGTGAATCCGTAGTATTTTAGTTTCTTAAGCGTGTTATGATCAACGCAATCAAAAGCCTTAGAAAGGTCGCAGAAAATACCTAATGCATCCTGCGATTTCTCCCAAGCTTTGAATAGGTACAGATTCTATTAGACTGAAACCGGCATCTTGCGTAGATTGGCCTTTCGTCAACCCAAATTGTTTGTTGTTCAAAAAATTATTTAAGTTAAAGTATGCCAGCATTTGAATCAACATTATTTTTTCAAATATTTTACTTAGCGCTGGTAGTATGGAAATTGGCCTATAATTTGAAGCATTATTTGAACAGCCTGCTTTAAAAATGGGAACAACCTTGCTTATTTTCATTAGGTCTGGAAATATTCCATCTATTAAACAAGTATTGAAAATATTTGCTAGGATTGGGGCAATACTGTCAATTATTGAGTTTATTGCTTTGGTTGACAGTCCCCATATATCTTCAATGCTTTTTTGTTTGATAGTTTTAAAGACTTTTATAATATCTACCGGATCTAAAAATTTAAAGCAAAACTGAGATACATCTAAAGTAACATTTTTCCTCAACAGTTTTTCAGCCATTTCCGTTGATGAGGAGAGACATTTAGTCGTTTCTAGGGGTATATCTGTAAAGTATTTATTGAAAAGGTCAGCGACAGTGAGTTTATCCGAAACTAATTTATTATTTATATTTAATGTTACTGATCCATCGTTAGTCCTATTTTTACCAGTTTCCTTATTTATCATTTGCCAGGTTGCTTTTATTTTATTATCATAAGTAGAATGTTTTTCGCTAATGTAGGCAGCTCTAGCTTGAGCACACACGTTTCTAAATATTTTTGAGCATTTACTGACATAATTTCTAAAATTGGGATCAGGTGTAAAGGACCTCATGTCATATAACTCATATAACTTGTCCCTACATTTGCGAATACTATTAGTTGCCCACATACTAAATTTAATTTTAAAATCTACATTTCTATATTTTACTTTGCCTTCTTTATTGAATTCTTTACAAAGTTTATGAAGCAACATGCTGTACATATCATTTGGATTTTCATAATTATAGTTTAGTTCAATATAGTGCAGCATTCACATTTTTACTAAACTTTTCTAAATTATTTTGGGTCCAAGGTCTTATCTTAATTTTAATATTTTCTTTTACAATAGAATCACAAAATTTTACCAATTGGCATTTATGATCAGAGCCGACTCCAGTAATTAAGGACTTTTCCTCTACTTCAAAATTAGTAATTATGTTATCTATGCAAGTGGCTGTTGATGGAGTAATCCTAGTTGGTTCATCAAATAAACAATATAAATTAAAAGAAGTAAACAAAGATATAAACTACATTTTTCATTTGATTGACCCAATATATTAATATTAAAATCCCCACAGATAACAATTTTTTTATTACTTTTAAACTTCATAAGAATGTCCTTCATTGTTGACATGAATAACAATAACTCAGATGATGGGGGTCTATACACACAAAGTATTACATACATTTTAGTTTCTATGCATGCAGCTTAACACACTCTTGCAACGGATAATTTAAATTATGATATATCTTTACGTTCACGTTACGTTAGTATCAGTGCCCCCCCACCCTCTGCTGATACCCTATTGAACGAGCTGGCAACCCTAAAACCATTCACACCGAACCCCATCTTGTGTGCCTTCAACCATGTCTCAGTAAAACACAAGTTATAGAGTTTATTCGTAATACAACATACTCCTCTCTATGTAACGTTGTTATATATCTAGCTATTATATTTTATATGTTTTTACCATTTCATATAAAGAACTTAGGTATTAGAATTGAGTTCACTAAGTTGAAGCTAGATGGCACTGATGAATTGGGCTAAAAGTTACTATAGTATTTTTTATTGTCAACACACAAACACTAACATAATATTTGAACCCATATTTAGCAATAGCTCGTGTAACAGTGAATTGTAGCGACATCTACAGTAGCCGCACAACACTACAAGAAGACAAGCAGCGCCATCTACCACTTAGCATCCCAACTAACCTGTATCGCGTGATACAAGTTCATGAGAATGTAGGCTACTTTCCTACATCATCATTTAACCTAACAATAATATGAATAATATTAACATTTAATTCTATATCTAATTTATGTTTATAAATACATACCTTAAGACTTAACTAAATTATGCTAAATATTTACTATACATACACACACACAAACATACAACAGTCATTCACATCGTTCGCTCATACAAATAAAATCTTATCATAATTGTCTACGCCTGATGTTATTCTTAAAGCAACACAGGACACAGTGCTATTATATTGCTCATTTGTTTTGACCTGTTAACCGAATATTAAGAAATTTAGAAGAAATTCACATTGTGAAAAGTACTACTTGGTTTTTCATTGAGCATCCAAGCTCCAGTGTCTGAGGAACAGACATAATTGGCGACCGTGACAGGACAACGAGGGCGGAGTACCAAAGTCACGTCAAACAATATAAAAACTGAAAATATTTGGTAACGCCGGACATTGACGTCATATTCTTATGCAGAGTCACACCGCAGCGCAGCGCAGCAGGATTACTGCAGCTAAGTTCCTTCCCGTTATTCCTACTAATCAATCATCCTAATCATTCACTGACTTTCATCATGATTTCTTCACGTGCAATTTCATAAAATTTAGGGGTCACCTTGACGATTACGTAATTATATTTTAATAACTTTCCATTATAACTTTATTAATTTTCATAGTCACTATAACCACGTGTTGTTTACCAGTAAAAAGGTTACGTCCGTAGCATAATATTCTAAATATTAAGATTTATATAACATTTAGTGGTTTAATATTAAATCTGAAAGATCTTACCGCTGTAGGTATAATTAAATTTTTGATAGAAAATCATTGCATAGGGCTGCCGTGCCGTGTAATTATTTCACTTTAGTGATTATTTCGCCAAAATTTTCAGGCACTCATTGCCCGAGTCTCTAGTCAGGGTCACAAAGCTGCACCTGCGCTGTCTGCAGTTGACAGCAGAGCGGAGCCTTCGATTTCGGTCTTCCCTGCGCACAGTGTGGGATTTGACCTTAGTTGCGGTCGTCCTCGTTTTATGTATTTTTTCTAGAGATGCATTTCAAACAAAACTCCTATTAAAACTCCCCTGATTTTATGTATTAAAGATTAAAAGAAATTTAGAAAATCGATAAAAATCCAAAATACCATGGAAACACATTAACTCGTTTTCTGATATAGTTTTTTTTGCTGAATTTTCATGGCTTGATGGGAAACTACTAAGAGCATCACTTTATCCCCTTAACTTTAAATAATTCCGCTTTTCCAGGCGACAACGTTTTTTTTTCTTGATATCGTTATTATTTTTTTTCTTCTACATCTTTTCACCGTAGCATTTATTTTAGTGCTATGATGTCACTTATAGTAATAGGTACTAGCACAAAAAAAATCAGATGCTACAAACACAGGACTTTGATGATATTAATTTTTAAAGTTTTATGTTAGGGTTGTCTATCAACGTAGCCTTCTTGTTTGTTACGTGCAATATTTCACACGCAATTTGCTCATCGTGACTTATCAGGCGTTCTAAGGATGTGTAGAGAATGTAAGTATATCATTTTTAGGGTTCCGTACCTTATCAAAAAGACCTAGTACATGCTGTGCCTGGGCGATAATTTGCTTATAAATATCAAGTTGCAAATAGGTACATCCTTGCAGGACGTTCACAGTATGTTTTGTACCAAAACATCTTCGTTTGGTATGTCGTATTATAGAGTTTAGATAGAACATTTTAGTGATGTTAATGTGCTGATAACGGTAATGTGAAACAATATAAGTAGTCGTAATCAATTATAATTTAAGTGAGCACCGAAAAGACAAAACGGTAAGTTTTTTAATCTTACTGGTACTGCACGTAGTTTTGGGTAATCGCATCAGACATTCTGCCTAAATGAAACAAAGGCATTGGCTTAGGCTACGCACTGAAAGACGACAATAATAGATTTATTTCACTGTGCTCTGGAATCTTCCGACCCTTATTTATCATCACTAACAATGGATTCACGTCTCAAACATAAAAAACCTCTTCCGATACCTGAAAAAGTTATTCGTCTCTTGAGAGTCACAACAGATAATGTTCATTACAACAACCTCTCGGAGTCCAATAATATTGAGGCTAGCGAAGTTTCTCTGACTACAGACGAAATTATAATTCAAATTCAAATTGTTTATTTTCTTCAACAAGATTACAGTAATTAGTTTGTGATTGGAGTCTTCTTTTAAGCAAACAATGCCTGTATTAGAAGACTCCGCTCTTCCATAACAAAAGAAAGAAAAATATTAATAACATAATTTATCTTTAGACATAATTGGCATAAGTATAGTTTGTGTGTGTGTGTGTGCGTGAGTGTGTATGTGTGTGCGTGTGTATGTGTGTGCGTGTTTGTGTATGTGTGTGTTTGTGCGCCTGTGTGAGAGTATAGGTTATGTCGTGGATTTCAAGAGCTCTTCCGTTTCCTTATAAGTAAGTGGTTTAATCCATTTCAGTATTTTTTTTTTGCATTCATGGTATTGGTTTTCATATATACATACTTCTTTATTTATTCTATTATATAACCGAGCAGATCGTGTATTAAATTGCATGGAGGCAACCAAAGTTTTTGTTTGGGGGACTTCTGCAACAGCATGCTTTCTACGTTTTGCTAGTTTAGATGCATCGTAAGGTAGGGTCTTGTGTTTCCTTAATATAGTTTGAACTATGTATAGTTTTCTTACCGAGAGTAATTCGCTTAAGCTATAAAGACTATCTGTGGGATATCTCATCTTCTTAAAATACATAGTTTTTATCAGGGCACGTTGTGCACGCTCTACTTCTATGAATTTAGTTTTTGCTGACCCTCCCCAGATGGGAATACAGTAAACTAAGACAGACTGAGCCAAAGCGACGTATATCTCATTAAGGAGATTTCTAGAAGTGTTATTACGACTAATTATATTTTTTGGCACAATATGTCTCAGTGTACTAAATAACCAACACAGTTTTCTAACCCTGTTAGCAACTTGTTCGATATGGGGATACCAAGATAATATCTGGTCTACTACTACCCCTAAATATTTGATTTGCTTTACTTTATTTATTTTTGGGCAATTACAATTTTTATTCTTTAAGTCCTCACAATCGTGTATTTTAATTTTAAAATCATCCGTCGGTTCAGTTCGTGCACTAATACTGAAACACACGAAATTAGTTTTAGATGTATTCAAGGTTAGTAAATTTGTTTTTAACCATTTGGCTATCTTAGCCATGCCTATTTCAGCTGTGTACTCAACATCCTCCCAAGAGATACCAGAAAAGACAATAGCCGTATCATCGGCATACGAGAAAATTTTGGCGTTTTTGATATTTAAATTGCAGAGATCGTTGATATAAATCAAAAACAAAGTCGGACCCAATACGCTTCCTTGCGGTACGCCGTAAGTTACATCCGCGTAGTCACTGGTATACTTTCCAATCCCAACACTCTGCGTCCTATTACATAGATAGTTTTTTATAAGAGAAAGCGGAGTTCCTCTTATTCCGTATTTTTCTAATTTACTCACCAGGGTTGGAACAGAGACGGTGTCAAACGCTTTTTTTAGGTCTAAGAAGACAGTAACACATTTTTTGCCACTATCCATAGTATCAGCTACTAGTGATGTTAGAGCGGTTACTGCATCCTCGGTTGATACTCCTTGTCTGAACCCAAATTGTGTTGGCGACAGTAATTCGTATTTACTTAGATAGTTAATAAGCCTATTATTTATTAGTTTTTCTATTATTTTGGACATTGCTGGTAGGACTGATATTGGTCTATAGTTATTGACATCGTCTCTGTTCCCTCCCTTGTGTACAGGTGTAATAATAGATTTTTTTAGTTCTTCCGGAAAGACGCCTTTATCAAAGCACAGGTTACTCAGGTGAGTTAAGATTGGAACAGCTACCAGTTTTATATATTTTAGAAATTTAGTAGTTACCTTATCCCAGCCGGGGCACTATCAGTTTTTAAGCTCATTAAAATTCTATCCACTTCATCACAGTCAGTATCGTAGAGGACAAAAGAATGAGATACTGAAGATTGATTTCCTATTAGGTATTGAGGGTCAGAGTCTAGGTCGAGTTGAATTTGCTGGGCCAATTCCTTACCTATATTAACGAAAAAATTGTTGACATGATTAACTGACTCGGTAGGGGATGGCATTATGTTGTAATAATTCCGTATTTTCGGTCTTAGTTTTACAAGAATAGGTAACATTTTTTATATTTTTCCAAAGTAATTTTTTGAGTTTGCTAATAATTCCTTTTGATATTTCCTTTTCAATTTTTTTAATAGGTTATTGCAATAATTTTTATTATTTTTTATTTTTATTTATAACTTTATGCACAAAAAAAAAAATCGTACAAAGGCGGACTTAATGCCAACGGCATTTTCTACCAGCCAACCTTGGGGTGGTGCAGAGAAAAGAACAGTAGGTGCACATTGATTAAAAGAAGAAAGAAAGAAACCAAAATTGAGGAAGGCAAAACAGCCAATTAAATAAAAAATATTTCTAAGACAATATATACAACAACATACATATATACAATATGTCTAAATACATACAATATATATATATATATTAATACATAAAATATAAATATATTATAATCACCGATGAGAATACTGCTCCAACAACCTTTTTTGGTAGTATTCGCGAATCTTTTTCTTAAACGCATATCGATTTTGGGCCATCCTGATATCTAGTGGCAGCTCATTCCATAGAAGAATAGATTGAACAAAGAAAGAAGAGTGCCTGAAATTGGAGTGGTGAGATGGACAATGTAAAAGACGATTGTGAGAAGAACGTAAAGTTTTAGAGTGGTTAGAGCAAAGGTATTGGAAATACAAAGATAAGTAAGAAGGAGTGTAAGGAGAGTCAAGAATAGAATAAAGAGTAGTAAGTGCCCTCATGGAGCGTCGCTCACGGATAGGTAACCAATGCAATTGTGACCGGTAGGAGGATACATGGTCATATTTTCGAAGATTGAATATGAACCGAATGCAGTTATTCAGAAGTCGGTCGAGTTTATTGAGGTGATCTGCATTCAGGTCAAAGTAACACACGTCACCATAGTCGATTATTGGGAAAATCAAGGACTGCATGAGCATTACCTTGGTTTGCGTTGGTAAGAAATTTTTGAGCCTATAGAGATATCGTAGAACATTTGTAGAACGTTGACTCACACTACCTATTTGACATTGCCAACTAAGGGAAGTGTCTATAAATAAGCCCAGATTTTTTACGCTTTGACTTAAAGGTATGGGGCAGTCACTAAAGGTAATAGGTGGCAGGCTGCTTAGATCCATTTTTTTCACCAACCGAAAACTACCAACTATCGTAGCTTGGCACTTAGACGGATTTACAGCTAATCCAAACCTATCGGCCCAATTTTTGATGGCAGCTAGATCCTCATTAAGTCTGCTTATGGCCTCTGGAAGGTTATCAATAGTATCCTCCGTGTATAGCTGCAGATCATCAGCGTATAGATGGTGCGCACACTGAAGTTCATGAGTAATAAAATTTATGAAAATAGAGAATAAAAGTGGAGAAAGAATACCGCCTTGAGGGACGCCAGTTTCCAGAAAACGCCAGCTAGAAGAAGATTCACCGACATTTACTGATTGTTGACGTCCATGAAGATAAGAAGAAAACCATTCCAGTGCTTCATCAGAAACCATGATATGGGATAGGATGGCCAGAAGGATGTCGTGACTGACGGTGTTAAAAGCATTCGAAAAATCGATTAAGACCATGGCTGTGATCTTAGTATCTTCCATAGCAGCTCTAATATCGCCAGTCACCTTGAGGAGTGCTGTCGTAGTACTATGTCCTGGTCTAAATCCAGATTGAAATGGACTTATCAAATTGTTGCTAAACACAAAATTTGAAAGTTGTTTATATACACAGGACTCTAGTACTTTGGACAGGAAGGGGAGAATAGAGATGGGACGATAGTGGGATACAAGAGACGGGTTAGAGGATTTGGCAAGTGGACGCACGAAGGCTTTACGCCACGTGGCGGGGAAGGATCCAGAATACAAGGAGTAGTTAATAATATGTGTAATTACACAAAGGAGTTGATTTAGGATGGGTAAAATCATTCGTCGGCCTATTTTATCGCATCCGAGTGCATTCGATTTAATGGATAGGATTATATTTTTGATTTCATCAGTAGACACTGGAATGAATTGAAATGAGTTGTTACAAGAGCGCGTCAAACCATTTATGTACGAAATAGTATTACATATCGTCAGAGGATCCATCGCATCAGTGCTGATGAAATGTTGATTTAGTTCATCTAATCCGATAGAACTAGGAAGGTCTGATACTCGCGACTTACCAATACCAAGAGTCGCAAGGAATTTCCAGATATCAGCAGGAGTACATGAAGAGATGTTATCAATAATATGTCGGCGTTTAGCATTGCGCACCATCTGATTACAGCGATTCCTAGCCAATTTAAAGCTGGCCCAATTAACCTCACACCGATCCCTCTTGAATTTTTTAAAAGTCCGGTCTCTGCGTCTCATAGCTGACCGAATTTCATCAGTCATCCATGGTGCTGGAGGGCGTCTTAACTTGACCCGTCTAATTGGCGCGTGGATATCATACAGCTTTGTTATAGCTTCAGTGAGAATACGAACTTTATCGTCTATGCTGGTAGATTCAAGCAAAGGATCCCATACAACACTAGCAGCGTCCGTACACAGCCGATCAACATCCATACTGGCAAAGGAACGCACGTGCAGTACCTTGGGTTTAGGTTTAGGAGGTTTTAGGATGTAGGATAGATAAAGCAGGTCATGATTTGAGAATTCAGGAGCAGGATGTTGACCGTGAGTGGCAACTAAGGATGGATTAGAGGATAGGATTAAGTCGAGCCAAGTAGCTTCACTACCGGTATTAAAGTGAGTGGCTTGGAGTGGTAAAATGTGAAGGCTGCTGGACTCAACAATATGCAGGAGTTTACGGGATCGGGAGGAGTCAGGTGCTAGAAGGTTTGTATTAAAATCTCCCATGATAACGTGGTGTGTATACTCTGAACCCAAAGATTCAAGAACCAACTCCAGGTCAGTGAAATAATCAACATTGGGGGGACAGTATACAACAGCTATTACTATTTTAGAGCCTTTTAAAGTAACTTCAAGAAAGAGGTACTCGGCAGAGGCCGAGTAGTATTGAGAAGAGGAAGCCAGGACTTTAAACGGGAGGTCACACCTTAAATATATGGCAACGCCCCCTCCTCCTTTACCTATGCGATCATTGCGGACTAGAACGAAGCCAGGAAGTGAGTACATAGTTGAGAGAAGATGAGGTTTCAGCCAGCTCTCTGATATCAGGATAGCGTGTACGTTACAATTTAAGAAAACGTCATATAAGTCAGTAAAATGGCTAGGTATACTTTGAGCATTTAAATGACACATGTTGAGAAACTTAAAACTTTCCGTAAACTTTTCACGGACAAAGTCACCAAGGGATTCACCAATAGAACAAAAACTATCATTATTAATAGAGGAAGATTCATTTGCTGAGTAATATAAATCATCGTCGGCTACAACAGACATACCTAAATATAATAGATATATATATATATATATAATATTATTAACTAATAGAAATATAAATGTATAAAGAAAAAAAGTACAACGAAGATGTGCATCAAATAAATATGCAAAGAATTAGCTCTGCACCACCCGCCAGCACACACAAGCACATATTTTATAAAAAGTAAGGTGTAATACAAGAGGAAAAAAAACAAGAACACAACAACAATACTACAATACAAAATTGGACTACAACACAGAACAAGTTTACAATTTTAAAAGAGGAGATATAAAATAAATTAATTAATTGAAGGTCTCAAAAGGTCAGAAATATTATGTAGTGAGTTTTATTGCCTCACGTACAACGGAACGTACCCGCCGTCATTTTGACAGTTCTCGAGTTGTCAAAATCATGGTGACAAATTAAATTATAAACAGAGGTTATGTGCAAACGCATTGTAATAGGGAAATAAATTACCTACCCTAAACTGACATAGAATAAATAGCACATAACAAGGGGTAGATACATATTCATAACATAATGAGAAGACAGACAAACGTTATGCAACAAATATATGGTGCCAGAAACAGACCATAGTGTAAGAAAACTAACTAAAACGGTGGGTATCGTTCTAAGAAAACTACTAATAGTAACGAAATAACTATTGACATCTGTACAAACCTGAACCATTCACCTCACTGTTATTAACATAATTGTTCTAGGCCTTCCTGTTGGACTTCTCTGGAGCTTTTGGGAACTTCTCAGTTAGTGGTGCCAATTCCTCTTCAGTGGTGATTTTGTGGATACCTGTCGGTGTTTTTATCACAATGACACCACTCTGGGTCCAAACAGAACGCATACCGAAGTGGAGTCTAGATTTCAAGAACACAGCTTGCCGGGCTTTTGTTAGAAATTCTTTAAAGGAAACCGAAGAACCTTTTAATTTGGATTTAGCCCTCCAAACCACTGATTTCATATCCTTTGTTGAAAAGCGAACTAGTATGGGTCGGGAACGTTCCTTGGAGGAAGATGTTGATCCAAGCCGGTGACATACCTTGATAGAGGACTTCAATATGTTGCTGAGGCCAAGCTTATTATTGAGGACATCCAGTACTAAAAGGCAGCAATCTTCATTGGACTTCTCGGGTATCCCAGACACCAACAAGGCTTTACGGCGATTCCAAGTATCAAGATCATCTACTTGGTTAGTGCATTCCTTAATTTGTTGCCGCAGAAGACCTAAGATTCCAAACACAAGTTCTCTGAAGTTCCGAAGATCTTCACCCACCTTGGCAACAGTATCTTTAGATGAACCTGCATTGGTAATCTGGGCTTGAAGGTCATCAAACCTCCTTGTGATGTTTTCTTCAAGTCTTATTTGTGTAGAGACTATTTGTGACAGATTAGACATCTTGGTGGAAATATAGTGTTGATGTGAAGTAATTATAAAGTGCAAATGTTGGGCTGGCAGGTGGTGATTAAATAGTTCTAACTTACATAGACTGTACTATAAATGTAAGTACTCCAAACACAATGTTTCAAAAGTACGTATTTACTGCCAAACTATTAAATTAAATCAATTTTTAATTAAAAATATTAGGAGCTCTTTCAAAACGCGTCTAGACTTTTTGTTCACCTACCGCCGAAAAAAAGATATATAATAATAGATAATTTCTATATCTATTGAATGTAATTTTTAAAATTTCATTGCTAGGATCCCTTCTAAGCGTTTTTTGCATTTTATTACGATTGTTTATACATTTTAATAAACCGTGAGTTATCCACGGCTTAATTATACGTTTTTTGTTTGGAATTGTCACAGTAGTAGTATTATTATTTATAGAGTTAGTAAGTTTCTAATACAACCCCATGATGAGGATACATAGACTTTTTGAAATCGTAAGCATCTAATATTATTAAAAAAAACTATATATTTTACTTACTTCTTGTAAACCCTATTTTCGGTTTCTGGAACAGTTAGAGACTTGAAATTTTCACATATAAATACTTTTAAAACAGAAAATAGATGAATATTTTTAACAAAGGGAAGTTCTATTTTTAGGGCAATATAATAAAAACATTTTTCATGAAGTTCACTGAACTTACAAAAAAAAATATTATCGCGGTGATTTTTAGTATGGTTTATCATGCTTAAACCTTTAAGAATCGAAAATAAAACGAGGACGACCGCAACTAAGGTCAAATCCCACACTGTCCTGCGGCAGAAACCACCAACGAGGGGCGTGAGCGTATTTTTTCTTTATACATTTACTTATATTATTTACCTATTGTCTTATCAAACGTAAACAATTACAATGGTTTTGGGCGATGGTGCCGGTAGTTTATCAGAGTTAATTCTTAGACGGAGTTCTGTAAAAGGGCAAGTCACTATTGTTACGGTAGTAATGAAATAAAATCCTCTTGATAGTTAACAATAAATGTTTATTGATGTTGATAGAGCGCACAGGAAGTTATATAAAGTCACGGAGCACACGACTGCACAGTGTCACAGATGGCCGAGAAGAGAGAGAAATGAGCGAGCCAGTGCTACCAACTCACAACACAAGTGTGGGATGATAATCTTGTTATTTTAACAGATCGCAGTAAATTACTTTTTGAACAATATTTCAACACGCACCCTCAAAAATTAATTTACAATTTTATTAATTACAAAATTATATAACTCCTCTGTGTTACTTCTGGGAAATAATAGTCCAACATTTGTTCTAGGATTAGGGGAAACCCAGAAAAACCCTAATCGGACTATACAACTTTACAATAACAAAATCACAATTATATTCTTAACTAGCTGACCCGACAGACGTTGTACTGTCTTAGCTAAAACAATAAATTGAATTGAACTTTTAATATAAGGCGTGATAGCAATGAACTAACCGTGATGTGCACTAAGAGTAGCACGCATTCTGTCAATGTTATGTCAAACGCCATAATATTACAATAAATAAGATAAAAAAATTACTCTATTCATGATCGATGATATGCCAATTAGGTATGTCACGATAAGATGGTTTACCCACTTGAACCCAGGGTGTTCCCCTAAATGCCAGTAAATGGAGCACCGGTAATAGCTAATCCATACACGGTACATCCATTACCGTCCGATGCCTATGACCTAGCTGTCATGGACTCTCCCGAGGATTTTATTTTAGGGTTCATTAAATGTATCTTTTGCGGGCGCACGGTGCACCACTACGTCTCTACACATCACGGGTCAGACTCTAAAAGAAAGTGGGGCTATATATGCTCCCCACTCCTCACAGCCGAGGCTCCGGGGACAGCCTACGATTTCTGCGCCTTCGGTGAAATGGGTAGGAGAGATCTTTCTACTATGCACGCTACGGGGTCGTCTACAAACTGGACAATGGTCGGTAGCAAGAGGACTGATTAAATTGAGTTTCCGGCTCTCGAATCACTTTTTTTTGTTGTCCGGGGTGAAATGCATTTAAGCATTCCTACTGCCGCTGCAGCGTATTCGCGCGATACCGATGGGATATGTGGGACTCGCCCTCTCTATAGCGGAGAGGACCCTACACCACTAAAAACCCCCCGGACACTCTTTCGATCCGCCGTTGGCGCGGGCCGGGTACGCATGAACATTACGACCCCTCCCGAATCACCCTCCTTTTTTTTCTTTTAGGTGATTCCATTATTTTGGGATTTTCCAGTTTTTGAAGATTGGATCAATGTAGCTGACCCGACAGACTTTGTACTATCTTAGCTAAAACTCTAAATTAAATTGAACTTTTAATAAAAGATGTGATAGCACTGAACTAACCGTAATGTGCACTAAGAGTAGCACGCATTCGGTCAATGTTATGTCAAACGCCATAAGAACAAAATAAAAAAAAATACTCTATCCATGATCGATGATATGCCAATGATTTTTAATAACTAATGTTAAGTAGGGTGATACGAAGTTCATCGATGCACTTCGTATCACCTACCTACTATTAATTATGAAAAAAAAACTTCAAAAACTGGTTCAAGCGATCTAGCCCAAAATGCTAGAATGTTCTGAAAGAAAACAGGGAGGGTGATCCGGAAACTTAATGTCACAGTCATCACAGCGACAGCACACGGTACATTGGTGCGAGGAGTTTGGGTGGTGGAGCGAGAGTGATGGGATCCGTCCTCTTGCTACCGACCATTGCCCATTCAGTAGAAGTCCGCGGAGTGTTTTCAGGAGAAAGATCTCTCCTACTCATTTCACCGAAGGCGCACAGTCAACAGGCGGTCCCCCGAGCATCGGCTTCGAGGAGTAGGGAACATAGTCCTAATTTCTTTTAGAGGCCGACCCATGGTGCATAGAGTTGTAGTTGTGCTCCGTGCGCCCCCAAAAGGTGCATTGAATGGACCCAGGTGAGTCCATGACTGCTAGGTCATAGGCATCGCCACGGTACCGGATGTATAATAATATGCATTAGCTATTCCTGGTGCTCAATTTACTGACATTTAGAGGAACATCCTGGGTTAAGTTAAGTAGGTAAACCATCTTCTAGTGATATAATAAGCATATCGTCGCTATAAACAGGGGAGTTCTACATACTACATACCACCTCTGTGGCCGTGGATGCCTAATGCATTTTCAACCGGGAAAAAAATGGACATTGAACGACAGCGACGAATTTCTTATAGTAGCAACATTTTTTTACGTTTTGATGAATTCAAAGCAATAACTGCAGCAGTTTTTATTTTGTTCAAAATGTGGTCACAGTTCACGTCGAACAAAAAGAATTCATCATCAACAGCCCGTTTACGTCCACTGCTGAACATGGGCCTCCTCTTAACAGATCTTGTCAAGCCAGGATCGTAGAGGGATATTGCCATAATCACCACGCTTGGCAGACGGATTGGTGATCGCAGTAAGATGTTAACCCTGAGCTAATAGATGCTAGAACAAAAATAATTAATAAAACAAAAAACAATTCACACACAAATTAGAATTATAAATTCGTAATTCCATTAACGCCATCGATTATGGATAGAGTAAGTTTTCTAGATTTCAATATCACCGCGGAAGAGTTTGAGCAATTGGAAATGACCGAAAGAAGCCAGAATCACAACATGAACGGTGTACTAGGTATATTGTTACTCTTTTCAAAATAACATTCTGAACCCACCTATATAAATATTTGACAATGGTGACAGATCAACTTTCGTCTAGAAATGTACTTCTTCTGATTTTAAAATACTATCGACTATCTGTCACTTTTTGGTTGCTCGATCAATCTACGACGGAACAAAACGGGGCGGTGTCCTCTATCCCCCGGTACCATTCCCGTGAAAAGGTAACGCACCGTTTTTGAGAAAATCAGATATTTGTGACCTAACCTCAAAACACTAAAATCACCTATTATGGTCGGGATTAATCATGTGCGGGTCTAAATTTGCTTCCAATCAATAGTAACAATGGCTTCGTCGACGGAGACCCGCTTCGCGGGGCTCCTACTTCTGCATAGTTAGTTAAAAAAAAAACCACGAAGGGCTTCTAACCTTACCTATCCAAGTCGGGGTGCCCCAAGTTCCAAGCTCACTTTTGCATACTAAAGAGGAGTAACACTGTAGTAGACTCCACATCTTTCTAGGTTGTTATAAAAATGACACATGACGCAAATACCATAGACAGATTTTTTTTTGCGTTCCTTTTCTCCAATTTGGTATGACATTGTACACCACAGACACAGACACTAGAACACAGTGGTGCTAACTTAGGGTAATTTACCCTAGATTTAGTGTAAAAATGATCCGGCAGGGTAATTTTACAGGGTACAAATATTTCTAGAGTATTTTTTAGAGTAATTTATTTTCAGAAAAATAATAACTCACTTTGGTGTTTACGAACGCGACCATATGGATTTCGTTTCGTGAACGCATCGATTGCTATTGCTCCTTTTTCTATGTGTGAGAGGCGTTTCATAATTCTTGTTTTCACTTTATTCCTACAAAAACAATGCTAGACAAGTTTAATAGGTCATGTATTACAAAAAAGATAGTGATGCAGAGAATACTTTCATTGTTACGTGCCAAAAATAAATAATAAAACATATTTCTGTTATTTTATTTGCAATTTTAATATATAGGGTATTTTTTCAAAATTATATAGAATCTAGGGTAAATTGAGTTCAAGCTTAGAGTAATGTAAAAATCTGACCTGGCAACACTGCTAGAACACATTCAGTTGTAAATCGCCCATTTTAACTTTCCGTTTCACGTAATAACGTTGACAGTTCGCTTTTTATCTGATTTGAGTATAGAAACTATTTTTGAATTTTTTTCGAGAAATATCCATTACCTTTAAATAAGAGTGGTAGCGTTATAATCGCGGGCCTACCCTCTACTAGATTTAACCTCTTTTAACCCCCTCCGCGTGCGACACTTTACTCAAGCCAACCCTTTAGTGCTATACTGACTCTATCTCTTGGGATAACTGATTATAATCGACTATAAATTTTGTCCAGTAGGCGTCCGGTTGCACAGGTACACAATCTGGACTGAATGTGGCATATTACACGTAGAATATATTATCGAGTGTTTGTTCTTATAAAATAAACGTTAAATTACCTTTAACTTAAATAATTTCAGATTAATTACAAATACAATATACTACAAATTGATGTGTCTGCCGATTCCACATCCACAGCGTATATTACGTATACTGTCAATTTGATTGAATTTGACAGTTTACTTTTTATATGTCATGACTTCTTTAGTCTTTTAAGTATAAGTGTCATAAGGGACGACAATAAAATTAATATAATAAAATGAAAATAAATAATGTTTATTGGCATTTAATTTTAATGTTCCATTTAATTGCACAGTAATCAATAATTTTCACGCCAGGGTCACTAAAAGAAAAGCCTTATTTTCAATAGATTGTCACGTTATTTTATGATTATTGTAAGCGCACCAAAAAATGCGCACGCACAATGTGGGGTAAGCCAAAGAAACATGTTTCTGATCTTAATAATAAATTTATTCATAGCTAAATCAAAGTCTTCAACGTTTTTATATTTTAAATGCATTTCTATTCCTGCTTCATTTGTATCAAATCCTCTTAGATTTTAAATAAAAGCCTTTCTGAATTTACAATGTACTAGCTTTCTACGCGCGGACTAATCTTATGGGCTTATGTTTAGTTAGTAGTTTAATGGGCGTATTGACATTGGACAATAGCGAGACTTAGTACCGACACGATACTCATCAACCTACTAGTCTTGTGTAGTTCGTGAACGATGAACGAATAGGAGCCGTATCTTCGTACTGTACTAGAAGAAACGTTTCCGAACGCTGATTTGTAATCGGTCTAATAGGTCAAATAGCTCTTTTCGTACTTCGTACATTGTAAACCGCGAGATCGTTTAAGTGCGAGCGAGAACGAATAATGAAACTGACTGATTGTTTTTGACAAGTACGTCATACGAATTCATTCATAATAATGTAGGCGGTTGATCAGAATGGCAGTCCTTGAGTCCTAAGCCTGTTCAAGTATGAAGGAAAATCAAATATGTTAAATTATTACAATAGTAACCATAATTTGGTCACCGTGGTGATTTGGTGGCTGCTCTGTGGTCCGCAAATACGCTCTAAGTACTTAACAATGTTCCTAGAGAACGTATTTACTCTGTGGTCCACGCTGTCCTATATGGAAATGCTGACCGAGCGCAAAGACCGAATAGAGCTGTTAGAGCTTATAGAACGAACTAGTTTACTAGTTTACCTTATAGTAAATTGTTGCCCGAGACGGAAAATATTTATAGATATAAGTTAAATAATATGTTACATACAATGACATTGTATAATGACAAATTTAAATTAATAGACATAAATGTATTTAATGATAATCAGTATTATGAGTTGACAGACAATAACTATTGTCTTAGAAATTTTTATAAGAGACAGATAGCAAATTCGCTATCATATTGTTTTTATAAATCAGCCAAAATATTGGCTAACGGCACTGCTTCTATTGAGCAGTTAAATAATAATTTGACATTATGTGATGACACCTTGGAAGTTATTCCAAATTCTTTAAATTAGAGTCTAAGACAAAAGAGTATATCTCTGGCAATGTAAATAGTAACATATTGTTATCTAATAGTAATGTAATATCCCCATCAATTGTAACATCTTTTAATTGTAAAAATAATAATTGTATCAACCTGGTGCATCAAAACATACAGGGGATGTTAGGTAAAGAGTTAGAATTGGAACTGTTTTTGAACTGTCACAATATAGATATTTTATGTATTACTGAGTCATGGCTCAAAAGCCACCAGGTCATTTTCAGTTCCAATAATCATCAGGTTGCTAGCTCATTCTGCAGAGTTCGTATGATACGAGGTGGCTCCTTGATCATTCTAAAGAAATGTTTAAAATTTAAAGAAAGAACTGACATTGTGAGCCTCTCTGTTGAAAGGGTTTTAGAAATAGCATGTATTGAATTGGAGCAACTGCATGTTTTGAGTGTGTACAGACCTCCATCTGCACCTTATGAAGCTTCTATTAAAATAATGGAGGATGCCCTGTTCAAATTAGCGAATAGTCATAAAACAATTGTTGTTTGTGGAGACTTTAATATAAATATTTTGGAAAAGAATACATTAACCTGTAACTTCTTAAATTTGTTTAAATCTTTTAATTTGATTAATTTATTTATTGAGCCTACGAGGATTACTGCCTCTAGTGCTACTTGTATAGATAATATATTCACTAACTTAAAACCTATACATAAATTTGTCATTAATATGTTACAGTCAGACCATTGTGGACAGTTAGTATCTTTTCCCAAGAAAACCAATAAAATCCAAAGTAGAAAAATAAGTTTTGTACCCATTAGTGAAAGCCGTCTAGAGGCATTTCATTTTAACTTGTCATCTAAATTATCAGGTTTGCCAATTCACAATAACCCAAATCAGCTCTATAATTTATTTTTTAACATGGTTATTGCTGAATATAATTCAATATTTACACCCAAAACTAAGTTAATCTGTAAGGGTAAGTTAAGTTTCAGTGAATGGGCAACACCTGGTATTTACAAAAGTCGTAATAAATTATATGAACTGTATTATGAGAAGACTTTTAATAAGAGTACGATTTTTAAGAATAAGGTAACTAGATATTCCAAAGTATTTAAAGAAGCCTGTTCTACTGCCAAATCAATGTATATAAATAATAAAATTAAAAACTCATCTAATAAAATAAAAGAAATATGGAATATTATTAATAATGAAACAGGTAGAGCTATAAATTGTAATAGAGACTTTAATTTAAAAATAAAAAATGATAATATTTCGGCAGATATGGAAGTTGCAACTGAGTTTGAGAATTTCTTCACTAACATACCTCTAATAACAACTAAAACTCTAAATTCATCTTCAATATCTGCTGAGGCGCTATTAAACGAAAGTGTTTCTGCATGCGTTACCGATTTTAGTTTTAATTTAATAGACTATAAAGATGTAGTTAATGCTTTCAATACCATAGAGAAGAAAAAAACTAAAGACCTATGGGGTCATTCTGTGAAATTTGTATCTAATATTATTGAAATAATAGCGCCTTACCTAGCATACATATTTAATAGTTGTGTTGATTCTGGTGTATTTCCTGACTTGATGAAGCATAGTAAGGTTATACCATTATTTAAATCCGGTGATAGCACTGATCCCTCGAATTTCCGACCTGTTTCTATATTGCCCACTCTGAGCAAAATTTTTGAAAAATTAATTCTTAGCCAGTTGCTCAGACATTTTAATAAATTTAACTTATTACACAAAAAACAGTTTGGGTTTACGAGGGGTTGCTCAACCATAGATGCGGGAACTGAATTGTTAAAAACTATATTCGCGGCCTGGGAAGATTCGCAGGAATCCTTAGGTATTTTCTGTGATCTGTCTAAGGCATTTGATTGCGTTCACCATGACACTCTTGTCAGGAAATTACACCGGTATGGCATTAGGAACCAGGCTCTCAATCTTCTGATTTCTTACATGGGCAATAGAATTCAGAAGGTTGATATAAATGGCAAAATATCACCAGGCTCTGTTGTATCCATGGGCGTCCCGCAAGGCTCAATCCTGGGACCGTTTTTGTTTTTGGTGTATATAAACGACTTACCTTATTATGTAGGAAATAATCATGAGATAGTATTGTTTGCTGACGATACATCCTTGACATTTAAAATAAGTAGACAGCTACGCAGCTATGACGAAGTAAACAATGCAATCTCGAAGGTAGTCCATTGGTTTAATGTTAATAATCTACTTTTAAATGAAAACAAAACCAAAGTCATTAAATTTTCTACACCTAATGTGAAACAAATTGATACGAATGTGCAAATAAATGGTATTCGGTTGGAGCCAGTGGAGTCAACTGTCTTTTTGGGAATAACTATTGACTCCAAATTGCAATGGGGCCCACATATTGCGAAACTATCAGGAAAACTTAGCTCTGCGGCCTATGCTGTTAAAACTATGAGACGACTCACTGATTTGGATACTGCTAGAATGGTTTACTTTAGTTATTTTCATAGCGTAATGTCTTATGGAATTCTTCTGTGGGGAAACTGTGCGGACATTGACACCATTTTTGTACTACAGAAACGAGCTGTAAGGTCTATATATAAACTTGGTCCGCGGGTTTCCCTACGGGAGAAATTCAAAGAGACTAATATTCTTACAGTCGCATCACAATATGTCTATGAAAACCTTTTATATGTTCATAAGAATATAGATAGTTTTAAGAAAAAAAGCGACACTCATAATGTTAATACTAGATCTAAGCATAATCTCGTTTTACATGCTACACGTCTCCACAAAATTAGCAATTCTTTTATGGGGCAATGTATACGCTTCTACAACAAACTTCCTAATAATGTAAGAGATCTTTCAACAAACAAGTTTAAACGATATGTCAAAGATAAATTATGTAAAAAGGCTTATTATAAAATTTCTGATTATGTTAATGACAAAACTGCTTGGGAGTGAGTTGCTCTGAAACAATACTGCTTTATTAATAATTGTAAAATATAATTTATTTAAAAAAAAGGATTCCTCTGAGTTTCTTGCCAGTTCTTCTCAGAGTTGCCACGTCCAGAACTGGTGGTAGTAAAAGAATGGGACGCATCATAAGAACATGATTTAAAATATTTTAAATGTGTCTATTTGAATAAAGAATTTTTGACTTTGACTGTCCGAAATGAACTAGTACGGAGCGATCTTGAAAATGACCGAGCAGGCACAAGACTACAACCTACCTATCGTTAGTTCTTACAACAATGATGTCCTCCGAAAACGTCGGAACATACCGGTTTAGGATTCGATAATGAATTTAATTAATAATACCTTGTAAGGGGAAAGTGGCGTAACGCCTTCGGTGATCCTGCTTTACCCGTACCTATTCGATCCCGACACGACAACGTTCAATGATAACGTTCACGACAACGACACAGTGTGAAAGCATTAAATAGTACCTAGTTGAAACTAACTATCAGTCCGACCATATCGTGCAGTAATTATCGCGTATCGTTCAGCTATCGTTTAATGTGAACACGCCCATTTTGGTTGAATTCACCCAAGCACATTAAATTAGTTCTGAATTTTAATCTAGATGTTGCTCTACAAATTTGCTAGATCGCGCAATATTTTAGTACCTCTTAATAACAATATCGTTAATATTAACTCTTGTTTATCTTCAAAACGAATACCTCTTTCGTCTTTTGCTAAAGATTTCAAGGGGAATGACTTCAATGAGTCTTGGCGTGTTTTAAAGTAGTAAGTTCAGGTGACAAGTGTTGAATTTTGCACAGGGCTCGAGTAATAAATTTCACTTTTATAGAAATCATTGAGGTATAAATTTGATATTAAAATTTTAGGCGGGACAAAAATGATAAATAAATGAGCTCTACTGCTTTGCAATACACGATTATATAGGTTAGAGTCAAATAAAGATTCGACGTCATTTTAATCTGTAATTTTTAATGTTATTGAAAAATAATACAAATAAGAATATCAATTATTATTATTGCGTTGAGTAATTTGTAGGTAATTATTATAAAATACCTCATAAAACCTCATAAGATTGGTAAAGAAACTCAAATTAAAAAGGATAACCTACAACTTAAAAAGACTGATATCGATCTTCCTCATAATGACATTTTTGTAGGGTAAGGTTGCTACTTTTGGACCACTTTACTTACGAAGGGCATAAAATCACAACTTTAGCATTGGGAAAAATATAAATTCGTTAAATTAATAGATCTTTTATCTTTTATGAAATTATCTGCAGCTATTGTTTCAGATTTTTTAAACAAAGTTTCTAGCCTTAAAAGATAAAGCAGTACCTATATAAAATATGGTCACCTTATTTAAACCACTGTTACTTTGATTGGACCTGGATAGTTGCTATCATTAGACCTGGCTAATTGTGGCCTAATTAGTCTTGTGTAGTTCGTGAACGATGAACGAATAGGAGCCGTATCTTCGTACTGTACTAGAAGAAACGTTTCCGAACGCTGATTTGTAATCGGTCTAATAGGTCAAATAGCTCTTTTCGTACTTCGTACATTGTAAACCGCGAGATCGTATAAGTGCGAGCGAGAACGAATAATGAAACTGACTGATTGTTTTTGACAAGTACGTCATACGAATTCATTCATAATAATGTAGGCGGTTGATCAGAATGACAGTCCTTGAGTCCTAAGCCTGTACAAGTATGAAGGAAAATCAAATATGTTAAATTATTACAATAGTAACCATAATTTGGTCACCGTGGTGATTTGGTGGCTGCTCTGTGGTCCGCAAATACGCTCTAAGTACTTAACAATGTTCCTAGAGAACGTATTCACTCTGTGGTCCGCGCTGTCCTATATGGAAATGCTGACCGAGCGCAAAGACCGAATAGAGCTGTTAGAGCTTATAGAACGAACTAGTTCACTGTCCGAAATGAACTAGTACGGAGCGATCTTGAAAATGACCGAGCAGGCACAAGACTAGGCCTAATGGTACATTCAAGGTGCCTAGTGCCTACAAAAACATAGTTTTTTAGAATGCACAAAAATAAAACTTTTTTTACTATCACATTTTTATTCAACGTTGTGGATAGGAACATTTAATCTTAAATCTAATTATCTATTTTAATGGATCACTGTTTGATTCATAATATTTGAGGTAACTACTATGCTTGGCACTTAACAAGCTCAAAATATGTCAAAAAGTTATTTTACTAAGTGTACAACATAATCAATATTTGAATGAAATTATGCTCAACCAAAGTATGAAACTATTATGTAATACCTTCTCTAACTGTATATATGTTAATATTAATGAACTTCCGTACCATAACCGCTTCTTTTACCTTAGACAAAACAATCGTATGTATCTAAAAGGTCTTAGTTTTAAGTTAAATATTGAAATTGATTACATAAAATATATTGAAAAATTTATTAAAAATAGAAAATTGTATAGCACACCTGCTATTTATCATGAACCAAGGTTTAAAATGAACATGTGTTATCAAAAAAGTATTTTAGATTATTTCCGGCCCCTTAGCGCAAAACCAATCAATGTTAATAATGTAAAAAACCAATGCTCGGAATTAAAAAATCCTAACGAAAATTGCGACTTTTTTCGTGACTGAACATATGTTTATTCTACACCAAAACATTAACGGGCTGGTTAACAAATCGGATTTATTAAGCATACATTTAAATGAACTTGCAGAACAGGAAAAACCAGTAGATATAGTGTGCATTACAGAAACAAATATGAACAAGTGTGATCATGTACATCTCAATATCCCTAACTATTCATTGGTCACTCACTATTCTAGAAATGACAGAAATGGAGGCTCATGTATATTATTAAAAAATACAGTTAAGGGTCGTAAAATTGATGTTGCCAAATGGAGTTCACCTAACTCATTTGAATGCTGCGCGGTTGAATTAATTGAACATCCATTTGTCATATTGTGTATCTACCGACCGCCTAAATATGATAATAACACTATATGTAAGTTTATTTCTACTCTAGATAGTATATTGAAGGAAGTATGTCTTAAACGAGGAAAAAAAACAATTTTATCTGGACATTTTAACATAGATCTGCTGAAAAAAAATTATAACTGCACTAGCTTTCTAAATCTTTTACAATGTTTCAATCTAAAACTAGGAGTCCAGACTCCAACGCGGTTATGTAGCGGTACCTGTATAGATAATATTGTTCATAATGTTAGAGGCAGTAAATGTGAAATTATTGAACTAGCAGTCTCAGATCATACCGCTCAACTGTTAAAATGTCCCATTAAAAAAACTTGTGTACTATCATACTGGTTCGTATTTAAGCGTGACTATTCGCAGGAAAACGTTATAAAATTTAAGAATTGTTTGAAGAATATAACATTTAAGGATATTTATGACTCTACAGACGCTAATAAAGCATTTAACTTATTTCATGACATATTTAAATTATTCTATAACTTGTGTTTCCCTCGTAGAAAAATCAAAATTTGCTCTACTAAGAAACCTAAATGGATTAGCAAAGGTATTAGATTGTGTTGTAAACGAAAACGTCAAATGTTATGGCATTTTCGAAAGAAGCCTAATTCTTATAATAAGTTATTATTTAAAAAATACTCCACGAGGCTTAAAACTATTATCCATCTGACTCAAAAAGCCCGAAATATTTATTTTATAAATAGCTCACGGAATAAAAGTAAAGCCGCTTGGCATATAATAAATAAATCAAAGAGCAATAAACCGAATGACGGGATAAAAATTATTAATTCAAACAATCAAACTGTTACTGACCCGAAGCAAATAGCTGAACTTTTCAACAATTATTTTATTGACAATATTGAATCAAAATCTTTAAATAATGATAATAAATTTAAACTTGACTCCCATCGTGACTCAATATTTTTAAATCCCACATCCCCCACTGACATTGTTAAAATCATTAACTCATTGAACAATACAAGTAGCTCAGGTTATGATGACATTACTACCTATATAGTTAAATCGGTATCAATAGTTATTGCGCCAGTGTTAAGTCACATCATAAATCTATGCCTAGAACAAAGTGTATTTCCAGACAAGCTCAAACTTTCTGTTATTAAACCTCTATATAAGAAAGGTGAAAAACAAGAACCTGAAAATTACAGGCCTATTGCTCTACTTCCTGTATTTTCAAAAGTAATTGAAAAAGTTATATATAACTCACTGTACTCATTTTTTGAACATAAAAATATACTAGTAGAAGAGCAATATGGGTTTAGAAAAGAGAAAAACATTAATATGGCAATTTACAAATTATTTGAAAAAGTCATTACAAATATCGATAACAGACATCCTGTAGCGGCATTATTTATGGATATGAGCAAGGCTTTCGATTTTGTAGATCGTAAAATACTACTTGACAAGCTCGAAAGATATGGCATCAGAGGTAATGCTCTTGAACTACTTAAATCCTATTTAACGAACCGAAAACAATATACACAAATTAAAAGAGTCTCTGTAACATTAAAAAAAGAACAAACTTACGAGTCGAATCCTAGAACAGTTAAATACGGTGTACCACAAGGGAGTATCTTGGGTCCCCTTCTCTTCCTCATTTACATCAACGACATGCCGAGAGTCACATGTTATTCGATGGTTTTGTTTGCGGACGATAGTACGGTAGTATTTAATGGTAAAAATAATTTGACGATGGAAAATGAAATTAATGACTGTTTAGTAACAATTATTGACTGGTTAAAAGCTAACAACCTTAAAATAAATCTTGACAAAACAAAAATTATGACATTTGAACAAAAAACTAATCATACGAAGCCTCAAATACGATATGCGGATAAATTAATTGCGGAAACTAGCTCTACTAAATTCTTAGGCATTATATTGGACAGGGACATGTCTTGGAAAACACACACTGAGAGTATTTGTCAACGACTAAGTCAATATTCCTAGGCTCTGTACAATCTGTCTAAGGTAGTTGACCAATCAACATCAGTAACGGCCTACCATGCCTATGTCACTTCATCCTTACGGTACGGGTTAATATATTGGGGCAACTCAACTAATAAGGAAATAGTTTTTAGAGCCCAAAAAAGATACTTGAGGGCCATCTGTGGAGTGAAATCCACAGACAGTTGCAAACCATTGTTTTTAAGCCTCCGGATACTTACCTTACCTTGTTTATATATCTTTGAAGTGGCTGTATTTGTAAAAAGTAACTTTCACCTTTTCGATACTTTAAATAGCACACGACATAGAAACAAAATACGTTTCAGACCACATAAAAAAACGGTTTACAATAATAATTTCTTAGGAATGGCCCCAAAGATATATAACAAATTACCAAATAGTATCTTATTAGAAGTTAATTTTGCTAAATTCAAAAAAAACGTATTTGAGTTATTAGTTCGTAAGGCATACTATACGATACGAGAATATTTGCAAGACAGTACACTAAAGTTTATAAATAATAAGTAAACCTAATGCTTACTAACTCCGATTCACATGGTTGACTTTTTGCCTAATATATGAATAACACTGTTTATAATTTTTTTCATTTAATTTTTTTGACATTTAATAATTTTTTTGACATTTAATTATTATTATTATTTGTATATTTTGTTTGATATATATCATGTGTTATTGTTTATGACAAATGCAATGGTTATAAACTCTCAATATTGTATCCAATTATGTTATAGGTATTATGTGTTATTTTTAAAAATATTGCAATAGTAATAGACTTTTGACATTGAATCCAATTGCATGCTATAATAAGCAAAACATAGTGAACTATACATTTACCTAACATCATAAAATGTAACTTACAATGTAACCACCTGTGTTTGCAATTAATAAATGATTGATTGATTGATTGATATACTGTCTTTACTCTCGGTAAAAGTTCTCAATATTAATATTTACGTACCTACTATAATGATGAGCGTTGTATTTTTGGCATAAAAAAATATAAAAGCAAAACTCTATGCTATCTATAAGGATAATGAAACTGAATTCAGAACGAACGAATCGCTTCTTTCAAAGAAGAATCAATAAAAAAATGCTCGTAATTTTTGCCCGCGCCCGCTTTATCACGTGACAAGTATCAAGTATCCATACACTTCCGTTAGCAATTTTTTGCTAGCTCCATAGCTAGTGGCATCTTATCTCGGCCCTCATTCACATTGAGGGCCGTCGATTAAATGTCAATGTGCATTGATTCAAAGCACATTGACATTAAATATCACTTTTCTAGGGAGCAGATTGAACAAAATGTGATAAAATTAAATTACATTCCCACAGGTGAACAGCTGGCAGTGGCAGATATACTGACTTAACCGCTGTGTTCAACTAGTTTTTGTGAACTACGAAGAAAAATGGTGTTATTGAATAATAATTATGTGTACACCAACCAAAGAGATAGGTTTGCAGGGCACACAAACATAGATGGTGGTGTGTAAAAACAACGCACACCACCATCATAATATTTATCGGTGAACGCAAAAACCCGTCCTGCACGCACACGTTTATAATTTCTTGTCGAGTTTTATTCATTACAAAAGAATAATGGCTATTCTTTTGTATTAATTAGTAACTCTTTCAAAGTATATACGCAACAGAATATGAAGAACAAATTTCACCTTGTAATTGCACGATTACGTAGCACAGTGGTAGCAACGATGAGCTGAGATAGATATATATCTAGATAGATAGATAAAATATCTTTTTGTGGATGTTTTAAGCAAAATATTATAAATTAGTTTACTCAATTCTATGTCTAACTCTTGATAAATGTTCTTTATATTTGAGTTAAAAATATTAATAGTCTACCCTCTAAAAATAATAAATCGTTTTTAAGTTAGTAGCTTAAAGTTCATTGCCATAATAATGCTTTTGACTATTGGCCTTTCGTTACGTTTTAAGACATGATGCCCAAAGTGTGCTTTTATTAGTTAATCATTATGAATCACTTATATAGGGTGACTGGTAATTAGTGACCGATACCTAAACACATGATTGTGCTCATGATAACAAACAACTTTTACTAAGGCAACAACCCTGAAATCGCGAAAAAAAAAAAAAAAAAAACAGCTGTTCCATACTTCCATGTTCACATAACTCGTCAACATGGTAGGGAGCAGCTGTTTTTGTTTTCGCGATTTCAGGGTTGTTGCCTTAGTAAAAGTTGTTTGTTATCATGAGCACAATCATGTGTTTAGGTATCGGTCACTAATTACCAGTCACCCTATATAAGTGATTCATAATGATTAACTAATAAAAGCACACTTTGGGCATCATGTCTTAAAACGTAACGAAAGGCCAATAGTCAAAAGCATTATTATGGCAATGAACTTTAAGCTACTAACTTAAAAACGATTTATTATTTTTAGAGGGTAGACTATTAATATTTTTAACTCAAATATAAAGAACATTTATCAAGAGTTAGACATAGAATTGAGTAAACTAATTTATAATATTTTGCTTAAAACATCCACAAAAAGATATTTTATCTATCTATCTAGATATATATCTATCTCAGCTCATCGTTGCTACCACTGTGCTACGTAATCGTGCAATTACAAGGTGAAATTTGTTCTTCATATTCTGTTGCGTATATACTTTGAAAGAGTTACTAATTAATACAAAAGAATAGCCATTATTCTTTTGTAATGAATAAAACTCGACAAGAAATTATAAACGTGTGCGTGCAGGACGGGTTTTTGCGTTCACCGATAAATATTATGATGGTGGTGTGCGTTGTTTTTACACACCACCATCTATGTTTGTGTGCCCTGCAAACCTATCTCTTTGGTTGGTGTACACATAATTATTATTCAATAACACCCATTTTTCTTCGTAGTTCACAAAAACTAGTTGAACACAGCGGTTAAGTCAGTATATCTGCCACTGCCAGCTGTTCACCTGTGGGAATGTAATTTAATTTTATCACATTTTGTTCAATCTGCTCCCTAGAAAAGTGATATTTAATGTCAATGTGCTTTGAATCAATGCACATTGACATTTAATCGACGGCCCTCAATGTGAATGAGGGCCGAGATAAGATGCCACTAGCTATGGAGCTAGCAAAAAATTGCTAACGGAAGTGTATGGATACTTGATACTTGTCACGTGATAAAGCGGGCGCGGGCAAAAATTACGAGCATTTTTTGATTGATTCTTCTTTGAAAGAAGCGATTCGTTCGTTCTGAATTCAGTTTCATTATCCTTATAGATAGCATAGAGTTTTGCTTTTATATTTTTTTATGCCAAAAATACAACGCTCATCATTATAGTAGGTACGTAAATATTAATATTGAGAACTTTTACCGAGAGTAAAGACAGTATATCAATCAATCAATCAATCATTTATTAATTGCAAACACAGGTGGTTACATTGTAAGTTACATTTTATGATGTTAGGTAAATGTATAGTTCACTATGTTTTGCTTATTATAGCATGCAATTGGATTCAATGTCAAAAGTCTATTACTATTGCAATATTTTTAAAAATAACACATAATACCTATAACATAATTGGATACAATATTGAGAGTTTATAACCATTGCATTTGTCATAAACAATAACACATGATATATATCAAACAAAATATACAAATAATAATAATAATTAAATGTCAAAAAAATTATTAAATGTCAAAAAAATTAAATGAAAAAAATTATAAACAGTGTTATTCATATATTAGGCAAAAAGTCAACCATGTGAATCGGAGTTAGTAAGCATTAGGTTTACTTATTATTTATAAACTTTAGTGTACTGTCTTGCAAATATTCTCGTATCGTATAGTATGCCTTACGAACTAATAACTCAAATACGTTTTTTTTTGAATTTAGCAAAATTAACTTCTAATAAGATACTATTTGGTAATTTGTTATATATCTTTGGGGCCATTCCTAAGAAATTATTATTGTAAACCGTTTTTTTATGTGGTCTGAAACGTATTTTGTTTCTATGTCGTGTGCTATTTAAAGTATCGAAAAGGTGAAAGTTACTTTTTACAAATACAGCCACTTCAAAGATATATAAACAAGGTAAGGTAAGTATCCGGAGGCTTAAAAACAATGGTTTGCAACTGTCTGTGGATTTCACTCCACAGATGGCCCTCAAGTATCTTTTTTGGGCTCTAAAAACTATTTCCTTATTAGTTGAGTTGCCCCAATATATTAACCCGTACCGTAAGGATGAAGTGACATAGGCATGGTAGGCCGTTACTGATGTTGATTGGTCAACTACCTTAGACAGATTGTACAGAGCATAAGAATATTGACTTAGTCGTTGACAAATACTCTCAGTGTGTGTTTTCCAAGACATGTCCCTGTCCAATATAATGCCTAAGAATTTAGTAGAGCTAGTTTCCGCAATTAATTTATCCGCATATCGTATTTGAGGCTTCGTATGATTAGTTTTTTGTTCAAATGTCATAATTTTTGTTTTGTCAAGATTTATTTTAAGGTTGTTAGCTTTTAACCAGTCAATAATTGTTACTAAACAGTCATTAATTTCATTTTCCATCGTCAAATTATTTTTACCATTAAATACTACCGTACTATCGTCCGCAAACAAAACCATCGAATAACATGTGACTCTCGGCATGTCGTTGATGTAAATGAGGAAGAGAAGGGGACCCAAGATACTCCCTTGTGGTACACCGTATTTAACTGTTCTAGGATTCGACTCGTAAGTTTGTTCTTTTTTTAATGTTACAGAGACTCTTTTAATTTGTGTATATTGTTTTCGGTTCGTTAAATAGGATTTAAGTAGTTCAAGAGCATTACCTCTGATGCCATATCTTTCGAGCTTGTCAAGTAGTATTTTACGATCTACAAAATCGAAAGCCTTGCTCATATCCATAAATAATGCCGCTACAGGATGTCTGTTATCGATATTTGTAATGACTTTTTCAAATAATTTGTAAATTGCCATATTAATGTTTTTCTCTTTTCTAAACCCATATTGCTCTTCTACTAGTATATTTTTATGTTCAAAAAATGAGTACAGTGAGTTATATATAACTTTTTCAATTACTTTTGAAAATACAGGAAGTAGAGCAATAGGCCTGTAATTTTCAGGTTCTTGTTTTTCACCTTTCTTATATAGAGGTTTAATAACAGAAAGTTTGAGCTTGTCTGGAAATACACTTTGTTCTAGGCATAGATTTATGATGTGACTTAACACTGGCGCAATAACTATTGATACCGATTTAACTATATAGGTAGTAATGTCATCATAACCTGAGCTACTTGTATTGTTCAATGAGTTAATGATTTTAACAATGTCAGTGGGGGATGTGGGATTTAAAAATATTGAGTCACGATGGGAGTCAAGTTTAAATTTATTATCATTATTTAAAGATTTTGATTCAATATTGTCAATAAAATAATTGTTGAAAAGTTCAGCTATTTGCTTCGGGTCAGTAACAGTTTGATTGTTTGAATTAATAATTTTTATCCCGTCATTCGGTTTATTGCTCTTTGATTTATTTATTATATGCCAAGCGGCTTTACTTTTATTCCGTGAGCTATTTATAAAATAAATATTTCGGGCTTTTTGAGTCAGATGGATAATAGTTTTAAGCCTCGTGGAGTATTTTTTAAATAATAACTTATTATAAGAATTAGGCTTCTTTCGAAAATGCCATAACATTTGACGTTTTCGTTTACAACACAATCTAATACCTTTGCTAATCCATTTAGGTTTCTTAGTAGAGCAAATTTTGATTTTTCTACGAGGGAAACACAAGTTATAGAATAATTTAAATATGTCATGAAATAAGTTAAATGCTTTATTAGCGTCTGTAGAGTCATAAATATCCTTAAATGTTATATTCTTCAAACAATTCTTAAATTTTATAACGTTTTCCTGCGAATAGTCACGCTTAAATACGAACCAGTATGATAGTACACAAGTTTTTTTAATGGGACATTTTAACAGTTGAGCGGTATGATCTGAGACTGCTAGTTCAATAATTTCACATTTACTGCCTCTAACATTATGAACAATATTATCTATACAGGTACCGCTACATAACCGCGTTGGAGTCTGGACTCCTAGTTTTAGATTGAAACATTGTAAAAGATTTAGAAAGCTAGTGCAGTTATAATTTTTTTTCAGCAGATCTATGTTAAAATGTCCAGATAAAATTGTTTTTTTTCCTCGTTTAAGACATACTTCCTTCAATATACTATCTAGAGTAGAAATAAACTTACATATAGTGTTATTATCATATTTAGGCGGTCGGTAGATACACAATATGACAAATGGATGTTCAATTAATTCAACCGCGCAGCATTCAAATGAGTTAGGTGAACTCCATTTGGCAACATCAATTTTACGACCCTTAACTGTATTTTTTAATAATATACATGAGCCTCCATTTCTGTCATTTCTAGAATAGTGAGTGACCAATGAATAGTTAGGGATATTGAGATGTACATGATCACACTTGTTCATATTTGTTTCTGTAATGCACACTATATCTACTGGTTTTTCCTGTTCTGCAAGTTCATTTAAATGTATGCTTAATAAATCCGATTTGTTAACCAGCCCGTTAATGTTTTGGTGTAGAATAAACATATGTTCAGTCACGAAAAAAGTCGCAATTTTCGTTAGGATTTTTTAATTCCGAGCATTGGTTTTTTACATTATTAACATTGATTGGTTTTGCGCTAAGGGGCCGGAAATAATCTAAAATACTTTTTTGATAACACATGTTCATTTTAAACCTTGGTTCATGATAAATAGCAGGTGTGCTATACAATTTTCTATTTTTAATAAATTTTTCAATATATTTTATGTAATCAATTTCAATATTTAACTTAAAACTAAGACCTTTTAGATACATACGATTGTTTTGTCTAAGGTAAAAGAAGCGGTTATGGTACGGAAGTTCATTAATATTAACATATATACAGTTAGAGAAGGTATTACATAATAGTTTCATACTTTGGTTGAGCATAATTTCATTCAAATATTGATTATGTTGTACACTTAGTAAAATAACTTTTTGACATATTTTGAGCTTGTTAAGTGCCAAGCATAGTAGTTACCTCAAATATTATGAATCAAACAGTGATCCATTAAAATAGATAATTAGATTTAAGATTAAATGTTCTATACTTTTGAGAGCGGAGAAAATTATTTTATATGAGCAAAACAATGCAATGCGTCCGTTTCGACCGCGCGACCATGGCGTTAAGTTATAAGGGTTTAAACGTGGCTGCGCCATCGAAACGCGGCGAACCGCGCGCCCATGAAGATCTTTAAAACTAAGCGTTGCAGGGACCTGAAATTTTGGGAAATAGTAGATTGCATTTGTAAAAAATTTGAAAAAAAAATAGTAAAAAATCCTGTGTTTATATTTAAGGAGCTGTAAGGCTAAAACCTCATGGCCGCGCCATTGAAACGGTGAAAAACACGTTATTGCCGATATCTCGCTGAAAAAGCATCGCAGACGTCTGAAGTTTTTTTTTTTTTAAATCCTAGGTATCTTCTTTCTATTGAATATGTCGATTAGGGTGACCACAGATTATTATTTACAGAGAACTATCCAACTTTCTTTCTTTTTTTTTTTAGAAATGATATCTCAAGGATTCGAATTAAATTAAAATTATTAAACAATAAAATACGTACAAAAATATAATTATTTCTTTAAAGATTACAGATTGGTCGCTTACATTAAGATATACATTTCTTTAAAAATCACTTAAATCATAGATTGTTCGCGTACACTATGACATACATTTCTTTAAAAATGACAAATTATTTCGTAACAGTAAATATTTTTCTTGTAAATATGCCTTGTGGCCAAAGACTTTCTCTAAACCTAACAAAAAAAAAATAACATAACTTTTTTTTTTTTTTTTTTTTTTTTTCGGACATGTACAAGGTGTAACGGAAAGGGTATATACATAGAAAGAGCAAGGCTTCTTTGGATCATAACACACGATATGGCAAGGGTTATTTAATCCAATTACAAGTACAGAAGTAATGATTTTTTTAAAATTCATAGATACCAGAAACCAAACTTTTCAAATTGGAATAAATACATCACTAGCACTCAATCAGCTGATCGATGTCAACGAACTATTTGCAAGTAAAAATAACCTCTTACTCCTGGTATTTCTGAATAAAGGATTCCGCATTTTAATTTTTTGTTTGCAAAATAAAAAAAAATTGGTGTATTTTATTTTGAGTTGAAACCCTTGCTATGGCAAGGGTCGTTTGTTATGATCCAAAGAAGCCTTGCTCTTTCTATGTATATACCCTTTCCGTCACACCTTGTGTAAACGGGATATATAAAGAAAACTCCAAAAGAAAAACAACTGGATGTGTTTGGCGGTAAAATTTTGTAATAATGAAAAAAAACATGGCGGCTACATTAGACCATAGATAATAAAAGAAAAATATAATGTTAGTGGCCATTTCTAAAAATAGAATAAACACGATCTGCAGTGCAGGCGTGAACATGCCCCCGGGCGTCGAAGGCTATGCGTTCAACAAAATTGTTCTTAGGCAGATCTTCTGGAAAGTCCTCTTAATGACAGCAACAAAAGTACAAATGTTTTCTACTCGAACTATCGCATCCAATCCAAGTAACTGTATGCAGAGGAACAATATAATTCTATTCTTCTTCTGGTGCTCCAAGTCATTCCAATGGGCGTGGCATTTAGTATCATATCAGCGGCATGCTTTTTACGCCATCCCATAGTTGGCTTCATAAAGACTTGTAAAATGATCCAAATCTAAGGTAATCGAAGAAGATGTTCTTGAAGAAGAATCTTGCGATAGTGAGACAGGTGGATGACCAATGAAAACGTATCTCGACGTCAGCAGCATCTTCAGGGTTCGGAGACGGTAGTGTGGGAATTCAAAGTTGCTTCATGACCTTTGAGTTAAAATAGTAAAAAACCATAACACTAAATAACAATATCCCAACACTCGATGGATCTAAATAGTGGTGCTTGTTAATTTAACACCAGCTTCTCAGAGTCTGCAGACTAGGATTGTACAAGTAATATTAGTAATTTTATTACATTATGTTGGCCAGATTTTTGCTTAAAGAAAGGCCATAACATTTAATATAAAAATACCTATTGAGAACAAATGTACTCGCCAGCAAATGAGGTGCAGATGTCGGAATAAATACGGACAACGGAATCCCTCTTCGCGTGATAAATCTATAGACAGCCAGTAAACAATTACACCTTGTTAAGTCACCTACTAGCTCCAAGTACACCTTGGTTCAGAAATAAATAATGCTATCTAGGTACACCTTTACTAGCTTCAATCCGCGATGTCGGCGTCAATACGTAATAGTTTAATCTAGCGCTCTCAAATGCCAACTTAGACAAATCTATTGTCGTAGTAGGTAAATCACTCATCAAATGAGTTATTGCAGCTCAATTGTATTCTACTGTATTATACCTCTTGGTAAAAGAAAGCTCTAGTGATGATGTGATCACCAAATTATCAAATCTTTAAATTAATGATCATGGCTAATTAACAATAACTATGTGCATAAATCAACGTCTAATGCTGATGTTTAAATAATAATTAGGTAAATAATATAATGAATAATGTTAAATAATTAGTGGACTGTATATGATATAATTTAATAATAATAATAGTAATTTGTGCAACTTTAACACCTACTTAATTAAAGTTAATAATAGAAACATCCTTCAATTTTCACTATATACCTCTACATATTAACTTTATACTTTGAATGCTCTTTCTGAGAAATATTTTTGGTAATATATTAATCAGGAATCAGATCAGGAAATAACATTGTATGTCTATAGACTAATACATAAATTTGTTAATCTCCTTACAATATTAAACTATCGAAAGTTTTCATATTATTATTATGAGGATTTGATTATAAGATAGCTTCTAATTAGTACCTTCAAACATTGAGCCAAAATGTATGGAGATAATGACCAGTATTTGATCGCGTCGTATTTTTATTAAAATGATCCTCATAAAGTTTATTTTCAGAATTATACTGACAGCAGTTCACACTTAACTTTTTTCGATGCCTAAACCGTGTAAATGTATTTGATTTATAATTGTGTTTATGACTATTACTGTAAGCTAGTCGTGTAAAATTACATCTTATGTCTTTTGACTTTAACGTTACAATATGGTTAATAGGACCAGCAACAATCCAACCTAATTTAGTCTCACGCAATGATGCCTTACCAGTACCTACATTTATACTTTGCGTTCCCAACAAGCTCCAAAATAGATCTGCACCTATCAAAATATCAATGTCACTGGGCTTGTAAAAAGTAGGATCCGCTAAACAAATATTAGATGGTATATTAAATTCGGAAATATTAATTTCACGACATGGCAAAGTGTTCGTTATAAATGGTAAAACGTAACAATGTAGTTTGCTGGAGAAACTATTGTTTAATGACGTCATTTTAGCATGACATATTTTACCTACGCGCGAAGCTGCATTATTTATGCCATGGATGGACCTATCTATTTGTACTGAATTTAAGTTTAAGCGTTTGCATAACTGTTCAGTTATTAAAGACGATGCACTACCGCTATCGAGTACTGCACGCACTATGTGTGCACGATTTTTGTAATCGTATAATTTTACTAAAGCGGTTGACAACAATACATCTTGATGTTTAAAATCGGCACTAAGAGAGGAAACATTTGCCGTTAATGTAACATTGTTATGAGAGGTATGAGAGGGAGAAGGGGAGGGCGCATCATTGGCAGACGTATTAGTATTTGAGATCTCGGGACGTATGCTCTGAAGGCTATTACGATCAGATACATGAATCAGGGTGTTATGTCTGCGCTTACATATTTTGCATCCTGTCTTTTTGCAACGGTTAGCAAAATGACCCGATTTAAAACAATTGAAACAAATCTTGAAATATGGTAATTTATGTAAACGTTCGTTTATACTAAGAGCCAAGAATTCTGCACAATTACTTAATGTATGGTCACCCTTACAGTTTGGACATGAACTTTCAACTGCTCCAGTACTACTACACTTACTGTAAGCATTTGTAGTTACCATAGACCTCAATTTAGGACGCGGACTAACAGCTACCTGAGACTGACTTCTTGACAATTCTAAAGTTTCTATTAAATCAGCTCGGCTATGCAGAAACTGAATAAACACGTCAAACGATAGTGATTTTTCCTTATCTAACCTACCTTTAAACTCCTCCCACTCTCGGTATGTCTTAAGATCTAATTTACGAGTGATAATATAAATCAAAAGAGTATCCCAATGTTTGATAGGTTCTCCTAAGGACTCTAATGCTCGTAAGTTTTTATTAATTTGGTCTATCAAACCTTTTAAAATTATAGACGATTCTCTAGTGATAAGATCTACATTAAATAGCGCCGAGACATGGTTTTGCACTAGCAATCTTTTATTATCAAAGCGGTCGCATAATAAATTCCACGCTACTGTATAGTTGCTGGCCGAAAACTCCATGGATTTGATTACCTCGGCAGCAGATCCCTCAAGACACCCACGTAAATAGTGAAACTTGTTCACTTCCTCAATGTCACTATTATTGTGAATGAGGCTAGCAAATGTGTCGCGAAACTCTTACCAATTATTATATAAGCCATTAAATTTAGGAAGTTGTATAGTAGGTAACTTAACTGGCTTATGTGTGACACTCTCTACGGATTAGGCCCGCGCAAAGTGTATCATTTTTGCGATTGGAACATTTGCATCTGAATCACTAAACTGTTCCGGATGTTTCATTTGGAACACCGGCACCGGCTCAAAAGATGCAATTGAATAAACATGCAATTCAAACAATATCATAAAACAACTGATCGTGTTTGTTTAAATTTGCGCAAACATAAACAATTTAAAAAGCTTTGTCAAAGTAAAATGATACCTAGTATTCTATTTCATACAAGAAACAACCTAATAGTATTTGATATGTAAGCACCATAATAGTTATTATTACGTGCATTGAATCAAGAGCCGCTGTCCGAGAGCTAGCGAGCGAGCGTATATGTATCCCGCTCACCGCTCAGCATTTTGTGTCTCACTCAAATCTCTCACTCGCAACTCGCAAGCGACGTCGTTCACGTTCCGGTCGCCCGGTCGGTTCGCAAAGTAGTGTTCCAGATTCAGTGTTCCAAATGATGCATTTAAAACATTACTGACGTTCCAATCTTTCGAAACACTAAGATGTTTCGGAACAGTGAGTCGGTTCAGTAAAGAGTTACACACCTCTACTACGGATTTAAAATTGCAGACAGATTTTGAATCTTTGTTTAAATCACTTAATAAATTATGTGCCCGTGACACTGATTTATAATACAAAGACTCAAACTCTGCCCGTTCGGCTAACCGTACGTCATCATCTTCGGCGATGCATTCTAAACGCAACTGCACCTCATCATACTGCTCGTACAATGCCTCCATCTTCCCAATACGTAGCTGCAGTTCGGTAACATCGCAACTACTGGTTGTTTTTATTATCAGTAAGTTGATTGAGGTCATTGAAAAATGCAGTCAAACGGCCTTTGAAACTGCCTCGTTTTCTAATCAAATCCCTTTCCTCAGACATACTGGGAAACTTGTGTCAGCAACCTGAAATTAGTATTTATACAATTTTAAGCCAATTAAATTTACAATATAAACAAACCTACTTACCTAAATATAATTACAACTTACTATAAACAATATAAAACACAGACACATAAGTTTACAAACATAACTCATTAATTTCTTTCAAAGAATTGTATTGAACACCACATATAACTACTCATATAAAATGTGTGTTACCGCTACACAAACTTAGTGAACTATTATTATATGTTTATATCAATTGAGATTAAATAATGAAGCAATTATTGCTTACTATATTGAACAATCAATATTATGATTTTAACTCAGTTATACAATATAAATAAATAGACATGAAATTCACAAATTAGTATGTAGGTATGACCTTACGGAACAACTAAATCGGTGATATAACAATTTACTGACGAAGTAAACACTAAAATAAAGTTATATACAACCTGTACGAGTGTTGGGTGACAATATTAATATAAATAACTGATAGTTTTACACCAAATAACGATGAGTTGAATCACATCCACACTACCGGCACGCAGACTCCGTGCGCAAGTTGACCGGCGAATTGTTTTCTTCGGTAATAATAATGTTCCTTATTATTCCTCGTCAAAAATAAGGTAATCTGTACTAAAACAGCATCCGGGACGATAGGACCAATGTAAACGGGATATATAAAGAAAACTCCATTAAAAAAAAAAAAAAAAAAAAAAAAAAAAAAATAGAATAAACACGATCTGCAGTGCAGGCGTGAACACCTTGTATAGTTAGTTTTGCTACTTTACCGGGCATAAAGGCGAGCAGAGCGCAAATCGCAACGCAACGACCGACGACGCGCGCGGGCGACGACGGCGAGACGAGACGAGAACGTAGTCGGGTGATAGAAATTCATTCGTCCGTTGAAATATCGTGCAAACAAATTTGAACTCTAAATCTAGTTGAAGGGTGTTGATATTTGTTCGGGTCGAATGAAATTATTGTTGTGCTATGTGAGGAAAGGATGCCGAAGGAAGGTCTATTCAAATAAATAATGTAGATATATAAAATCAGTTGATGTTTAAATACGCCAGAATAGTGAATGAAACTATATAATTAATTCTATTCAGTATTCAGCCAGTCCTAAGCATACGAGAGACTAGTCTTGTTATCTTGCCCACTTACGTGGCGTATATCAGTCATGAATTCAATAATAAAGAGTAATTGCCTAGTATTGATGACCTATCATAAGTTAATCGATTGGTGACGTACCATACCATAATGACAAGTCACCGATTCCGAGAATTAAGTAAGTAAATCGTAAACAATACTGCCATCTATTGCTATACAAGCAAGACAACAAAGACCTAGCTATAGTTGATCAAATTCTGAAACTTCCCGATAGATGTCTCTTTGACAAATAAGTTATAAGTCGCTATTGAGATTCACATCCCAATGCACTAGGTTCAGCACATTACAATTCTTCCCGGGTTAGGTTAGGTTAGGTTAGGTTAGGTTAGGTTTTTTTTTTTTTTTTTTTTTTTTTTTTTTTTTTTTTAAATGCTCCCCTGCCTTGAGCAGAGACCTTGTGTATCTAATATTCTATCTTATTTAACTCTTTCATACTAGTTCTCGCTAGTATACCTCTCGCACTTTTATTCTTCATACTTTATCTTTCTATCATTCGTCTCTAACATTCTATGGGTGGGATTCCCATATTCTAAATTTAAACTATCTAAATAGGTATGTGTGTGGGAGTCGGGTTCTAAGCACAGGTTTTATTATATTTTTGTTCTTAAAATTTTTACATTATATTTCTATTTTTGTTTCGAAAATTTTTTGCTAACAGTACTCTTATAATTAAATTTAGAATTTCAACTTGATATTACAAAGCTTACTTATAAATTATTACATTATGTATCAATGTATTGCATTTGACAATTTTTCACAGTAACTTTATTAAAATTTTATGTTGACAGTATTCTTATGGTTAAATTTAGAATTTTAGCTTAATATTACGAACTTGTAAACAATTACATTTCGAGTTGTGTAGAAGTCGGGTTCTATGCACAGGTTTTATTTTATTTATTTTTGTTTCAAAGATTTTTACATTTTAATTCTATTTTTTTGTTTCGAAAATGTTTTGCTAACAGTACTCTAATAATTAAATTTTTACAACCCAATATTAAAAACTTGAAATAATTGTTACATCATGTATACATTTGACAATTTAACGCAGTAGCTTTATTAAGATTTTATGTTAACAGTATTCTTATAATTAAATTTAAAATTTTACTTAATATTAAGAACTTATAGATAATTACACTTTATTTTGTTATTTTTTGTTTAACAATTTGACAAAGCAACGAGTTTCATGCGGTTTGCAGTTGTTTTACATTATCAACAGATGGCGCTAGCGGTGAATTGTGTTGTGACTAAGCATTCTCTATTACATATTATTATCATCTTGATATTTCGGCTACAGCCTCATATCCTTCCATCTGCAGTTATATATATTATTACAATATATAATCCTGCTGCTTACATATTATTCATTCTTTAAATATAGTATGTTGTATTGTGTGTTTGTACATGCAGATATCGTGTGTGTTATAAATAGTATTGATGTGTAAATGTTATAATAAGTGTTGTATTATTTTACTAGATTTGTTGTGGTGTGAATTGTTAACTTGTTTATTTATTATTTATAGGTGTGTTGGTTTAATATTTGTTTGTATGGTTTATTATGTGTGTTATTAATATTTTAATATGCAATGGGCCGACTGGCCGGCCACGCGAACGCCCGGCGACGCCGTAATATGTGCCTTATGCTTACAACATAAGGTTGACAATCGGGTGCACGCCGAGGCGTGCGCCCGCTCGATCAGTCGACACATTTCTTAATATTTACTGTTTTGTTTGTGGTATGTATTATGATATTTTATAGTAATAGTTTTACGTGTATATATGCGTGTATGTATATACTTGTGTTGTAATTTAATGTATATATAGTTAACATGTAGTTTATATGTATGGCAGGCGATTGTGTGCCCCATGTAATAACACACAGGGTCCACTTCCGCCCGACATCTCGTCTTTGTACTGGTTTTATTTATCATGTGTTGTTTGATTTTTTAATGTTTGAGTCAATTTTGTTTATTTTTGTCGAATTGTGTTTTAAGTTTATTGTTATTGTTTGTGTTTATTATGTTATAGGAATACGGTTTTTATTTGTTTATTCATTGTGTATTTATTTGTTATACGATTTGTTCCGGCTGACCGACCATGCAGGCGCTCGGCGGCACCGTAATATGTGCCTTATATATTCAACATAAGGTTGACAATCCGGCGCACACCGAAGCGCGCACCTGTTCGGCCAGCCTTCACATTCCGATCTGTTTATTAAAACTATTATTGATGCGAATGTATGGTGTATTATGTGTTATAGTTAATATTTATCTGTATCTGTATAATATTATGATATTGGGTGTTCTGATGTTTATGTTGGTGTATATATGTATTAGCACTATGGTTTCCGATTCGAATAACAATTTTTATTTTTATTTTATTTTATTTTATTTTTATGTGTGTGTAAATGTATTTGTTTATTAATTATAATTGTGTACATGAAGTTTATATGGATAGCAGGCGATTATGTTCCCTTTGTCGTAAGACACAAGGTCGATTCTCGCCTGACATCCTGTTACTATGCAATGGTTTATTATATCATGTGTTTGTTGAATTTTGATTTTTGGTTTGGTACTTGTTTTACGGTAAGCATTGTTTGTAATAAAACTTTTATTGTTTATAAAAATTTTATTACAGCTTCTATAGGTATACGTGTTATTTTATTTTATTTATTTTGTAATTTGTTTGTATAACAACGTGAATTTGCGTCAAATATTGTAGTGATTTATGATGATGGTTTTGTATTTAGTGTATATATGCATGTGTAATGTGTTTGTGTTAATTTATTTGTGTAATATAGATTTGTATGGATGACAGGCGATTCCGTGCCCTATGTATTAATACATAGGGACAATTTTCGCCTGGCATCTCATAGTTGTGTACAGGTTTCGTGTTTATGTCTCGTAATATTTAATTTGATTATTTGTGTTAAGTAAATTTTTGTTTGTATTTATTGGTTTATGTTTTGCTACTATTGATATAGTTTATGTAATTAATGTTGAATGGAAACTGTTTAAGTATATTGTTTTATTGTCGTATATTTGAATATTTGTTAATAGCTAATTCGTAAAAGTATTATGGTATATATTTTATTTTATAATTCGGATAGTGCTACGTATACTATAGTATAAGATGTTTTGTTGTGTATATTAATGTATAGATGTACTTGTGTTGTAATTTTATTTGAAAATGCAGTATTCCTTCCTTGATGAGGTAGGTCTAAATGGACTGCAAGCGGTTGTATGCCTTATGTCGTACCGCATGGGGCCGACTTTCGTCTGGCCTATGCGGCCCGGCTCGGGTTATAATTTTTTATTATATTCGGATTGGAATGTGTAGATTGTGTAGATTTTATAGGTATGTATGTATAGTGGTGTTAAGTGTAAATTTATTATGTTGCTCATTTAAACGTATCTATTGTTATTATTACTCATGAGGTAATTATTTTATATGTTTATTTATAAGTTTTGGTTTTATGTAAAATGATGTTGTATCTACTCATTTGTTGTGTTATGTGTATGTCTATATATATAATGGCGTATTGTGCATGTATATTTTGTTCTTTGTTTATGTAAATATGTGTTTTGTCATTTCGGTTGTGGTAATATTTACGTGCTTTAACTTTATTGCTTTAACTTTTTATTGATATGGTTCTGTTTATACTTAAAGTTATTTGAATACTGTATTATTGTTTTGTTATCGTGTAATTAATTGTGGTAAGTTTGATTCGACTGACCGACCATGCGGGCGCCGGCAACACCGTAATATGTACCTTATGTACGCAACATAAGGTTGACATTCCAGCGCGCGCCAAGGCGCGCACCTGTTCGGCCAGTCTTCACATTCCTTTCTGTTTACTAGTAATATTGATAATAGATGTAAGTATATGTGTTTTGATTTATAATTTAACTGGTGTAATATAATATTAGTTTGAGGTGATTTAGTATATATGTTTGTGTATATGTGTGTTTGTGTTGTTTTTTAAGTTTATGTGTGAGTGTGGATGTATTCCTGTTTGTGTGTATGTTTTGTTTTAGTGTTTTGGTTTCAAGATTTTATTTTTATTTTAAGTAGTTTTATGTTTTAGATTTGAATGATGTTGTGTATTTTGTGTGTTTCAGTAGTGTGGTTTGTTTATTAATACTAATTGGATATATTATGTATGTGAAAGTATCATGAATATGTATTTTTATTGTTGTATGTTGAGCTTCTAATGTTGTGTGTAAAGGTTCCAATTATAATTGTGGTGAGTGTGTGATTTACCATAAGTACGACTCACTTATTCGCCACCAGATAAAACCAACATTTCTTGTGCGAAAATTATACAATTTATTGCTACCAAGCCTAAGGACGCCCCGGCGACACCGTTTTGCAGTCCGGCGCAGCCGAGGTGCCCACCTGTTCGGCCGGTCGCCTTGTTGTATATTTTGTTGATGTTAGTTTTATGGTTTGCGTTATGGTTTGCGTTATGGTTCGTGTTATGGTTTGTGTTATGGTTTATGTTTAGATGTTATGGTACGTAGGCGATTGTGTGCCCCGTGTCGTACCGCATAGGGTCGACATTCGTCTGGCCCTATGCGGCCCGGCACGGGGTTTGAATTTTATTTGGTTAATTTTTAATTCTGTGGATTATGTTTGTTATATGTACATATGTATAATACTGCTATATGTATGTGTAAGTTAATTGTACTGCTTTATTAAGTGTGTATATTTTTACTTTTATTTGTCGTACGTTATTTCTGTTTATGTACAGTGTTTTGATTTATAGTGTGTGAATATATTTTATCTTTCTAATGGTTATATTTTATTAATATATATGTACTTATTTATTATTTTGTTTATGTAAGTATGTGTTTTGCCTCATTTATGTTTGTGTTAGTGTTTATGTATTTATTAGATGCGTATGTGTGTTATATAGTCAAATAAGTAGTTTATTTTGTGTAATATTAAATGCGGCTATGTCTGACCAGGCCTATGGACGCCCGGCGACGCCGAGATATGCGCCTTATGTTCATAACATAAGGTTGGCAATCCAGCGCCCGCCGAGGCTCCCACCTGTTTGACCGGTCACCTTGTATTTTATTTGTGGAGTTGTTAAGTTTGTGATGATGATTACATGTGTTTATATATACTGTATGTAGTTAAATGTTTATATTTTTATTTGTTGTGTATATTGTACATAATATTTGTGTGATGTATGTACCTACGTGTGGTGTGTTGTGTGTGGTGTTGTGTGCTTGTGCCATATATTTGTTGATGATCCATCAGGCAACAGTGTTGCTACGTTTTTTAGGGGGTCTCACGCTCGGAGACCGCATCATACTCAATTTTATAAATCAGTTGACTTCATTTATTAAGTCTATGATCCGCTCCTCGAGCGGCGACCCCATACTTGGTGGCGATCCATGGTGCGCACCGCATCCCAACCCCGTCCGTTCGGGATAGGCCACCCTAGACCTAGCTATGGTGTCCCATTTCTCCCGGACGGGACACGCGCTGCTGTACGCATCATGGTCCGTCTGAGGCATTTTAGCCGCCTTACAGTTTTTGCACTGCGGCTTACCTCCTTCTTTTCTAGCTGTGCAGTTCGTGCGGAGATGATCGTCGCCGCAGTGTGAGCAATGGTGATCTTGCTCCTCCGTGCAGTGTCTACGCCCGTGACCGAAACCGAGGCATCGGGTGCACTGGACCACAGGGGATTGGTCGTAGACGTTCACCCTCTGTAGGTCAATGTACACCTTGCCCGCGTCGGTCAGTCGTCGCCACACGGGGGGCGAGACCTCGAGCACCGCATGTTGCTCGAGCTCGTGTCTCGCTCTCTTCTTATATTTTACTGCGACCACGATCTCCCCCTCCTCCAGGCCACTCAGCAGGTGTTTATTTTGTTGCCTGATGGATCCTGTTATATCGTCGTCTGTGTTGTCTTTAAGGACGTTTGTTAATATAATTAGCGGATTCCGATGCTTAGCTTGCTCAACTTTTAGTCCCGCTGCGTTTTTAATTAGCAATTTTTTGACTCTGTCTAGCTCCTCCTTCGACCGACACCCGAGGACCACTTTTTGGTCCTTAACCTTCCGGACCCTGTCAACTCTGACCCCTGTCTGCCTCGCGTTTACCGCCTTCCTCACCTTCTCCACCAGCTCCCCGGACGTGTCTGCGACACTATCCGAGGCTATAATGATGGAGTGGAGGGTCGGCGGTATGTACGCTGGCTTAGGGGTTGACAGGGCTGCGGCGTAAGTTCTTTGGAGCGTAGTTATCGGTGCGGGGGTCGGGATGACAGCCGGGGCGGCCTGCATTTCACTGCAAACCTTCCTAGCTGCCTCCGTCATCTCCCGCATCGCCTCCTTGTGGTCCTCTAGCGTTTTGGCCCAGTTTGTAAATTGTACTGTCGGGGGGGGATCCCGGGCAGAGTCTTCATCAGCGGGGGGGACTGTCATTGGGGGAGCATTCTCCCTGTCCCACACGGACTCCTTTAAAAGCTGGTATAGTTTGTCTACGCAGGCCGCGATATCATCCTTGATCTCGCGTTTGATATTCTTGGATAGCGCCAGTTGTTGTTTTGTTTTTACCAGGCACTTCCTTCCCTCGATAATGGTAGGATTTTTGTTGATTTTTGCCGGTAACTTTGGGCTTTTTGAGCGTCTTTTGTTTATGACGAACGTATTGGGTGGACTCGTCGTTACGGGTGAGAGCGAGTTCTGCTGCTCCCACATATCCGCCTCGCTGTCTGGCCCGCAGCTACCGGCCCTGGTCGTAACTGGCTTTTTGCCTGGCGGGCTTTTGTTAGTAGTGTTGCACACATACCTATTTACAGGGGTCCTTAAGCCCATCATGTTTGCTTTTTGTGTGCAGGGGAGTTACCTATCTAATCTACTACCTATTTGACAAGAGGGTATTGTAAAGGATACCCAACTTGTGCCCTATGTGTCGTCAGTCAGTCAGTCTATTAAGTGTATACCTATTTATATGTATTATGATAACTAACTAATATTATTTTTATTCCGCAGGTGTTATACGCGCGGCGCAAAGGAATGCGGCGCGGGGTGCGGGGTGCGGGGCGCGGGGCAAGGGTCCGACGGTGCGCGTCGCACGGGAAGCTAGCTGTATGTATGAATGTGGATGTTGTGAATTGTAAGTATTATCTATTGGTATTAAATAATTTAGATTTTATTTTATGTTTAGTTCTTTAGTGCTTTATTTTTAAGCTATTATTTTAATTATGAGATTTTTGCCGATGTGTTAATGTGTTACTAATTTTGTGTTTATGCTTGGTTCTCGCGAAAATTGAGATGGTTTTATAGTTTTATTGCTATTTATTTTACTACTGTAGGGAATTAATTATTAATAGTTATTTATTTTTGCTTCACAGGTGTGCGATGTGCAGCGCGACGCTGCGCGGGTGACGACGGACGCGCGGAACCGGGGCGCTGTCCTATGCCAGTTATCTACTATAGATTTTGTAAATTTTTTACACCTGTATATGTCTTTTATTTGTGTTTCAATAAATGTATTTTTAGGTATTAGGTATTATGTTTTATTGTTATTATAATTAAATATTATGTCAATTTTTTAATGTCTTTTATTTATATCACGACCTCTACGGTCGTAGTTACTAATAATATTCAGAGCACTGCTCTTGTATTGGGTCAATAAACCCTGTCTTAGTTCTACTTAACACTATATGTATTACTATAACGTAATATTTGTTCGCGCGCCGATAGATACCGGCTACGGTCGGAGTGTGGAATGTAGGCACGCTCGCGCTGCGGCGTGTGTCTGTGTGCGACTATACGTGTGAGGTGTTTGCTATGTGTGAATAGTTGTGGAATGTTGTGTTGGTTGCTTGTATCGGTTCCTACGGGATCCGGTGTGAGTGATGTTTTGTATGTATGATGTATGTGTGGTGCGTGTGAGTATTTTTGTTTGTGTCTCTTTATTTGTGTGGTGTGAGGTTCCTACGGGAACCGGTGTGGGTGATGTTTTGTATGTATAGTGTGTATATATGGTGTGTGTTGAGTATTTTTGTTTGTGTGTTTTTATTTGTGTGATGTGAGGTTCCTACGGGAACCGGTGTGTTGTGTTTTAAGTATTTGGTGGTTCGTTTGTGTGTTACAAGTGTGTATGTATGTTTTGTGGTATGTAGATTCCTACGGGAACCGGTGTGTTGTTGTATAGTTGTGTGGATTCCCACGGGAACCGGCGCGCTAGTTATTGCGTACCTAGCAATATTTATTTGTTCGTTGCGTCACTGATGGTAGGCGCGTTTTAAACCAATCAACGTATATTTGGTTCCTACGGGAACCGGTGTGGTGATATGATGTGTGTGTGGTGTGCAGTAGTGTTTTGAGGGTGTGTACGTGGGCTGTGTAAAAAATTTTTTGTAGAGGTTCCCACGGGTACCGGTGATGTGTGTAGGTTCCTACGGGAACCGTGTAGTGTATTTGTGTGTTTTTTGTGTGAGCGTATGTCGCCTGTGTGCCTTTTTACAGGTGCGGAGACTCCCACGGGACAGGCGCTTTTTGTGTGGTTTGTATAAAATCTTGTTTATCGGTTGTTATTCACGATCCGCCCACTAAGGTGTCCCGCACACTGTTGTTTGTCGATCGTAATATTATTAAATATAATATTTTGTACAAGTCATGAGTATTATATTAAAATATTGGTTAAAATTGTAATTAAATAATATATTTCTATTAAATATTAAATCTGTTTAAAAAGTATTATAAAATAATATTATTTTGTCTTTATATTTTTATTTAAATCGTTATTATCTAAAATTAAAAATGTTTAAGAATGTTTAAGTCACACTTTATATTGATATATTGATTTGTTAAGTTGTTATTATCAATATTTATTAGTTTGTCTAAACCGCTTTGAAAATTTTTTATAATTATTGACTATACAATGTTAACGTGCGCCCGGCCTTATTTTTGTACAAATAATTTAGATCGTTGTTCTAAATTGAATTTATTTGATGCCGGGTTCCACAAAAACACTTGTATAGTCTTCAATTTTAGGCTTAAAATTATGGGGCTTAGCTTAATTGATTCTCCAAGGGCTGGCCTTCCTTTTGGTGTGGAGACGCTGGGGGGTCGCTCGATGCCAAGTGGGCCAAAACTTGCACCAAAGTTGAGCTTCCTCCTCTGGCAGACGTTCCGGCGTGTAGGTGGTCTCCTGGGGTAGGTACCCTTTAGGTGTTTAGGGGTCTTCCTCAGGTGTTCGAGGGCCCGCCGAATGGTGTGAGTCGCACTTCTCTACCACTCCTGGTTGCCGAGATACCTTGGTAAACAATTTTTGTTTTAGCTGGTTTTCTCGGCGGTTTCCAGGAGGCAGGAAGGCAGACTCGGTGGGCAGTTGGGGGTCCTCCAGGGGCTTGCTGTCCAGCAATAAAAACTCCTGGTCGTCAATCTCGTTTACGAGTAATTTGTGAAAAACTGTTTTTCAACTCCGATTTTTGGGGTTTGTGCTTACGGGGGTGGTTTTTCACTGTTTTTATTTTGTTCGCTTAATGCACTGCACTAAATCCTCTCATTTGATATATCGCACAAGTATGTATCACAACTTTGACCTATTTTTACTATTTTTATATTGCGGAGCGCGTTAAAATCGTGGCTAGCGCTTTGGATGGCAAAGTGTGACTCGGGTTAGGTTAGGTTAGGTTAGGTTAGGTTAGGTTAGGTTAGGTTAGGTTAGGTTAGGTTAGGTTAGGTTAGGTTAGGTTAGGTTAGGTTAGGTTAGGTTAGGTTAGGTTAGGTTAGGTTAGGGACCCCCCTCTGGTATCAAACTTGGATTAACTTAGCTTGCGTAGAACCAGAGGGGCTAGTCCCACTAACGTTAAATATAAATAGATTCAGGACCACAGGAATAATTGGTAAATCAATTGACTTAACAAAAAAAAAAATGGGTCAGTTGAGATACTAATTTATTACCTAAAAACTCAAAACCACTACAAATCTAGCAAATTTTTAGCAGTAATCTAGCTAACTAGTATGCGTGGAGTGCGCACATAAATATAGTGTACCGGTAAACACTCAAACCGACATTATTAATAGCTATTAATACTAAAATGCTTAAAAAACTCACCTGATCCATCTTCAAAGGTCCATAACTTGCGATTTTTGTATGGGGCTATATGCTTTTTCTTATACCATTGGATAGCCACCATTTTTCCGCTTCTCCTGGTACCCCGCCCCCCGGGATCCGATCAATGTTTGGCACGCCGCCCACCCGGCCCTCAGCGAGAGATATTTCACCATTTTCCATTATCGCTTCATATTTCATCACTAAATCCGCACAGATCGCTAGTTAAATTAAAACTTGCTCAAGCTTTCGATAGTCTCCAGCGATCGATAATATCAACAGTAGCATACCACTCGCTCAGTAAAACTGTTTGATAAACACATACAATTATCGTAGAAATTGCATTAGTAGTTCAGCGTACGAAGAAAAACGTAGCCACCAGCACCAGGCTACGACTCTAGGTCGTCAAATATTCCCTCTACCCAGGCGACGCCGTTGAATAGGTCATGTGGATGTAATAGTGCCTAAACACATCATTCAGTCGGTACGCTCCCCGGCGAACGCACACGCCCTGCGCGAGTCCATTTTTTAAATTTATAACCGTCGCAGCCGTTAAAAACACTATTGTTTTAGTTTACCTTTGTTCGCCTGTTTGTTTGTGCCATTTTATGACGCCGACGGCCATATTAGTGATAGTGTGTTTGTGTTAACAATAATGGTAGCTTCAGTGCATAGTGGTTGCCAATAATCTAGATTTTGTGTTGTGTTAACAATAATGGTAGCTTCAGTGCAAAGTGGTTACCAAGAATCTAGACATCGCTACACCGCTGTTGTTTCAGTCTTCGGTGAGTGATAGCGAATAATTCGATGACTTTTATATTCGTTATTCTGTTATTGTGCGCATTGAGCAGCTACCAAACGCTGTTCAATGAATTTCTTCCTCATTCTGCCACCAATCCATCAAAATTCGCTAGGGCGGACCGTTTTTATTTGAATATTAAAAAACTGCGAATCTACTACGCAGCAAACAACTTCCATAACTCGCTTTCAAACATAACGCCACGACGCACCGGCGGCGGCCGCCATTTTAAAACTCGGGTTTACAAAAATAAATTCCGACGCACTTTAACCACCCGCCCACCGTTTAGGCGCAGGTTTAGTTATCAGTTTAAAGCCGCATTTAATCGATTAATAAAGGCATAAATCACCACAAATAAATACAGAATAAGATATTTTCTGTAAAATCGTAGTAAAAACCCCCCTCTGGTATCAAATTTGGATTAACTTAGCTTGCGTAGAACCAGAGGGGCTAGTCCCACTAACGTTAAATATAAATAGATTCAGGACCACAGGAATAATTGGTAAATCAATTGACTTAACAAAAAAAAAAATGGGTCAGTTGAGATACTAATTTATTACCTAAAAACTCAAAACCACTACAAATCTAGCAAATTTTTAGCAGTAATCTAGCTAACTAGTATGCGTGGAGTGCGCACATAAATATAGTGTACCGGTAAACACTCAAACCGACATTATTAATAGCTATTAATACTAAAATGCTTAAAAAACTCACCTGATCCATCTTCAAAGGTCCATAACTTGCGATTTTTGTATGGGGCTATATGCTTTTTCTTATACCATTGGATAGCCACCATTTTTCCGCTTCTCCTGGTACCCCGCCCCCCGGGATCCGATCAATGTTTGGCACGCCGCCCACCCGGCCCTCAGCGAGAGATATTTCACCATTTTCCATTATCGCTTCATATTTCATCACTAAATCCGCACAGATCGCTAGTTAAATTAAAACTTGCTCAAGCTTTCGATAGTCTCCAGCGATCGATAATATCAACAGTAGCATACCACTCGCTCAGTAAAACTGTTTGATAAACACATACAATTATCGTAGAAATTGCATTAGTAGTTCAGCGTACGAAGAAAAACGTAGCCACCAGCACCAGGCTACGACTCTAGGTCGTCAAATATTCCCTCTACCCAGGCGACGCCGTTGAATAGGTCATGTGGATGTAATAGTGCCTAAACACATCATTCAGTCGGTACGCTCCCCGGCGAACGCACACGCCCTGCGCGAGTCCATTTTTTAAATTTATAACCGTCGCAGCCGTTAAAAACACTATTGTTTTAGTTTACCTTTGTTCGCCTGTTTGTTTGTGCCATTTTATGACGCCGACGGCCATATTAGTGATAGTGTGTTTGTGTTAACAATAATGGTAGCTTCAGTGCATAGTGGTTGCCAATAATCTAGATTTTGTGTTGTGTTAACAATAATGGTAGCTTCAGTGCAAAGTGGTTACCAAGAATCTAGACATCGCTACACCGCTGTTGTTTCAGTCTTCGGTGAGTGATAGCGAATAATTCGATGACTTTTATATTCGTTATTCTGTTATTGTGCGCATTGAGCAGCTACCAAACGCTGTTCAATGAATTTCTTCCTCATTCTGCCACCAATCCATCAAAATTCGCTAGGGCGGACCGTTTTTATTTGAATATTAAAAAACTGCGAATCTACTACGCAGCAAACAACTTCCATAACTCGCTTTCAAACATAACGCCACGACGCACCGGCGGCGGCCGCCATTTTAAAACTCGGGTTTACAAAAATAAATTCCGACGCACTTTAACCACCCGCCCACCGTTTAGGCGCAGGTTTAGTTATCAGTTTAAAGCCGCATTTAATCGATTAATAAAGGCATAAATCACCACAAATAAATACAGAATAAGATATTTTCTGTAAAATCGTAGTAAAAACCCCCCTCTGGTATCAAATTTGGATTAACTTAGCTTGCGTAGAACCAGAGGGGCTAGTCCCACTAACGTTAAATATAAATAGATTCAGGACCACAGGAATAATTGGTAAATCAATTGACTTAACAAAAAAAAAAATGGGTCAGTTGAGATACTAATTTATTACCTAAAAACTCAAAACCACTACAAATCTAGCAAATTTTTAGCAGTAATCTAGCTAACTAGTATGCGTGGAGTGCGCACATAAATATAGTGTACCGGTAAACACTCAAACCGACATTATTAATAGCTATTAATACTAAAATGCTTAAAAAACTCACCTGATCCATCTTCAAAGGTCCATAACTTGCGATTTTTGTATGGGGCTATATGCTTTTTCTTATACCATTGGATAGCCACCATTTTTCCGCTTCTCCTGGTACCCCGCCCCCCGGGATCCGATCAATTTTTGGCCCCCCCACCCACCCGGTAGGGTTTTACCATCTAAACTCGGTACCATACCTACAATTTTGTTTAATTTTTTTCTCGTCTCCCACCGGTCCGATCGGGCTCATTTTGGGCTCTTTGGCATCGGGGGAGCGAGCCCTACACGTTAGTATTTTTTGTAACTCTGTTTTCGCGCTCCACAGTTTTTCGCCCCTGCGCTGGACCCTCTGCTTCTCAGGGGGCGCAGCGCAGGGGCGACGAGGAAGAAAACCTCGTTAAAAAATTACCCTGAAGCCTAAGCTTCAGCCGCCCGGCGACGGGCTGCATGGCCGGGGGGTATACCCGGTCATAAGGGCGGCAAAACCCCAAAAAACCATGATAATGTCCGAAATTGAAAATACACTACCCCAGGGGGGTACCAGCCGGTCTCCGGCTGGAGAATCCCCTTCGGGTCCCTCGGGACCCGGCAGCCCCACCGTCTCTGGGGGGGGCAACAATTTCGTTAGAGCCACGGAGGTCGTGGAGAGGCCGCGCACGCCCAGTTTTGCGCGTCCTCGAGTTGAACTGCCGCGCACTCCACCAAAGACCCGGAGCGAAGCGCGAGTGGTGCTGAAGCCAATCCCAGCTACCACAATTGCAGAATTGGAGGAACGGGCGACTACACCCGTTTTTGTGTGCCCACGGGGAGTGGAGGAACCTATGGAAGATTGCCTCGCGCCCATACATCCTTCCATCGTTTTCGACGAGGACGGTGAACTGGCGGGTCCGAGGTTGCGGTCCTCGGCCCTCCCGCCGCCGATGACTCCCGTCAGGAGAAGGCCGGCCAGCAGGTCGAGCGCCCGAGTCGTCGACTACGACAGTGACTGCTCGCAGGCGTCGTTCGCCTCAGGGTTCTCTCTAGCTTCCTGCGCATCGTCGGCGCTGCGCAAGAGGACAGGCGCGAAGAGGAAAAAAGGTCAGACGGAGGAACGAGACCTAGAGTCGGATCTTCGGGACATCATGAACCCGAGCATCCCTCCTCTAAGGTCAAGAACCAAGGACGCTCTGCCAAGCGTTGATGACCTCATTGAAGAGATGAGGAACCAGCCTACGGCTGATATTGGAGCGACCCTTATGGAATCGCTCCAATCTATAGAGAAAGTCTCGGACGTGTCCAAAAACTTAAAGGGCGAACTGAAGAACACCCTCAGGAGATCGGTCAGGAAGTCAGAAGCCGCAACTCTGATTCTCCACGAAAGATCCTCAGCCGTGGACAAGGAGCGCATGGAACAGGAGGTCCAGGAGCTCCGATCTCAGCTTGCAGCACAGTCTGCACGAGTCGCCAGCCTGAGTTCCGAGCTTGCGGAGCTCAAGCAGGCGAAGGGCAGACCTGCCACAAGAACGGAGACGACCAGGGCTACCTCAGGCACGCCAGCATCGACGCCGCCGCCTCAGCGAGCCACACCGTCGAGGGGGAGCTCCATGCTGGAACAGCTTGCCGAGCTGATGGACAGCAGGTTGAAGACCTTCCGGGAGGAATTAAAGGCTGAACTACAGCCAGAAAGAGGCAGCACGCCCCTACCCCCGAAAAGAGCATCGAAGAAGGGAGGACAAGCGTCAAAAACCATCTCTGACGTTGCAGGGGACGAGGGTTCTTTAATGGCGCCAGCAAACAACCCTGGCGAAAAGAACAAGAAGAAGCCAAAGAAGGCGCCGGCGAAGAAACCTCCGCAGGTGGGAGGTACACAACGTCCGGCACCAGATCAACGGGAGGAGATAACTAGGGAGCCAGAACCTGTCCCAACTTCTGCGGAGCTGCCTTGGAGTAAGGTCCTCGGCAGAAAGGCGAAGAGGGACCTAAAAGCTGCTGAAACGGCTGCAGCAGTAAAAGGTCCCGCTAGACCGGCTCTGAAGAAGCCAAGGCCCTCCCGAGTCCCTAAATCTGCCGCCATCACCATCTCTGTGGCAGAAGAGTCGGGCACTTCGCTGGCGGAAGTCCTCAGGACGGCCAAAACCCAAGTCAAGCTGGAGGACTACGGGTTAGAGCAGGGCATAAGCCAGAGGAGAGCAGTCAACGGGGGGTTGGTCCTGCGGATTACCGGCCCGGACAACTCGAAGCGAGCGGATGACCTAGCGTCCCGCCTCAAGGAGGTCATCACGATTGAGGGGGTAAAGATTGCGCGACCCATAAAGATGGGAGAAATCCGGATCATCGACCTTGATGATTCGGTCATTCCCTCTGACGTGTCTGCGGCCGTCGCGGGGGCGACCGGCTGCGTACAAGACAACGTCAGGGTGGGAATGATTAGGCCGCACCGCTCGGGCATGCACACAGTGTGGGTCAAGTGCCCTTTAGAAGCGGTGCATAAATTAGATGGGAAGATGCTCCGGGTTGGCTGGTCGTCAGCCAGAGTGGAGACCCTAAACGTGAGACCCCTTCAGTGCTTCAGATGCCTTGAGCGGGGACACGTCCGGGCCAGATGCGGCAACCCCATCGACCGAAGTGGGTTGTGTTATGTCTGCGGGGCGCCTGGACATAAAGCCCAGAGTTGCGTGTCAGAGGGCCCGAAGTGCCCCATCTGCGCGGACTACGGAGTCCCGTCGAATCATCGACTGGGCGGGCCCAAGTGCTCCCCTCCGAAGAGGTACGCGCGCGCCCCGAACAACAGGGGCACAGCAGCAGTCGAGGAGGCGCCAATGGAGGCGACCCAAACGGACCAGGGTCCGACCGAAGAAGCAAGAAAGGACTAGTTTTCCCGCCCCACAGAAACATCCTACAGGGCAACGTCAACCACTGTCGCGTAGCGCAGGATCTTTTGATCCAGACGCTCGCGGAGCAGTCGGTTGCTCTGGCCTTGGTAGCTGAGCCGTACTCCGTCCCGGACCACCCCCGTTGGTTCGGGGAGGAGGGCGGCTCGGTTGCCATCTACTGGGCGGGAGGATCCGGAGACCCTCACTGCACTCTCCTCCAGAGGACGTCTGGCTTTGTTGCGGTGGAATGGGGGCAGATGGTAGTCGTCGCCTGCTACGTTTCTCCCAACTGCGGTCTCGCTGAGTTCGAGGCGTACCTGGACGGGGTCGCTGGCTGTGTACGCAGCCACCTTACCCGTCCGGTACTCGTCGCGGGGGACTTCAACGCCCACTCCAGGGTGTGGGGTGATGCCCGCGACGACGCGAGAGGAGAGACAGTCATTGAGTGGGCGGCGGCCCTCGGTCTCGGCCTCCTTAACACTGGCAGTGTCAGCACCTGCGTGCGGTGGCAGGGGGAGTCCATCGTCGATCTGACGTGGGCAACCCCTTCCGCGGCTCGTCTGGTGTCGGGATGGAGAGTGGCAGAGGACATGGCCACCCTGAGCGACCATCGGCACATCATCTTCCGAGTCGCTCAGTCCCTCAGCAACTCCAGGAGGGAAGCTCCTAATAGCCAGGAGGCTCCGCGACGGTGGGCCTTAAAGCAGCTAGACAGGGATCTTCTTGTCGCTGCAGCCCACGTCGCGGACTGGGTGAACGGTGTGGTTCCGGCAGATCCCGAGGTCTTTGCGGCCTGGTTCGGTGGAACCATGACCGAGTTGTGCGATGCCTCGATGCCCCGGGTTAAGCCGGGCAAAGGGAAAAGGTCGGTGTACTGGTGGTCGCCAAGCCTGGCGCAACTACGTGTGTCCTGCGTCAGAGCGCGCCGCCGGTACACCAGGACGCGCAGAAGGCGCAGATCAACGCCCGAGGAGACCGAGGAGGCCTACACGGCATATCGCGCCGCAACCAGGTCGTTCCAGATGGCTATCCGGGAAGCCAAAGCGCGGGCATGGGAGGACCTCATCGAGGGACTCAACAGGGACCCATGGGGTCGACCATATAAAATGGTCCTGGGCAAGCTCCGCCCATGGGTCCCTCCTGCGACTGAGACCCTGGACCCGGGGTTTATTGGAAGAGTGGTGGATACTCTCTTCCCAGTGGACGGTTCCTCGAGCCCTCGGCTGCGCCCGGATTATGTCCAATGGACAGACGATCTGGGAGTAACTGAGGGCGAGCTGGACCGAGCGGTCAGAAGACTTTCGGCCCGAAATACTGCCCCGGGCCCGGACGGCATTCCGGGCAGAGCATGGGTGCTGGCCCTAACAGTTCTGGGCGAAAAATTCCGCCATCTCATGAACGACTGCCTTCGTTCAGGCGTTTTCCCGGCAGGCTGGAAGAGGGCTAGATTGGTCCTCATCCCGAAGGTTGGAAGGCCGGCGGACTTACCGTCCTCGTTCCGGCCTATCTGTTTGCTAGACGAGGCGGGCAAACTCTTCGAGAGAGTCTTAGCGGCCCGCCTCAGTGAGCATCTGTCGCGCGTTGGCCCCGATCTATCCGACTGCCAGTTTGGCTTCCGTCAGGGTAGGTCCACCGTTGACGCAATCCGGCGCGTCCGGACACTGGCGGAAGCCACAGTTGAGGGGGGGGGAGTGGCGCTGGCAATCAGCTTGGACATTGTCAACGCCTTTAACTCCCTCCCCTGGCAAGCAATACGGGAGGCACTATACCATCACAATGTGCCCCCGTATTTGCGGAGGATTGTCGGGGCGTACCTGCGCGACAGGTCGATCCTGTTCACGGACCGGAGCGGGGAAGTGAAAGTTAGGGAAGTCGTCTGCGGGGTTCCACAGGGGTCGGTGCTGGGACCCATGCTGTGGAACCTCGCATACGACACGGTGTTGAGGACCAATCTTCCCCCAGGCATACAGCTCAGCTGTTATGCGGACGACACTCTGGTGTTGGCTAGCGGTGACGACTTTCGGTCGACCGCCAGGCTGGCGGAGCTCGGGGTGACGCAAGTCATCCGGAGCATAGAGGGATTGGGTTTAAGGGTGGCTCCCCAGAAGACGGAAGCCCTGTGGTTCCACGGGCTCCGTCGTGGGGAGGAGCCGCCCATAACATCCATAAGGGTTGGAAATGCTGTCGTCAGTATCGGGCCGACGATTAAATATCTCGGCCTGATACTGGACAGCAAATGGCAGTTCGAGGCGCACTTCGAGCGCCTAGTCCCTCGAGTGCAAAGGGCAGCAGGTGCTCTTCAGAGACTGCTGCCTAATCTTGGGGGACCGCGGGAGGAGATTCGCCGCCTCTACGGCAGCGTTGTGCGATCCATGGCCCTCTATGGGGCGCCCGTTTGGTCGGACCGGCTGACGGGCGCCTCCCGCTGCAGGTACCTCCTTAACAGCCTGCAGCGTGTGATGGCCATTAGGATCGTGCGGGGATATCGCACAATTTCGTACGAGGCGGCGACTCTCTTGGCACGTTTCCCGCCATTTGATATCCTGGCGGGCATGGACACGGAGGTCTACGACCGAACCCGTTTCCATGCCCGCCAGGAGGACGGAGGCGTCCCGGACACGCTAGGGGTGAGGAGGGACGCGCGCGGGCGGGCGCTCGGCATTTGGCGCGAGCGGCTGGAATTGCCGCGAAACTCGCGCCAGCGCGCCGTCGGTGCCGTCCTACCTCACTTTGAGGTTTGGCTCCAGCTCAAGTGCGCTGGAGTCACGTACAGAGTGACTCAGATACTCACCGGACACGGGTGTTTCGGTGAGTACCTGAGTCGCATCGGTAGAGAGCCCACGGCGGCTTGCCACCATTGTGGTAGCGATAGGGACTCGGCGCAACATACGCTTGAGGAGTGCCCAGCATGGACCTCCGAGCGCCGAGTCCTGACCGACATAATCGGGAGAGACCTCTCGCCGTCGGCCGTGGTTTATGCCATGGTGACGGCGAGAGATAATTGGAGGGCAGTGGTCTCCTTCTGTGAAGCTGTAATGCTTCAGAAGGAGACCGCTGAACGCGCCAGGGAGCGCAATGACCCCGCACGCCGCAGAAGGGTGCGGGGTCGAGGCCGGCGGACGTAATGATTCCGCTGGCGAGAAAGGGCAGCGCCGAGCCTATGCCATACGTGTGTAGGCTCGGCGCTGACGCGCCAACCTAAGTTGGTGCGAGAATGCCTCGGGATTGCTGAGGACCAGAGTGGGGACTCTGGCCGCCCGCTCACGGCAGCAATTCCGGGAAGAGGCAACCAGTTGTAGCCGCTGGTTGCCTACACAAGCGCAGTAGCGCTGGGGGAGTTATCGCTCTCCCGGGAGGGGCCCTTTGGGCGGATGTAGCTCAGCGTCTCTGGTTGTGAACTCAGTGTGACCCCAGAGACGCTGGTGCAAACATCAGAGGTAGGCTACCGTGGTGGGTTTTAGCGGGTTAGCCCTGCACCGTCCCGTCTTCCTTATACCCTTGGAAGGCGGGCAGTCGACCTTCTCGAGGTTAAGAGGTTTTCCTCTTCCTCGAGAAGATAAAGATTTCCCACCACGTCAAAAAAAAAAAAAAAAAAAAGGTTAGGTTAGGTTAGGTTAGGTTAGGTTAGGTTAGGTTAGGTTAGGTTAGGTTAGGTTAGGTTAGGTTAGGTTAGGTTAGGTTAGGTTAGGTTAGGTTAAAATGCTTAAAAAACTCACCTGATCCATCTTCAAAGGTCCATAACTTGCGATTTTTGTATGGGGCTATATGCTTTTTCTTATACCATTGGATAGCCACCATTTTTCCGCTTCTCCTGGTACCCCGCCCCCCGGGATCCGATCAATGTTTGGCACGCCGCCCACCCGGCCCTCAGCGAGAGATATTTCACCATTTTCCATTATCGCTTCATATTTCATCACTAAATCCGCACAGATCGCTAGTTAAATTAAAACTTGCTCAAGCTTTCGTTAGTCTCCAGCGATCGATAATATCAACAGTAGCATACCACTCGCTCAGTAAAACTGTTTGATAAACACATACAATTATCGTAGAAATTGCATTAGTAGTTCAGCGTACGAAGAAAAACGTAGCCACCAGCACCAGGCTACGACTCTAGGTCGTCAAATATTCCCTCTACCCAGGCGACGCCGTTGAATAGGTCATGTGGATGTAATAGTGCCTAAACACATCACTCAGTCGGTACGCTCCCCGGCGAACGCACACGCCCTGCGCGAGTCCATTTTTTAAATTTATAACCGTCGCAGCCGTTAAAAACACTATTGTTTTAGTTTACCATTGTTCGTCTGTTTGTTTGTGCCATTTTATGACGCCGACGGCCATATTAGTGATAGTGTGTTTGTGTTGTGTTAATAATGGTAGCTTCAGTGCAAAGTGGTTACCAAGAATCTAGACATCGCTACACCGCCGTTGGTTCAGTCTTCGGTGAGTGATAGCGAATAATACGATGACTTTTATATTCGTTATTCTGTTATTGTGCGCATTGAGCAGCTACCAAACGCTGTTCAATGAATTTCTTCCTCATTCTGCCACCAATCCATCAAAATTCGCTAGGGCGGACCGTTTTTTTATTTGAATATTTAAAAACTGCGAACCTATTACGCAGCAAACAAAGTCCATAACTCGCTTTCAAACATAACGCCACGACGCACCGGCGGCGGCCGCCATTTTAAAACTCGGGTTTACAAAAATAAATTCCGACGCACTTTAACCACCCGCCCACCGTTTAGGCGCAGGTTTAGTTATCAGTTTAAAGCCGCATTTAATCGATTAATAAAGGCATAAATCACCACAAATAAATACAGAATAAGATATTTTCTGTAAAATTGTAGTAAAAATCCCCCCTCTGGTATCAAATTTGGATTAACTTAGCTTGCGTAGAACCAGAGGGGCTAGTCCCACTAACGTTAAATATAAATAGATTCAGGACCACAGGAATAATTGGTAAATCAATTGACTTAACAAAAAAAAAATGGGTCAGTTGAGATACTAATTTATTACCTAAAAACTCAAAACCACTACAAATCTTGCAAATTTTTAGCAGTAATCTAGCTAACTAGTATGCGTGGAGTGCGCACATAAATATAGTGTACCGGTAAACACTCAAACCGACATTATTAATAGCTATTAATACTAAAATGCTTAAAAAACTCACCTGATCCATCTTCAAAGGTCCATAACTTGCGATTTTTGTATGGGGCTATATGCTTTTTCTTATACCATTGGATAGCCACCATTTTTCCGCTTCTCCTGGTACCCCGCCCCCCGGGATCCGATCAATTTTTGGCCCCCCCACCCACCCGGTAGGGTTTTACCATCTAAACTCGGTACCATACCTACAATTTTGTTTAATTTTTTTCTCGTCTCCCACCGGTCCGATCGGGCTCATTTTGGGCTCTTTGGAATCGGGGGAGCGAGCCCTACATGCTTGTATTTTTTGTAGTTCTGTTTTCGCGCTCCACAGTTTTTCGCCCCTGCGCTGGGCCCTCTGCTTCTCAGGGGGCGCAGCGCAGGGGCGACGAGGAAGAAAACCTCGTTAAAAAATTACCCCGAAGCCTAAGCTTCAGCCGCCCGGCGATGGGCTGCATGGCCGAGGGGTATACCCGGTCATAAGGGCGGCAAAACCCCAAAATTTTATGAAAATGTCCGAAATTGAGAAAAATCTACCCCAGGGGGGTACCAGCCGGTCTCCGGCTGGAGAATCCCCTTCGGGTCCCTCGGGACCCGGCAGCCCCACCGTCTCTGGGGGGGGCAACAATTTCGTTAGAGCCACGGAGGTCGTGGAGAGGCCGCGCACGCCCAGTTTTGCGCGTCCTCGAGTTGAACTGCCGCGCACTCCACCAAAGACCCGGAGCGAAGCGCGAGTGGTGCTGAAGCCAATCCCAGCCACCACAATTGCAGAATTGGAGGAACGGGCGACTACACCCGTCTTTGTTTGTCCACGAGGAGTGGAAGAAACTATGGAGGATTGCCTTGCGCCCATACACCCGGCCATCGTTTTCGACGAGGACGGCGAATTGGCAGGCCCGAGGTTGCGGTCCTCGGCTCTCCCGCCGCCGATTACTCCCGTCAGGAGAAGGCCGGCTAGCAGGTCGAGCGTCCGAGTCGTCGATTACGACAGCGACTGCTCGCAGGCGTCGTTCGCCTCAGGGTTCTCCCTAGCTTCCTGCGCATCGTCGGTGCTGCGCAAGAGGACAGGCGCGAAGAGGAAAAAAGGTCAGACGGAGGAACGAGACCTAGAGTCGGATCTTCGGGACATCATGAACCCGAGCATCCCTCCTCTAAGGTCAAGAACCAAGGACGCTCTGCCTAGCGTTGATGACCTCATTGAAGAAATGAGAAACCAGCCTACGGCTGATGTTGGAGCAACCCTAATGGAATCACTCCAATCCATAGAGAAGGTCTCGGACGTGTCCAAGAACTTGAAGGGCGAACTGAAAAACACCCTGAGGAGAAGTGTCAGAAAGTCAGAAGCCGCAACCCTGATTCTCCACGAAAGATCCTCAGCCGTGGACAAGGAGCGCATGGAACAGGAGATCCAGGAGCTCCGATCTCAGCTTGCAGCACAGTCTGCACGAGTTGCCAGCCTAAGTTCCGAGCTTGCGGAACTCAAGCAGGCTAAAGGCAGGCCACAAGCCACAAGAACTGAGGCGACCAGGGCCACCACAGGCACGCCAGCATCGACGCCGCCGCCTCAGCGAGCCACACCGTCGAGGGGGAGCTCCATGCTGGAACAGCTTGCCGAGTTAATGGATAGCAGGTTGAAGACCTTTAGGGAGGAATTAAAGGCTGAACTACAGCCAGAAAGAGGCAGCACGCCCCTACCCCCGAAGAAAACATCGAAAAAGGGAGGACAGGCGCCAAACTCTGATGCCCCTGGGGGCAAGGGTTCCCTAATGGCGCCAGCAAATAACCCTGGCGAGAAGAGGAAGCCAAAGAAGGCGCCGGCGAAGAAACCTCCGCAGGCGGGAGGTAGCCAACGTCCGGCACCAGATCACCGGGAGGAGGTCACCAGGGAGCCAGAACCTGTCCCAACATCGACGGAGCTGCCGTGGAGTAAGGTCCTCGGCAGAAAGGCGAAGAGGGACCTAAAAGCTGCCAAAACGGCTGCAGCAGCAATAGGTTCCGCAAGACCGGCTCAGAAAAAGCCAAGGCCCTCCCGTATCCCTAAATCTGCCGCCATTACCATCTCTGTGGCAGAAGAATCGAACACCTCATTGGCTGAAGTTCTCAGGACAGCCAAAACCCACGTGAAGTTGGAGGACTACGGCTTGGAGCAGGGCATAAGCCAGCGGAGAGCAGTCAACGGGGGGTTGGTCCTGCGGATTACCGGCCCGGAAAACGCTAAGCGAGCGGATGACCTTGCGTCCCGGCTGAAAGAGGTGATCACTGACTCGGGGGTCAAAATTGCGCGACCCATGAAGATGGGAGAAATCCGAATCATCGATCTGGATGATTCGGTCATTCCCACTGACGTGTCTGCGGCCGTCGCGGGGGCGACCGGCTGCGTAGAAGACAATGTCAGAGTGGGAGTGATTAGGCCTCACCGCTCGGGCATGCACACCGTGTGGGTCAAGTGCCCGCTGGAGGCGGTGCACAAGTTGGATGGGAAGATGCTTCGGGTCGGCTGGTCTTCAGCCAGAGTCGAGACCCTCAACGTGAGACCGCTTCAATGTTTCCGCTGCCTTGAGCGGGGACACGTCCGGGCCAGATGCGGCAACCCCATTGACCGAAGTGGGTTGTGTTATGTCTGCGGGGCGCCTGGACATAAAGCCCAGAGCTGCATGTCGGAGGGCCCGAAGTGCCCCATCTGCACAGACTACGGCGTCCCGTCGAATCATCGACTGGGCGGGCCCAAATGCTCCCCTCCGAAGAGGAACGTGCGCGCCCCGAACAACAGGGGTAGAGCAGTAGAAGAGGCGCCAATACGGGCAGCCCAATCGGACCAGGGTCCGACCGAGGATGCAGGCAAGGCTTAGCTTTCCCGCCCCACAAGAACATTCTTCAGGGCAACGTAAACCACTGCCGCGCAGCGCAGGATCTGTTGATCCAGACGCTCGCGGAGCAGTCGGTTGCTCTGGCCTTGGTGGCTGAGCCGTTTTCCGTCCCGGACCACCCCCGTTGGTTCGGGGAGGATGGCGGCTCGGTTGCCATATACTGGGCGGGAGGTTCTGGAGACCCACACTGCACCCTCATCCAGAAGACCTCTGGTTTTGTTGCGGTGGAGTGGGGGCAGATGGTGGTCGTCGCCTGCTACGTCTCTCCAAACTGCGGTCTCGCTGAGTTCGAGGCGTACCTGGACGGGGTCGCTGGCTGTGTACGCAGCCACCTTACCCGTCCGGTACTCGTCGCGGGAGACTTCAACGCCCACTCCAGGGTGTGGGGTGATGCCCGCGACGACGCGAGAGGAGAGGCAATCATTGAGTGGGCGGCGGCCCTCGGTCTCGACCTCCTCAACACAGGAAGCGTCAGCACCTGCGTGCGGTGGCAGGGGGAGTCCATCGTCGATTTGACATGGGCAACCCCTTCCGCGGCTCGTCTGGTGACAGGGTGGAGGGTGGCCGAAGATCTGGCCACCCTGAGCGACCATCGCCATATCTGCTTTCAAGTGACTCAGTCTGGTTCCCGGTCCCATGCTACGACTGCAGGGGGCCGTCAGAACCGGAAATGGGTCCTGAAAGCAATGGAGAAGGATCTTCTTATCGCGGCCGCCCACGTCGCAGACTGGGTGAATGGGGACGTGTCTCCTGACCCCGAGGTTTTCGCGACATGGTTCCGGGGGGCGATGACCGAGATTTGTGACGCCGCAATGCCAAGAGCCAGAATCAGCTCCGGTAAACGCTCCGTGTACTGGTGGTCCCAAAGCCTGGCGCAACTACGGAGATCTTGCGTCAGGGCGCGCCGCCGGTACACCAGAACGCGCAGAAGGAGAACGGCTACGCCTGAAGAAACGGCAGAAGCATATGAGGCATACCGGACAGCTACCAAGATTTTCCAGCTTTCGATCCGGGAAGCCAAGGCTCGATCTTGGGAGGAGCTGGTTGAGGGACTCAACAGGGACCCATGGGGCAGACCATATAAAATGGTCTTGGGAAAGCTCCGCCCATGGGTACCACCAACTACCGAAACACTGGACCCTGAATTTATCGGAAGGGTGGTAGACACACTCTTCCCGAGGGTCCAGGATAGTCCCTCAAATCCAATACATCCGGATTACTTTGGATGGACGGACGAGCTAAATGTTACGGAGGGCGAACTCGAACGAGCCGTCAGGCGGCTAGCGGCCCGCAACACTGCCCCGGGGCCGGACGGGATTCCGGGCAGGGCATGGGTGCTGGCCTTGACAATCTTGGGGGACAGACTTCGGCGGCTTTTTACCAGCTGCCTTCGATCTGGGATTTTCCCAGCGGACTGGAAGGTGGCCAGACTTGTCCTTATCCCAAAGAGCGGTAGACCGGCGGACTCACCATCTTCGTTCCGACCGATCTGTCTGTTGGACGAGGCGGGCAAGCTTTTTGAGCGGGTATTAGCGGCCCGCCTCACGGAGCACCTGTCACGTGTGGGCCCCGACTTGTCGGAATATCAGTTCGGCTTTCGTCCGGGGAGGTCCACTATAGATGCCATCCGCCGCGTTCGGACATTGGCAGAAGACGCAGTCAGGGAGGGGGGAGTGGCGTTGGCAGTCAGTCTTGACATTGTCAACGCCTTCAACTCTCTCCCTTGGCACGCGATCCGGGAGGCACTGGAGTACCACAGGGTTCCCACGTATTTACGGGAAACAGTCGGGGCGTATCTGCGTGACAGGTCGATCACATTCACAGACCGAAACGGAAATGAAACGGTCAGAGAGATCAGCTGCGGGGTTCCACAGGGGTCGGTCCTTGGACCCCTCTTGTGGAATCTCGCATATGATACCGTACTGAGGACAGGTCTGCCTCCTGGCATAGAGCTGGTGTGTTATGCCGATGACACCCTTGTGCTTGCCAGCGGGACCTATTTCAGGGAAACGGCCAGACTCGCCGAGCTCGGCGTTGCATTAGTCATAGGAAGCATCGAAAGAGTGGGCCTGCGGGTGGCTCCTCACAAAACCGAGGCCTTGTGGTTTCACGGTCTTCGGCGGGGGGTGGAGCCGCCCGTCTCGTCCATAAGAGTGGGTGATGCTGTCGTCACAATAGGGCCGGCGATGAAATATCTCGGCCTAGTTTTAGACAGCCACTGGGCCTTTGTGACGCATTTTGAGCGTTTGGCTCCCCGAGTGCAGAAGGCAGCAGGTGCTCTTCAGAGACTGCTGCCCAACCTCGGGGGACCGCGAGAGGAGATTCGCCGCCTCTACGGCAGCGTTTTACGATCCATGGCCCTCTATGGGGCGCCCGTATGGTCGGACCGGCTAACGGGCGCCTCCCGCTGCAGGCTCATACTCAACAGTCTGCAGCGCGTGGTGGCCATTCGGATCGTGAGAGGGTATCGAACGATATCGTACGAGGCGGCGACTCTCTTGGCGCGGTTCCCGCCATTTGATATCCTGGCGGGCATGGACACGGAGGTCTATGACCGACTCCGTTACCCTGCCCGCCAGGGCGACTTGGACGTCCCGGATGTGCACGGGGTGCGGCAGGATGCGCACAGGCGCGCGCTCAGTATCTGGCGCGAGCGGCTTGAATTGCCGCGAAACTCGCGCCAGCGCGCCGTCGGTGCCGTCCTGCCTCACTTTGAGGTTTGGCTCCAGTTAAGATGCGCTGGGGTCACGTACAGAGTGACTCAGATACTCACCGGACACGGGTGTTTCGGTGAGTACCTGAGTCGCATCGGAAGAGAGCCCACGGCGGGCTGCTATCACTGCAGCAGTGACAGGGACTCGGCGCAACACACATTGGAGGAGTGCCCCGCTTGGGCCTCCGAGCGTCGAGTCCTTATAGACGAAATAGGGAGAGACCTCTCGCCGTCGGCCGTAGTAGGAGCTATGACGACGGCAAGAGATAAATGGAGGGCAGTGGTCTCCTTCTGCGAAGCTGTAATGCTTCAGAAGGAGACCGCTGAACGCGCCAGGGAGCGCAATGACCCCGCACGCCGTAGAAGGGTGCGGGGTCGCGGCCGGCGGACCTGAGTCCGCTGGCGAGAAAGGGCAGCGCCGAGTCTATGCCATACGTGTGTAGGCTCGGCGCTGACGCGCCAACCTTAGTTGGTGCGAGAATGCCTCGGGATTGCTGAGGACCAGAGTGGGGACTCTGGCCGTCCGTTACGGCAGCAATCCCGGGAAGAGGCAACCAGTTGTAGCCGCTGGTTGCCTACACAAGCGCAGTTGCGCTGGGGAAGCTTATTGCTCCCCCGGGAGGGGCCCATTTGGGCGGATGTAGCTCAGCGTCTCTGGTTGTGAACTCAGTGTGACCCCAGAGACGCTGGTGCAAACATCAGAGGTAGGCTACCGTGGTGGGTTTTAGCGGGTTAGCCCTGCACCGTCCCGTCTTCTTTACACCCTTAGAAGGCGGGCAGTCGACCTTCTCGAGGTTAAGAGGTTTTCCCTCTTCCTCGAGAAGATAAAGATTTCCCACCACGTCAACAAAAAAAAAAAAAAAAAAAAAAAAGGTTAGGTTAGGTTAGGTTAGGTTAGGTTAGGTTAGGTTAGGTTAGGTTAGGTTAGGTTAGGTTAGGTTAGGTTAGGTTAGGTTAGGTTAGGTTAGGTTAGGTTAGGTTAGGTTAGGTTAGGTTAGGTTAGGTTAGGTTAGGTTAGGTTAGGTTAGGTTAGGTTAGGTTAGGTTAGGTTAGGTTAGGTTAGGTTAGGTTAGGTTAGGTTAGGTTAGGTTAGGTTAGGTTAGGTTAGGTTAGGTTAGGTTAGGTTAGGTTAGGTTAGGTTAGGTTAGGTTAGGTTAGGTTAGGTTAGGTTAGGTTAGGTTAGGTTAGGTTAGGTTAGGTTAGGTTAGGTTAGGTTAGGTTAGGTTAGGTTAGGTTAGGTTAGGTTAGGTTAGGTTAGGTTAGGTTAGGTTAGGTTAGGTTAGGTTAGGTTAGGTTAGGTTAGGTTAGGTTAGGTTAGGTTAGGTTAGGTTAGGTTAGGTTAGGTTAGGTTAGGTTAGGTTAGGTTAGGTTAGGTTAGGTTAGGTTAGGTTAGGTTAGGTTAGGTTAGGTTAGGTTAGGTTAGGTTAGGTTAGGTTAGGTTAGGTTAGGTTAGGTTAGGTTAGGTTAGGTTAGGTTAGGTTAGGTTAGGTTAGGTTAGGTTAGGTTAGGTTAGGTTAGGTTAGGTTAGGTTAGGTTAGGTTAGGTTAGGTTAGGTTAGGTTAGGTTAGGTTAGGTTAGGTTAGGTTAGGTTAGGTTAGGTTAGGTTAGGTTAGGTTAGGTTAGGTTAGGTTAGGTTAGGTTAGGTTAGGTTAGGTTAGGTTAGGTTAGGTTAGGTTAGGTTAGGTTAGGTTAGGTTAGGTTAGGTTAGGTTAGGTTAGGTTAGGTTAGGTTAGGTTAGGTTAGGTTAGGTTAGGTTAGGTTAGGTTAGGTTAGGTTAGGTTAGGTTAGGTTAGGTTAGGTTAGGTTAGGTTAGGTTAGGTTAGGTTAGGTTAGGTTAGGTTAGGTTAGGTTAGGTTAGGTTAGGTTAGGTTAGGTTAGGTTAGGTTAGGTTAGGTTAGGTTAGGTTAGGTTAGGTTAGGTTAGGTTAGGTTAGGTTAGGTTAGGTTAGGTTAGGTTAGGTTAGGTTAGGTTAGGTTAGGTTAGGTTAGGTTAGGTTAGGTTAGGTTAGGTTAGGTTAGGTTAGGTTAGGTTAGGTTAGGTTAGGTTAGGTTAGGTTAGGTTAGGTTAGGTTAGGTTAGGTTAGGTTAGGTTAGGTTAGGTTAGGTTAGGTTAGGTTAGGTTAGGTTAGGTTAGGTTAGGTTAGGTTAGGTTAGGTTAGGTTAGGTTAGGTTAGGTTAGGTTAGGTTAGGTTAGGTTAGGTTAGGTTAGGTTAGGTTAGGTTAGGTTAGGTTAGGTTAGGTTAGGTTAGGTTAGGTTAGGTTAGGTTAGGTTAGGTTAGGTTAGGTTAGGTTAGGTTAGGTTAGGTTAGGTTAGGTTAGGTTAGGTTAGGTTAGGTTAGGTTAGGTTAGGTTAGGTTAGGTTAGGTTAGGTTAGGTTAGGTTAGGTTAGGTTAGGTTAGGTTAGGTTAGGTTAGGTTAGGTTAGGTTAGGTTAGGTTAGGTTAGGTTAGGTTAGGTTAGGTTAGGTTAGGTTAGGTTAGGTTAGGTTAGGTTAGGTTAGGTTAGGTTAGGTTAGGTTAGGTTAGGTTAGGTTAGGTTAGGTTAGGTTAGGTTAGGTTAGGTTAGGTTAGGTTAGGTTAGGTTAGGTTAGGTTAGGTTAGGTTAGGTTAGGTTAGGTTAGGTTAGGTTAGGTTAGGTTAGGTTAGGTTAGGTTAGGTTAGGTTAGGTTAGGTTAGGTTAGGTTAGGTTAGGTTAGGTTAGGTTAGGTTAGGTTAGGTTAGGTTAGGTTAGGTTAGGTTAGGTTAGGTTAGGTTAGGTTAGGTTAGGTTAGGTTAGGTTAGGTTAGGTTAGGTTAGGTTAGGTTAGGTTAGGTTAGGTTAGGTTAGGTTAGGTTAGGTTAGGTTAGGTTAGGTTAGGTTAGGTTAGGTTAGGTTAGGTTAGGTTAGGTTAGGTTAGGTTAGGTTAGGTTAGGTTAGGTTAGGTTAGGTTAGGTTAGGTTAGGTTAGGTTAGGTTAGGTTAGGTTAGGTTAGGTTAGGTTAGGTTAGGTTAGGTTAGGTTAGGTTAGGTTAGGTTAGGTTAGGTTAGGTTAGGTTAGGTTAGGTTAGGTTAGGTTAGGTTAGGTTAGGTTAGGTTAGGTTAGGTTAGGTTAGGTTAGGTTAGGTTAGGTTAGGTTAGGTTAGGTTAGGTTAGGTTAGGTTAGGTTAGGTTAGGTTAGGTTAGGTTAGGTTAGGTTAGGTTAGGTTAGGTTAGGTTAGGTTAGGTTAGGTTAGGTTAGGTTAGGTTAGGTTAGGTTAGGTTAGGTTAGGTTAGGTTAGGTTAGGTTAGGTTAGGTTAGGTTAGGTTAGGTTAGGTTAGGTTAGGTTAGGTTAGGTTAGGTTAGGTTAGGTTAGGTTAGGTTAGGTTAGGTTAGGTTAGGTTAGGTTAGGTTAGGTTAGGTTAGGTTAGGTTAGGTTAGGTTAGGTTAGGTTAGGTTAGGTTAGGTTAGGTTAGGTTAGGTTAGGTTAGGTTAGGTTAGGTTAGGTTAGGTTAGGTTAGGTTAGGTTAGGTTAGGTTAGGTTAGGTTAGGTTAGGTTAGGTTAGGTTAGGTTAGGTTAGGTTAGGTTAGGTTAGGTTAGGTTAGGTTAGGTTAGGTTAGGTTAGGTTAGGTTAGGTTAGGTTAGGTTAGGTTAGGTTAGGTTAGGTTAGGTTAGGTTAGGTTAGGTTAGGTTAGGTTAGGTTAGGTTAGGTTAGGTTAGGTTAGGTTAGGTTAGGTTAGGTTAGGTTAGGTTAGGTTAGGTTAGGTTAGGTTAGGTTAGGTTAGGTTAGGTTAGGTTAGGTTAGGTTAGGTTAGGTTAGGTTAGGTTAGGTTAGGTTAGGTTAGGTTAGGTTAGGTTAGGTTAGGTTAGGTTAGGTTAGGTTAGGTTAGGTTAGGTTAGGTTAGGTTAGGTTAGGTTAGGTTAGGTTAGGTTAGGTTAGGTTAGGTTAGGTTAGGTTAGGTTAGGTTAGGTTAGGTTAGGTTAGGTTAGGTTAGGTTAGGTTAGGTTAGGTTAGGTTAGGTTAGGTTAGGTTAGGTTAGGTTAGGTTAGGTTAGGTTAGGTTAGGTTAGGTTAGGTTAGGTTAGGTTAGGTTAGGTTAGGTTAGGTTAGGTTAGGTTAGGTTAGGTTAGGTTAGGTTAGGTTAGGTTAGGTTAGGTTAGGTTAGGTTAGGTTAGGTTAGGTTAGGTTAGGTTAGGTTAGGTTAGGTTAGGTTAGGTTAGGTTAGGTTAGGTTAGGTTAGGTTAGGTTAGGTTAGGTTAGGTTAGGTTAGGTTAGGTTAGGTTAGGTTAGGTTAGGTTAGGTTAGGTTAGGTTAGGTTAGGTTAGGTTAGGTTAGGTTAGGTTAGGTTAGGTTAGGTTAGGTTAGGTTAGGTTAGGTTAGGTTAGGTTAGGTTAGGTTAGGTTAGGTTAGGTTAGGTTAGGTTAGGTTAGGTTAGGTTAGGTTAGGTTAGGTTAGGTTAGGTTAGGTTAGGTTAGGTTAGGTTAGGTTAGGTTAGGTTAGGTTAGGTTAGGTTAGGTTAGGTTAGGTTAGGTTAGGTTAGGTTAGGTTAGGTTAGGTTAGGTTAGGTTAGGTTAGGTTAGGTTAGGTTAGGTTAGGTTAGGTTAGGTTAGGTTAGGTTAGGTTAGGTTAGGTTAGGTTAGGTTAGGTTAGGTTAGGTTAGGTTAGGTTAGGTTAGGTTAGGTTAGGTTAGGTTAGGTTAGGTTAGGTTAGGTTAGGTTAGGTTAGGTTAGGTTAGGTTAGGTTAGGTTAGGTTAGGTTAGGTTAGGTTAGGTTAGGTTAGGTTAGGTTAGGTTAGGTTAGGTTAGGTTAGGTTAGGTTAGGTTAGGTTAGGTTAGGTTAGGTTAGGTTAGGTTAGGTTAGGTTAGGTTAGGTTAGGTTAGGTTAGGTTAGGTTAGGTTAGGTTAGGTTAGGTTAGGTTAGGTTAGGTTAGGTTAGGTTAGGTTAGGTTAGGTTAGGTTAGGTTAGGTTAGGTTAGGTTAGGTTAGGTTAGGTTAGGTTAGGTTAGGTTAGGTTAGGTTAGGTTAGGTTAGGTTAGGTTAGGTTAGGTTAGGTTAGGTTAGGTTAGGTTAGGTTAGGTTAGGTTAGGTTAGGTTAGGTTAGGTTAGGTTAGGTTAGGTTAGGTTAGGTTAGGTTAGGTTAGGTTAGGTTAGGTTAGGTTAGGTTAGGTTAGGTTAGGTTAGGTTAGGTTAGGTTAGGTTAGGTTAGGTTAGGTTAGGTTAGGTTAGGTTAGGTTAGGTTAGGTTAGGTTAGGTTAGGTTAGGTTAGGTTAGGTTAGGTTAGGTTAGGTTAGGTTAGGTTAGGTTAGGTTAGGTTAGGTTAGGTTAGGTTAGGTTAGGTTAGGTTAGGTTAGGTTAGGTTAGGTTAGGTTAGGTTAGGTTAGGTTAGGTTAGGTTAGGTTAGGTTAGGTTAGGTTAGGTTAGGTTAGGTTAGGTTAGGTTAGGTTAGGTTAGGTTAGGTTAGGTTAGGTTAGGTTAGGTTAGGTTAGGTTAGGTTAGGTTAGGTTAGGTTAGGTTAGGTTAGGTTAGGTTAGGTTAGGTTAGGTTAGGTTAGGTTAGGTTAGGTTAGGTTAGGTTAGGTTAGGTTAGGTTAGGTTAGGTTAGGTTAGGTTAGGTTAGGTTAGGTTAGGTTAGGTTAGGTTAGGTTAGGTTAGGTTAGGTTAGGTTAGGTTAGGTTAGGTTAGGTTAGGTTAGGTTAGGTTAGGTTAGGTTAGGTTAGGTTAGGTTAGGTTAGGTTAGGTTAGGTTAGGTTAGGTTAGGTTAGGTTAGGTTAGGTTAGGTTAGGTTAGGTTAGGTTAGGTTAGGTTAGGTTAGGTTAGGTTAGGTTAGGTTAGGTTAGGTTAGGTTAGGTTAGGTTAGGTTAGGTTAGGTTAGGTTAGGTTAGGTTAGGTTAGGTTAGGTTAGGTTAGGTTAGGTTAGGTTAGGTTAGGTTAGGTTAGGTTAGGTTAGGTTAGGTTAGGTTAGGTTAGGTTAGGTTAGGTTAGGTTAGGTTAGGTTAGGTTAGGTTAGGTTAGGTTAGGTTAGGTTAGGTTAGGTTAGGTTAGGTTAGGTTAGGTTAGGTTAGGTTAGGTTAGGTTAGGTTAGGTTAGGTTAGGTTAGGTTAGGTTAGGTTAGGTTAGGTTAGGTTAGGTTAGGTTAGGTTAGGTTAGGTTAGGTTAGGTTAGGTTAGGTTAGGTTAGGTTAGGTTAGGTTAGGTTAGGTTAGGTTAGGTTAGGTTAGGTTAGGTTAGGTTAGGTTAGGTTAGGTTAGGTTAGGTTAGGTTAGGTTAGGTTAGGTTAGGTTAGGTTAGGTTAGGTTAGGTTAGGTTAGGTTAGGTTAGGTTAGGTTAGGTTAGGTTAGGTTAGGTTAGGTTAGGTTAGGTTAGGTTAGGTTAGGTTAGGTTAGGTTAGGTTAGGTTAGGTTAGGTTAGGTTAGGTTAGGTTAGGTTAGGTTAGGTTAGGTTAGGTTAGGTTAGGTTAGGTTAGGTTAGGTTAGGTTAGGTTAGGTTAGGTTAGGTTAGGTTAGGTTAGGTTAGGTTAGGTTAGGTTAGGTTAGGTTAGGTTAGGTTAGGTTAGGTTAGGTTAGGTTAGGTTAGGTTAGGTTAGGTTAGGTTAGGTTAGGTTAGGTTAGGTTAGGTTAGGTTAGGTTAGGTTAGGTTAGGTTAGGTTAGGTTAGGTTAGGTTAGGTTAGGTTAGGTTAGGTTAGGTTAGGTTAGGTTAGGTTAGGTTAGGTTAGGTTAGGTTAGGTTAGGTTAGGTTAGGTTAGGTTAGGTTAGGTTAGGTTAGGTTAGGTTAGGTTAGGTTAGGTTAGGTTAGGTTAGGTTAGGTTAGGTTAGGTTAGGTTAGGTTAGGTTAGGTTAGGTTAGGTTAGGTTAGGTTAGGTTAGGTTAGGTTAGGTTAGGTTAGGTTAGGTTAGGTTAGGTTAGGTTAGGTTAGGTTAGGTTAGGTTAGGTTAGGTTAGGTTAGGTTAGGTTAGGTTAGGTTAGGTTAGGTTAGGTTAGGTTAGGTTAGGTTAGGTTAGGTTAGGTTAGGTTAGGTTAGGTTAGGTTAGGTTAGGTTAGGTTAGGTTAGGTTAGGTTAGGTTAGGTTAGGTTAGGTTAGGTTAGGTTAGGTTAGGTTAGGTTAGGTTAGGTTAGGTTAGGTTAGGTTAGGTTAGGTTAGGTTAGGTTAGGTTAGGTTAGGTTAGGTTAGGTTAGGTTAGGTTAGGTTAGGTTAGGTTAGGTTAGGTTAGGTTAGGTTAGGTTAGGTTAGGTTAGGTTAGGTTAGGTTAGGTTAGGTTAGGTTAGGTTAGGTTAGGTTAGGTTAGGTTAGGTTAGGTTAGGTTAGGTTAGGTTAGGTTAGGTTAGGTTAGGTTAGGTTAGGTTAGGTTAGGTTAGGTTAGGTTAGGTTAGGTTAGGTTAGGTTAGGTTAGGTTAGGTTAGGTTAGGTTAGGTTAGGTTAGGTTAGGTTAGGTTAGGTTAGGTTAGGTTAGGTTAGGTTAGGTTAGGTTAGGTTAGGTTAGGTTAGGTTAGGTTAGGTTAGGTTAGGTTAGGTTAGGTTAGGTTAGGTTAGGTTAGGTTAGGTTAGGTTAGGTTAGGTTAGGTTAGGTTAGGTTAGGTTAGGTTAGGTTAGGTTAGGTTAGGTTAGGTTAGGTTAGGTTAGGTTAGGTTAGGTTAGGTTAGGTTAGGTTAGGTTAGGTTAGGTTAGGTTAGGTTAGGTTAGGTTAGGTTAGGTTAGGTTAGGTTAGGTTAGGTTAGGTTAGGTTAGGTTAGGTTAGGTTAGGTTAGGTTAGGTTAGGTTAGGTTAGGTTAGGTTAGGTTAGGTTAGGTTAGGTTAGGTTAGGTTAGGTTAGGTTAGGTTAGGTTAGGTTAGGTTAGGTTAGGTTAGGTTAGGTTAGGTTAGGTTAGGTTAGGTTAGGTTAGGTTAGGTTAGGTTAGGTTAGGTTAGGTTAGGTTAGGTTAGGTTAGGTTAGGTTAGGTTAGGTTAGGTTAGGTTAGGTTAGGTTAGGTTAGGTTAGGTTAGGTTAGGTTAGGTTAGGTTAGGTTAGGTTAGGTTAGGTTAGGTTAGGTTAGGTTAGGTTAGGTTAGGTTAGGTTAGGTTAGGTTAGGTTAGGTTAGGTTAGGTTAGGTTAGGTTAGGTTAGGTTAGGTTAGGTTAGGTTAGGTTAGGTTAGGTTAGGTTAGGTTAGGTTAGGTTAGGTTAGGTTAGGTTAGGTTAGGTTAGGTTAGGTTAGGTTAGGTTAGGTTAGGTTAGGTTAGGTTAGGTTAGGTTAGGTTAGGTTAGGTTAGGTTAGGTTAGGTTAGGTTAGGTTAGGTTAGGTTAGGTTAGGTTAGGTTAGGTTAGGTTAGGTTAGGTTAGGTTAGGTTAGGTTAGGTTAGGTTAGGTTAGGTTAGGTTAGGTTAGGTTAGGTTAGGTTAGGTTAGGTTAGGTTAGGTTAGGTTAGGTTAGGTTAGGTTAGGTTAGGTTAGGTTAGGTTAGGTTAGGTTAGGTTAGGTTAGGTTAGGTTAGGTTAGGTTAGGTTAGGTTAGGTTAGGTTAGGTTAGGTTAGGTTAGGTTAGGTTAGGTTAGGTTAGGTTAGGTTAGGTTAGGTTAGGTTAGGTTAGGTTAGGTTAGGTTAGGTTAGGTTAGGTTAGGTTAGGTTAGGTTAGGTTAGGTTAGGTTAGGTTAGGTTAGGTTAGGTTAGGTTAGGTTAGGTTAGGTTAGGTTAGGTTAGGTTAGGTTAGGTTAGGTTAGGTTAGGTTAGGTTAGGTTAGGTTAGGTTAGGTTAGGTTAGGTTAGGTTAGGTTAGGTTAGGTTAGGTTAGGTTAGGTTAGGTTAGGTTAGGTTAGGTTAGGTTAGGTTAGGTTAGGTTAGGTTAGGTTAGGTTAGGTTAGTTAGGTTAGGTAGGTTAGGTTAGGTTAGGTTAGGTTAGGTTAGGTTAGGTTAGGTTAGGTTAGGTTAGGTTAGGTTAGGTTAGGTTAGGTTAGGTTAGGTTAGGTTAGGTTAGGTTAGGTTAGGTTAGGTTAGGTTAGGTTAGGTTAGGTTAGGTTAGGTTAGGTTAGGTTAGGTTAGGTTAGGTTAGGTTAGGTTAGGTTAGGTTAGGTAGGTTAGGTTAGGTTAGGTAGGTTAGGTTAGGTTAGGTTAGGTTAGGTTAGGT